>OX419726.1:9650747-10900747 GCA_948477245.1 Thumatha senex | reverse complement strand
TCTAAGAATAATCGATACGCCTTTTTTTGCAGTGATAACTTCTTTTTTTTTTGCACCGCACACAGATTTTTCCGTAGGTAGTAAGTTAGGCTGATCGGTCACGTTCTGAGGTGAAAAGCTCGATCGGGTGAACTCTGGAACGCCGAGTGTACCCAAGCGAGATAGATACAGTCAGCTACTCTTCGCTGTTGTGTCGCTGTGTTTAGTATATTCAATTCATGCGTAATAATTTATTGCGATTGCCAATGAAGTTTTCACTTCTGCCGTGTGGTGTTATTTTATTATTTTTTCCTCTATTCAGTCTGCTTCCACTTCGATATGGAATTTGGCGTCAATTATTGAACATGACGCACGGTTGCCGTTTTTATTTTCTAAAACTAGTGTATAATTCGTGATTTTGTATTTTACAATAGTGCATCACAGATATAGAAGAGTAAGCAGATCAAACATTTGCGAAAAATAGCGTAGCCTATTTCACACATATAAACAGGTAGCTTAATCCAGGGTCGCATTCAGCTATCATATCATGTCATTTTAAAATCTTTCATAATTTATGTTTATTAACCAAACATCTTGTTTAATGGTATCCTTAGGAAACCTAAAACAATATTAACATAATTAATTGAATCGGGCACTGCTTGACTTTGGATATTGAATGCCGTATGCATATGCCGTATGCCCCATGCCGTAACAGTACAAAATGTATGTAAATTAACAAAAATCTTAGATATAGATGACTATAGCGACCAAACGGATTATGGAACAGATGCTATGAACCATATATTAACAACTTTTCAAGTGTTTGTCTAGAAGAATCACCATTTTTTAATAAAAATCTTAGAATAATACGTGAGTCGTAACTAAAACATCAATTACCTGTGAAAAGTTATTCCTGGTGATTTCTTGTGACTGGAGCTATTACAACATTTTACACAACACTTCACCATGTTTTTTATACTTTTATAACCTTTATTTAAATATAAATTCACAATATTTTCCATTCGGCAAATAACACTAACAAATTCCTGATTAAAAAATAGCGAAATTATGTAGAAAATTAGGCTACGCGCTGTTCGCTGTCTATGTGTAAGTTACATGTCGCTACACATGACAAAAAAAGACAGCGTTATACAAGAAATAAAAAGAGTGAAAAGGATGAAGTATTACACCATAAACAAAGGAATATGTTTGAACTGCTTTACTCTTCTAAATCTGTGTAGTGCATACATAAAGTGTTTGAAAATGTGCATGAGTTATGGAAAGTGAAATGTTGCAGTGAACAGCGGTGGCGGTGTTCTTTGTGTAAATTTCAAATCTTCCTAGAAAGCCCTAGGGCAAGGACCTGAACCTAGCATGAGGACTTGACAGCGACAAAGGACTATACAAGACTAAAACTAAATAATAAGAAAATATAAATACTGAAGACAAGGCTGTATGGACTAAGTTTCCCTTGCCTGCCCAACATTGGCGAAGACAACTAACAATACAATCACTTGACTTTTGGCGGGAAGAGTGACAAGGCGGACGCTTGCTGTATATTGTTTTCTGGATTCGGCCTGTACGTAGTACGTATCTATGATTCGGCCGCAGCGTGTGATTGAGTGACGTGTGTGTCTGGATTATTTTTGGATATTTATCAGTTTTGGTTTATATTGTGACCTATTGAGTTCCGTTTATTTTGTTTTTATGTTATAGATAATAACTGCTTGCAGGTTTTGTGTTGTTCTATATTAAATAAGTAGCTATCATGAGCAAAAACAAACCTCCTGATCCCCCGGATATCGAAACTCCCGCAACTCCTTCCTACTCACCGCCCTCTACCCCTACTTTTTCAACTCCACCACCTAGTGTTTTTATGGAATCAACATCCAAAATATATTCTCTGTCGCAATTCGGTTCAGTAGCATGTAACTATGCTGATAGCCAAGCCACATTAACGCGAAAAAGACGTGTGGAGGAAGCAGCCATGGTTTCCTCTAGTCCGCCAACAAAGCTATCTAAAAGTTTAGTGTCGCGTTCCAATTATAATGCGGGGGATAAAGCTCCATTCATAGTTCACGTAAATAAAATTGAACCACAATATACACCAGGTACTTATCTCCACCCTGTTACTCTTGGCCTGTTCTTACTCCAAAATAATATTTTTAATATAGTAAAGGATGGGGTTAAAAAAGTAGGACGTAATAAAATTTCCGTTGAATTTGCATCCCTTCAGGAGGATAAAGTCGCTCACAATAGTATAATTAATACCCCTAAATCCTCACAGCCAGATGGCTGTGCTCTTAATAGTTCCCCCTCATCATATTCTTCAAAATAATCATCAGTTTTAGAACTTCTTTTACAAGTCATAACATCTCTTGTTTGCACCAATATTAATTTACCGTTCAACTTTGCCGACTAACTTATAAATCTAATTTTCACAATTAACAATGACTTCCTGTCAAGTATTCCTGCAGTGGAATGTGAGGAGCGTGGCTCATAAAAAACACGACCTTACATTCCTACTGAATAAGCATAAACCACTTGTTTGTAGTATCTCTGAAACTTGGCTCAAGTCAAGTTTGAGTTTCCGTGTTCCACACTACAACTTACTACGGTGTGACAGGTCTGATAGTCATGAAGGGTCTGCCCTTCTAATTAATAGTAGGGTACCTTTTGTTCCCCTGCGAGTTGTTGCACCTTTGGATGATATTAATATTGTTGTTGTTGAGTTGAAGGTCTCATTATTTATTCTATTTACATTGCCCACCCTCAGCAAGCCTACCTACCAGTCCTTAGAAATGTATTTGGGAATTCCGAGACGCCATTTTTAGTTATGGGAGATTTTAATGGGCATCATTTTAGATGGGGTTCAGATCACTATGAGTCTTTTGAGCAAGGCTTAGTGTCAATCTTGGATGATCGTAATCTGTGCATCCTCAATAATGCTTGCTCTACCGGCAGGCCAGTTCAAGGTCAACGTAAAAGTTGCGTTGATCTGTCATTCTGCACTATTGATACTGGCTCATCTGCCTGTTGGCAATGTGCAGACTTATCATATGGCAGTGACCATTACCCTATCTGTGTCACCCTCACTGATAGAACTTATCTAGAAAAAAGTCCTCTTCCCCTCCTAAAATTTAATATTTCTCATCCTGATTGGTCATTGTATTCTTTCCTTTTAGAACAAAAAATTAAAACCCTCCCAAATATCACCTCTCAAAATTTAGAAAACCGTGAGGACTGCCATATTCAAGACTGCTTAGACAAATTATAAATAAATACATAAATATCCATCACGCCTTATCCCCGAAGGGGTGGCAGAGGCATATTATATGCCCACTTTTCACCGTGTGGATTCCTGTCCCACGTAATAGGTGGTGAGCCCATTGCCGTGTTGAAATAGACAGACGCAGGTTGTGGCTACCTGCTGTTGAAAATTTTTAAGCCGCCTATAAGGCCTTCAACCAGGCTTAACGACTGCCATTTTACTGGCAACCGGGACCAACGGCTTAACGTGCCTTCCGAAGCACGGAAACACTCGCAAATGTAAATGCCACAAAGTGGTCACCCATCCGACGACCAGCCATAGTAAAAGTTGCGTACCTCAGTGATCGTTTACCGAACACTGAGGTACGCAACTTGGAATGGTATGGAAACATATTAACAGGTACCGTTCAGGATGTGCCCCTGTTTCATCGTCTCCAATGTCGGCCAAGACTGCTGAAATGTTTTTTGCAAAAATAACTCACCCTACGCTCCCTCTCTGGCTGAAAGCAATCAATTGCAGAGGTATCCACGGACTCACATGAGTCTCCATTCTCTATGGTGGAACTCGATATGGTATTAAAATACGTTCATGATTCCACCCCAGGAATAGATGGTATCCCATATTCCTTTATTGCTCACGCTGACTCCTCTGCTAAAGGATATCTGTTGGCCATTCTAAGTTATTGCTTTATAAATAATTGTATCCCAGAGCAATGGAAAATCCAGGTCATTAACCCATATTTTGAAACCAGGGAAGCACCCTGAGGATCCAAACAGTTTTAGACCAATTGCTTTATCATCGGTAATGTTAAAAATTTTGGAATACTTAATAAAAAAACGGTTAGAATGGATAGAGGAATCAAAATGTTTGCTGCCAAAATTTCAGTTTGGCTTTAGAAAGGGACTTGGAACTATGGACAGTGTAAGAGTACTTATAGCTGATATCCGTATTGCTTTATCTCAGGGTCAATCTGTTGTAGCAGCATTTCTGGACATAAGTTCTGCATGTGACAGCGTTCTTCTCTCAATCCTCAGGCAGAAACTGCTACACCTGAATTTTCCGGTAAGGATTATTTAATGCATATGCCAGTTACTTATGTCTCGTTTGCTGATGCTTAGAGTTCAGGGAGAGGAGATAGGGCTGAGAAAGGTGTGGACTGGGCTGTCTCAGGGATCAGTCCTCAGTCCCCTGCTATATAACCTGTACTCGGCTAACATTGGCTCAGCACTAAACAGCAATTTTCAAATTTTACGGTATGCTGACGATCTCGCCTTATATGTTACAGTATTTTCCATCAGTGATGCAGCTACATCACTAACACTTTCCCTGAACTCATTGAGTCAGTGGCTGCTAGACCATGGTTTAAGGTTGGCTCCATCTAAAAGCTCTATAGTTACTTTCACTCGGAAACGTGTGGGAGCACACGTCTTCAACTTTTTTTTAAAATTATTATTATTTATATTATTTACCTACGTATTTATTTGTTTTTATATTAGTGTTTTTTTTTCTTATTGTGTTTATTCAAGAATTTTTCACATATTAACCAAAACCAAAATTGCTAAATTGTTATACCTACAATTTCCCATTTACAAATAATCTCCATCGCATGTCTGTTTTTGGCTGATCGTTGAGTTAGTTCGATGAGTGCCATACCCAAAAAAATTAATTGAATTGAATATTGTTTTTGAAACTAGTGCATTTATCTTGTTTTATGTGCGGGAGTGGTGTTTTCTTGGACATTTCTTGTGTTAACGTGCGACAGTGAAAGCCAATGATACATATGCAGTGAAATGCTATTTTCTCTCTTGCCGCGAAAAGTCCACTGAAAACCTCAGTATAAGAATCATCATTATACTGAGGGCAAGGACCCAGGATCTAGGACTGAGGACACGACATCGACAAAGACTGGACAGGACTAACTAGAAGATAAGATTGAAGAAATGTGATTTAACAAATAAGATTTAGCTAAAAGGTCTTTAAAACCAGGCCATAATGAAATTATTAAAAAAAAAAGAACAGTCCGATATCAAACCTACAGAGAGCGCTGTTTCGCGTCTTTGTGACGTCAAGCTATTGATTGTAAAAAGGAAGGAGATCGTCTTTTGGAGACGCCATCTTAAAATAAAGTGATATAAGTTTTTGTTGGCGTAGATTATAGTTAAAATCCAAAGTAATCTTTATTAAGAAATTAGCAATTGAGCTTAGGTAATTTTTATTCCATAATACCAAGTGTAACGGACCAAGGTACTTTATTATTTTGATTATATTGTTTTCTGAAATGATAAAAATTAGTTTATTTACCGTTCTTTACATGAATATTCTGTGTACCGTTATTGTGTGCTAGATACGTGAAAGCATATTATTAATGAGCTAAGTAAATGACAGTGCATTGAAAAACTAAGTGTAATTGGTAGTCATCGATCCAGCGTTCATAACACAGATGTAACACGTCAATAAACCTTCGAGGGCAGGGCTTCCAATTGATTGTTCTGTTAGTGCTGTGAAAGTGTTTTTGTGTTTCGTGTATACTCTCGAATATTCTTGTTAGTTTCCAGTGACTAAAGGATAAAATTTGAACTATTTTCCTAAATTAGAACGGATCGAGTCGAAGGACGATTGCTTTTTGTAGTCTCTTGTGAATGTAGTGATTTATGAGTGCGACTTCATAAGTGTTGGTTGCACTTTTTGTAGTTGGTGGTCAGCGAGAGGGTGACCTGATGGTGTGTACATCGCAGCATGTCTGCACTCTCGACGCCGGGCGGCGGAGGCACTACGGCGCAGAGCAAGCCGACGTCCGGCAAACAAAGATTTCAAAAGTTGGACATTAATAGCTTGTACTGCGCTAATAGAGTGAGTATTTTCATTAACTTTATTTTACACTCAATGTTATGGGTTCAATAAATGTATATTGAACAAGTTACCTATAAAATAAAAGTCAAACAGGGGAGCACCTTACATCTTACAAGCATATTTTCTGAATTAATTTGTTAACATTTATTATAGCTGAAACTTATAGCGGACTCAACACATCTGTGTAATGATGGGAGGGTGATGTTTACTGTGTTTATAACAATGACTTATGTGATTATTGTATAAACTTAGTGATACATCTCTATTAAGACATCTTAACATGTTCAGCCATAAAAGTATACTTATGTTAGATAAAAAAATATAATACATTCTGAGAAAATAGAAATTCTTTATTGATTAAATAATTATTATTCTTTTTAGAATGAAAATTCGGAACCTTCCTCAGTAAAATCTCAGCTAAGCCGTAAACATGGAATGCAAAGTCTTGGAAAAGTACCTTCAGCCAGGCGTCCAGCAAATTTACCTTCTTTGAAAACTGAAACTGGTCTAGATCCTAACCTCAAGTGAGTGTTAATTAACTCGCCTTATTTTGTAAAATTTCATTGTTATCATAATTGTTCTTTATGTAGTGTAACATTTGCAGCTTACATTTACAGAATTGTTTAATTTTCAGCTCTGTTTCTGCTATCGTTACTACATCTACACCTTCAACATGCACTTCTCAGACTATAGTAAGTGTCACATGACTTTATAAGTAACTATTGATCTTTGCCAGCTATGGCTGTAATGATCCAATCAAGCGGCTAAGTGCACAAATGGCCCCGACAAAACAACAAACAAGCATTGGTATCTTTTTCACACAAAATACTAGAATAATAAATGGCTATTCAGTGAAATATTCTGAAATACATATGTTTACAATACAATGGCAATGTTAACTATTATTAAAAAGCTGAAGAAATTGTTTGGTTGAATGTGCTAATCTCAGGAACAACTTTGACAACAAATTGGGCAAATTTACATAAATTATTGTTAAATTAATAATGGACAGCATTAAATGGGTGCCATTAGGGTTCGATGAAGGGCAAAGCTGTGGGGCTCAGCTAGTTTTTTAATATAATGTAGTTAGATTTTATAGGTTGCTTTTATAATCACTATAACATTACAACATTATGCTGTTACCCTCAGTTAATAGGTTTTATATTTCAGCCTTGACACCCTAATATGCAGGTGCTGCATAGTAAGCAATGGAGCATTGCCATGCTAACATGTACTGTTCGTTACCAACTAGTCATGTGAATGTCATAGATCTGACTCCTGTTGCCATCAACAGGAGGGTAAGCTGTGAAGTTTTTAGCTTTTTAGCCAGAGAGTGCCTAAGGGCAAAAATCTATGAATACCTGCTGACCTCATACTCATGGAAAATATGGAAAAAAAAAATAATAAGAAAGACTCCAACCCTAGAGGACAGTAGTTATTTTTTATAGGATTAATGGAACCCTATAAGAGCATAGTAGATTCGCCTTTTAAATCTTCTACTTTCTAATATCAACAAAAAAATGTATCAGAAAGTTATTTAAAAGCACACATCCGCAGGGCAGCTTGTGTACACATCGGTCCCTAATCCTCGAGAGTTTTGTTACCCTTCGGCACTGGTTAGCATTTAATGGGCAAACGGATGAGAAATGAGCTACTCCCGGGAGTGCAATTAATCTCAACCTTGCCTTTTTGAGCGAAGTAGGCGGCAGAATACGCGGTTGGATCGCTCGCTTGGCGGTGCCGGCGTCCCGTACTTCGCTCATTTCCCCAGACTTCCTCCAAGCGGTTGGGTTTTGGGTATCCCAGCAGTTTTATCTCAATTAATCTTTTTGTTTCTTTACAGAATCTTACTATCTGATCCACCTACAGATACTCCAGATCCTCCTCTTTGAGTTTGTCCGTTCCCATAACTTCCCACCTGATTAAAGAATACATAGGGCACTCAGCTAGTAAGTGGAAGCTAGTCTCCTCTTCCTCCATGCATTCCAGGTATTTTGGGTCATCCAGTACTCCTATCACTGTCAAGTGCCTGTTCAGGCGACAGTGTCCTGTGATCATCTCTATAACCAGCCTCATGTTTCCTCTGGTTAGTTTGACCAGTTGGCTAGTTCTTTTGGCATCCATTCCTTTGATAAAGATCTTTGACTGTCTCATGCCTGTCGAAGTCCTCCATCTAAGGTTGGTTTCTACCACTGTCCTCCTGCTGATTCTTATCTTATCTTTTCCGGGGTCGGTAAGTCCCTTCCGGAACTATTGTACCACACCCCATTGCGTCACCCATCCCCCCAGCGCCTATGCAGCGCCTCCATGAACCTCAATATGTTCCCTAGGGGGATGTGCCTGTAATCTTCCGGAGTCGGGTATGCTTGACCCAGAAGACTAATTCTTCTTGCATCGAGTGCTACACATTCGCACAGCAGGTGGTACATGGTTTCGCCAGCGTCCTCACAGGCCCTGCACGTCGGGTCTTCCGTGAGCCTCATCCTGTGGAGGTGCTGCCTCGTTGCGTAATGCCCTGTGAGCGCTCCCTGGTATGTGTCCACAGTTTCTTGGACCATCCCTCTCTGATGCTTCCCAGAAACATCTTTGCGTGTCTTAGACCTGTTGTCGACTGCCACTGGTTTTCATGTGCCTTAGTGGCTGCCTCCTTTAGTGTTCGTCTTATTACTCCATAATCGAGTCCGACGAACGGCTCCGGTCCAATGAACCCTTCCTCCGAGCCCTTTCTTGCGAGGGCATCCGCCCTCTCATTACCCTCGATGCCCTTATGCCCTGGCACCCAGACCAATTGGATCGTATTGCGTCTTCCCAGCCTATTTAGGCTTTCAATGCACTGCAATATCAATCCGGATTTCACTTCACATGATGTGAGCGCCTTGAGTGTAGCTTGGCTGTCACTCATAATATAGAGTGTCTCATCAGTGACCCGTCTATGATTACTCCCTTAGTGATTTTGTGAGCAATCGGCAGGCAAGCTTTCATCAGCTCCTTCACGGGCTAGTTCATCCGCTAGTTCGTTGCCTGGGATTCCTTCATGTCCAGGTACCCATGCAACATTTACTTTTATTTTTCTTGCCAGCCGGTCAAGTGACTTCTTACACTCTTTGACCATTGCTGACGTTGTCTCCTCCTTATTTAAGGCTTTCAGTGCTGCTTGACTGTCGCTATATATAGTTGCCTTTCTTGTTTCAATTTCGTTGTGGATAATTTGCGCACATTCTATTATGGCGCAAATTTCCGTCTGAAAGACACTAGCGAACTTACCTAATCTTATGGACCTGTTAATCTCCGTTCCGTTTCCGCATTTTATATGCATTCCTGCACCGGAGAGCTTCGTCGATTCCTTCCTAGAACCGTCTGTATAGCAGAGAGTACCTTCATCATTGCCTATCCGCCAGTTTTCTCTTTGTCCTATATGTATTCTATACTTTTTGTCAAAGATCCTCTCCTTTTTAATTAGGTCATTATTGAAGAGTATCATTGAAATTTTTTCTTCATAGCCTTTGCTGATACTCGCGTGTCCACTTTCCCCCTGAGTATCCTGTCCGTAGGCCCAGGCTTTTCAGTTTGAACCATTGTTCTACCTGCCTTCTTTTTAATCTCCAAATCCAGGGGGTGAAGTCCCAGTGCGATCTCAAGCGCGGCTGTTGGAGTTGTCCGCATCGCGCCTGTCGTCATCAGGACCGCCAGCTTCTGTACCTTATCTAATTGTGTCTACTCCCCACGTCTTTCCTATTGCACTTAACTTTACTTTTGAGCATGTGTTATTTATGTGCGTCTTAAAGGGCAGTTTGCTGTCCAGTGTTACTCCTTAATTTCCCTAACCACTTCCAGGACGTGGTTGTTCAGTCTCACCAGCTCAGCATCGCCTATATTCCTTTTGTTGGTGAATAACACAATTTTGGTCTTTTCGGGATTTAGGTTCAACCCTTTGCTCTTACACCATGCGAAAGCTACCTTTAGTTCTTTGTTCATGATGTTGCACGTGACGCTTAGAACTGTGCCTGTTACCAGGAGCACCCCGTCATCGGAATAAGCCTGCGTGTATATGTGCATCCCATTAATTTTCTTTACTAATTCGTCTATTAGCAGGCACCACATCAGTGGCGATAGACAGCCTCCCTATGGAAATCCTCTTCTCGCTTCTACCGTTATCGTGACGCATGCCAACTCTGCCTGTATCAGTCGGTGTTTCAGCATTTTTTTCACCCATTCTGATATATCTTTATCTATTCCTTCGCGGTTTAAGGTGGTCTCTATCGACTCCACTCCAGGGGCATATCAAAGGCTCCCTCGACATCGAATAAGCATCCCAGCGTGTAGTCCTTGTTGTTTATCGATCTCTGCACTCTGTTTACCAGGTTGTGAAGGGCCGTGTCAGTTGATCTACCTTCCAAATATGCGTGTTGGTTAGAGTGCAGAGGCGATCCACTATTGACTATTTGTTCTCGGATCACTCTATCTAGTATTTTCTCTAGTGTCTTGAGCAGGAAGGAGGACAGACTAATGTATCTGAAAGCCTTAGCTTCCTGATACGACGGTTTTCCAGGTTTTGGTGTGAAAACCGCTCTTACCTCCCTCCATTTCTTTGGGATGTACTTTGTCTTAATGCTGCTGTTATACAGAGCAAGTATATCTTCAGCTATTATGTCGATAGCTGTCTGCAACATCTTAGGGAATATCCCATCTGGTCCAGCTGCCTTGTAGGGCTGGAAGGACCAGATACTCCATCGTAGGTGTTCCTCTGTGATGGTTATGTTCAGCCGTCCATTCTCAATGTTAGTTGAGTCAGCCGACATGGCATCCTCTTTATGATTCTTACAGTCTGGGAAGTGCGTCTTGAGCATAATCTCCAGGATTTTTTCGGGTTCGGTTATAATTTCCTTCCCGTTCTTTATACTTCCTAGTTTACAGGAGTTTACTTTGGAGAGCGTCTTCATCAATCGTGCTGCGTCTGGTTGTTTCTCAACTCCCTCGCAGAACGCCCTCCAGCTCCTTCTACTTTCTGCATTCGTTTTTGAATGAGTTTCTTTCCTCTCTGTATACCCGCCAGCTCTCATCATCCCCTTTTTTGATGGCTTGTCTGAGAGCCCGTCGAGTTTTCTTCCTTTTCTTACCTAGTTCCTTAGTTCACCAGGGTTGTCCTTTACCTGGTTTAATCTCTCTTGTTTGTTGTAATATTTAAAAAAAAGTTACTTAATAATGGCGATGAGTCTTGAACTAACAAACTAACAAAAGTTATAATTTGTTTAAGGCGCCAGGAGGATAAGTCCTACCAACTTTATGCACACGGATATCAGCGATAGAGATTGAGCTTCTAATCATAAGAGCAGGAACCAAAAATAATAGAATACATCTCTAGAAGAAAGTTTCTATATTTTTATAGGCGAATTGATTGAATATACATTATAAACATTATCACTATTGGTATAATTTATTCCTTTATTTTAGTAAGCTAAAGATTAACAATTCTCAGGGTTGAAGCGTGAAATTTAGGATAGTGAGATCCAGCATAATGCCAGCTTATAAGTCAAAAGTATATCGTAACTTGATTCAAATCATTAAGTCGTTACATGGGCCTAATCATGAGTCGTGCATCATTATTAGATAAATCTACACAAAAATAATTCAAACTAAGTACCTGAAGGCGGTTACATTACCACGGGATTCGAAATCACATCTGCAGACCGCGACAGGTGTCGTTTCCACTAGAATGACGAGCCCGTAACCACATGGTCAGCATCCACGGCAAATTTTATCCAACAATAGAATTAATATATAAAAAAAAAAAGTGCATTTTCAGCTGCAAAGGAAAGAATTAGTTCCATTAGATTTGGAAAAACAATTGGACATTTGTTCGTGATTGGAACAAATAAAGAGAACTTACCACTTTTTCAAAGAAAACCCAATAAATCTTGAAGAGCAGGCAAACACTCCATTAACGCCTCTCCAAGCTTCGTAAACTTCGTAATTAGCTGTAAACAAACGCATAATCTTTCGTCAAAATACTACAGATCACCAAGACTAGAAATGTGGTTCCAAAAATCCAAAGATCTTACCGAAATACATAGTCATCCTGATATAAACATTGATAAGAAGTCACGTCACAGGCGTGAACTTCCATATACAATTTATAAAAGATTACTTCTTTTTAGCGAAGTTTAAAAAATATATTTACGACCGACATTTTTCTTCGTCGATTGTAGCTAGGCGAATGACGTTCCGTCACCACTGCCAAAAGACATTGACCAATTGACAGAACAATTTTAATTCATTCGTTTTAAGAACAGGCTAAGACATTCAAAAACATTCTGCCTACTCAAAACGTAAATTATATAAATTCGATGACAAGTAGGGAGAAAGAGTCAACAATCTACTCTTTTCTCTCTCTAAATCCCAAGACTAACAATAACGTTCCAATGTGACGTTTTACAACGTTACATTGTATGCCTCCCTCAGAGTTTTGTCCAGTCTGCTGGCTTGTCATTCTATATCCATGGTACTTTTAATCGAGGTTTTTTGTCCTGGGATCCAGTTCTCTTTCACATGGTTCTCAAGCATCGCCCAGTTTGTTTTCCTCGCGTTTCTAATCATAATCTTTTCAATTTTCCCTTCTAGACTGAACGTGATTCGCCTATGATCCGACATGGAGTCACTTTCGTTCACCTTCCAGTCACTTATGTATCGACTTATCCTATCAGTTGCGATAGTGATGTCTAAAAATTCTTTCCTCGACCGCGTTACGAAAGTGGGTGTGTTACCTACCCACTTATCACTGTTACCGTTCATTATACCTAGATCTGAGGTACTTATAAATTCTAGAAGCAAATTTCCCTTTTTGTTGCAGTCTGTGCTGCCCCAGGCCACGTGATGGGCATTGGCGTCACAGCCTACAACAATAGGGATGCTCTTACCTTGGTATATCTTGACAATTTCTTGAAGTTCTTGTGTAGGTGGTTCGAAGTCTCTCTCACTGGGTAGATATGCTGAGACTAGAAGCACCCTTTCCTTTTTCTTTCGCGTCTGTAGCGTTATTTCGACGCTGGCGAGGTCACTGTAAAAATCTGCTTTTATTAGTCCTAAGGTTCTTGTCCTGCTGCTGGCATAGGTGCATGCCCTTGGGATTGACTCACCATCGTCATGATCGTCATGATATATGATGTCTCCTCCCAAAGAGCCGAGCCCAACTATACGTTTATTTAGTACGTATGGCTCCTGCTCTGCGTGTTGGACCACTATGTACCATGTAACCCTACCAACAGACCAGATAACTTCGTAAAAAAAAAAAGAAGATGCCCATGAAGAAGAAAGAGAAATAATCTCAATCTTGATGAGAGTTATGAGATGACTGGTGCCCTAAAACTAAGCTGGAGTCACTGGATGCAGCTATTATCCTAGTGCTAGGCTGGGCCAACAGTTATGGAGGGAGGAGCCTCGTGCTGATGACCATGGTCTTGACAATGGTCTGGATTGAGAGTTATCCCCTCTTGTTTCTTTATTTCTTTCTTTATTCCCCTGATTAGGCAATGTGTATAAAAGTGACTGCTGGAGAGAACCAGTGCCTTTCCCAGCCGCAGAAGGCACATCAGACATGAGGGTTCAAGTTGAGTTTTAGTGTTATAATATATTATAATAAGAATCCTTGTTGTGAAAGGTTAGGAATTGTCCCTGAGACCAAATAAAGGTTGGAGCGACTTTGACTTTAGTGATTAGAAAACTATAGCATTGCGTCACTGCTAGTATCAATCATGGCAAAGTGGTCAATCAAATTCTTTATCTTAGTTTAGCAGTTGTTTGGATACCTGGATTTATGAACTAAGGATCCATTTTTATTTGGCTGCCAGAAGCAGCTTTCGTTTTACTTTAATTTTCGGCATTGTTGGGAGCGACTGCCGTCTAAACGCCGTAAGGCCTGCGTCATAGCCTCATTTTGCACTTCTAGCAGTTGAGGATACTTAGGTCTTGGAGGTCTTGATGGGGTTCCTTACATCAGGTGTAAGGACGCCAAGTGGTCAACCAACATTGCAATAAGCTACTTTATATCTTACCAAATAGAAAAACATAAGGACAAGTTATTCTGGAGATATTTTTAAATAGTGTGTATTGTTTCTAGTTCCTCCAAAGTTTCACATACATTTAGTGAATAACAGTACTGTGGTTATTAAAACTTTATACACTTTTTTGTAACACCTGTAGTGATACAAAACTTATGGTATTGGAAAAGAGCATGAAGTCAAGCAATCAAATTTTCTAATGAGATTTTTATTCCAGCAGCCAACAGTATCAAACACCAATGTGGTTGCCGGAGCTGGAGCCGGCGGATGGGTGGCACTACCACCGCCGTCATCGCCACACTTCCGAACAGAGTTCCCTTCCTTAGAGGCAGCTGCTCAACCATCACACCGATCGTCAGAACATTCAGTACCACAGCCACAATTGAGACCACAAGGTTTTAACTTGTTTATTTTATTATATATTAGCACTTCCCAGATTCGAATCACTTTGTTTTTTGGTTATAGTAAATAAGTAGAAAGTGGTAGCAGTCTTGCTAGCTAGATTATGGAGCCAGTGCCTGTATCAAATGTAGATAGTAAAGCGATTATGGGTCATTTGCAAACTAATCCTTGAGCTCAACATAACTGCCATGGGTATAGTCCCACTTTGTGGTTACCAGCAGACTTTGTTGGAAATTAGTGTCTATCTGTTTGATGGGTAAAAGACCAGACCAAAGAACAACCGGCTTAATTTTGGAGATGCTGAAGGCAGAAAGATGTAGTGTAAAAATAGCAAAAAAGTGTACTTCCGTATCTCCAGCTAGGGCTTCAAATGCAACCAGGAGTAATAATATGATGATAAAGAGAACAGCATCCAGCTCAGCTTCTCATAAACTTTTATGAACAATGTGAGGTAGGTTTTCATGTTAGTAATATTAAGTGAATTCTTATATTTATATAATTGGTCTATTATAATTTGTCGAATTTACACATTTTTGTTTCAGCGGAAGGCAGCTGGACGTGCGGTGGCACTGCGGGCGCCCGCCAGGAAAGCATTTCATCCGCCACCGCTGCCGCCGTCGCACCCGTCACAACTCCTACATCACAACAAACGCCTGCTTGCCTTCCTCGATCCATATTACCATCCTTCGTTAGTGTTTTTTGCATCTATAATCATTCGATTTATGAGGACCTGCCTAAACACTAGTAACAATTTTGAAAAGCCATTAGTGTGCTAACTTTGTCCTAAACTAGTTGACGCCCCGGCTTCGCCCGCGTAGAGAAGTTTTCCCGTTCCCGTTTCCCACAGGAACTTGTTGCCGGGATAAAAAGTAGCCTACGTGTTATTCTGATTAAAGTTTCATTAAAATCTATTCAGTTGTTTTTACGTGAAAGAGTAACAAACATCCATACAAACTTTCGCATTTATAATATTATTAAGATAAGATTAAGATTTCAATAAATTCTAAACATTTGTCCCATATAACTTTACTAAGTGCCGATAGATGGCACCTTACGTCGCTTTAAGACAAAAGAGGTGGAATGATTCCTGAGTTTCGAGTTGGTCTCGATACTCTATATGGCAAAGCGTTAAGCTAGAAGATGCTGGTTCAAATCCAGCTTGAGATTGATAAAAATTTTCACTTATAGTCTATATACATATACTCTACATATACTTAATATACATAAAGCTGAAGAGTCTGTTTGTTTGTTCGGTTGAACGTGCTTATCGCAAGAACTGGTTGGATTTAAAAATAATTTTTGTGTTAGATAGTAGTAGTTCTATTTATCTATAAAAGAATGAATGCTATGTGTCATCACGATAATAATCTGGAGAGCGGAGAAGAAATAATAAATGTCAATAAATCGTGCAAATAATAAACATTGTAAAATTTATAAACGATAGGTTTAAATAGGAGTAACGGGAGAAGTATGTCACGGGCGAAGCCGTGGGGTCACCTAGTTAAGAATAAAGTTGGTTGTAAGCTTTTTTGCTATTCAAAGTGTTTGTATTCTTAAGTTCTCATAATAAATGTCCATCCAAAGGTAGGCCTGTAAGAAATTGCCTCTGTAAGATAAGGCTGCCAATTGTAAAACCAATTTAGTATCACATTGTGAATATGTGAAATGTATTTTTGGTTACATTAAGAACTTGTTCTATTTGTCAATGTATGGAGAGAGACTTTGTCAACGACAAACAATGTCTTGTTCTTTTTGTCAATATATGGAGAGAGATTTCGTCAATGACAAACAATGTCTTGATCTTTTTGTCAATGTATGGAGAGAGATTTTGTTTTGAACAGATGAAAGGTAGCAGTGGTGGCGGGCTCGGGCTGGGCCCAGGCGCACTAGGTGCCCTACGTGAGAGCAGGACCGGTGCCGCCGGCAGCGCCGGACCGCGTCCCGCGCCCCGCCCGCCCGCCACTCCGCGTGCAGTCGAGGTGCTCACTGCGCGACCCATCCTGCGGGACGAGCAGATCTCCTCGCTCGATGACATCTCGCGGGACGCCGGCTGGGCGCAGCAGGATGATATCGATTATGAGTAAGTCGACTCACACATCTCTATTCACCACATTCATATATTCATATATTCTATTGACTTGCATTTCATTGTGACATTATTATTTACAGTCAGAAGCTGGACTTCTCCGATGGTGAATCGTCAGCTCCGAACAAGGGTAACATAAGAGGTGCCGGCGCTAGAGCGAGCGTCGAAACCGAGCGTACTGAAACTAAAATTCAGGAACTGGGAGATGAGGACCAGTTGTGGGCCGAACGAAGGCAAAAGCAAACTAACGAGGTGGCACAGGCGGTCGCTCGAGCGCGCCTACTGAAAGAGGAGGAACAGCAGCGACGCCAGTTACGGGATGTCAAGGATCACCAAGCGTCCAAGGACGTTCGCGACAGGACTGATAGAACATCCGACAGAGACCGCAATGATAACAGGGACAGGGAATGTGAACTCAAAGACAAGGATCGTATAGAAAACAGAGACAGAGATCGTAATGATATTAGGGATCGGATGGACACTAGAGACAAGGACCGTAACGATTTACGTGATAGAGAGAAGGATAGAATCGATAATAGGGATCGTGATCGTAATGATAATAATAGAGATTCGTTTCGTGAACGAGATTTGCGAGACCGTGAGCGCGATCGTGATAGAGAACGCGACCGCGATCGCGACCGTGACCGCGATCGTGATCGATTGGAGAATAGGAATCGTGTAGAAAATAGGGATCGTCCTGAAAGTGACAAGGATAGAATGGAGCCACGCGATAGAGACAGGAATGATAATAGAGATCGTATGGATCGTGATAGATTTGATAGAGACCGGGATCGAGTAGACAGAGAACGCGATCGCGACCGTAGCGATAGAGAGCGCAATGATCGCGACAGAGATCGTGACTTCAGAGATAGAGACCGAGATTATGGTCGCGATAGAGATCAGGCTAATCCAGCATTTTCTAAAACGTTCCAAGCTAATATTCCACCGCGATTTTTGAAACAACAACAAAATAGGCAACAAGATGACCACAACAAAGGTTGGGCTTATTCTGGTAAACCAGCCCCTCGACGCCAAGAAACCCCTGCTTACAACGCTCCTCGCCATAATGGTCGTCGGTCCTATTCACGGTATTGTGCATCAACCTTGATTGTTTGTGTAATTTTTATTTTCGCTTAGTCACTGTAGTTATATTTTTGTTCTTTATGATTTCAGAGATTATTCCGATCGTGAAGATGACTTCAGAAGAGACAAAGAAGGACCTGGACCGCAATGGCGGTCTGAAATGCAAGATTATGAGAGATCTGGGAGAGAATTAGACAGAACGAACTCAAAAGATTCATATAGTGACTATAGAAGAAATGAATCTGATAAGAAATTAATAGAAACTACTATTGAACCTAACAGAACTGCTGCGGACAAATTATCTGAAGTATTTGAAAGGAAAAGTATAGGAATAGCAGAGCCTGGTTTATCTTCCGAGTCTTCGTCTCAGGTGTCGTCCTCGGAGCGGCGTATTACACCACCTTCCAACTTATCTCAAAGGGACTCTTCTGAAAGGGATTTTGGAAAAACGTCGTGGGCAGAAGTTGCTCAAGAAGAAACTATTTTAAACCAACAGAAATTAGTCATAGATAACCCTACACTGTCTTCAGGCAATGAAATGACTGCGAAAAAGGAAACACATGATCATCAAAAGGCAAACGACGAAAATAAACCTAGTACTCAACCTATTTCGAGTCCACCTCCTCAACAAACTCCCCTCCAAATGTCATCAAACGTTGCTCCTAACCCGCCTCCGTCTGTAATTCACAAGCCCAATATTCATACATCTAATATTCCAACTTTTTCACACGATAATCAACAGATGCTGCAAACGCCTTATACAAATGTTCAGCATCCACCAGCAGCTCCAATCGTTCAATCTCAAATTTCAACCACGGAACAACAAAATACTGGAAAAACAGTGCCTTTACAAACAATTTCTAAACAACATCATCCACCTGAAGTTCTCAATAACAATTCCCAACCACAAAAGATAGTTTCAACTGAACAAATAACTGCTCCACACACAGCAATGCCTCAGTTTACAACTCAAAAATCGGAAAAAGATTTATCAGAATCTGAATCAATAGCATCAAAATCTAGTACAGATCCCTCCAGCTTAGTAGTACCTAAAACTAATGAAGCTTATGCAGCAGAATCTCCACATGGTAGTTCTCAGAGACGACCTATAATAGAAGAAAAGAAAAATGACAGAACCAATGAGCAGTTGGTCAAAATCCCTGCTAAGGAACCTGTCGAACGGAAGTCTAGTGGATCAGGATCTGAGAAAAAAGGTAGAGGATACAGTGGCAACAGTGCAGCTACCACCAGTGGTACTGGTGGAGGTTACGCGGTGTATACTAGAGGCTGGGGATCAAGACGACGTTCACATCGCAGTTCACGTTCTAATAATAGAGCTAGCGAATCTGATGGATCTACCGATGGTGCTCTAAATTCTGAGCGCAAAGAAAGACGCAGGGCACCGCGTAGTCCTCGTGGACCTAAAACTTCGTCTGATAAATGTGATGATTCTGCTCGATCTCTACAACTGGACCAACCTGGCACTATCATTGATGGCATGGAAAACAGAGAACCCTTTGCGCCTCGCGGACAACCTTCAAGACGGGGACGGGGAGGCTTTCAAGGTGCTAACCGTCCACCAGCTCCAGCAAAACGAGTGGCTGGATATGGACCCCCTAATACTAAAAGCCCATTTGGTCAGGCCAATAGGGCAGTAAAAGAAAATGAAGAGATAAAAGACAGTCTGCAAACTGTTGATAAATCAAGAGGAAATAAGCCCAGAGCTGGCTCATCTGCTGGGAGAGGACGTGATAGGCATCCTAAGGGTGACGAGGATGAATATTATTGGGAAACAACATCAGAACACTCTGAAGGTGGCACATCAATTCGCCGTCGTTCCGTACCGGGACGGCAAGCTGGTCAAGCGCCAAAAAGTCAAGGAGGCCGTAATCAAAATTCAGGTAACCGTTCAAATAATGGACGTAACCAACAGATGGCTAAGAAAGAGACAGTAACTGAAAATAAACCCGATGAAATCACAGAGGCTATGACAGATCTTAAGTTATCTTCCACTAAAAAAGATGATGAAGTTGTTGATGATGGTTTCCAAGAAGTAAGAAACAAGAAAAATTCGAAAGATCCACGGCCTACCACAAAAGAAGATAGTCAAAATGTCGCCAAGCAACCAAGATCTCATTCAAATCAAGGTGGTGGAAGAAACGGATCTTCTTCAAGGAATCCTAACGACAAATCTAACGCACGGGGTTCTGCTCCAGTTACCAACAAGTCTGGATCACAATATGATCGCCCCCGTCAAGCTAACTTAGCACCACGCTTTGTTAAACAGCGACAAAAACAACAAATGGGACTCGTGTCTAGTTTCGGTCCCGACACTGGAGCTGCACCTCCACCTCCACCTGTTAATGCTTGGGATAAACCCATAGCACAAACGTTACGTGGCAACATAGAAGAACCTGTCGAAATTGTTGAAAATAAGTCTGGTCCATCCAGCCAACGTAGCACTCCAGGAGACAGTCCACCAGAACCAAAACCAGTCCAACCTACTTGTGCTATTGCAGCAGATAAGACTGGCGTATTGGATGGAGCTACAGCACCTGTTGAAACAATTATATTTGAAAATACTAATTATAAGAGTGCACCACCTGAGGAAGCTTTGCAACAGAAGTATCAACAAATTGCAACTACTATCCCTAAAAGCCAGGCGGAAGATATAACACCTGATATGGACAACAGACCATTAACATTCAATGGAGAAGTTAGACCGCGGCCCAGATCCATCCAGGATATAATATCTGAAAGTGCAGTAGTTGATGGAGACAGCGCCAGTTTGGGTCTGCCCATGGCATTTGATGCATCACAAAAGCCTGAAGATTCTTCTGATATGAAATTAGATTTTGCTTTTGATTCTGATCTTGGTCAACTAACCGAAGATAAGACAGCCAAGACTCTTGGCTTGCCACGCGGGGTTCACATGAGCACGTCCAATACAATTTCGCCGCTGGCGGCAGATCTCAATTTAAAAATCGCCAGTGTGAAAAAAGTTTGGGAGATGCCTGCTGTGGCTGAAGGTGGTGAAGAGATTCAGTTTTCTACTTTTGAGGAAACTAATGCAGAGGCGGCGCCGCCTAACGTGTGCAAGGTGAAGCCTACACAGCAGTTGCAATCACCGCCGCCTCAACATTACAACCACGTAGGATATCAAGGAGGGTATGGTGGTTTATCCGTGCCATCACCGCCAGCCGTGATGTTTAATTCTTCACAACAACTCCTAGGCTCCTCACAACAAATGCCTCAGCAAGGAGGACTATACGGCGCATTCCTAGATCAAAGCCGAGGACAGTTTGGCGGCTTTCCCGGGTCGCCTTATGGTGCAGGGTCTGCAGCACCATATAATTATCAACCTCCACCAGATATGTTTCAAAGTCTACCAAATCAATATCGAATGGTAAGCAAATTGATTTAAACCAGAATTTGAATTAAGCATCAACATTTTTTAAGTTACATTACCACCCAAGAAGACATTAACCAAGTTTGATCTATAAAAAAATTGTATTATGATCCAATTTAAATATTACTGACATCATCATTGCTGTGTGTATACCTTATACTGTCAGTCAGTTATACTGTCATATGTGTAACAGGCCATGGGATACCTTCAATTTATATTAACCAATCTGGGTCCAGCAGTTGAGGTAGTCTCATACAAATAAATTGTCTTTTGTAGTCTTTAAAACTAACAAGTTGCGCCTTCTAGCAAGCAGCAGAGGTGTTGGTACTGACACCAAGTATTCTGTTATTATTAAACTGACATATGACTGAACTGGGCCACTTTTAAAAATTCTACAATAAGTCTGTATGTAAAATGATTTTTGTATGTATTTCAGGCTGCAGCTGCAGGTGGTGGGGCTGCATTTGGCCAATCCGGACAACTGGGCAACAGCCCCAGCACTGTTCTAATTTCAAGTACTTCTAATTCTCTCATGTCAGCGACGGTCAAGCCGTCCACGCAACAGATTGGTGCTATCGGTGCGTATAATTCACACAATTGTTATTGATCATTTAGATAATTATGAGATTCTTAACTTCATTATCTACATCCCCATCTGTTGAAATATTGAAAATCCAAATAGCGAAAATTTAAAGTATCAGATAGTTTTCATTTTGTCGGCGTGACTATTACATATAAATACTAGATGACCCCCACAGCTTCGCCCGTGGCATATTTCAAACTCCCGTCGCACCTATTTAATCCCGTCGCTTATAAATTATACAATAAGGCATAATAATTTGCTCGATTTGTCGACATTTATGACTACTGCTCCGCTCCGCAATGTGGTAGCGTGATAATATATATAGCCTATAGCCTTCCTAGATAAATGGGCTATCTAAAACATAAAGAATTTTTCAATTTCGACCAGTAGTTCCTAAGATTAGCGCGTTCAACCAAACAAACAAACTCTTCAGCTTTATAATATTAGTATAGATTGCAAAATTAAAGCTTGTACTAAGCGTCTGTCTTTCTGTTCCTAGAGTTCAAACAACTTCTGAATTTTGATTTATATCTGTCAGTTGCTTGTTAAGAAGCGTCACCGAACTAATGATAGAATTAAAAAATAATCAATAAATTTAATTTCAATTAAGTACTTACGATTAAAATTTTAATGTTGAATATAACACAAATACAGGAAGCAAAGGTGGTGGAGTTGGCGGTGTCGGCGGAGTGGGAAGCGTGAATACATACCAGCAACAGTACCTGGGATACTCGGCGCCGGTGGGCGAAGCTCCCTACTCGCTACAGGGGTTGCTGCCTCGCCCGGCTCCGCCTGCTAGTTCCTACTACACGCCGTACCAACCGCCTACAGCTCCTGCACCTACCTATCCTCTACAGTTTACACAGCCGGCGCAGTCAGGAGCCTTCGGCTCCCAATTCTTGTCTTCACAATTACAAGTTGCGGCCGCGGTTCAGCAGATGCAGGTAATTATAACTTCAAAAATCATTCATAACGACAGAAATTGTGAATTACACTTTACATCAATGAAATGCAGCTGGTTAGAAATAAATTTAAATTTGTTGTTTCCTTCATTCTTTGTTATTCAGTCATTCAAATATAATTTAGGATAATCACTGGATTGGGAAATACAACGTTAATTTCATTTTGATTATATTTGACATAAAATAGAAAAATACTTCAACCAAGGAGACTGCAACTTGCTGTGTAAACTTGCTCATCCTTTAGGGTCACCGCGGACTAGCTACTTTAATGCAGTAATTGAGCGTTCTACACCAAACACTAAAACGCTAGTTAGTCGCTAATTAAAAGAGCCGGTTGTGGTACTAAAAAGTCCATAGTGTATCCTAAACTAAAGTACTACAAGACTAATGAATATAGCTTATAAAAAGAAATCATTCAATTTCACAAGAAATCATTGGTACTCCAAAACTGCATATAATTAAATATACGCTGCCTTAACTTCCACAGCAGCAGTACCGAGCGCCAATGCAGCAACAGTACGCGCCGCCGCAACCGCGACCTCCGCCGCAACAGTTGAAGAGTCCACTTCACGAGCATGCCAACGGATTTGCACCACTGTGCGAGGCGGCTTCCCCTACCCCCAAGGGAGCTGCTAAGCCGCAGAAGCCGCCGCACTCACCGCCGCAGCACAAGTACCACGCGCAGCTGCCGCATCCGCCACCCCCTCACACGCCGCACAACCCCCACCAGCATCACCAGCAGCAGGTGCCACTGTTTACATATAGGTTAGATAGTTTGGGATGGATGGCACTACTCATCATTTCATAAATCACGCTTACTATCTATATTACATTTTGAACGCTTTTCCACTGAACGAGTAGGATATATTGCTTTCAGTCACACTGCTATTATTTACAACTTCTAACATTGTGTAAAAGCTAATATACGGAAATGATGATAAAAGGAGAACGGGAAAGGGAAACAACGTCTGTAAAATTCTAGAAGGGACTATTAAAAGTCTGTCGTGATTGGGCATCTACCTAAAGTCAGGCCTATATATATATATATATATATATATATATATATATATATATATATATATATATATATATATATATATACACGCAGAGACATACTATTCGTCCACATTTTGTATATGTTTTTGTCCAATCACATCTATTGTATATTGTAATCCAAGGTTGTGGATACTTGAAGAATTTATGACTAAACTGGTTGGAGATTTCTCTCAATATCATGTATTATATCCTGTAGAAGCATTATAGGTGTAACATAAAGTTTCACATATCATGAGATGAGGTGCAGTCATGCTATTATTATAATATGCTCACCAGACAACTGGGGCCGAGTCTGCTATTTCAATCGTGTCGAAAACTACAATCGTTCGTACTCCAATAGACTTTAATCCGTCGGGCGATAGAATTCTACTAACACGTACCGCGCCAATTGCCGCTAGTCAGTTGCATTCTTGATAGGCGACTAATATTTTGGCAGTTAAAAACAACGATTCTGGTTCAATTATACGGCTTGTCAATAGTAGACTCGACCCTCAACACTGAATTAATTAATCTCACTTCACACCGAGCACGCTTCTTATATTATGATGATGGCAGTCGGTAGTTAACTGTGTGTGTTTGTGTGTGTGATCAGCAGCAAATGGTGAGCGGCGGCAACGGCAGTCGGTGCGGCGGCGGAGGCGGCGGCGGGGGAGGCATGTCGCGCGGCGGGATGGCGGCGCCGCGCTACCCCGCGCCCATCGGACAGCGCCCGCCCGCGCCGCTCTACCGCACGCCGCCGCCGCGCGCCCCGCACCCGCCCCACGCGCCGCACGCGCCACACGCGCCCAGACACAACCTCTACTACCACCAGCACCAGCGCAGTTAGTACCCCGCTTGTACGGCTCGTCGCCCGCCAAACCGCCTCCGACGCGACCTACACGACACTATCATCCGCGAAACTACAATACGTCATTTTAATAAGCATTTCTTTACGGAAATATGGCATCACATCTCAGTAAAATACACGCATAATATTACTTTTTTAATCTAATTTCTGGGACTCGAAGGTAATTAGATTATAATTTTATCGATAGAATATTATTTCTCGTCTCGGTCGTCGTCTCCGCCTATTTTCAGAAATATCGTGCGCGTAGATAGAGGTTCCTCGAATAACGTTTGCATGGTCGGGAACGAGCGGGCGCGCAGCTTTCGTAGTAGTAGATTGTTCGTGAATTTGCAAATAATTAGCTCGCTTGTGTAGTGTGGCGAACTGGTTGTTGAGTTGTGTGTGTTGGTGCGCAGACGGCGCCGGCGCCGGCGGCGGCGGGGAGCGCGCTCCGGACGGCGGGGAGGCGGGCGCGGACGAGGCGGGCGCGGGCCCGGCGCCGTCCGCGGACCAGGCGCCCGTCGACGTGAAGGCGGAGTGAACGGCGCGCCGCGACTCCCGCGCCTTCTCCCGACCGCTCCCGCGTCACCCACGCGTTACGACCGAGCCGACATTCGATTTTCGATATTTTAATTAGGACGTAAATTATGGAAGTGATTCTAAGGCGTCCGACTAGGAGCGCGACGCGCGACCCGTTGACTACAGCGATGCGCGGCGCTCTGCTCGTATGTAAATATATCGACCGGACCGCCGTCCGACTCCTTGACTGTTATATATAAGTATATATAGACGCCACCGGTCGATGGCGCCGCCGCTGCGACCGGGGTGCCCGGGACCGCGTGTCCTGTAACTGATGCTGCCTGGAGACTTCTCATTAGTGAATATATGTAGCTACGGTTTATGCAGAGCGATGTCGATGCGATGTAACCGAATAATAAATATAATTTGGAGCACAGATGATAGAGACCCACTCGGCGCGACTGCCGAAGTTCGCGGGTTAACACTCCATGTATCATAATCAATTATTATTATTATATGCGAATAAAATTATTATGACCTAATTTTGTATTTATTTTCTTCATTCCACTATACTTTGCCTCCAATTTTGCAACGGCGCCTCTCGTCTGGTTATGGTACAATACACTGCTGCTGCTACAAATTACCGTTTAGTACCATAATGTCCACTTCCCAAAAGGACCACATCCCAGAGCGGCCATTTCCCGTAAGGACTACTTGCTCAGATTGACACTTCCCATTACGTCCACTTCGCAAAACGTCAACTTCTCAAAATGACCACTAATATCCATGTAGACTTGATTTCATCCTGACGTGGGTTAATTGGATTGTTCGTCGGTAAAAACAAATAAACAGGTAAAAATAAATGAATATCACAAAAAAGTGTGTGTATTACGTACATGCGTTAGAAGTTAAACTGCTTTAGTCTAATAAGATTTCATCACATATACCACAACTCTTTTTTTGTAACAGGAATGTTAGATTAAAAAAATAGACATCATAAGAATAAAAATTACTTAGAATGTAGTTATAAGTTGTCATGGAAACATCAGCCAACTTCATGGTGTTGGTTTTTTGTTACGATCTGCGCACCCATCGTATAAATTTACTCTTTTATTTTGCACTTCGATATTCATTTGTTTTCATCTATATTCATTTGTTTTCACCGATATTCATTTTTTTTTCCTATTTTCATTTATTTTCTAAGCCGCTTGAAAAGTGGACGTGGGAAATGGACATATTGGGAAGTGGACAATCTAGGAAGTGGCCATTTTGGGAACAGTCATTACGGGAAGTGGTCGTTCTGGAAGGTGGTCCATTTGGTTAGTGGACATTTTAGGAAGTGGAAATTATGGTACTAAACGCAAATTACCTACACGTCTGCGAGACATGAAAACTATCGTGAGTATTGTGAGCTAAGATAAAGAATATAATCGTGACTACGCGTGACTGTAATGCTTTTTTTAACCAGAGGTGGCAGCATGAGCATACGGCAATGTAGTTTGTGGACGTTTGCAACACCTGCAGGGATATTGCGTATCTTTGAAGGCCAGTGATTAACGGGTTTTTGATGTCAACCAGACTGATGATAACTGAGAATCACTAGTATTTTAAATTGCATATCGTATTTAGTGATTATCAAGTTATGGTTACTAATAGGCGGGAGCGGTTCACCACCACTTGACACCTATTTTTTATCCACTACCCATTATTGCGACTAGCGGAACCCGGCCGTGGCGTGACGCCACTGGGACAAACGCTCGGATGATGATGACCCATTATTACGACTAAATTCAATCGTACCTCGAATCAGATATTTGACTATTTTAAGAAAACATTTTATTGTATACGGTTTATAGTATACATGAAAATGTCAAATGGGTGGCCAATCAGACTTTTTGTAGTTTAACTAATTCAACTATCTTCACGCTGTATCTCTGACGGGATAGTCAGAGAGGACAGATCGCCAGGTTTCGCGATCAATGCATACTTCTTTCGCTTCTTTAAGATTCACCAATCCCTTCATACACGCAGGTTTGGGTATCCGAGTACTTTTGACATTTCCGTTTTTGAGCAATTGCTCACGTGGTCTTCATATGTAAGTCTCGGCCTGCCCTGACTTCTTCTACCCTCTACTTTCGCACAATATATATTTTTCGTCAATCGTTCCTCACTCATTCGTTGGACGTGTCCAAACCAACGAAGCACGCCCTTTTCCAGCTTAACGCTGACACTTTCAGTCAAACCACACGGACCAGGTTACTGTCTTTCACACGTCCAGTGACATCGATTGCGATGTCAAGTCACGCATTGCTGCCGCGTGGGCCAAATGGCGGGAGATGACCGGTGTCATTTGTGACATTACATTAATAAAACACAGGGTTTTATAGCATGCTGAGTACTGAGTTCGAATTTCGTGTTGATTTTGCAATCCAATATGGCCGCCGTGCCGTTATTATAAAATTTCATGTTGGGGATCGTACTAGGGGTTTTTTGGTATGCTGAGGACGAATTTTATTTTATTAGCCGAGGGCTCCGGGTACAAACCCGGAGCCTTTAGGCTCTCTGCACTGGAATGTCTCGAAGGTTTTTTCCGGAAAATGCAAGAATATAAATGTATTAATGCGATTATGCTTATTAATATAAAATTCGCTTGACGTTTTTGCACCGCAGACTGTCTGTCTGATTCTGTTGCAGGCGGCTTGTGATCATGGCTTGTGCAATCCAGTCAATACGGCAAACGAATACAACGCAACAAATATGCACTTAATCGTATTAATATCTGTGTCTTATATTTATTTCTATTATGCAACGCGAAAGTATAAAAGTTAGGAATGAAAATGCCGTTTTCTCGTATATCTTCTTTAGAACACATAATTAAACCTTAGAATCCAGAACCTGATAAGACCCAGACCTCATACTCTAAAACTTCAGCACGAACGTTTCACAAATGGTTGCGGCTGAGATAGAGCAAAACGTTTTTAACGACCCCGTCTCATGTCCTTGGTGTTGAGATCTTTATCGTCGAGTACCGTAGGTATTTGGAGGATAAGGCTAAGTTGGCGTCAAAAATAGTTAGGAGTGCTGAACAGGACATGACACTGCGGTGCAAATATTGCTTCTCTATAAATCAGTCACATATGCTACATATCATTACAGACAACGTTGGGCTAGTGTAGCTGAATGTAAAATTTACAACATAATATGTACATAACAAAGAAATTTGATTATTCATATCATGCAACATCATGAATCCAGGACGTAGCGAGGAAATTTAAATTCAACTCCAGTGAGCAAAAAGATTTTAAATTAAGATTTATATCAGAGGTGAATACTCTACTGTTCTCACCAAAATGTGTTGTATCTAATACTTTTCGTTTTAATCTGACACACATTAACCATAATATATAATACTTATTCAAGGGAAATTAACACGACACGGTTATTCACGACGTTTCAGCAGGATCGCATCTCTCGCGTCGTGGTTCCGAGCTGACTGATTCATGTACATGGGCGTACCCAGAGGGGGGAGGGGGGCAGCTGCCCCCCCTGGATTAGGTTCATGTCCTTTACTTTAGTCGATAAAAGTTAAAAAAAATAACTTCTAGACGTTCTTAAAAAGATAGATTTTAGTCGCAGAAAATAGATGCGAAAGGCGCAGGAGCGTGTGTTGTGGTGTGAATAGGGAGAGGCTTACGTCCAGTAGTGGACTGGCATAGGCTGATTTGATTGATTCATTTTCGTCTATATTAAATTTTTACACTTCAATGTTATTCTGCCACGAATAGTATAATAGGAAATACTTTTAAAATAGCATTTTTTACGTGTGGAAATCCTATAGATATCTTAACTTTTTGTTATGATATAATCCCCAAGGATGTTTTGTGTGATGTGTGTACGACGTTCAACGCCGCGCGCCTCGGGTAACTCCTCGTAAGGATGCCCCATGTTTTGTGGCAGACTTGGCTACCACCGTGGCCTCGCATGATGGTCTGGTGTTATCCCGATTGTTTAGAGGTTGATTTGGGTGTAATTCCGCTTGTTGAATCATGAGGCGTGCGTGAATTTCTTACGTTAAGACGTCGCGTCGTCTTGAGCCTGTTTCTGTAAGGACATTAAACAAAACAATGATTTTTTTTTATTTATATAATAGAATAGGATGATAAAATGTAGCCTAAGTTACAACATCCACCTGTCTGTGAAAGTACCGTTAAAATTGGTCGAGCTTTCACTGATTCGGAACAAACAGACAGAAAAATATTTTTTTTTTTGTGTAAGTATCGTATATCCCTACTTTCATTAAGTTGTTACTTTAGAATTACAAACAGACACTTTAATTTTCAATTTTACTATTAGTAGATTTGAACCTAACTGTACTCGTATAAATTAAAACAGGTGGTTTTAGGCTCATCAGTCACGCCTTTATCCCCAACGCGGTGGCGGAGGTATATTATTATATGCCCACTTTTCACAGTAAGCATTTTTCTCCCAGGTGGTGAGCCCATTGCCGTGTTGAAATAGACAGACGCAGGATGTGACTACCTGCTGTTGAATTTTTTAAATTACACCTTCAACTTGGCTAACGACTCCCATGTTACTGGCAACTGGAACCAACGGCTTGGCGTGACTTCTGAAGCACGGAAAAACTAGTAAATGAAAATACCACAAAGCGGTCACCCATCCGTAATCAGCCATAGCAACATATGCTTAGCGCAGTAATCGTTTACAGAACACTGAGTTAGCGGGCGCTGAGCGCTTTATGCTCTTTGGAAAATCGGATTTGCCAATCATCCTTACACATCATCTACCCATAATAACACAACCCAATACCATTGAAGGCACATTGTCGGACGTATAAAATCGCGTTACTTTGTACCTTTCAAGGTAAAATAAAAAAAATAAATAAGTATGTACCCATGTACTCTTTTATATTTCGAAACACTCGACACACTACACTGATCATATCAGCACACTAGACGCGTTATATAGCTATATTTAATGGTGTCAATCCATGGAATACCCGAAGATGAGAGCAATATTGTGTCAGCACGGCCGCTCGGGTCTCTAGTCTTCCCGATTGAATGATTTGTGATTTTAATAAAATGAACAGGAATACACATAGTAAAAAGGAGCGTATAATATGCCTCTACTACCCCTTCGGGGATAAGGCGTGATTGACTGACCCTGACCATCCTTCTTGAGTAGTAGTGACGGATGGTTAAAAGGATACAACGACAGACAACAAAAGGCATGTTGCATGTTAATTTATTCTACAATTGTTTTAAGACTACGTACCTACCACTAAAACATACTACCTATTACAATTTTGCGAAAAAGGAACACGATGGTCCCTCAGTTCACACATACATTGTGAAATAACCGCGTTTAGCCCTGGTTATAACAAATATAATTTAGTATTTAGGTATCGTGAAGCTTAATCCACTGGGCTCCTCTTTAAGTCTCGGCGCATATTTGGCATATTTCAATAATTTATCAATTACTATAATTTATCCATAGTTTGAGTGGAGTCTAGATCCATTTTTAAAAACGTAGGTATTAACGTCATTCATTGGTAGAGCAGTTTTCATTAGTAGGTAGAGCAGCTCAATAGTGAGAACAGCTCAGTAGTAATAATGTGACTCTGATCTTACTCTGAAAGTTGAATATCATAAAAATAGTAAAACAATTCTTATTGTTTATGTGTGCGTTGGAAATACAGAGAGAGCGTTGCTCTTGTCAGGTAAAGGTCACGGGTTCATGTCTCACTCCGAACCCAGTTGTACGTTTTCACTAATAGAGCAAGAGCCCGTGAACGCTATACCTTCGTCATTTTATAAAAGCTGAAAGTTTGTCAGCGCATGCTCCCAACACAGGTGAGAACGATGGGCCATTATGAAGTTTGAGCTATAGTGGCTTTGGCAGGTAAAGGATACTAAAGGTGTGTAAAATATCGATTTACTTTGGTAATTTAATAAAGCTTGATTATTTGGTATTACCTTCAAAATCACGTTATTCATTGCCAGACACTTATCATGGTGGCAACCCCTTGCCAGACACCCTTAATGTTCAAAAAATTATAATTCTACTTACGTTATAGTATAAAAGCTGATTTTCATGTATAATATATACTTGGATAGTGAGTAGATGATGTTTCCTCAGTAGCCAGACATTTTTGATAGTTCCGACCCCATGCCAGACAAGCATGTAGGGTAGGTGTAGGAGCGAGCGCGAGGCAGTAAATGCATGGTTATAGCAGCTAAAATTATATTATATGCTATCTTTAAATATTATTAATTTAATATTCATTATTAATTGTAAGAATAATATTCATAATAATATTACTTACGTTACGGCCCCGCGGACGTAGTGTTCTGTAAACGATCACTTCGTTAAGCAACTTTCACTATGGCTTGTCCTCGGATGGGTGACCACTTTGTGGCATTTATATTTGCGAGCGTTTCCGTGCTTCGGAAGGCACGTTAACCCGTTGGTCCCGGTTGTCAGTAACATGGCAGTCGTTAGGCCAGTTAAATGCCTTATGGGCGGCTTGAAAAATTTCAACAGCAGGTCGCCACAACCTGCGCCTGTCCATTTCAACACGGTAATGGGCTCACCACCTGTTACGTGGGACAAAAAGCAAAAGCATACGGTGAAACGTGGGCGTATAGTACGCCTCTGCCTACCCCTTCGGGGATAAAGGCGTGAAAGTATGTTATGTTATGTTATAATGTAATGGGTGTCTGGCAAGGGTTTGCCACCATGATAAGTGTCTGGCAATGAATAACGTGATTTTTAATAATATTCTGAAGGTAATACCAAAAAATCCTTTCAAAAGTTCTTGAGCATATTGTACATAGGCAGCTTTCCAACTTTCTTTTCGCTAACAACCTTCTTAGCTCATTCCAATCAGGATTCCGTACAGGTCATAGCACGATTACAGCTCTCATCAAGGTAACTGATGATATTCGCTTGGCTATGGAAAGGAAGGAATTAACTTTGTTGACATTGCTGGACTTTAGTAGCGCTTTCACTTCAGTAGATTTTGATATGCTGCTGGGTACACTGAAGTCTATTAACATATCCTCATCATCTTTATCGTGGTTCGACTCCTATCTTCGAGGGCGTTCGCAATGCGTCCATTTGGATTTAAAGTCTTCGGACTGGTGTCAACTCATTGCGGGTGTACCTCAGGGTGGTGTGCTCTCTCCTCTTTTATTTTCCATCTTTATTAACTCTGTTTCATGTTTAATTTCTTGCAATTTCCATCTCTACGCAGACGATCTGCAGCTTTATCATCACTTCAATGCTCGCGATGCCCCGTCTAGTATTGCCGTTATGAATCGGGACTTGGCTTGCCTTGCAGACTGGGCCAGGTCGGTCGGATTAAGGATTAATCCAAAAAAATCACAGGCCATAATAATAGGCAGCAGACACATGCGTAGCCATTTGGTTATGGCGGAGTTACCGCCTGTTGTCTTGGATGGAACGCGTATTCCCTACTTCGATAAAGTAAAAAATCTGGGAGTACTAATGGATTGCAACCTATCTTGGAGTGCTCAAGTCAATGAGGTCAGCAAAAAGGTACACTACACCTTTCACTCTTTGAAAGGTCTCCAGAGTTTCCTGCCCCTGAAAATTAAAATCACTCTTGCCCAAACACTTATTCAGCCCATTATAGACTATGCTGATGCCTGCTACTTAGATGCCACAGAGGAGCTGTTAGATAAACTTGAGAGGCTGCAAAATTTGTGTATTCGTTTTATCTATAATCTAAGAAAGTATGACCATGTTTCACATTTCCGCCAAGAACTCAAGTGGCTCCCAATCCGCCTTCACAGGAACACTCGGATACTCTGTCTCCTCTTCAATATACTGTTTAACCCAAATTCCCCGTCCTACCTGAGGGAGCGGTTCTCATTTATACGATCTCCTGATGCTCCTTGCAGGTCCCACCTTCGCTCCATTCTTAAATTCCCATCCCACAAATCTGACTTCTACTCCTATTCTTTTTCAGTTCATGCGGTGAGGCTGTGGAACTCTCTGCCGCCAAATATCAGAGAGGTTAATACTGTCGTGAATTTTAAAAACAAAGTCCGCGAATACTATCTCTCTACCACTTCGAACTCCTAAATTCGTCTTGTCCTATAGGTATATCTGTATTGTTATGTATATTTATGAACATAATATAATGCGCAAGTATGTATATGTGTATGTATGCATTTATATGTTGTATTTATATATATATATATATGTATTTATTTAGAGTATTTGAATAAACAATTTATCCTTTCTAGTTATCTTTCACACTTCTACCTTTTTAAATAGTTTTAGTTTATGCTCTCCTCTCGCCGGCCTGCTGGAAGAGATTTCTTTTAGAAATAAGCAGTGCCATTGTTTTCTTTTTTTCTTATAACTGTTTCTTTATAATATATGTGTGTACATAAACTGTTAAATAAAATCAAGCTTTAATAAACGACGAAAGTAAATTGATATTTTACCCACCTTTAGTATCCTTTACCTGCCAAAGCCACTATAGCTCAAACTTCATAATGGCCCATCGTTCTCACCTGTGTTGGGAGGATGCGCAGACAAACTTTCAGCTTTTATAAAATGACGAAGGTCTGGCGTTCTTAGTCCATAAATAAAGTAAAATTAAGTACAGGTACTGATTTTTTTATTTATTCAATGGTTCTTTTAGTTTGACAGATGTAGGATCTGCCCCAACTGCAATCTATTTTATAAACCTCTTGCATCGGAATCTGACCTGTCTGATCTTGGGGGTACATACCATGTTAGATGCCTTATTAATTGGAACGGGAACATAATATCGTCTTAATGGAGAATCTGTTTATTGTGGTTCAAGTTTTATCAGTAATTCCTTTCACATACGGTAGAATCGCTGGATGTCTTTCAACACCCCGCGGCTTGAACTTGAGGTAGGTCTGTGTTGCTGTTTCTTCTATTACCCTATAGCTATTTATCAACAGGGGAAATAGAAGAATAAGGCCCTGCCTATTGTTCACATTACGCTCTAAGTAAATAAATAAATATCCATCACGCCTTATCCCCGAAGGGGTGGCAGAGGCATATTATATGCCCACTTTTCACCGTGTGGATTTACCTGTCCCACGTAATAGGTGGTGAGCCCATTGCCATGTTGAAATAGACAGACGCAGGTTGTGGCTACCTGCTGTTGAAATTTGTCGTGCCGCCCATAAGGCATTCAACCAGGCTTAACGACTGCCATTTTACTGGCAACCGGGACCAACGGTTTAACGTACCTTCCGAAGCACGGAAACGCTCGCAAATGTAAATGCCACAAAGTGGTCACCCATCCGAGGACCAGCCATAGTGAAAGTTGCGTAACTCGGTGATCGTTTACAGAACACTGAGACCGCGGGGCCACGACCGCTTCAAGCTCTAAGTATACACAATGTTTATATGAAAAACTGTATTTTTGATAGACGAAAAACGAATCTGTTGAAGTATCGGAATTGACGAATACTAGCTCTGATTGCATGCATTTATACTTATTGACAATTTTTGCCGTTTCAGTGTTAAAAAGTATGATAATAACATCTAGACAAACGTACGTCCATATTAAAGGTAAACGACCGGTGCACGACGTTGCTCGCCCTGCAGTCATGCAGGAATAAAACAAAGCACTTGCAATGCACCCAATCCCCGTCTGGGTGTTGACCCGGGTTTAAAAGTTTCATTCAATCATTTCACTATTAAATTACCTTTGTTTACTACTCGAAGTACGTAGTTAAAATTGAATATAATGTAATGTTTACTTTTACTAGTTTGTTTTTTTCTTAACTAATATCTACATTTGGATATGTTCCCACACCAGACTACATCACAAATGAAATAACATGAAGCGTTTTAAGTTTCAAGTCAAAGACGCAGATTCGTCCGTGCTTTGAATCCTGCTCTCACCTTTGGAATGAATCCGCGTGGTACTTGCTGGCGGTTTAGATAGTCCTGCTCAGGTAACCTAGGTAGGCCTTGAATCGCTAGCGCAGCATATAACAATAGCTTCATTGGCTGCATTATACCGAATCAACCATGGTGAGTGTTCTGAAGAGCTCTTTAACCGAATCCCACCCTCTCCTTTTCGATCCCGAACAACGCGTGCCGAGCAGAGGTGCCACTCTCACACAATGGAAAGAATTTTCGCCAGAATAGATCTCTTTTTCTGTCAAACAATAGAAATCTGGAATGCTCTGCTGGCGCACATGTTTCCCTCCTCTTATAACCCATGGTTCTTCAAACGGAGCGTGAAGAAGCTGCACATTATAGGGCCGCCAATTTGAGAGTCACTGTTAATAGTCATGTCGATTGTGACAGTGGCTAGGCGTCGCCATGGCCTTCCATCAGGCGGGCGGCGACATTTTGGCGATTAAATATTAAAAAAAAAACATTGGAAACATTTTTGAAAATGCCATGAAAGTAAGGGTCTTTGCTCGAATGCAAGTAAAACTAAGGTTATTTGAAAGACATGATGTAAGAAATAAATGCAATATTTGGGTAAACCAGAAACATCTAGAGCAAGTGAATGAAATTGTGTATTTAGGGAGTATGTTTAGCGCAGACGGAAGATGTGATTCAGATGTAGAACGGCGAGTAGCTGCCAGAAACAAAGTTAACGGTGTGTTTGTCCCAATTGATAAAGCGACAAAGCATCGTAAAAGAAGCATGACTCGCCATTCATAACGCAGTGGTAGTGCCAACGTTGTTTTACGGCAGCGCAACTTGGGCATGTCAGCAGATGCATTAAAGTAAATTGAATGCTGTGGAGATGCGATCACATCGAAAATTGTGCGGTGTAACTTTGGCCAACCGAATATGTAATGAAATATGGCAGATTTGAATGAAAGTGTCAGCGCTAAGCTGGTAAAGGGTGTGCTTCGTTGGTTTGGACACTTTCGACGAATGAGTGAGGAACGATTGACGAAGAATATATATTGTGCGAAAGCAGAGGGTAGAAGGAGTCAGGATAGGCCGAGACTTACATATGAAGACCACGTGAGCAGATTGGTCAAAAACGGAAAAGTCAAAAGACTCGGATACCCATTCGTGCATATATAAGCGATTGATGAATCTGCAAGAAGCGAAAGAAGTATGCATGGATCGTGAAACCTGGCGATCTGTCCTCTCTGACTACCCCGCAAGGTGGATAAATGCGTGAAGATAGGTAGATAAATAGAATTAGTATGCTAACTTTTGTAAAATTATTTTTTAAAAGTGGAATTTAGTTTAACCAGGAACCAGCGTCTTCTGGTTCAACGCACCAGACGCGTTTACTATCTACACCACCGAGACCTACCCAAAACTGAGGAATTAATCCACTCTTTAAGTCTTAAGGCGACGTAGGGCACCAAAGACATTCGACCGGCACTTAGCAAAGTTGCGCATGCTAACTTTTTCTAAATTAAAATTTTTAAGGTGGTATTTTTTTATCGTAAAATCAAAATCCACATTACGTAGGTACTACTAGTACTGTGCAACTTTGCTAAGGGCCGGTCGATGGCGCTTTACATCGCTTTAATACGTCAAGAGGTGGATTAATTCGTCAGTTTCAAGTAGGTCTCTGTGGTGTAGTTGGTAAACGCATCTGGTGCGTTAGGATTATGTGAAATGGAAGGCGAGCTCTTTGACTTGTTAATGCACTAATGGCTGTATTACCACCTTATTGCAGTAAGTATATGATGTATTAGAGTGTATATTAAGTATAGAAAAAGACACGCAATTCTCTATCATGAGGAAAACCTTCAATTTCAAGAATTATTGCGTGGGACTTGATGTCTGAGTCACCCGAGTGCTTTCTTACTATCAGTGGCGTTAGCTTGTTATGAGCGCATATAGTGGCGTTTGTGTATACTGTCACCTTAAAATTGCAAAAATTATTACAAAAAAATTGTGCCCCCCGGCTTTGCTCGTGACTTTCTTCGAACACCTGATGCACCTTTGACCCATGCCCATTTTGAAATGCTCTATTTTTAAAATTCAAGTGTACGTAATGTCTGTTAGTAAAATTAGTTTCGTCATAGCGGTAATCAAAATTATGTCGGTCTGATTGAAATAGTATTCTTAATTAACCGGTTAATCAAGTTGAAGTAAACAATACTAACCGGTTATTGCTACTTGCCATGGTATTTTCCTATATGTGCCTATTGGTTATATAAAAACTATGATTCGCTGTGCAGGATAATCGAATAAATAGGTATCTTGATCATAATACTAACCTATTTTTTAATTAAGATAGATAATTAAATTAATGAATATATCTTTAAGAATCTTTGGGAGAGGTCAAAGCCCTGTAGGGGTCGTTAAATGATTAGGATACCTAGATGTAATGCATAAATAACATCTTTATTTCTCAAAGATAAAGATAAAACAAGCAGCAACTCGTTTTATGTTTGTTTAAGGTCTAAATGCAGAGCTTCAATTGAGTTAATTGGTGATCTAGTTATGAACGAGTGAATCACAACACAAAGAACTGTTGTAAGAGCACAAGGTAGGTAGGTGGTACATAGTATCGTTATCCCTACATGACAAAGCCAAATCGCTCTTTGTATACGTCTGCGAGTACAGTGAATTGAATGAATCAGACGGGCTTGTTGTGACCATTGCCGCCAACTAGATTCGTTGCCGGTTGGAGATTGTACGCTGACTGAACTGTGACAGTAGTTTAAGTTTAGTTTACGCTGGGAGCGCTACAACGAAGCACGAGTGTATCGTACGTACATTTTACAACTGACAGCGCAAGTTGATAATTTGTCTACAAACTTTCACATCGAACGTAAATAAACTTGTTGGAAAGTGTACGTGAACGACAAAAATATTATTGCAAGTTTCAAACAAATTTGTAGTTTAATGTTTTCTATTTCTTGTTGTGTTTAGAAACGGTTTTGTTGTTCGTGAATGCGTGAGTTTTCGCACAAAGTAATTGAGATGTTATAATACCAGTAAATGCTCAAGATTTATCTGAACTTTGGGTTGAGGAGTTTTTATAACATTGGAAGTTTGGATCTGTTAGTGAATGTCGAGGATTGAATTGCCCGAATGACTTCAACTGTGCTGCAATTTAGTTAATCCGTATACCTACGATGGCAAAAAATTACGGTAAGTCCATCAAAATAATTTTTTTCATTGTTTATTTCTTTGGATCTATGTTAATGTTTAGATACTTTTTGTAGGGTGTAGGTACCTCTATCTATATTATATAGTGGGTATGTATAAAGTGTTTAATTACATTTATATTTACAAATGCTGGTTTTACAAAGCGCCTTACACCTACATAGGTATAGAGATTTAAAATTTAGATTTTATGAACTCAGCTAAATAAATGCACAGTAATGATAATAAAATGTCATTATCATTACCGTGCTGTGATTAGAAAACGAATGCACTGTACCTACATATATAATAGGTATCTGCTCGTTTAAGAACGTATTTTCCTATAGTAGGTACACTTACCTACCTGCAACTTTTATAATTGGATTAGGTGTAAGGCAAAGTTCACACAGAATCAGGTTTATAATATGATCTGAATGAAATAAGTTTATGGGAAGGTAGGTACCTACTTAAAATAAAGTGGTTTAATTTTGTTAATTGATTTCATTTCATTTATTAATATATTTTTCATTTAGTAGGTACCTATTGTACAACATTGTATTTTAGTTTTATTGTTAATTTCACTGTTTTCTGTTTTATGCTGTACAATAAAGTATATATCTATCTATCTATCTACCTAGGACAGTCCAGGTTTGGTACCTTTATTTAGTATGAAATAAGTGTATTGGATTAGTAAAAAGGGAATTACTAAACTATATTAATTAGGTACCTATGTTATCTGTACTTGCACACAATCTTGAGTGATATTCGTAGCAATGTATGTTCGTCTGTGGTAGGTTAGGTAATCAAAAGTGTACGTAACCTATACCATAGATAACACACTAATATACCCATACTGCAGGCACAGAATAAGTAATCTGCAGGTTCGGTCAGCAACAAAAGTCGCTTAGCTTATAGGTAGTATACTCTTAACATTATCTACCAAGCTAGACATAAATAAGAACAAACATGAAAATGTTCATCAAAATCTATTCTGTAACTTTGGAGTGTGTTAATCTAATTCTGAGGCTGACTGTATCGGCACGGCAGCTGCTGTAGCAGGATGCCTTACCTGTGTACCTAAAGCATGTATTGCCTCTTGTAAAAGCGCCTCCGAGGTGCTCGTTCATTAGCGGATATTACCTATAACTTTATGACTACCTCGATAGCGAAATGATAGTGTATGTGACTACCCTTGTTGAGAAACTCTTAGGTCTCAGAGGTCAAACAAATATTGTTGTTAATTAGAGTTGTCGGTATCCCATAGTAGGTACAAGCTAATAGTTTAGTTTGGGCTAGATGGCGCTGTGTAAAAAGTGTCCCACAATATTTGTTATTATTATTTGTTTCTATTCTTTTCACGAGTATCTTCTTTTTTTTTTATCAAGATACCCGGTCTTTTGGTAGGCTTACATGGGGACATACTGGTCCAACACGCATAGGCCCTTTAAGAATTTTAATGTGGAAATGGGACCCCTACTGCAGATAGTCTACGCCCGCCTTATGTAGAAGAACGGTAATGGACCACCTCCAATGGGAGTTAAACTATTGTAAAATATGCTAACTACGAAATGGCTATTGGGTTGGGGGCTAGATGGAACTGGGTGATTAGAACTATGGATGAAGACGGCGTCTGCCATTTAATATATTATAATCAAAATATTGGCAGACGGTGACTTGCCATCTCACTAGATGAGCCCCCTATACAATCACCATAGGCATGATAAGCCTGTAAGGCGACAGGGGGCAACACCGGTGTGAGCGGCTTGGGGTGTCGAGCGGTGCGACGCCGGTTTCACCATAGCGGGTCAGACCCGGTGCGAGCTTCCCCGTAGTTATGCCCTTGAAAATGACACTTCCACCGCCGAGCATATAGCTCTGGCCTCCCTCTAACAGGCCCTGGCACTCCCGGGAGTAGCACTCGCACTGCTTTCCCGTTAGGCCAGTAAATGCTAACCGGTGCAGAAGGGCAACAAAACTGAGAAATCGGGACTGATGTGTAGCCACGCACATTCAGCTCGCCACAAGCTGTCCTGCGGATGTGAGCTTTTCAATAACTTTCTGATACATTTTTTCTTGATCAGAAAGTGGATGACTCATAAAGCGAAACTACTATTTTTCATAGGGTTGCGTTAATCGTATAAAAGATAACGGCTGTCCTCGAGGTTAATATTATTATTTGTATGATTCGCAAGTTTGGTTGTATTCTATTTTATGAAAAATAATATGTATGTATTTACAGGTACAAATATGTTATTTTTAAACTTTCGCGGTTTATACTCATATTTTATATACTACTCGGGACACACATTCACCGACGTTTCGAGCGCGATGCAGCGCCCGTGGTCGCGGCTGGACGCACTGGCGCTGAAACGCGCTCGAAACGTAAGTACCAGAATGTAAGTACAAAATTGTTTCGCGTGATGTCCCGAGTAGTATATAAAATACAGGTACAAATATGTTTATCAATTGTGTATGTCTCATACCACAAGCTTATAATATTAGATTAGTTTGGGCTAGATAAAGCTATTTATTAAAAAAAGAATATTAGGTAGGTAGGTAATAATAATGATAATAATAAATATTCTTTATTGTACACCATAAAAACATTATTATAAAAACAAACTAAATTAAAAAGTATTTAGTACAATCGGCGGTCTTGTCGCTCACAGCGATTTCTTCCAGACAACCTTTATGCAGACATAGCTCAAGGACACATATTCAGGGTAAAAGTGGTGTTATTTTAGCAGTATGAAATAGTTTTCAGTAATATAAATAACAATAAAAATACATATACCTACATAAGCACTAACAATTATAATCGTACAAAAACAAATATATATATAATATATACACTTTAAATATAAATATACACACATATAAACAAAAAAAATACACGTACATATACTAATACATACATATAGACTCAGATAGGAATATAGTCATATAAATTCATACTTATGCATAAATATTTATTAAAACCTAAATAAAGAAAGCAATCATAATACTTAAAAATAATTGACTGCAAGGCAATGACAGATAATGTACCTATATATTATTTTTTTGGTTTTCTTTAAATAAGTGTGAAGTTCCGTCAAGTCTGCAGATGAGGTATTGGAGTGACCTTCAAGTACCTACCTAGGTAGCTAATGAAACGCTAATGTATATTTTTGACGTGAATCTTCTTTAACATTACATTTACACATACCTACCTAGGTAGGTAGGTAATATGAGTTGAAGAGTTACCTACCTCATTAGGTTAGAGCGCCGTTATCCATGCAGATAATAGGATTGAAGTATCTGTTTGTAATAAGTAAGGTACAAATTAACAGTTTACATATTTGAAGGTAGGTAATATACTTTCGCTACTTAACATAACGGCACCTGACACGACACGGCAATGGGCTCACCACCTGTTACTTGGGACAAAAATGCATAGGGTGAAATGTGGGCATTTAATATGCCTCTGCCTACCCCTTCGGGGATAAAGGCCTGACAATATGTATCTATGTATTTAACATAAAATTTTTCTCTGCCTATCTGTTTATTTGAAGTTTAGGAGACTTTCACTGATAGATAGCTGATGTTATAAGAAGTAGGTAACTTAGGCTAATTTCAAATATATGTGATCCCACGGTAACGATAACTAACTACCTATGCAGATGAAACCGCGCGGCGTCCCCTAGTAATTAATTAAATGTTACCTGTTGGAAAAGTACATCATGGTAAATTAATCAAAAATGGAGATTTCATGGCACGGCAATCTGTTGACACTTCAGACTGTAAAAGACCGACTGGCAACGTTCAACTTCTTCCAACGTTTACCCTCCAACGTCTAGAGACAGCCGCGATGTCCAACTTCAGACTTACAAATCAATGTTTCACATTTTGACTGACATCCTGCCACGACTCAAATTTTTTATGGGTACATACCGGTACATACTTATAAACAGGACGCAAATTTAGGAGCAACCGTATTGGTTAGGCATAGACAAAATGTATTCAAATGACATGATACGTTTAGCCAATTGAATAGACATTTCACTCGAATTGGAAACACAGAGTAAAATCATTACTTTAGTTTTAGAGGAGAAACAAGAGTACTTTAGATATTGCAGTACGTAGATGAGGCCATTAAAAATGATTATAAACTGAAATTAGACGATTCTACAGCAAGAGTCATCATTCATAGTTACCTGTATACTTAATATTATAAAGCTGAAGAGTTTCTATGTTTGTTTGGTTGAACGCGCTAATCTCAGGAACTACTGGTCGGATTTGAAAAATTATTTTTGTGTTAGATAACCCATTTATCGAGGAAGGCTATAGGCTATATATAATTACGCTACTACACTGGGGAGCAGAGCAGTAGTCATAAATGTCGACAAATCAAACGAGCGACGGTCAAATTTTTATGCATCTTTATAGAATTTATAAGCGACGGGATTAAATATGTGCGACGGGAGGTCGAAATATTCCACGGGCGAAGCTGTGGGGGTCATCTAGTACCTATATATCCATGATCAACAAAACTGCAAAGTCAATGTTTAAAAATGTTGAGTCAGTGTTTTAATGTATTTTCTCGAAATTTTAAAGATAACGTTGTTAAACCTATTAGAAAAACAATCCATTAGAGACGATCATTTTACATATACAGTAATTAGAAAATCTATATAATAAAGTGTGATGAAGACAAAATATGTCACCTTTAATATCTTTCAGTAACGATTATGAAGCGCTCGTAGCCTCATAATCTCAGTATTCTGTAAACGAACACTCATCATCATCACCCGAGCGTCTGTCCCAGTTGGTTCTCGCGACAGCCCGAGGTCTTCTTTCCTACTTTTTCTCTTCCTCTTCGCACGGTCGTCGGCATCCTCTGTATCCATAGTTACTCTGTATCTATATATGATGGTAAAAACAAAAACAAAGCAATCTTTCGATATGGCTGGTCTTCAGATTGGTAACCGGATTGTGATATTACCATTACGAGAATATCCGTGCTTTGGAAGGCATGAAGCCGTTGATCTCGGTTGCCAATAACAGGGCAGTGGTTAAACCAAGTTATAGTTAGGCCTTATCTTAATAAGATATCACGTTATTAGACTTGGTTAAAAGTTTCAACAGCAGGTCGTCTGCCAACTTGTGTCTGTCCACTGTTAACACGGCAATGGGCAAACCACCTGTTACATCACTAACAGGTTTGAAACTATTTAGTAACACTGACATAACACTTGAAATCGGATGTTATTGCAGCCGCTGTTGATGACGCGACGCAGAATTGCAAAGTTGCCATCCTCATGCTCCCGTCATCTTGATGTGTATTTTTAAGTTAAAAAGTAAATGTGGCATAGTACAAGTGTTTTTATTCAAAACGTGCAGTTTCTGTAAGTGCTATTAATCAACAATCAAATCCTTAAACTTGGGCGCCAAATTTCAGTTTAGGTCGATGCTAGTACACCTCCCACAATAAGTTTGACCACCTCAAGACCCAGCCGTCGCCAATTTTTAACAACAGTAGCTAAGTATTCGTGTCAACTTCGCATCTCCTATCATAGGATCCTATCACATCGGAATACTTTCCAAAAATATACCGCTAAGCACGGTTGTCTACAGAAGTGCGTGGTAGCGTAGTGATTAGTTGATTTAATTTGATTTGTGGGAGATTTTTTAAACAATTCAGTAGACAATAAAGACCTAGAATGGGCCCTTGTTAACTACTTCAATGGGAGGGGCCGTTAAATTTGACTATATGGTACCTATAATTCTGAGCTAAAGTTTGTTTAAATTTCTTAGTTATTTTGTTATTATATATTAGCGGACGCCCCACGGTTTTTCTCGCGTAGTGTTCGTTCGCGTATTCAGTTATTCCTTTTAACATCAGCTTTCTACCAGTTAAAGGCACGTTAAAATCGATCCAGTCGTTTCAATGATTAACCATAACAAACAACAGTCAGAAAAAAAAAATAGTTTTGTAATATGTCAGTAGGTAACGCATATCCTTTCATATAAATTTAGTAAAAAGTTTTTAATTTGGAATTGAAAACAAACACTACATTATTATTTTTCTGTATAGATATAGATTCTACATGATAGTGTTCCATCTAAGCCTGGGCACTTAGAAGAGAATAACGTACGATTATAATAACATGATGATTTTTGACATACGCGTGAACAAAGTCTCCTCCAAAAATAATATCCATGATACTGATACCTAATAATATCTATATTTGTTTGACCCAAAAACTCTTAAAATAAATTATATTAATAGTCTTCGGGTGAGTGCATTTGAGACAAGCTTATTTTATATGTTATCAAAGTACCTACATGTCAGTTGTGACTTTATATTTCATGTCTAGTATCATAATTATAGCTAAAAAATGTGTGAAAATTTGTAGCTATGTTTGTTACTGAATCACACTAACACCTAAATCAATTTGGTTGAAAGATAGATAGATAGATAGGTAGCTGGATTATCAAAGGCAATTTTTTTGTCGCGGAAACAAATTCCTGTGGAGAAATGGATTCGGAACAATTTCAAAATGCAAGCGTAGCCGCGGGCATTACAATTAATTTTATAGTACAAATGTATTTTGTTCAATACCGCCGCACCAATAGAGCCTACTTGAAATACCAAACGATATCCTATCACTGTTTCACTATTAGATCACCCGACAATATTGCTAAATTTATAACATTATTCTTATCCTATTATACCTCCCTCTGCAGCCCGTATTTTAGACAAAGACACATCATGTAGGTTGACAAAGCTGAACTGACATATAATAGCTGTTGATTTGTGCAATACTTACAGAGACGACATTACTACAGCTTAAATTCGTCAATATTACCTAACTACATGTAAAAACGAAATACCTTTTATTTTTTCTATTGCTTGCTATTAGCAACGGGAACTCTAATGTTTGTATTGACCAACGTAAAAAATCGTGTAAAATATAACTTTACTTGTGCCACCCCTTTGAGAATAAAGGCGTGATTGATAAATTATAAACAACAAAGTACATAATGAAGTTGTCATGAAAGAGACATAAAACCATTATCTATGTGGGTGGTGTCCTGCAACACTGCAACCATTGTCCATCAGCAATAGCAAGGCAAACATACAATAACAGGAAAAGCAACAATTATTTCTGAATTTTGCGCTGAATTTTGACTTTATATATATACTTGTACTAGGTCCACGAATAATTATGTAACAGACAAACACTACGTATTTCTTTGCTATCAGGACAAACTGGGACAAACAAACGATTTTGAAAATGGAAATTTCTTTGGCGCCAGTGGTTGCTTTGGATTGATTCCATTTAACAGATTTGTTGGTATTACAATTATTGGCGCCCTTATCATACAATGTAATCTCTTACTAGAAAGCCGGTAATTACAGAGCATGTCCGTTTACATCACAACATCAGTCGAATTTGTTAGTCAAAGGATTGCCCTTCATAATCTTCAAATCATGCTAAAACACATGCGTAAATAAGAATTACTATAAAAGATCTGTAGTACTACACTACAATTTTGTTCTTATTTGAAACAAACTTCAATACCCACCCAGCCGGATAAGATTAGAGTTGTAACTAGTAAGCCCACAGCGCGTAAGAGCAAGGAATCATTTATTCCTTCGCTCGACGATATAGATTAGGGCGCGAGCGAGAGGGAGCGAACAACATTCATTGCTTTATGAATAAACCGTATAAAATAATAACTTTCGTGACCGTTGTACATTATTGAAGTAAAACTTCTTTATCATTGTTGGTTGAGAGAAATTTCATAGCTGTAAAAAAAATCGTCACGGTTTTCGGTTACGCGCCATGTAGTTTTGAAGTGAAAATTCTTTATCATAAGTTAAACTTCTTTACCGATGGTTGAGAGAAATTTTATAGCTGTAAAAAAATGTCGTAAAGAAGTTTCACTTCTTACCTGTGTACTTTGGTACACACAAATATTTTTACTAATTAAACGGTTATACTCACATGTAAATTTCGGGATAGATAACAAAGGTTCTTTTTCAAGTGTAGCGTCAAGCTACTTACGTCGGAAGCTGTGCTTTAGTGATTAGATTTAGTGCCAGCGCAGCTTCCGACGAAGCTTGACGCTCCTCTTGAAAAAGGACCTCCGTTAGGTACGAAAGTAGTCGGGCCATCCCGAAATTTACACGTGAGTATAACCGTTTAGTTAGTTATAATAATAAGCTGTATCAACATTAGTCAAGTCTCTTTGAAAGGCCACCACAAGAATATATGTCTTTTTTTTTGGGTGGGTGGTGGATTACATTTAGGAGGCGCTTCAACCGCTTTTTCGCGGTGCAGCAGAGCGGTTTTATGTGGGTGTCCCAGCTCCGGAGAAGGACCAGACAGACGGTGTTCCGCCTCGCGTTTACTGAATTGCGAGCACAGAATACATTTGTGTTGCGAGATAGGTCAGTTTAAGTCACTACACAATCTATGTATGTCTTAATTTTGTTATTTGTGATCGATCATGGGCTGTGGTAATACTCTTAAAGGTAATCCTTGTTTTAAGTTATTAGTTTTTGTCAATTTCCAGGTTTACCGGACCGTAAAAGTTTGTTAACATCTGTCTGTGTTCGATTGCTAGGTACTGTTTATTTACCGTTATGCTTTTTTCAATTAGTCTCAAGGACATCCTAGTGCCGGCTGCAGAATATCGGAACTTATGAATTATGTGTTCAATTAAAAGGAAATTCCATAATTATAATGGTTAACATAAAGTTATTTCATCTATCTTATATATATATATATATAAATATATATCTTACACTAGGAATGTCACTATTTTCATTACATGAGGAAACTTACAGCCGCAGGGCCTAATAGTGTACCTTGGAGAACTCCTTTTCTAATACTACAACTTTTTATGAGGAACGTGGTAACAGATGTTTATAATACAAGTATGCAGATTGCCTTATCAATAACTTGAATAAAAATCTATTCAAAACCTAGAGAACCTTTAACTATAAGTTAATTAAAAACATTAACGGACGCGAAAACCAGACAATTTATTCAAAGGTACTGTCAGCGTCAGCAAAATATAGGCGATCAGGCTGTTAAAATTATCTTATCTTTATATACATATTATTCTACTGTACCTACTGTATGTCACTGAACTCCTTCTAAACGGCTGGACCGACTCGATGTTTTTTTTTGTATTCGTTAGGGTGGCGCCCTAGATGGTTTAGATTCTAAACACAAAGAAAAAAAAAGGTGCTGATGTCGGTATACTGTCGTAGAATTCTATCGGCCGACGGATAGAAGTCTATTGGAGTGAGATAGTAATATTAGACTACGAAAAACTGTCAAAATTGTACCGGTGGCTTTCTATTAAGCGACTATTTCGATTCTATTTCGATACGATTGAAATAGCAGACTCGGCCCCCAGTAGTATTGTCGCATCTATATTATTGATGCTGACTGTACCTACCTAAAATATTATGTAGATCAACAATAAAAACCTGATTGTTGCCTACTGTTTTAATATTCGGTATCTTGTTAAAAAATATGCTATAATACATGGTACGCACAAAAATGTCTTTTAAAAACTCGTTAAAACAAGCTTAGATATATTAGAATAATCTTCAAGGACATAGAAGTAAAACTTATTTTGGCAATTCTTGTGATATATATCGAAGCTCGGTCAACTAGCAAGTAGATATTATTCAAGATCCTTTAGGCGCGCTCATGCAAGGCAATCCAAACATTGTAAACACAAAGCCATGCTAACATCCGTTGGCGTAAAATTGTACGTGATAAGATAAGAGTAAGCCCCTCGCATACACCAACCTGTTGCCAGTTTACTTTGGTTATGGTCTTGTGACTCTCAAAGGTTCTTGGTTATAATTATCATAATGTGGGCTGTTCCTTATAAAATTATACATCATACTAATATTATAAACGTGAAAGTTTGTAACAATGTATGGATGTAGGTTTGTTACTCTTTTACGCAAAAACTACTTTATGGGTTTTGATAAACGTGTACAATAATATAGCTCACACATCAGAGTAACACATAGCCTACTTTTTATCCTGGGATTAAGTTCCACATAGGCTACTTTTTATCCTTAGAAAATTTCTCTTTGCGGGTGAAATAGCGGGCGTATTATATATGTACATATAGGGTACCGGTTATTTTGTTACGATGAGTCATTGATCATCAATGCTATGACTTTAGTGCAGTTATCGTTTACACAAATATCAGTGTCGGTCTTGAACAGGGAGAAATGTTTTAGAATAGTGTGAGTGTGATAGTTTATGTTCGTTGTTTCTAATGGAATACTATTATAATATTAAACCTTTGAGGCGCTTTTGGGCCCCATAAGTGGCTAAGCACCGCCTCGAAAGGAAATCCTCTGTGACCTGTGTGTGATAAATGTGAAAGTGGTTTGTATCAATCACGCCTTAATACCCGAAGGGATGGTGAGGAAGACTATGGTGTTAGCAGCTATTGGGGACACAAAATGTCTTAAGAAAGTGGCAAATAAAAATTTCTCAGTTTTCTGCAACACGTTTGAATGAGGAATGAATCATTAACGTTTGTTTTGATTCATTGACATACTTATTAGATTAGATAAGTAATGGCTTATGTAGAAATCAAAAAGCATTATCATTAATATCTACCCATACTCCAAACAATAAAGTGGTTGATAAGAGAAATACATTATAATTCGCTAATGCTTTGCTATAGGCCTCATGAATTCATACACAAAGTAACTGCAAACCAGATAAAGTTAAAAACACGAGATTTTAAAATTTTAGTAAGTATGATACTTAAGCCAAAAAAAACATTCTATTCATTCTATTCTAATCTATGATTCTATTAAATGCATTTTAAGAAAAGGTGTATTCATAGATCACACACACACAGATACTCGTAGATAAGATTCGAAAAAAGAACTGTTATTTTTTCTTTTAGAAGCATTGAAAATTAACTGAGAAAGCGGCCAGATCGAAACATAATGCATACTACATTGTATAGAGACCAGAAAAAAAAACAACAACTGCAGTATGCCTTGAGCTTCTTCTTCCTGTAATAATACCAGTAGGTACTTAAGTACAACGATATTCGGATAGAAGTTACTTTGTAATGTGTTTTCGAATACTGTACAAGGCTTTGAAGCAGGATGATATCACGAATGTAGTTTTCACGCGATCATTATTGCATGTGTAGATCATGTAGTAAGGTGTATTAGTGTATGTTGCCTAGTATATTTTTATTAGGTCCATTAATCTTTTTCCTAATTTTACTACGTAGATTATGTTCCAATTTATTTTTGAGCTCCCGTGGTTCAAATTCAAATTGAAGTAGGTACGGTACATATCAAGAAATAGTTCACTTCTACACTCAAAAATATAATGTATATCTATAATCTTAATCTTATCTTAACGTTAAAACTATTAAATAGATTTGAATGAAACTTATACATCTAAATAGGCTACTTTTTATCCCGGGAACAAGTTCCTGTGGAAAACGGAACCGGGAAAACTTCTCTACGCGGGCGGAGGCGGGGGCGTCAACTAGTAATATTATAAATGCGAAAGTTTGTGTGGATGTTCGTTACTCTTTCACGTAAAAGCTACTGATTAGATTTTAATTCAACTTCACAATAATATAGCTTATACATCAGAATAACACATAGGATACTTTTTATCCCTGGAACAAGTTCCTGTGGAAAACGGGAACAGGAAAACTTCTCTACGCGGGCGAAGCCGCGGGCGTCAACTAGTATTAAATAAATAGTAAAATCACAACATATCTATACTAATATGTAAACTGAAGGAAGAGTTTGTTTGATAGTTTGGGTGAATGCAGTGTCAGGTACCTACTACTGGTTTGTCTTATTGTAATGGATAGCCCATTTATCAAGGAAGTCTAGTTATCATCACACTATTACCAAAGAGAGTGGAGCAATAATGATATAATTATCTTAATAAATAAATTGGGTAAATTTCATCAATTTTTTTTATAAATTAACCATCGTCTAAGTACGTCACGGTCGAAGCCGCGGGGTACGGCTACTTAGAAAATAAAATATTATGTAGGGACTAGTGCGATCTGGTTAGATAACCAATTGGAGCAGGAGTAAGATATGTCGTAATATATAAAATGAACCGTAAGAGGTAGGTCATCGCTATAGACAGCTCTGATTCAGGATGATTGAATCAAATCCAAAATCGACTGCTCGTCGTGACGTCCAAAAATAAAACATCACATGCTGTGTTTTCGGAGTTCGGTTGTATCCTATCTATACTAATATTATAAAGCTGAATAGTTTGTTTGTTTTTTTTTTTTGCTTGTTTGGTTGAACGCGCTAATCTCAGGAACTACAGGTCAGATTTGAAAAATTCATTTATCGAGGAAGGCTATAGGCTATATATCATTACGCTACTACACTGGGGAGCAGAGCAGTAGACATAAATGTCAACAAATCGGGAAAATTTTTATGCATTATTGTAGAATTAATAAGCGACAGGATTAAATAGGTGCAACGAGAGGTCGTAATATTCCACGGGCGAAGCTGTGGAGGTCATCTAGTGTATAATATGCATGTACTTATTTAGAAATATATAAGTATCAGTTGTCTAGATCCCATAGTACAAGCTAACAGCTTAGTATGGGCTAGATGGCACTGTGCAAAAAGTGTGTCACACATTTTTTTTTGAATGATACTATAAGTATTGGAACAAGCAATGAAACTGGCAGGTTGACAGGGTCTCTTTATTTATTGATTATAATAATATTAAGTAAAAGGAGATTGTAAGGAGCCCAACATTTCCGGGGCCAAAGCGACCTCATCTGCCAGCGGTGCACCACGGTATAACGATGGAAGCGCCCATATGCGGTTGGAAAGAGTTTAGAGAGAGAGGATGCTAAAAAATAAAAGTCAAAAGATATCAGCTACTTGCAGTCAAATAGAATTGTTCTCCAGTTTTTAAATCCAGGTACTTAGGCTTTGGAAAAAACTACTAAGAGAGAATAATTAAAGTGGCAAACAATCATAAGTTTCAGCAGAAAGGCTATGCACATTTGCAACCATTTTACACCAGAGTTGCTACACTCGGACCAGAATTTTTTTTTGGGTTTCACAACTGCATAATTTCTATTGCAAAATGTTAACGTCTGCACGCCTACTGCGCACCGATTTTCTGCCCATGGCAAATAATAAATACCCCGTTTCTTTTCTTCGGATATTATGCGGGCATCAAATATCTATTAACTAGTGTAAACTGGAGAGACTCTTCAGATTACCTATTAGATCAATATTTAACTCTTTAAAACGTTACGATAAATATTGTGTATGGATTGCAATTTTATTTCGATAGTATGAAGTAGTTATCTAAGTAAATGCCGTAAGTATGCCGTTGTTTTATCCTGTTAGAACAATGAATAGGTACCTTGTTTTATTTTAATTACTAACCGGATATTCGGTTGATATAACAGAACACTGCGTAAATATTTAGTCAAATATATAGTATATTATATAGTATATTTATAGGTTAGTCTAAGTGAAGAACAAATTGAGAGAATTTTGACTGAAATTTTGAACACCATAGAATTTGATTTAGAACACATTTTTTGCACGCAGTCCTTGTTATCTTGTATCGCATGGTACCTAACTAACGGTAGGTAGGACGTTGTTGACGCGAGCAGAACCTATGTATTCTTTAGTAATCTAAACTAATATAATAAAGAGGAAAGATTTGTAAGTTTGTTTGTAATGAATAGGCTCAGAGACTACTGGGCCGATTTTAATTTTTTTTAAACCTAGGCTATATTGGATTTTCAAAAGTTTAGGGTTCCGTACGAAGTCTCGAATAGGAAATTTTCATCATGCGGGCGAAGTTGTGGGCATCAGCTAGTAATTGTATAATTGTTTTCATAACTGACTCTCACAGTCAGTAAGTAGGTAGGTAGATGTCGTTATAAAGACTAGGCAATGTTAATTATCCAATGACAATACAACTCGCCGCTTTCACACTTTGAAGGTTAAAAAGGGTATTGTATACTATTTATGCAGATTTCCTTACCTTCAGATTTAATTTATTTAATTTTATTATATACACCATTCTTCGTACAGGACTTATATTAGTACAATATTGTAGGACGCACATATCTTAAAAATTACACATATTTTTAAACCTTCTGATCTGAAATTGTAGAATCTGTTGGGTTATTCCCGGGGGACCGGCTAACTTTCGGCTAATTTATTTTCTATTTTGCCGAATAATAACTTAAAAGTTAAAAATTACCAAACAATTTTTTGAGACTTTAATATTTTTTGAAGTGAAAACTTCTTTAGCGGCGTTGAGCACTTTTTCTGTAAATAAAATCTTAAACTCGCGTCAGGACACGTGACCTGATCGAAAAAGCGTAAGACGGATGGAGTTTTTTTATCATCATCATTAACGTCCATCCCGGTCAATTTTTGAAGTGAATATTCTTTTAGCGCGGTACGCATATTTTTAGATGAGATAAAATCACTGGACTCGCGACCATAATCATCATCATCATCTAACGTTGATTCCGGTCATCTACAGGTCTTATTAAATAATGCTGTGTAATCAATTAGGACTCTTTCAGTGTAGATTTATTTTTCATCATCATCATCTTTACGTCGATCCCGGTCAATTTTCGAAGAAAAAACTTCTTTTGGCGCGGTATGAGATAAAATCTCTGGACTCGCGACCATAATCATCATCATCATCTAACGTTGATTCCGGTCATCTACAGGTCTTATTAAATAATGCTGTGTAATCAATTAGGACTCTTTCAGTGTAGATTTATTTTTCATCATCATCATCTTTACGTCGATCCCGGTCAATTTTTGAAGGAAAAACTTCTTTTAGCGCGGTCCGCAATTTTTTAGATGAGATAAATCTGGACTCGCTACTCCCCGTTACGATACGCAGCTATAGTGTGTGCATATATGTATGTACCAACGCGTCTAGATAAATAAATTATTAATAAATTGAATAAATATTAAAAATTATTATTATTTATTATTATTAAATTATTATTAATTTTTGAAGTGAAAACTTCTTTAGCGGCGTTGAGCACTTTTTCTGTAATGGGTATAAAATCTTAAACTCGCGTCAGGACACGTGACCTGATCGAAAAAGCGTAAGACGGATGGAGTTTTTAAGTGAAAACGCCTCTTAGCGTGGTACACATATTTTTAAAGGAGATAAAATCTCTGGATTTGCGACTATAATCATCATCATCATCTAATGTTGAACCCGGTCATCTACAGGTCTTATTAAATAATATTGTGTAATCAATTAAGACTCTTTCAGAGTAGAATTTTTTTTTCATCATCATCATTAACGTCCATCCCGGTCAATTTTTGAAGTGAATATTCTTTTAGCGCGGTACGCTTATTTTTAGATGAGATAAAATCTCTGGACTCGCGACCATTATCATCATCATCATCTAACGTTGATTCCGGTCATCTACAGGTCTTATTAAATAATGCTGTGTAATCAATTAGGAGTCTTTCAGTGTAGATTTATTTTTCATCATCATCATCATTAACGTCGATCCCGGTCAATTTTTGAAGGAAAAACTTCTTTTAGCGCGGTACGCAATTTTTTAGATGAGATAAATCTCTGGACTCGCTACACCCCTTTACGATACGCAGCTATAGTGTGTGCATATATGCATGTACCAACGCGTCTAGATAAATAAATTATTAATAAATTGAGTTTTCACTTCTGTCGGCACTCCCGGAGTGGTTTTTTTTTTGTATCTGTTGGAGACATCAGAGTAAGTATGTATGAGACTACTCTTGTTGTTAGATAGTCTGGAATTAACTCAATATGTTTACATATTATCAAGTTAGATTAATTACAATTTACATACATACATACATATTTTATTTATTTATTTATTGAAAGGTACTATAATGTACGTCGCCGTCGTTGTAAATGTACCTACCCTCTGAACACTTGTAATTAAATTTATTTGTTTATTTATTTATCTATCACGCCTTATCCCCCAAAGGGGTGGCAGAGGCATACTATATGCCCACTTTTGACCGTGTGGATTCCTGTCCCACGTAATAGGTAGTGAGCCCATTGCCGTGTTGAAATACACAGACGCAGGTTGTGGCTACCTGCTGTTGAAATTTTCAAGCCGCCCATAAGGCCTTCAACCAGGCTTAACGATTGCCATTTTACTGGCAACCGGGACCAACGGCTTAACGTGCCTTCCGAAGCACGGAAACGCTCGCAAATGTAAATGCCACAAAGTGGTCACCCATCCGAGGACCAGCCATAGTGAAAGATGCGTAACTCAGTGATCGTTTACAGAACACTGAGACGGCGGGGCCACGATCGCTTCTAGGTCTATATAGGAAGTTATAATTTTATACTACGAGTAACAGGATGTAGGTATTACTGAAACAGGCAAATGGAGCAATTTTAATTTCTTGAAACTATTTTAGTATCTTACTAGCTCACCCGCGCGGCTTCGCCCGTGACTTTCGAACACCCGTCAGTTTATCAGTCACGCCTTTATTCCCGTCACTCCCATTCAATCCCGTCGTTTATTACTTTTACAATAATGTATGAATATTTGCCCGATTTGTTGATTACTGCTCCGCTCCTCAGGGTAAGCCTGATGATATAGCATTTTATAAGTCTCGCCTTTATTCCCGTCGCGCCCATTTAATCCCGTCGTTCATTACTTTGGATCGCGAAGCCTGGCGATCTGTCCTCTCTGACTACCCGTCACCCGTCTGACTACGTCAGAGATACAGCGTGAACATAGTTAGTTTTTTTTAGATCATTACTTTTACAATAATGTATGAATATTTGCCAGATTTGTTGATACTGCCCTGCTCTTCAGGGTGATGATATAGCCTATAGACTTCCACGATAAATGCGCTATCCAACACATATACATAGGAGATGCGAGGACTTCGCAGAGCTCGCTCGCTATTGGCTAGTCGCGACGTCGCGCATGCGTAAATCGCAAATCATCGGCCATACTTTTCATTTGTCATTTTAGAACAATTTTTTCACAATAAAATGATTATAATAAGTTAACCTTAAAAGATAGGCAAATGCTGTCGCGGACTTTATTTTAGAACTTTATTTTAAAAAGAAAGTTTTTGCGTAACTTTAATCGTTTACGCAGCGTTCGCAACGGAAGCTATTAAAAGGAATATTTTGTCCCCGATTTTGCCACATTTATCATTGCTGTTTATATAATACCTATTGGTCGTAGCGTAATTCTATATAGCCTATAGCCTTCCTCGATAAATGGACTATTCGACACAAAAAGAATTTTGCAAATCGAACCTGTAGTCCCAGAGATTAGCGCGTTCAACCAAAACAAACAAACAAACTCTTCAGCTTTATAATATTAGTATAGATATACATAAGTATACTTATTAGGTATCAACAAGTAGTTTCAAGTGTCACCAAAGCATTAGTTATTGTACCTTCGTATTATTTAAAGAGTTTTTTTGTTATTCGTAAAAAATGCATTTAATAATATTTCTTACAAATTACTTAATAATAGTTCATCAAAATATAGCTGAGTGTTGACATTTATCACTTGCTAAACTAAAATTGACTTAAATAAATGTTTAGATAATGTATTTTAATAATATTTAGTCGTACCAGCAGTAATATTCCTATCAGATTTGATAGGAATATTACTGCTGGTATATGTAGATGTAGCTACACGAAGCCAGGAAGTAAACAGACATTGCCTACAGTACCTATGTACAGTATGGGGTTCTTCAAAAGAGTTCTTAAGGTTTTTACAGGGTCGGTAGCACGATTACTGCACCTCTAATGTTGTAAACACCCATATGGAAAGGCCCCCTGATGGAAAGTGGTCACTGTAGCAGTGACCACTTTCCATCAGGGGGCCGTACGCTTAGCCGTAATAAAAATAAGTTGACGAGTGTCCTAAAAGGTGAGCCCTCAAAATTCAGACAAACTGATTACGAATTGACTGCCCCTCAAAATTCAGACAAACTGATTACGAATTGACTGCCCCTCAAAATTCAGACAAACTGATTACGAATTGACTGCTTTGGTGGCGTAAGTGGTAGTGTATGCGAATGCCACGCTGAGGTTTCGATTCCCAGATTGGAATAAATATTCGTGTATCCGCAAATATTTGTTTCGATGTTTTCTATGCGTATAATTTGTATGTATTTAGATGCCATTGCAAAGCTAATATAGCTCACTATGGGCTAGATAGCGCTGTGTAAGAAATGTCCCACAATATTTATTATTATTTCAAAGGGTACACAATTATTAAAATCTTATATCAGTTGGATCAGAATCAACAGAATAAAATACAATATCTAAAACTAGAACCTGTCGAAAAGGAGTTCAAGTTTTTATGAAATTTAAATGTACCTATTCATTATCAGCGTAACTAACTCCAGTAGGCCGATAAAACTAGTAATGTTGTTTATTTGCGGGCCATGCTCGTGCCCTTCCACTTTTGTATACGAGGCATAAATACTGTTACCGGGCGTCACAGCTATTACTGAGTTGACATTAAGCTTTATACACACTTGAGTTTAAACCAAAAGAGGGCGTTAGAAGTTATACTGCTTTAGTCTAATAAGATGTCATCACATATACGGCATATACCACAACTATTTGTTTATAACAGGAATGATAAATTAGTAAGAAAAAAAACATCAAAAGAATGTAAACTACTTTGAATGTAGTTATAAGCTGTCATGAAAACACTTATCAGCTAACTATAGGGTGTTTATAAGTTGTCATGGAAACCTTTAACAGCCAACTTCATGGTATCGCTTTTTCGTAACGGTCTGCGCGCGTATCGTAAAAGTTAACTCTCATCATTTTTCCCTAACGCACCAAAAGATGTATAACTTCAAAAATGGGTTTATGGGGCCCCACAAACATGTCTAGGGGCCCAAGCGAGCTCACTTGCTAGCGGAGCACCTGCTGACCGATAGACGTGGTAACGATAAAGGCATGCTTAAGGGGTTGCGAGATCCAGACAGCAGTCGCTCCGAACAATGTGAAAATCAAAGCCAAACGATAGCTGCTTTTAGCAACAAAAAAATAAGTGGAACCCAGGTTTCAATTTCAGGTAGGGTTTGGAAGAAACTGAGAATACACTAAGAAGAAGGAAGGAGTAAGACCAGATTTGGAATAAGGTTTAATCGAAGTTTTTCAGTCGATCGATCGAAATGTTGAGAAATTTACTGTCCATATCCAAATTAACTGGTATTATGGTATTATTTGATGGATAGGGAGCCAGAGGAAGACCAAAAAAAAATGGATGGACTGTGTAAGGACTGATAACAGGGATGAATGGAATAGGAAGACATACTGCGCCGGACAAGGCAAGAGGATGATGATGTCTGTTATAGCTGAGGAATCTAATTTATATGCTACAGTTGACTCTGCTGGGATCCTTAAATTTAAACACAAGCTATGTTTTCATTTGTAAATAATGGTATATTATGTATAATATCTGACAAATTTAAATTTTTAATTTTGATACTAATTTTAATTTAATTTTAATTTTTTTATTCTTATATTGATTTAAATTTGAATTCTAATAAATTGTTTTTGAATATGACCACTATCTTATCTTTTGCCATCCTAGGCAAAACATAGAGGCACAAACCTGTATTTTATTTTCCAGCATGTATTTCCTATGTTTACAAAATGAAATAAATTTGAATCGAAGAACAATTCATGGCAACCTGCACATATCCTTCTAAACACGGCAATGGGCTCACCACTTGTTAAATGGGACGAAAATTCACACGGTGAATGTGGATGTATAATATGCCACTGCCACCCCTTCGGGGATAAAGGCGTGATTGATAGAACTAGTAGGACTTTTCTCACTAGTTCTACTCATCACTTAGTTGTAGGAATTGTGAAAAAAAAGTTTCATTTGTATCGTAGAACTATTTAGTAGAAATGCTGGGAGTGATTCTTAATTGTATGGTGTGAACAGTGCCTTACTATATTTTATGGTGTAAGATTCGCTCGAATAAACAGTGCGTTATATGACGTTAGTGATGTAACACGGTGTAGATCATTATGTGTTCGAAGATTTATCTTAACCGATACAGTGCCAAAGAAAATTTTATTGAAGGATATTCTTTTTTGTGGTAATGTGTGCAAAAGCTAGCGTAAGTGTGCCTTGGGACCGGTAAGGCCTTGTAGTAAGATATTATAACTTATTTGAATAGTTTATTTATAAAGATATGTCGTGATAAGTGTAGGTTATATACGAGTACTAGAGATGCGTCATCGCTGTGTTTAAATAAGCTATTTTGTTTGTTAGAATATCATTTAAAAACTCATATAATTACGTTCGAAATTTATTTTTCAAAGCACCTTGTGTAGAATAACATACTTACTTAATAAAGTAAGTTCACTTAAGCCCTTTCCATATACATTTCGACGTTGAGAGAAATTTTATACCTGTTAAAAATTTGTCACGGTTTTCGGTTACGCGCCATGTTTAATTGAAGCGAAACTTCTTTATCATACGTAAAACTTGTCTATCGACGTATCAGAGAAATTTTATTGGTGTAAAAAAAATGTCAAGAAGTTTCACTTCTTACCTGTGTACTCTGGTACACACTTTTTTTTTGTTTTCTGTCTTTCTGTCTCTTTGTTCCGTCTAATCTCTGAATCTAATCGTCTAATCTCCGATTTTGACAGGACTTTCACTGGTAGAAACTGATGTTATAAGGAGTAACTTGTATTCCCTTGGGAACGGGCACTACGTGTGTGAAACCGCGAAGCGTCCGCTAACTATACATATAAAATAATAAATAAGAAAAGACGGTGTTAAAACAAACTCTGACTACTTACTATATGTTCGTTGTTTCTTTCATTTACAATTGGCATGAAGTGTTCATTGATTAGCTTAATTAGTCAGATTAGATCTTAGCTCAACGTTAACCATTAGCAACGAGTGTTGTAACATAAACGCATGTGCCTATGTCAATTTACTTATACCTATATAGGTATAAGTAAATGGACATACTTTACATACATCTTTTCACTCGCTACTTATATCAACAGTAGCTATAGAAAATAACGACGTGCAGAATTTGCATTCGGATCAAGAAAGATCATCAGATAAATTTAATTACCTGCCAATCGCGTGTGGAAAAGACACACACTTTTTTTACGATTTCAATGGACACACACACGCAATATAATTAGATGCAAGTGTCGCCCTGTGTTGAGATGGTTCGTGGGAAACAAATATCAGGCTATGTCAGCCCCGCCGGGTCCCGGTAAGAGGGAAAGACCCAAGAAGTGCTGGCTGGTCGTTGTAAGGGATGACAGGCGTGCCAATGGTCTCACTACAGGGGATGCCGACGACCGTGCGAAGTGGAGGACAAAATGTAGGAAATCGGACCCCAGGCGTTGCGAGACGCAACTGGGACAGACGCTCGGATGATGATGATGATGACACGCGCAATAAAATGTTTTGTAGTGCCTCTGTAAAATACTTTTCTGAGTTTAGTTGGTCGACTATTACTCATTAACTTGTAAAGTTATAAAGTCTACGTCACCTATATATCTATCTATCTACTCTATATGCACTACTGCCATGATATTTTCAGGTACCTAGAAATAATCATACTACAGGTAGCGTGTTGATACTTTTAAATTTTTTGAAAGGCCACTATCAATTGCGGCACGGGACGTTGCAGGGACAAGAAAGTTTTCTCGAATCGAGGGTATGAGTATGTATCTACAATATGTAAGTGCATAGCTGTAAAATACTTTTCTGTAAAATACTTTTCTGAGTTTAGTTGGTCGACTATTACTCATTAACTTGTAAAGTTATAAAGTCTACGTCACCTATATATCTATCTATCTACTCTATATGCACTACTGCCATGATATTTTCACGTACCTAGAAATAACCATACTACAGGTAGCGTGTTGATACTTTTAAATTTTTTGAAAGGCCACTACCAATTGCGGCACGGGACGTTGCAGGGACAAGAATGTTTTTTCGAATCGAGGGTATGAGTATGTATCTACAATATGTAAGTGCATAGCTGCATCACAAAACAAAAGGTGGTTAGATACTATGGTTCTGATAGGTGGTAACCAACTGCCACGACTCCCTTCAGAGGATTTACAATTTCGGTTTATTTTTAAAATCAGAATTATTACAACACAACAGTACAATGTACCTAAGGCTACTGCGGTATCACTAAATGCAAGGTCAGGTCTAAAGGTCGCAGAAGTTTTAGCAACGCCACAGAACAAGGAAAGGTACTCGCTCTCTATCGCTATATACTACCCTATACCTACAGACGAAAGTAATAATATACGTACGAGTATCCCTCGCTCAATCTATATAAATAAAATTGAATCGCTAAATAATGTTGCAAAGCGTAAACCTTAAAGACGGCTGGACCAATTAGAGTATTTTTTAATTTATTCCTTGAACTTCACGGGCGTAGCCAAGGAGGGTTTATGGGGTTCAAATCCCCCCCAAAATGTTAACGATATTAACAATCATCATCATCCCAGTGTCTGTCCGAGTTGTGTTCACGGCGCCCGGGTTCTGCTTTCCTACTGCTCCTCCGCCACCCACCACCGCAGTATTTTCATTGCCGCGACACGCAGTACCTGCTTTTGTAGCTCTAACAGAGACCGAAGGTGTTATATACCTGTCCCTTCTGACCGGCATTTTTGAGTCACAAATTATGCCAGGCATATCCCGAAACTTGACTTACGCAGCTGAAATGTGGGTCTTGATGTAACAATCAAAGTCACTGAACGTAATACAGATCCCATGTTCTTAACCTGGTCCATATGCGCTTGACTAAATCATTGCCTATGCCGACGGATGTGGTTAAGTGCCAAGCAGGCACTCCGTTATGATCGCAATAAGTAACTATGGGGGTTGTTCATGTGAATCCCTGATACTGAACTGAACTAAAACGGACTAAGGACCAATTAGGCTACACCAGCATATCGTAACGATTTTTGAGTTCCGATTGAAACTTTTCGGACCCCAAATCTATTTGGAGCGCAGTAGGTCAGAAAGAATGCTTCATCATACAGGCCCTTCGGCGAAGAAGTTAAAATTTAGAGATGCACGGTCAAGTCTTTGATCACTTCCGGTATTAAACCGTTTATTACAGAAACATATCTAAATATACACTTACTGTCTGTTACGAAGAAGTATATCTCGTTCCTTGTGACCTTGTCGGGGCTGCTCCAAATCTATTTTTTGTGGGGCTTTTTATTAAGACTCGAAAAAGTTAGCTTTATGTACCACGCCATAAAGGACGATTTCACTGCATTTTCGTAGTCCAATTTGACGGTAAAGTACAACTCAATATGGATTAGTTTATGCTACCCATTTCTACCTCTAGTTCGGTGAGGCGCTCGTCCAGCCGAATCCATAGGCCTGAGTCAATGGTGTATGGTAACCTCCTGTAGCCCGCAGCCTTGGCATCTTCTGGCCTCTTCTGCCGTCACCCCGATCGCTACCGTAATCAAGAACCGGGAACTGGCCCGTTTCTTGTTTGTGCCTTCATATTAGGAGGGTTTGTCCTTACTTTACCATGCTGGCCATGCAGGTTGATACAGGGTTTTGTTTTGAATTTTTCTTTTCTTCGCCATGACTTCTCTTAGCCTTAGCTAAGTCAGCAGGTGCACTACTCGAAGGTGAGGCTGACTTGGACCGAAATTGACATCTAAAATCTGCTTTAGAATGCTTAAATTGTTGTGCGATGTATCCAAAAATCTACTCATTATTACATGTATTGGACCCCCCCCCCTCCCGTGATAAGGTAGGCTTATATCAAAACAAATAATGGGAATATTGCAATGCAACCGCGGGCGTCAACTAGTAAAACAATAACTACAGATTGACCCACAAAAATCTATCTGAGTCAGCATTATGATTACGACATACCCTGGCTAATGTTAGACAAGTCAGCTGCATCCTCAATTGTATTCTATTACAAGCTTTTTATTAGTTTACTGTGTTTGTATCTCAAAATTATAAAAGTTTTAAACGATTTTTCAACTAGAGGTAAATGAAATACCGGCAAATGTACCACAATATTTAAGTTTACATATGTATTATTAGACCAAGCTGAAATTTGGCAAACCCATGAAAATCCCGTGGCAATAGGATTGATGTGATACTGCAGCTCTTTATGATTTGTTTACAATCGTCGCCACAGGACAGGAGGGTTATGAGGTTTATCCAAATGAGCTAAAATTTTGTATACTTATGTAAATCCGGTTATGCAATAAATAAAAAAAAAAAAAATCTATCACGCCTTTTCCCCGAAGGGGTGGCAGAGGCATATTGTATGCCCACTTTTCACCGTATGGATTCCTGTCCCACGTAATAGGTGGTGAGCCCATTGCCGTGTTGAAATAGACAGACGCAGGTTGTGGCTACCTGCTGTTGAATGCAATAAATATCTGGTAATAAAATCTCGTGGCCTGACTAGAATCATTTCCGGAATCATTTCAGAATACCTCATGGAAAATGGTGATCGTATTAGGCTAAGGGCAGGAGAAAACCCTCCACTCACCCCTGATTCGTCAATTCTAGCGCTCAACAGTCGGCATGTAGAACATGTAGCATATAGTTGGCGTTAGTTAGACTCCAAATTGTTAGGGATGTGCAATATTCCACTTTACGAGTACAGTATGATATTAATTTAACTTAATTGTATGACAACGTAGGTGGCTTACAACACACAATTGACTACACTGAGAACCTTACGTCATCACAAACAATAAACTTCTTATTATGATGAATTGATAATTGGTACATACATACATAGATACATGACTTTTTCCCGTAGAGGCATGCTAAAGGCCTTAATTTCAGCGTTGTATTTTATCCAACGTAATACGTGGTGTGAACCTATTGCAGTATTGGAATGGACAAAGAGTAATTCACTATTTTATCCAGATTAGGTTGAAACTCCAGTTTAGTTGCAGTTCTATTGAAGACAGCGTGGATTTGTCTTTTATTTTGTCAGAGCGCCCTCACAGCAGCCTACCACCAACAGCTACATAACATTTATTTGTAACTTAAGAAAACCCGCAGCCCCGCCTACGTGGTGATTTTTTTCCGTACCCGATTCCCATAGGAACCTGAAATTTAAAGTATATATAGGCCCATGTGTTAATCCAGGGTGTCAGCTACCTCCTCACCAAATTTTATCCAAATCAGAAACTTCTGACTTTATAATATTAGTACTGGAGTAGTTACTGACAACCGACATTTTAGGTAATAAATTAAACTTGTCCACATTAGTGCTAATTCTGTTGTTAAAACCACTAAACTAAATTTCTCTAAAATTTTCTTATTTTTATTAAGAGATTGCCAAATGCTATTCTGTTATTACGTCGAACTAAACTTGGTGATATTATAAAAAAACTACACTAACTATCTTCACGGTGTATCCCTGACGGGGTAGTCAGAGAGGACAGATCGCCAGGCTTCGCGATCCATGCATACTTCTTTCGCTTCTTCGAGTTTCATCAATCGCTGAACAACAGAATTAACACCAGTATTCCTATTTATTGTTAGATTTACAAAACAAACTAACAATTACGATCATGGACAAAGTGCATGCAGCATATTATGACAAAATCTAAGTTGTTTCACGTCCACTGCGTGACGTGTAATTATCTTTTCCTTCCGCTGGATTCTTTTCCTGAATATATTTTTTTTTATGTTATATATTTATCCCTCAACTACCTGGTAGCATCTGTGTCGGCAGCTGAAGATAGACACCCTCAATAATCCATGATTTCGTAGCATTCATTACCAGATAATACACGTTACATATTGTGCCAAAAAATTCGCACGGCTTCGCAATATTTTACATAATATATAATTACTTGACATAATTTCCGTTATAATTATTCCTATAATGCTATTTATGTATTTTATTACCCGAAATTCTCAAAGATCGTTAGATTTCCTTCCTGCACAAAGAAGACCCTTCAGCTATACGTTTTAACTATCTACAACATGTTGTGGAAACGGGTTGATTTGAACATTTCCAACGAATGAGTGAGGAACGATTGTTGAAGAATATCTATTGTGCGAAAGTTGAGGGAGTCAGGGTACCGAGACGAGACTTACATAAGAAGAACACGATAAATTCAAAATTAGGATCGCGAAGACTGGCCGTGTGTCCTCTCTAATAACTCTGCCAGGGATACTGGGCAAAGACAGATAGACGTTGTGGATTTTTTTAAATATACCAAACGATAACTTCAGAACGTCTAAGGAATCGTTGGTTGTTTGTTATCTCGTAATGCTTCGTAGACGCGGTCGGCTTTAGTAACGTCTGGAATTGGGTCATTATAAATCTTGTGAACCGTTTACACAAGGCTTTATCTTTAACGTTTTCATAGCGATTGCGTGCTGTCTTTTTTTTATAATTTGATTTGTTTTGCATCATCAACAACTATCGTAGCTCCGCTAACATCTTTAGCTATGGCTGTGGTCCTCAGATGAGTGACCACTTTGTAGTATTTTATCCATTTACGTGCTTTTCCGTGTTCCGGATTGCACTTTAAGCCGTTGGTCCCGGTTGCCAGTAACATGGCGGTCGTTAAGCCTGTTGAAGGCTATCTATGAAAATTTTCAAGCCGTTCTTTATGAAAATTTTCATAGATAGGTAGCCAGAACCCGCGCCTATTCATTTCAACACGGCACTTAGCTCACCAAATGTTATGAACACCAAAATGCAAACGATGAAATATCTGCCGACCCCTTCAGGGATAAAGGCGTGATATGTTTGGATATATGTAAGAATCAACAGCTATCATCTAATATCTAGACAAACCGACCGACCGACATTGAAATAATTTAATCTTTTTTTGAAAATAACGTATATAATTTCACTAACTGCACAGATAATATAATATAATTCTTACTAACTGTGAAGTTTGCGGTTTCCCACAGGAACTTGTTCCCGTGACAAAAGTAGTCTATGATCTTTCTCGGGCTCTAAACTATCTATGTAGCATATTTCAACTAAATCCGATGAATGAAGTGAAATAATGAAGATTTGAATTTAGTGAAAAGCTGTTAATTTGGAATTACAAATAGACACTTAAATTTTATTTATATCTGTATATATATAGACGCTGTATCTGTGATGTAACTCAGTAGTAAAATTCAAAATCATCCTTTTTAAGGATTCTGAAAATCTAAATTACGTAGGTCGTTAGATTACGGTGCAAAAGCTTAAAAGGTCAAAATGTCAATAATGTCTAATTATACATTTTCTTTTTCAAAATCTATAATAATTGTAAAGTGTGGTGTATTTTTGTTTGTAGATTTCTTGTTACCGCAATTGTACCTTCTGTCTTATTGAAAAATATGCCAGAGAACATGATCATGTTTTAGAAAAAATATGAAAAATAGGTTATAATGCGTCACGACTACAAGTACATTCCTCCAAAGAAATCCTGTAAGTTATAATATCCAATGTATTTATTTAAACTGATAACTAAGTGTCTTTCTCTTTCTAATTAAAAAAATAATAAAACTTTGTGTCGTGAGTAAAGTTCAAAGGCTAACTGAATTTAATAAATCTAACTAAAAAGTTAATCCAGGGTGTCAGCTACCTCCTCACCAAATTTTATCCATATCTGTTCAGCCATATGAGAGTGTAGAAGTAACATACACAATCAGAAACTTCCGACTTTATAATATTAGTACTGGAGTAGTTACTGACAACCGACATTTTAGGTAATAAATTAAACTTGTCCACATTGGTGCTAATTCTGTTGTTAAAACCACTAAACTAAATTTCTCTAAAATTTTCTTATTTTTATTAAGAGATTGCCAAATGCTATTCTGTTATTACGTCGAAATAAACTTGGTGATATTATAAAAAAACTAAACTAACTATCTTCACGGTGTATCCCTGACGGGGTAGTCAGAGAGGACAGATCGCCAGGCTTCGCGATCCATGCATACTTCTTTCGCTTCTTAGAGTTTCATCAATCGCTGAACAACAGAATTAACACCAGTATTCCTATTTATTGTTAGATTTACAAAACAAACTAACAATTACGATCATGGACAAAGTGCATGCAGCATATTATGACAAAATCTAAGTTGTTTCACGTCCACTGCGTGACGTGTAATTATCTTTTCCTTCCGCTGGGTTCCTTTCCTGAATATTTTTTTTTTTATGTTATATATTTATCCCTCAACTACCTGGTAGCATCTGTGTCGGCAGCTGTAGATAGACACCCTCAATAATCCATGATTTCGTAGCATTCATTACCAGATAATACATGTTACATATTGTGCCAAAAAATTCGCACGGCTTCGCAATATTTTACATAATTTATAATTACTTGACATAATTTCCGTTATAAGTATTCCTATAGTGCTATTTATGTATTTTATTACCCGAAATTCTCAAGGTCAGTTGGATTTCCTTCCTGCACAAAGAAGACCCTTCAGCTATACGTTTTAACTATCTACAACATGTTGTGGAAACGGGTTGATTTGGACATTTCCAACGAATGAGTGAGGAACGATTGTTGAAGAATATCTATTGTGCGAAAGTTGAGGGGAGTCAGGGTACCGAGACGAGACTTACATAAGAAGACCACGAAAAATTCAAAATTAGGATCGCGAAGACTGGCCGTGTGTCCTCTCTAATAACTCTGCCAGGGATACTGGGCAAAGACAGATAGACGTTGTGGATTTTTTTTAATATACCAAACGATAACTTCAGAACGTCTAAGGAATCGTTGGTTGTTTGTTATCTCATAATGCTTCGTAGACGCGGTCGGCTTTAGTAACGTCTGGAATTGGGTCATTATAAATCTTGTGAACCGTTTACACAAGGCTTTATCTTTAACGTTTTCATAGCGATTGCGTGCTGTCTTTTTTTTATAATTTGATTTGTTTTGCATCATCAACAACTATCGTAGCTCCGCTAACATCTTTAGCTATGGCTGTGGTCCTCAGATGAGTGACCACTTTGTAGTATTTTATCCATTTACGTGCTTTTCCGTGTTCCGGATTTCACTTTAAGCCGTTGGTCCCGGTTGCCAGTAACATGGCGGTCGTTAAGCCTGTTGAAGGCTATTTATGAAAATTTTCAAGCCGTTCTTTATGAAAATTTTCATAGATAGGTAGCCAGAACCTGCGCCTATTCATTTCAACACGGCACTTAGCTCACCAAATGTTATGAACACCAAAATGAAAACGATGAAATATCTGCCAACCCCTTCAGGGATAAAGGCGTGATATGTTTGGATATATGTAAGAATCAACAGCTATCATCTAATATCTAGACAAACCGACCGACCGACATTGAAATAATTTAATCTTTTTTTGAAAATAACGTATATAATTTCACTAACTGCACAGATAATATAATATAATTCTTACTAACTGTGAAGTTTGCGGTTTCCCACAGGAACTTGTTCCCGTGACAAAAGTAGTCTATGATCTTTCTCGGGCTCTAAACTATCTCTGTAGCATATTTCAACTAAATCCGTTCAGTATTAGTTTTGGCGGGGAAGCGCGACAGAGACAGTTACTTTAAAGATTTGAATTTAGTGAAAAGCTGTTAATTTGGAATTACAAATAGACACTTAAATTTTATTTATATCTGTATATATATAGACGCTGTATCTGTGACGTAACTCAGTAGTAAAATTCAAAATCATCCTTTTTAAGGATTCTGAAAATCTAAATCACGTAGGTCGTTAGATTACGGTGCAAAAGCTTAAAAGGTCAAAATGTCAATAATGTCTAATTATACATTTTCTTTTTCAAAATCTATAATAATTGTAAAGTGTGGTGTATTTTTGTTTGTAGATTTCTTGTTACCGCAATTGTACCTTCTGTCTTATTGAAAAATATGCCAGAGAACATGATCATGTTTTAGAAAAAATATGAAAAATAGGTTATAATGCGTCACGACTACAAGTACATTCCTCCAAAGAAATCCTGTAAGTTATAATATCCAATGTATTTATTTAAACTGATAACTAAGTGTCTTTCTCTTTCTAATTAAAAAAATAATAAAACTTTGTGTCGTGAGTAAAGTTCAAAGGCTAACTGAATTTAATAAATCTAACATTCTCAAATCTATTTAGATTGCTATCTCATCATCATTACTATGTTATTAAAAATAGAAAGAATAGCAATAGCAAGTTCAACAATTCACGGCCATGTCGCTTGGAGGGAAAGTATCTTGAACATTCTAGATAATAGAAAAAAAAATGTGAAATAATACTTCATTTGACTTGGAAAAACAATAATTGTAGCTGCAATTTGAGAATCTCCTTTCTTATTTATACGTTATATATTATACGATACAGATTAAATGGCTCAATTATACAAATTGTTTTTTCAAGTAACTTATCATCTCAAATAAAAGACGTTCATGAAATTTAAACTAATATAAGCGTTTAGCAAATGCTCAAAATCAGCGCTTTTCCATTTCGCTGCGTCATGATAATATTTTTATATGGTAAATGAATTATACATTACTATTTGCCTTCATTGTATATTCATTTACTAGTTACCTTCTAATTAAGCTCCTACTGCAGGATACAAATAGGTGAGTTAAGTAATTATGGTGTAAGGGTTAAGTTCGCTTTTTACTAAAAATTATGATCCATTTTTGAAACTTATCATCACACATGAATACCTAATTAATTCTCTACATCTGAACCTACTATCCTAACCTAATCAAACTGAAACCAGTAAGTAATTGTCACTTTCCAAACTTCGATATGCATATTTCGTCGAATTGAAATAATAAAATGTGTCTTCGTTGGCTTTGTTGTACTCGCAATTATATAATAAAACATAAGTATAATTAAAACATTGTTCTGTGTTTAAGAACAACAGAATCTATTCTATAACATTGTTTTGTTGTTCTGTGAAATGAAAATATGCCTGTTTGTTTTATTTATGTCAACTTGCTTATGAACAGTTTATACTTGTTTAAAATAGCTAGATCATGATTATACTGAATCCTATATTTAGACTTTAGATTTGTAGATAATGTTCTGCTATGCTAAGCTACTTTCGTTGCTGTCTGTTCCGTTATCGCTTCTTAGGAAGTATGACGTTCATATCTTTGCGTTCATCATTTGTCATTAGACAAACCTTTTCCTTTAACAACGGTCAAATCAGGAGATTTAATCGTTGCTGTCTTGCTCAGATCACTGCGTCCAATCCCGATTATGAACGGAATTTTATTATTTCTATAACTGTTATATATGTACTTATTTAAAAATATATTGAATAAGTTTGGCCCTTGTCTTGATCGTATAGTACACGTTTATATTAACTTTATTTGGGCTAAATTGAGCTGTGTAATGAATGTTTCAAAATATTTTGGTAGACCATACATAGCATTTAGTTGATAAGTATTCAGATTCAAACAAACCTCTACTTATAGTTTGTGAGAAGTATGAGAAGTCACACTCCTTTAACTGGTCTGCTATTAGAAAAGAAAATAATAAAAACAAGAAATATAATGAAATCCATTTTATATTTGTTACAGGGGAGCCTCTTCCGTACGATCCGGATTTCGACGGCCCCACCAACAAAAGATCGTGTACAGATGTCTTCTGGCTAATATTGTATATACTCTTTCTCGGCTTGTGGGGCTTTGTGGGATATTATAGTAAGTATAAGTACCTATGTTCATAGTTAGCGTAAAATTACATAGACAGTGTAAGTTTTAGTCTAAAACTTAGCTAGCTGATGAACTTCATCATCGCGATTAGCGCGTGGTGAAATTTTAACATAACTTTAAGTCTAAATATATAGTAAGTAGGTACTCAAACCACAGACTATTAAAACGGTAATCTGTGCTAAAAAAAACATTTCATTCCTATATTGACATTGCGAAAATATGTTCCAAGATTGAAATCTTATAAATGAAAGTAGTGGGTGGTCTTATCTATACTTCTATACTAATAAATACTAGTCATAAGGAACGGTAAAGATAATATTATATTTTTGTTTCATATTTTCATGTATTGTGAAGTACCAAGTTGAATTTTCAAGTATTTCATCAGGAAGTTAGGTAGTTTAAAATCAATTACAAAATTCCACCCGGAGTAAACGAGTTTATAAAAACAAAGACAAAACTATGTAATTATAATATTATTATTAGAAGCGCTCGTGGCCACGCGGTCTCAGTGTTCTGTAAACGATCACTGAGTTACGCAACTTGCACTATGGCTGGTCCTCGGATGGGTGACCACTTTGTGGCATTTACATTTGCGAGCGTTTCCGTGCTTCGGAAGGCACGTTAAGCCGTTGGTCCCGGTTGCCAGTAAATGCCGGTGTCTGTCTATTTCAACACGGCAATGGGCTCACCACCTATTACGTGGGACAGGAATCCACACGGTGAAAAGTGGGCATATAATATGCCTCTGCCACCCCTTCGGGGATAAGGCGTGATGGATATTTATTTATTTATTATTATAAGATATTTAGATTTTTTGTTGCGGAGTTTAAAAATGTCTTAATTTTTTGTTGCGGATTATTTGAAATAAATGAAGCCCCACTTTTGTTACTGTGTAGAAATACTTAATTGGTATCGTAAATTTAAATGAGACAATACACAACAGTGATGATTTCACATCACAGAACAAAAAAAACAGATCACATTGCCGCTGTGATATCTATCGCTGAGCTGTTCGGCTGTCCTTCATGGCGGCCATTGCTGGGGAAAACCTCGTTGATAAACTGTAAAAGTAAGTGGGTTGCTCGAACCGAATGTTATTCATTTTAATTTCATAGTACTTAGGTACTTATTATTGGTATATTATATACATATTTTATCTTTATATAAATACAACTAGTTAAATCCCGCTGATTCGTCCGTGACGTACTTCCGACCACTTCACACTCATTTAATCCCGTAATAAGTATAAGTATTAATTTTAGTATAATGTATGACAATTTGCCAGATTTGTTGACATTAGATGATTACTGCTCCGCTCTTCAAAGCAGTAGCATAATATTTTTTTTATTAAATTAAACTGGCATTGAACATAAAAACATTTTTTACAATTGATTAACTTACAATTTGTTACCCATTATGGCCGCCATTCATATTTAAATAGTGCAACCACAACAAAATATGAAAACAATGTTATAATTGCAAGAGAAACTGTTGACACTGTAAATAATAGGTATTACTGAAGTAGCCAAAACAAGAGTCATACATAGTACTATAACTATTACAATAATCGTCTAGTGTATCTGAAGTGTCTGTTAAACAACTAGTAGGTATCATAGTGGTATGGAAAACAAAGAGTAGGTACACATGGTATGAAAGACCTCTTAGGATTTCTGTACCATTCCACACTAGATGGCTACAGTCACTTCCACTTTTGATGACTCTAAATCTTTAGATATTGTCTGTGGACTGGTCCCTAATTGTATGTGTGATGATTGGAATTCACAGAACTTCGATACCCGATATCTGTGTGAATACGCCTGTTCGAGGAAATAATTGCCATCGATCACGTTTTTGCTGACCCAGCGATACAATACGGCCGCACTAAGTGCGCCGCGAGCTCAGTGCATAACGGAAAGCGACCGGGTGCATTCATTTCCATCTTTTACTAGTTTTAACAATAGCAATAGCTAAGTTTACAATAAAGGATATGCTAAATATCCTTTATTGTAAACTTAGCAATAAATCTTTAAAGTTATAAAGTGGTTTTAAAATAGTAGCGAGCGATTCCCATTAGGTACCACGCAGGTCGCATCCCCTACATTTTGGTTGCCATTAACACTCCCGCCAGCTCGTCTCGTGGCTCGCGCGAGAGCGTAAACGTAGTATGAGGAAGATGTATACTTAGAACAGGTTTTATGTTGTTAACAATTTTGCTCTAGTTCGCTAAAATGACGTCGCCGCCTGTTGGAAAGTCATAGCGTAATAAGTACCACACTCAAAGTCCACAAGACTATTGAGAATAGTCCTCAAGTTGACGTCCCAAGAATGTGCTTGTTCATGCTCCGCTAGAGGAATCTGAAATTGTAGGATGAGGGAAACTCGTAAGCTGACAGAGTATTTTAATCTTAATAGAGACAGAGTATTTTAATATATACTTATCTTTACTAACATTTTAAAGCTGAAGAGTTTGTTTGTTTAAATAAACTCTTCAGCTTTATATATTAGTATAGATTTTAATAGCGACGGGATTAAAAAGGTGCGACGTGACTTTGTAATATGTCCCGGTATCTTGCGAATCACTTGGTACTGGCGAAGATTCCCTCAAGCTTAAAAATGCCACATTTTTAAGCTTGAGGCTCTGCAGAGCTTCATTAATTCTAGTGTTTAGGCAATTTCATGATTGTGAGTTTCTTTGCAGGTATAAAGAATGGCGATATACAGAAACTGTTGGCACCAGTTGATTCCAATGGAAGGCGATGTGGTTTTGACGGAGGACTTACGGATAAAAAATACCTTGTTTTTTTCGAAATTGAACGATGCTTATCACCGGCAACCCCCATCACGGGGTGTCCCACACCACAGGTAGACACCGTATAACTTCAAAATTACGAATAACCATTAGTACTCTATTTTTTTTTGTAAAATTAAATCGTTTAGGTACTCCGTAAATATTTATTGACAGGCGTATTTGATTCGGTTATGTTAAATTATTTTTTCAGGTCTGCGTGAAGGAGTGTCCAACTACAACGCTAAATTTCAGGGACATGACGGAGGCAGAGTTTAATACACACAAAAATAGTTTAGTGTGCACAGAGACCCAGGATATGTATTACATGACGCTAACAAAAGCTAAACAACTTATAGAGGAAAAGAAGTGTGCTGGCACTGTCATGGAAAGCCAACCTGGTAAATGTCTACATTTAGGTTCTAATTTTAACACTCCATTACATGCTTATCAATCAAATTAGCATATAACAGCCCACTGCTGGACGTAGGCATTTACTTTTTCATTTTGGGATGATTTTTGGTCTTTCTATACCACGATGACTAGAGAGTTGATACAGTTTTATTTAGAGTTCTCCTTCAGTTCGCCATGACCATGATAGTTAGTCAGCGGGTGCATCACTTGTAGATGAGACTGGCTCTAAGATCTCGGTAGGGTCCTACCGTACCCAGAATTCTATATACTTACCTATAGAAGGGGTATGAGTTTAACCTGTATATTTATGTATCTAATCTATACTTATAATCTAAGCTGGTCTCACCACAGGGGATGCCGACGACCGTGCGAAGTGGAGGAGAAAATGTAGGAAAGCGGACCCCGGGCGTCGCGAGACGCAACTGGGACAGACGCTCGGATGATGATGACTTATAATCTAAGCGCTCGTGGCCCCGCGGTCTCAGTGTTCTGTTAACGATCATTGCGTTACACAAGTTTCACTATGGCTGGTCCTCGGATGGGTGACCACTTTGTGGCATTTACATTTGCGAGCGTTTCCGTGCTTCAGAAGGCACGTTATGCCGTTGGTCCCGGTTGCCAGTAAAATGGCAGTCGTTAAGCCTGGGTGAAGGCCTCATGGGCGGCTTGAAAAATTTCAACAGCGTTCAATTTCAATTTCAATCAATTTCATTGTCTAATTCAACACGGCAATGGGCTCATCCCCTATTACGTGGGACAGGAATCCACACGGTGAAAAGTGGGCATATAATATGCTTCTGCCACCCCTTCGGGGATAAGGCGTGATGGACATTTTATTTAATCTAGACCTGATTATGAAAGAGCTATTTTTGTTTGTAAACTGTTGTAAAGTGGGATTTTAGCTATAATTTATGAAGATCTGCTTCTATCTGAACCTATAAGCTCCTAGTCTAGTGGATTGGATGAATTGATCATACTCTTGAGTATTTACGGTTATTTTACATTTGCAATTGGGGGCTATTGTAAGTTACAATTTAATATAAATAGTCGCTACCATAATGTAGACACTCAATTACATGTAGAACTAATATACAAACTTTATTCAGTACTATTTCGATGCATCGGCGATTTGTCATCTCTTCAATGCAAGAGAAATAGCAACGCCAATTCCGACTGCCTGCTGAACTCAAACGAAGCTCGAACATCGCTGATGAACAAAGCCACTGCACTTGACTCCTATGTCGGGTGGTTTGTTGCCAGTTGTATGACATTCTTCAGTAGTACAAAGGACGAGCGAGACACACAAATCGTACGTAATCCAGCGATTTCGAGCACGCAGCATTTGCATGAAGAATATGTAACATTAATCACTCGAATGCATGGGGCTGTATGTACTAAACCTAGCTTAATATATAAAGGTGCTACTCTGAACGCTGAAGACAACGCTACATTCAATGAATATCATTACTTTTAGGTACGGTGGTTGGAAAGAAAGAAATGTCAGTAATATAGACTTCCTTAAAACCGATAAATAGTGTCAGATCCACTTCTAAAATGTATTCCGTTCTTCGATAGTAGGAAGTAGGATTGCAGCGCTTGTCGTCACCGCGGCTTTCGGAACAGCACCTTTGTCCTTTACTAATGCATTGTTCATTTCTAAATGTTGCCATCGGAGCAGTGCTGATGAGATGGTGTATTGGGGTTGGGGATTTATCTGGAGAGTGGGCGTTACAAAACCAAACAAGCGAGAAGATAAGCATTGCATCGAAACAACTCAATCAGGTAGCCAATATTTTCAGTAGTCGGTACCCAAGCGGAGAAGTGTTGAATGGTTAAAACATTGGTTACACATATAGTCCTGCATTTATCCTCAAAAGGGTAGGCAACTAACCTAACCTCAAGTATTGCCTGAATACAATTCAACCCATTCAACCCTATGACTTTACGAGTAGGTAAAGTAATAATCTATAAGTATAAAATGGATTATTCGATGTGACAATTATTTTTAATATTAAGGATAATAGGAATAATTGGCTTCCAAAATAACAGTCGCACTCATTTTAGGTTAATTAGCCATGTACCTATTAATAACAATTTTTGCTTAAATAACCTGTAAAAATATCTAAACTAACTAACTAAACTAACTATCTTCACGCTGTATCCCTGACGGGGTAGTCAGAGAGGACAGATAGCCAGGCTTCGCGATCCATACATACTTCTTTCGCTTCTTCGAGATTCATCAATCGCTTCATACACGCACGTCTGGGTATCCCAGTGATTTGACCTTTCCGTTTTTGAGCAATCTGCTCACGTGGTCTTCATATGTAAGTCTCGGCCTACCCTGACTCCTTCTTCCTTGTAAAAATATCTATGTTGACAATACATGTGAACTGTTCAAAGCATGTAATAATGATTATCTAAGGTTATATATGTGGGATCGGTGGTAAACAGAAAGTCAGGAATTTTGAAATTACTCTATTTAATAAGTCCCTCTTCTACAATAATTACTACAATCGCTACGCACTTATTAACATGTCGTACAACCAACATTAGGTATTCCTACCGGATATCCTCAGTGTTGTCATACTTTTACAATTACCCATTTAACCCTTAATGTTACCACTTATGCTATTCCACATTTCCTCATTCATATACCTGGACCATATTTAAATCATTTAAAAATGAACTTTGTTCGTCGGGTTGAGTTTGGTCTAGTTTCCATACCTACCTAATTGTTAAGAAGTTCAGATATATCGATTTCAGTAAATCAATGGTAAACATAACTTCTCTTTTTAGTTTAACTTATGCGAAAACCCAAAAGTGGACTTCGATTGAATACCATGCACCGCTTCGATTGACAATTAGGAGGTTTCAATCAATCGTCTATAGCCCATCCCATGCCATTTCATATTAGCTAAATTTGGGAAAGATGGCACTGTGTAAAAAATGTCCGACAATCAATCAAGTATTGATTTGGCTGTTTATTTTTACACATCGTTTTGACTTTAATAAGAATTGTTTGAGGTAAGCAATTACTGGAGAGAACACTACACTGCTAGATACTGTCCTGTCAGTCGCAGGTCGTGCTATAGAAAGGGGTTTAACCAACGTGTTTGACGTCACAGATTTGCTACATAATTATTTAGTCTTCGACCTGTGCCTATATTTGTAATTTTATATAAAGTTTTGCCATAACATTACATTTACCTAAGCATGTAGCTTTAGGTCGGTACATACTTTTGGTTAGTCAGACAGAACCATACATAATTTTATTTTCTATGGGTACAGCTATCTGGACAAATAGTACATGACTTGGTGGAGAGTCGATGGTTTTTGGCGGGAGCACTCGTGGCTGTGATACTTCTCTGCTTCATATATATTCTGCTGCTGAGATGGATCGTCGTGCCTGTAGTGTGGGTGTCATTGATTGGACTACTAGGGCTGCTTGCGTTTTGTAAGTAGTTCTTCAAAACTTTTTAAATTGCTTGCTATTTAGGGTTCTTTACCCAAAGGGTAAAAGTGGGACTATTACTAAGACTCCGTTGTCCGTCAGGCTGTCACCAGGCAGTATCTCATGAACCGTGACAGTTAGACAGTCGAAATTTTCACACATATAATACTAAAAACAGAACTTTCAGCGGACTCCCATTAAATTTACGTGGATATTTTTGCCATTTTTGGCTTAATATTAATAATGGCAACCAACGGCAAAAAATCACGTTTGCAGGCTTCAAATTTTCATAGACTTAAAAAAAATAAGGATGGCTCACATACAACAAACGTGATGTTACATTAATAATAGTACGGAATCCTTTGCGCGCGAGTCCGACTTGCACTTGGCTGGTTTTTTTCTAACTTTACTTCACTGTAATTTTTACATTGCTGGTATATTTGCAGCTACGTATTTATGCTACAAGAACTACATTTATTACCGTGACACAATGACACTTTACCAGACGACGAACCTGAAAGGCTACTTACAGACCATGTTCAGCAAGAGTGAGACCTGGCTAGCGATGCTTGTGATTGTTGCTATTATTTTTGTCATACTACTGTTGATCATCATTTTCTTGAGATCCAGGATAAATATCGCTATGGCACTTATAAGGGAAGGAAGCAAGTGAGTACTTTTGATTTATGAAACATCAACTTTTAAACCTGAAGCGTGTTTATACTAATGCCCTAGTTTCAGAGATGTTCCCCTATAGTATTAAGGGCTTTCGATAATTCGATGAATGTCACTCATGGCAGGACGAGATTTATTTTTTTTCCTAGTTCCTAATATCCTACCCCCCGAGGAGAACCTCTTATTGGGGCATTTCCTTAGCCGGGCCGAGGTGAATAGCCCTCAGGCCTACCCGGTTGGGAAGAAGGCGGAACACCGTGGTTTAGTGGGGGTAGGACGAACCCCAAAGGACGGGAGTGCTACACACCGTTACAGCTGCCCCTGCAGCAGGAATGACGGCGCGTAAACGCATACCCTTCGACAAAAAAAACATAATACCCTGAATTACCCTGAACTTACGCGATATCTACACGACAGAGTAAAGTTCGGGCAAATCGGAATTAAATTGTACATACCTACCTATATATAAATACCAGACCAGTGATGAAAAATGCTAAAATACCTAACTACAGTTAATGTTTGACTTATAAACATAATCTGAAGTTATTTTAGTACTAACTTAAAATCAGCTGAACACTACCTAACTGGGCAGAGGAATATACCGATACCGCTAATGTTTGAATTCTCCTAAAACGAGTTAGCGTAAGTCAAGATGTTACTGTAGTTAAAATTCAATAAATAATTGTTTAGAGAATGCCTATAACTATCTGCAGTATCTTGCCTATCCATACAGTTATTAACTACTTATTTAAGAGTATTTTTGTCAGAAACAGATCCTAAATTTATTAGGACTGTGCATTTTGTGAAAACGGACTACCTGTGTCAATTATATTTTACCTGCTTTGACCATTGTATTTATTGTGATTGGCGCCACATATCAATATTGAATATTGGCGTAGAGGCAACGTCTGTGATGGCCTCTTGCCGCCCAAGACTAATATCCGGGAAGTTGCTACTTCTCACTGTTTGCTTAATAGGTAGTAGGTTACCTTAGTGTACCTTCATACACCTACCTACTGTTTTGAACATTACAACAGCAGCACTGTTAAAGCGTCAAGTTAGACTCGATGTCCACATCAAAATTGCCCCGGGAACAAGTATGTTACAACAAGTTCAAGTACACGAATCTGATAGATTTTCTATCAGTTACCTGTTCATTCGTTGAAGGCAGTTGACCAATTTTACGATGGAATGAAATCAACAAAAAAAGCCTTTGCGGATCGAAGAGTCGAGCAAAACCAAGTTCAAAAACACTTACGCCAGCTGTTTCACAAAGGTACTTTTACACACACATGAGTGCTCATAATTGAAACGAATAAGATTATTTACCTGGAGACAGCAAAATATAATATCACGTTACACCCAACGGATGTCAGACTTGTTATTGTTAGTGTGACGTGCTCAGACAATGGCAATAATCGAGAATGCGCGTCAAAGAACGTCGCCAGTTGATAATAAAGATTTACGGTGACATCCTGAGAGGAACGACTAACACAGCTGGCAAGTTGACGCCCACTGCTGTTCATAGGCCATCCTAAATATCGCTATTCCGCTCGGTCTTGAGCTGTCTGCCCGCATCCAGTCATTTTCTGTTGACCTTTAATTAGAGGTTAGGTTAGATTGTCACCTTGCAGTTGACCTTACCCATCTCTCAACATTGTTAAATTTATAACATGATCTTTAAACTCTGGGTGAGAAGTAGATCACAAAAACATATTTTAATTGGTGCCCTGAACTGTATATTTAAAAGAAATTGACTGCCATTTAAAAAATATGCAGAGAAATCAAGCCATAACTTGTATTTAAATCGATAAGCGTTATCTATCAAACATTGAAGATTCTGTACCTAAGTCTCGTATCCCCAACCGTTTTTATATACCGTTTTTATTAAAAATCACCTCCATTGTCATCAACTTTTAGACTCAATGCATTACGAGATCAGAAGCATAGGTAATACACTAATATATATTAGAAGTATGATATATATTTTGCTCCATTCTTCACGTGAACGATATTCACTATACTGATTCTTGATTCGAGCAATCTCTGGATCGGATCGGTGGGTGTGGACACGGCCATTGGCTGCAATAAACAAAAGAACAAAATCTCTGGCTTTGGTTGCAACAGATTGTAAGTGACACTAACGCTGAAGAAAACTATCAATCAAAACCGATTAAAACTAACTATTTATAGTCATAAACCATGTCATAGTTTTCTTTTTAATCTTAGAAGACTCTTAAACGATTTTATTTTGATTTCAGAGCGGTAACTGCAATTAAAACGACAATTTTATTTCCTATAATACCGTGGATAATTCAATGTTTTGTTATTGCTTATGGAGCGGCGGTGCTTATGTTCTTGTGGTCTATGGGAGAAAATGTTTTCAAGGTCATTTTAAACAATTCCACGAACTGCCCATGCCTTAACGAATACAAGGTATAGTAAAATATGTTTTACAAATTGAACTAAGTACTAATAATATTTTCATTGATTTAAAATGAAATTAACATCGTCAAAGTGTTCCGAAGCGCTCGTCGCCCCGCTGACTCATTGTTTTGTAAACGATCGCTGAGTTACGCAACATTCACTATGGCTGGTCCTCGGATGGGTGACCACTATGTGGCATTTACATTTGCGAGTGTTTCCGTGCTTTGGAAGGCACGTTAAGCCGTTGGTACCGGTTGCTAGTAACCAGTCATTAAGTCAAGTTAAAGGCCTTATAAGCCACAACCTGTCTGCGTCTGTCTATTTCAACACAGGCAATGGGCACCACCTATTACATGGGACAAGAATACACATGGTGAAAAATGGGCATACAAAATATATGCCTCAGCCACCCCTTCGGGGATAAGGTGTAATAGATAAATAAATAAAATAGTACGTAGAGAACACCCGTGCGTTATTTGGTTATTGCGCAAATCTGTAGTAACAGTCTTATGGCAGGCAGGTACTTTCCAGCCCATCACTCCAACAAAATCCTTTTGAATAAATCATGTCTACCCACCTTTTTCTTGGGGCATGAAAGAAGGACAAACAAACATAAGATAGAAAGGGAAAATCGTACGAGATTTTATTTTTATTGGGACCCATCTCACCCGCATTTCCTGTTAACCAGGATCTTCACCAAAGACCAAGACCAGATAAGTTACACCGAGCTAGATCTCGGTGAAGTCCCGGGGAAAGTTAGAATGTCTTGGAACCCGCATCGAATTTTATCAGAACTCAATTTGAGGGATTTGGTAAAAGATAGTAACGCCTCTCGTCGTACGAGATCATTACGGGGCGAATTTTAAGGCGCTGTTGTCTTCCGGTACAGAACTTTAAGCATTTACGAGTGAAGATTCTTTCGTCTATTTATTCAAGTTCAGTTTTGCATTTTATCAAGTAATAGCTAGGCAATTACTCATGCATATCCCATTGAGAGGGGACGCCGCATATTATGTCAAATTAAGCCTTTGTTTATTCTGTCAGAACATTTTATATTTTTAATCTTAACAGCTAAATCCTAGGTGAGATTTCATATTCACTTATATACTACGAAAATTCATCCCAAACTAATTCGAAGAGATATTAAAATGTTCCAAAATTCTAAATTGTTTTTATTAAGTACTAAGAATAAACATTACCGGAACGAAGTGGCTATGGACTGGACGAATAAATTATATTTATACGAATAAATTATATTTATTCGTACATGTGTTCACAACCTACCCTAACTTTTACAATTATTTTTTGCGTGCATAAAAACGTAACAAAAATAAATCTAAAAAGTTAGATTTTGGTTTTTAATTGTTTTTATTAAGTACTAAGAATAAACATTACCGGAACGAAGTGGCTATGTGTCCGGGACTGGACGAATAAATTATATTTATTCGTACATGTGTTCACAACCTACCCTAACTTTTACAATTATTTTTTGCGTGCATAAAAACGTAACAAAAATAAATCTAAAAAGTTAGATTTTGGTTTTTAATTGTTTTTATTAAGTACTAAGAATAAACATTACCGGAACGAAGTGGCTATGTGTCCGGGACTGGACGAATAAATTATATTTATTCGTACATGTGTTCACAACCTACCCTAACTTTTTCAATTATTTTTTGCGTGCATAAAAACGTAACAAAAATAAATCAAAAAAGTTAGGTTGTCAGTTTTTTTTTTGTTAGGTTTGGTTAGATTTTATAGTAGATTATAGTAGTTTATGAAACTTGCATAATAGGGTTACGGTACTTGCTACAAACTACCTTCATATTAGAAGAGCTGTATCACTTTTTTTTTTAATTTATGTTTAGGAAAACACTTTGTAGGTACGTAATGTAAACACTGTCATTACAGTATTGTTAAAAAAATATATTGTATTTTAGTACCTATGTGATTACTTATAATACCTACTTTTGTTATACTTATCACTTTCAGGACGGCATGAGCTGTAACCCTATAGAATTCTTTACAAAAATTACACCATGTCAACAATCAGAGCAGTGCAGAAACGCTGTCTGCCATTTTACAGGCCTTGACAGTCCCACGAGCGTCGTTTGGTTGCACCGTAAGTATTTATAGTCCAACCGCTAAGAGATTGCGTTACTGTTTTTACTTTTGGAAGTATGAGTCTGCCTACACCTTCAGGGATATAGGCGTGACTGTATGCGCATGCACTCACCTATTCAAAACAATTCTATCGGCCTCCCTTGGTGGCGACTGGCTTGCTAAGGAATGGGATTCGAATCTCAGATCGGAACAAATATTTGTACATACATGTCATACATATTGTCACGCCTTTATCCCCGAAGGGGTAGGCAGAGGCATATTAAACGCCCACATTTCACCGTATGCATTTTTGTCCCACGTAACAGCCCGGTGAGCCCATTGCCATGTTGAAATGGACAAGCGCAGGCTGTGGTGACCTGCTGTTGAAATTTTTTAAGCCTTCAACTTGGCTTAACGACTGCCATTTTATTGGCAACCGGGACCAACGGCTTAACGTGCCTTCCGAAGCACGAAACTGGGGTGGGTCTAAAGGGCCGAATAAATTTAATAAAATAAAAATGTGTCTATTTTAGATGTTAAATTTGGAAGAAATTTTGAACCCGTTGCCTTTTTAGTGAGGTGGTAACAAAAAGGCTAAAAGGTCTTGTGCTAGACACTAATTAGCACGACCAATTAAAGTTCTAGTAGTCTTGGAAAATTCACAAATATTTGTATGGTTCTAATTGTTTATTGGTTGTCTAGATCCCATAGCACAAGCATATATTGGCACAATTTGAACTAAAATGAGCTGTGTAAAAAAAAATCCAAAATTTTTATTTCATCGAACTTTTAATTTTTATTTTACAGTGGCTAACCTGTTATGTTTCTTCTGGACAATGTTTTTCATCAGCGGCATATCGGACATGATTCTCGCTAGCACATTCTCCACGTGGTACTGGACACGGCTCAAGAGAAATCTTCCGTTCTTCACGTTGACTGCTGGCATATTAAGAACTTTAAGGTAACACTCATGAAACTAGTCGCCTATTGGTTGAAATTCTACTTATGCATTTAATATAAAACTGTGTCAAAATTTCCCGTTCATCATCATTTTTGATTTTTTCGCATCCATTCGCGCAATTTTCTTAATAGTGGTACCCACAACATTTGCTTCACGTATAATTATTGATATTTCAAGGTACTAGAATTTTCTGACGCCTTGTTTAAGACGTATACGCCTAAATGAGAACGACATTATTTTACTGAAATGCTTAAACTAGACGTACCTACCGGAAAACTTAGCAGCTCTTCAGAATTCACCATATGTAACGATCTCGCACTGCTCCTGTATGATGTACACCTACTGACTGCAGGTGAAGGTTGACAGACCCCGGAGAACTTGATGTTATACACTTATATACCTACACCTCAAATTTACACTTTTCAAGTACACATTTTTGACTCGTTACAATAACGTAGCCTAATAGAAATTCACGATGACGTCCAGAGATGGAACCCCACCATCATAGTGGACTTCAATGTGACAACCAATGGATGCTTTTTCTGGCCACACGGCTGCTGTTGTTATAAATTCACGACTAAGCTTTTTTTATTTTTTATTTAATAACTTACATTTAGAAAAGAGTAGCTAGTGAGAAAACAACAATAATCAATGGCAATAAAAACTCACTTCTTTATTGCCAGGTTCTTTTCTCACAGGCTCGCCTTGTGCCTCTGGCAGTAAATGTAAATGAAAAAGCAATTATCTTGATGTCCATTATAAAAGTGTTACTTAGTGACTAACATGATTATAGATATACTGATTGTTATGATACGGTAGAAAGTACCATATGGTCTTATTTAGCGCTATGTGACTGAAATATTCAAATTATAAAATAGTCCAAATTATGTACATTTTTGTCTAAATTTTGTATATCATATACATTTACTATATTTCAGATACCATCCAGGAACAGTTGCTTTAGGATCATTAATCATTGCCATCGTGCGCATAATTCGAATTATTCTCGAATACATCGACAACAAACTGAAGAAATTCGATAATCCTTTTACACGATGTATGATGTGTGTTTGCAAATGTTTCTGCTGGTGCTTGGAGAATTTTTTGAAGTTCATCAACAAAAACGCATATATAATGTGCGCCATGCATGGATACAGCTTCTGTAAGAGTGCTAGAGAAGCGTTCTCCATATTAATGAGGAATATTGTCAGAACAGTTGTGTTAGACAAGGTAAGTTATTATTACAAGGGAGACGAGATTTGTACTTGTATCACTAGTCGATCAAATGCTATAGACAATATTATAGAGTACAAATAAATCAAGAATAATTAACTTTTTTAAATGTGCATAAAATGGATTTAATAGAAGATATAACAACTAAGTATGTTGATTATAATGCTGCGAATTTCTATTCCTTGTATTGTCGTTTATTATATTGGCCATCATCCGTTACAGGTGACTGATTTCCTGTTCTTCTTGTCGAAGCTACTAATATCGATAGGAGTGGGTTTCGCAGCGTATTACCTGTTGAAGTGGGAGTACCTGCACGAAGTGACTAAGATAGAGACCCTACATTACAATTATATACCCGCCATCATATTGAGCATAGCTACCTACCTCATTAGCACTATATTCTTTAAAGTCTATGAAATGGCTGTGGATACTTTATTCTTATGTTTCCGTAAGTAACTTCTCTCATCTAATTCAATCCCCGTAGCTTCGTGACGAATCTATTGGATAGTCTGCCAGGATATTTTTACTTTTGTAGTCAGGGTGACGTGCTAGTAATTACGTGAGGGGAATAGGGGGAGGGAGTAGGTGGTCCAAACTGAACGTGGTAAATCGCATATGGGCAAAATTGTTTTGTCTTAGTAAAAAAAATTGCCTGAAAAAAGTGTATATATTTGGAAAATCGTTTTACCAGTCACGTCTCTACCTCCGAAGGCGTGGCAGAGGTATATTATACGCCCACATTTCACCTTAAGCATTTTTGACCCACGTAATAGGTGGCGAGCGAGTCCATTACCGTGTTTAAATGGATTAAATTTGGAAAAATCTTATCCATTGAAAATTAAGGCGCCTCGTTTTTTCGATAATTATTAATCGTGGTTTAACCATAGTTTTGTTATAAAATTAAGGCTATGAGTTTAAATTTCTAGCAATATTTAATGTTGCTATTAAAACGCTGTAAAGCAGTACAATAGCCCTTTTATTGTTCAGCCGCAATCCAATCGAAGAGTCGACTCGCCGGTCGTTGCGATTAGAGAAGGGGAGAGGAAGTAGAAAACAAATCTCACGACATCTCACGGGGTGGGCAGGGGTAGTCAAACTCTCATAAACACCTTACGTAATTTACGGATACTTGCTATGATATTTTCATTATATTTTGCGGTACATAGTAACCTATTTCATATATTATTACAGTTGAAGACTGCGAAAGAAACGACGGTACACCGGAAAAACCATACTACATGTCGAAACACCTGATGAAGATTCTTGGAAAGAGAAATAAGAAATTGAATTAATGTGCCAAACTTTACCCAAATACGAGTTGTGAAGCTACATAGCATTATTTACATATTGTGTCAAATATTATACCTACGTATAGATATTTGTGTAAATGTGTGAGAACTTTTGTCATTTGTATTTACACGATTTTTCTAGAATTTTTGACTATTTCTATGAAACTTTTGATTATGATCTACTTATAATATGTAACTTTCGATTGCATTGCACCTTTTTATATTAATATAGTATAACCAAAAACATTATTGATCTTTTTGGAATTTTTGAAGCGTAAGTTATGTCTTAGGTAGTATGGTTATGGTCCATATTCCAGAACGTTGCTCAATACTCAATCACCGCTTGAGGCTACATTTCACCTTAAAAATACTACTCTCAAGCGTTGATTGAGTATTGAGAAACGTTCTGGAATACGGGCCAGATGAGTTAGATAAGATGATGAAGTACTGAGTAATAAAAAATAAGTTATGATTTCTTTAGGTAGTTATAAGTTAGTGATTAAGAAATTTGTGATATTGCAAATTATTGAAACTCAATTATAAAAGTAAATGAGATGTGGTAGTTATTTTTTATGCTTGTATGGTCCTGTCACGTACTTTAATTTGGGATCCTACTAAGGTGGAGTATCATTACAGCAAACTTAAGACATTTTAATATTGTTTTTACGCGTATACAAAGGTTTAGTGAAGATTTCGACCTTATTACATTGTAAATGTTCTAACATTTTCAGGAAATGAGTTCCAAATTAAAGTTCGTGACTACCTACACAAAAATCACTTGATATCCTATGTTTTAAAATGAATTGAGACTCCATCGATGCACGGTAACTTGAATAAACTCCTACTCTATAATCAGCCAACAACAACTTTTGTGATCCTACTTAGCTGATGACCTACAGTTGCAGCTACATTTCGACATGAAAACCAACACGATATGTGGATAAAAGCAAAGTTCGATCAATTTACTCATCCATAACGTTATTTATTCTGTGTTCTGTAAGAAACGCAACATCTAACATAGCCTCCGGGTCCAACAGGTCCTTTACATCGTCGTACTTCAAGCTCTCTTCATACGCAAACATAATGCTAGTGTCGTCGAGCATCACCTTGGAGGCCACAAGTGCTGCTATACAGTTTCTCACCCTTGCCATTGTTTCTCTGTCAGATCTGCTTGCGCACTGAAACAAACATGCATTAAAACATATAGTCATGTATTTTTCCAAAGAATTTCAGCATTTCATATTCGTGCCAATGGTCTCACTACAGGGGATGTCGACGACCGTGCGAAGTGGAGGATAAAAAGTAGGAAAGCGGACCCCGGGCGTCGCGAGACACAACTGAGACAGACGCTCGAATGATGATGATGATGATGATGATGAAAAGGATATTTCAACAGTTGTACTTTGTTTCACGTTATAGGTGATGACTCTACTCGCATATTGAAATGGATATAGATTTGCAATGTCTATAACTTGACTTAACGATGCCCATGAGATGGGGTATGGGACCAATAGCTTAACATGCCTTACAAAGCATGGAAATGTACGTAAATAAAAATGCCACAGTTTACAGTTACCAGTTTCAGGTGTAAGCATATCTTAAGATGCGGATAGCAGTGATAGTGAACATGCTGAATACTGAGCAAGCTTTGGAAATAAGATCTGATGAGACAAAATCTGCACCGAGTTTTATAAATGAGACATAGGGCAGAACCTTGTTATCAAATATTTTTCTGTGCCAACAAGATTTTTCCCGGCATGAAAAGTAACCTATAGCACTGTCTGAACTCACAACTATCCCCATACAAGCTATCAAATCTGCCTTACGCAGTCTACAGCTGAATATAGACATCACTAAATTATCATCATGTTGAGAGGATGCTTGCCACAGTGGCCAGAAGAGTTGGTATAGGAGTTAATTTCATATTTTCCTTCTCTTCACCCTGACGTCGTCATTGAATCAGCAAGTGCACTAGTTGCAGTTGAGGCTAGCTTGGGCCCCAAGATCTCGGTAGCAGTCATATGTGACAGTAAAAATAAAAACTATGAATTGTATTTCTGTGGGTTTTAATAAATAGTGACATGTCTAATAGAAAATATTCATAGAACTGTATCACCACTAACCTGTGATTCAATATTCTCAATTTCAGCTTTAGCAGTTTCCTCTGTCAAATTATTGTGTTCTGGTGGACTAATCCAGATGAAACCATTGTTCCCAATAATAACAGATATACCACAAGGCAAATGGTGAAAATGGTTTTTTCTTCTCTTTATTAACGATGGAAACACTTTCATTAACACACCTTGTTTTAACTGAAAATAATTCACAATTCACACTTTAGCATTAGCATAAGCGAACAAATCTCTAGAGATTGCCCCAATACAATAAACACATATACTGTTAGCTCTAAATGTACTATATCAGGTGCTTGTCTGCCACCTCAGTGATATAAAAAAATATAAGACATTCCACCTTAGGGGGGTCCTAAATTAAAGCATGTGACTGTACGTTAACCACATGATATCCTTTACATCCTTTAGTAATTCCAATTACGTTCTCTTTTTGAAGCCCAGAGTGCACATTCTTACTCTTCTCCTTCCATTTTTTATGATCTTCAGTCAAATCACGTTATGTAAATACTTCTTAATAATATTATAAATGCGAAAGTTTGTGTGGATGTTTGTTCCTCTTTCACATAAAAACTACTGAATAGATTTTAATGAAACTTTACAATAATATAGGTTATACATCAGAATAACACATAGGCTACTTTTTATCCCGGGAACAAGTTCCTGTGGAAATGGAAACGGAAAAGCTTCTCTACACGGGCAAGCCGCGGGCGTCAACTAGTAGCCTATAATTTAATTTTATAGCTTTTTAAATCTACATATCTGAGAGCTAATTTATGACAGCACTCACTGGACGACTCATCTTTTTAGAAAGCCTATTGATTTTAGAAAGTCATTTAATGAAAAAGTGTGTTGATTTTTTTCATTAAAGGACAAGTATGACAGTACTTTTTATTAGACTACAAGACAAATTCATTTGAATATTTGTGTGTGATTTAAACATATATGTACCTTGCCATATTTTAAACTTCGGGTGTGTAAAGACAGCGAACCATCAGAAAACACACTTTGTACTTCAGCACTGATAAGATCTCCTTCTTGCAAGTGTTTTCTCATCATCTGTTCATCTTCTGCAGATCGTCGTCTCTGTAATGTGCAATAATGAATAATAGTACAGATAACATCAAAATGGTTCAATACATAAATGTAGGAAAAATTATCCGCCTTATTGGTCAGTTTAAATATATTTTTTCGGATCTTTTTCTCTATTCATCTATTATTGATCAAAGATTAACTGGTAGCTCAATCAGGGAGCCAAAACCTTTTAATTTAATTATATATAATTAAATACAGCTCAATCAGTGAGATATGAATTACAGACATCTTTTATTCTTATATTTATTGTTATGTGAGACCAAAATAATGCTTTTAAAAATCAAGGAACTTATATTCATGTGGCTGGATTTCTTAGAAAGCAAAAATATTAATTTAAAAATGTTCTCTTCTATGAAATAAATCTATATTAAATAGAAAATAAACTTACCAATTCACCGCCTGGCAGATTCACTGATGACAGTTGGAGCACAGAATCCAACCGTGAATTAGTTCCAACTTTCCACCTTCGCTGTTGTACTTCAAGAACACGGCCTACCACCACATCACCTATTTCACCAACGTATCTACTCTTCAGTGGTTTAATACATATCAGTTTGTTAACTTTTTGCATTACACCAGCCACTGATGCCTTTAAACAATCATCTTCAGCGTAAGTGCCATGACCACTGAAACAAATTAATAGAATTTGTACTTATTACATTTGGTTACAATCATTACTTGTAGAAGTATTAATAAAAAGTATTGTACTTACCGCATAAAATCTTGCATGCCTGTAATAACCTCACCAGGTGTATAAAAACGAGGCAAATCGCTACTGGAATGCACAGAATGATTTACTCGTTCTGATGCTAAACGTATTTTAACATGGCTTGCCATCTTTATTTACACAATTGATTTTTGATTTAGCTACAATAAACAGACGATTTGATTGCTGATTTGTATATTTATCTGAGTGCCGAGTGGCCAAAGACTAAAGAGTATAATAAGTAATATTCGAGTGGCTCAGGGGCTCAGACTACATAAGCAGCAAAAGTAAACAAACATTTGTCATTGACAAATTGTCAAAGTGAAAGTGTCAGATTTTTGAAGTGAAACTTCTTTATCGACGTATGCGCATTGAGGGGGGAACTTGGAGGGAATCGTATGCGTAAGTCTTATGTATCATAAACCTCGCGTTTATTTTATTTTTATATATATTAGTAATTCCCAAAGACCTTATACCTATACCTAGACAGTGCACTACTGCGAAATAATCGATCTGCGTGAGACGGCTCTCGGCAGTGGCAGTGTCTCTTTCTAAATAAGTGACCATGACCAATTAGAACACAGGACAAATTCCTTGAACGATTGTTCGAACAATTTATTGTAAGTAAAAAATAACATAACATACTTTCACACCTTTATCCCCGAAGGGGTAGGCAGAGGCGTACCATACGCCCACGTTTCACCGTATGCTTTTACTTTATTTGTCCCACGTAACAGGTGGTTAGCCCATTGCCGTGTTGAAATGGACAGGTGCAGGTTGTGGCGACCTGCTATTGAATTTTTTCAAGCCGCCCATACGGCATTCACCTGGCTTAACGACTGCCATGTTAGTGGCAACCGGGACCAACGGCTTAACGTGCCTTCCGAAGCACGGAAGCGCTTGCAAATATAAATGCCACAAAGTGGTCACCCATCCGAGGACCAGCCATAGTGAAAGTTGCTTAACGCAGTGATCGTTTACAAAACACTAAATCCGCGGGGCCACGAGCGCTTCAAGTAGAAGTATAAAATATTAACTAACTAACTATCTTCACGCTATATCCCTGACGGGGTAGTCAGAGAGGACAGATCGCCAGGCTTCGCGATCCATGCATGCTTCTTCAAGATTCATCAATCGCTTCATACACGCACGTCTGGGTATCCGAGTACTTTTGACCTTTCCGTTTTTAAGCAATCTGCTCACGTGGTCTTTATATGTAAGTCTCGGCCTACCCTGACTTCTTCTACCCTCTACTTTCGCACAATATATATTCTTCGTCAATCGTTTCTCACTCATTCGTTGGACATGTCCAAACCAACGGAACGCCCTTTTCCAGCTTAAAGCTGACACTTTCATTCAAACCTGTCATATTGCGTATCACTTCGTTATGTATTCGGTTGGCCAAAGTAACGCCACACAATTTTCGAAGCATCTCCACAGCATTCAATTTACTTTCATGCATCTGCTGACATACCCAGGTTTTGCTACCGTAAAGCAAAGTTGGCACTAGCACTGCGTTTATGAATCGCCAGTCGTGCTTCTTTTACGATGCTTCGTCGCTTTACTAATTGGGACAAAGCACCGTTAACTTTATTTCCGGCAGCTACTCGCCGTTCTACATCTGAATCACATCTTCCGTCTGCGCTAAACATATTCCTTAAATACACAATTTCATTTACTTACTCTAGATGTTCCTGGTTTACCCGAATCTTGCATTTAGTTCTTACATCATCTCTTTCAAATAACCTTAGTTTTACTTGCATTCGAGCGAAGACCCTTACTTTCACACTCCTCTTTCATATTAGTAACTAATGCCTGAAGGTCGGCTTCTGATGAGGCCATGAGCATTGCATCATCAGCGTACAGCAGACAGTTTACTTTAAAGTCGCCCAAATTCACACCCATATCACAATCTTTCAACTTCTGCAGGCAACTGTCCAGGTACACCTTGAACAGCCAGGCGGACATGACACAACCCTGTTTGACGCCTGTACAGACATCAAAAAGAGATGACACATCCCCCCAAGTCCCTATAAAGCGACTGTATTGCCTGCAGTAGCGAGCCGTCCACACCATATCCGAGCAGCAAATCCCACAGAGTTTCTCTCACAACGTTATCAAATGCTTTCTCCAGATCCACTAAAGCGCAGAAAACCTTCGGGCTAATAGCCAGAAACTTTTCCACGACCATGCGGAGAGAAAACACTTGATCTATGCAACCTCTTCCACTTCGGAATCCGCATTGAGCCTCCCATAAATGCCTTTCAGACTTTTCTTGCATTCTTGCCGTTATAACCTTAGCATACACCTTACTTGCTAAGCTGACCAAGCTGATTGTCCTGTAGCTGGCGCAGTTTAGGCGCAATATTAAAAAGAATATATATAATATAAAAATATTATACAGTCAGGGACCCCCGTCAGAAACGAGATATACTCGTTACAAAAAATATAATTGCAAAAAATACGTGTATTGAGACAAAGAGAGAGAGAGAGAGATGTGCACCCGGCTGCGCACTCACTTGCTCATGTGCTTATTTGTAGGTTCGATACACACACGCATAGGTACACACATGGTTTATGTAATTTCATTAATACGACGATTTCTACTAAATGGCACCATCCGTGAGCCAAAGTTCGTTCCAAAAATCTAAATGTTAGGTTTTGCCCCTTTTCACACATCTCCAAACTAAACAGGTGCTGCGTATCTACCTATCCAATACTAAAAGAATGAAAAAATCTTTAATCAACATAATACTATGTTACTTAAAAATATGGTTGGTGCTGTTACTACGTTGTTGCTTACCCGTGGAAAGAAAAGCTGCTACCGTTATAAGAGTCATTTTTACACCTTGTCACACAACATGAATTAACCATATTTCATGAAAATCAATCAGATTTAAAATGAAAATTTACACAATCGCAAATCGAAGCACGAGCATGCAATGACCTTTTAACGGTACATCTCCAATTTAAAACAATCGATACGTAAGTATATACCTACTTCCTATTATAAGATTTTAAAAATATTTGATCAATAAAATTTATGGTGACCCTACACTTTAAGCAAAATGGCGGGTCCAGGCGGATCTTGCATTTAGTATTACCAAACTCAAACATTTAAGTACTACTCTTACTAAGTATTAATGAGTATTTTTTTAATACTATGAAATTCTTATTAATAATTATAGGAACTGTAGAAATATTTAGATAAGTTCATGAATAATTTATTTTATAATTCATAAAAAAAGAAATATATAAAATTTTCTACTATTTCTACCAAATCCAATGGTTATTTGAGCTGGCAGCGCGTTAGACAAGGACACAGCACCTTTCGTAGCTCTCTCGCCAGGACCGTTTTTAGCTAGCTACCGCTTATAAGGAAATAGCTACCCTACGGAAAAAAAAATAGATGTCATTTTAGCTCAACAAATTTTTTTGGTAATCAGTCTAGTTATAAGTGTAAAGTCTTTGGTAATTCCCAATAAATTACTAATTCCCTTCTCAATGTTTTGTTTATGGTCTTTGGAGTTAGACCGTAGACAGAGAATACTATAGACACATAGTCAGCATGCCGCAGAAAGGGAGAGGTAGTGTTATAACTGGGTTACCATATGAAGAATTTTTTTCCATATTTTGTATTATTTAAATTCTAAGTATCCACCTACGATCCGTACTATTGATCATTTGGCTTTTAGTTTTCGGACTTAGTGTGAGCGACTGCCGTCTGACCTCGCAATCCCGTAAGAGCACATGCGTAGTTGTCTCATTCGTTTGTTAGCAGTTACACCGCTAGTAGGCGAGGGTGTTTGGAAACACCTTTACACTCACATAGAAAATACCTAAACTCCTCCTTACTACCAACTGCACCACAGAGGCATGATAGGTTCTAGTTTTCGTAAGTAAATAATACATTGTTGTTTTTTTAATACGTTTATTTAGTATTGCAGTTAATTTGGGGTTCTTCAAAAGGGGTCTTAGAAGGTTTATAAAGGGTCGGCAATTGCACACGTCCATAGGCTACGGTGGTAAAAATTTGTAAGCAAACAGAGACTGTTATAAAAAAATGTATCTCCCAAAAAATAAATAATTATTATGTCTTTTAAATTCATCACTATGTAATAGAGTCTTTTTCTTCTTTTTAAACAAAAACTTTTGTTTAAAATGTTTGCTGCAAATCCTTGAAGTTGGTTTTGGTGACCAATTGGTTCGTCCTGTAGCTGTTATAAAAATCTGACGCGACAGGCCACTTTTAGTAAAGCTACAAGAAACCAATAATTATTTAATTAAAGTGCTTGAGTATATTCACATACAATGCAAGCTGATACACCTCCTGACAAATGAACAAGGTCGGGCACAGGAGTGGATACCTACTAAAAGAGATTAGGAGATTAGGCAGCAGTTGTTTCTAACAGCACCGGCAACAAAGATTTTACAGCTGCTACTATTAGTCTAGCATTGCAGACACAGACCATTAAAGTAGAAAATTTGGGCGAACCGAGACCTCACGGATAGGTAATACAATATTTTCAATAAAATATTGAAGTATACTCGTAGAGCAGTTCTGAAAACATCTTGGGGTATGTAATGTAGAAGCGTGTCTATAAACTACTTCTACTTGAATCGCAATCCAGATCTCCGCCTCGCCTGCATGTTGGTGCTAACTGAATAATGAAGCCATGGCGCTGATACACGTAGTAGGTTATGGTTCGGAGGTTCGAGAGTAGTTATTTTCAACATACCCCAGGTCTAAACTTATGTCGCACAAAATATAAATAACGTTACTTACGTGGTATTAACTTTGAGATATATATAATCCTACTATTATATATATCTCAAAGTTAATTTTCTGTACGTCTCCCATTTTTGTGCGTCTATTATGTTTAAATAAATGTAGCATGTACGACACGACCAGCATTTTGTTTTAAAATAAAATCAGATCTGGGGTAATTTAGTATACATGATATGGCGACCCTGACTTTTATTTATGTTAGGTGTTTGACTTCTTAAATAATGATATTTGATCTTATTTATTAATAAAATTCCATCTTGAATGCAAGATGCACAATATACTTCTATTAAAAGTAACTCATAAAACTTGGTAGTACCACAGCCGAAAGACATACAGTCGGTCGACGAAGCTGTCTAAACAGAGCAATCGTGCGGGGGACAAGGGACGAGACGCGGGAGGGTTTGTCCCGAGCTGCGAACAAAATGTTGTTAGTAGCTCGGGACAGTATTTCAGGGCTGACGCATTCACGACCGCTTGATATGATTTTTGAATTTTTGTATAGATTTCTTTAATTCATGGGATTTTTAATATTCTAAATACAAATTTCGTGTTCATTTTGCAATCCAATATGGCCGCCGCGCCGTGGATATAAAATTTTATGTTGGGTATCGTATAAGGGGTTTTTTAGTATGCTAAGTATGAATTTCGTGTTAATTTTGCAATCCAATATGGCCGCCGCGCCGTGGTTATAAAATTTCATGTTGGGTATCATATAAGGAGTTTTTTGGTATGCAGAGTACGAATTTAGTGTTAATTGTGCAATCCAATTAGCCGCCGCGCTGTGATTTTAAAATTTCATGCTGGGTATCGTATAAGGGGTTTTTTGGTATGCTGAGTACGAATTTCGTGTTAATTTTGCAATCCAAAATGGCCGCCGCACCGTGGTTTTAAAATTTCATGTTGGGTATCGTATAAGGGGTTTTTTGGTATGCTGAGTACGAATTTCGTGTTAATTTTGCAATCCAATATGGCCGCCGCGCCGTGGATATAAAATTTCATGTTGGGTATCGTATAAGGGGTTTCTTGGTATGCTGAGTACGAATTTCATGTTAATATTGCAATCTAATATGGCTGCCGCGCCGTGGTTATAAAATTTAGTGTTGGGTATCGTATAAGGGGTTTTTTGGTATGTTGAGTACGAATTTCGTGTTAATTTTGCAATCCAATATGGCCGCCGCGCCAACTGTTATAAATTTATGTTGGGTATCGCATAAGAGTATTATGGTGTGCGGAGCCACACATGTGGGATTATAACTATACTCTAAACTATGTTATCCTGTGTTCAAGTTTTTCGTCATAATTAATATTTAAACTTGTTCAAAGCGTAACCAATATTTTTTTGTTGAAAACAACAGTAGCATAAAGTCCAGTTAGTCAAAATCCGAAAATATTTATCATTAACTCATTTACTACTAAAAATATACCTAATATACCCGGCGAACTTTGTATCCACAGAATTTGGATTTTTTTTAGAGTGCTCAACACAGAGAGACAAATTGAACAAATTAATAATAATAATGATATACCCCTCGTGGACTGTCCTCGAGGGGTATATCGTAATCTTTTATAGGATTAACGCAACCCTATGAGGGTATAGTAGATTCGCTTTTTGAGTCATCCACTTTCTGATATCAACAAAAAATGTATCAGAAAGTTATTGGAAAGCTCACATCCGCAGGGCAGCTTGTGGCGAGCTGAATGTGCGTGGCTACACATCGGTCCCGATTCCTCAGAGTTTTGTTGCCCTTCTGCACCGGTTATTTAATGGGCTAACGGGAGAGCAGTGAGAGTGCTACTCCCGGAAGTGCAGCAAATCTCAACTCTGGTTTGCCTTAATTGGCCGGTCAGAGGGAGGGAGCCAGAGCTATATGCTCGGCGCTGGAAGTGTCATTTTCAAGGGCATAACTACGGGGAAGACCGCTCCGGGTCTGACCCGCGATGGTGAAACCGGCGCCGCACCGCTCGACACCCCAAGCCGCTCACACCGGTGTTTCCTCCTGTCGCCTTACAGGCTTATCATGCCTATGGCGATTGTAAAGATCTAGTGAGTTGGCGAGTCACCGTCTGCCAAAATTAGGATATAAAATGGCAGACGCCGCCTTTATCCATAGTTATAATCACCTAGTTCATCAAACCCCCAACCCAGTAGCCCATTTCTTAGTTAGCATATTTTACAATAGTTTAATTCCCATTGGAGGTGGTCCATTATCGTTCTTCTACATAAGGCGGGAGTGGACTGTCTGCAGTGGGGGTCCCATTTCCTTTTAGATTAAAATTCTCAAAGGGCCTCTGCGTGTTGGACCAGTATGTCCCCATGTACGCCTACTAAAAGCCCGGGTAACTTCATAAAAAAAAAGAAGATACCCGTGAAAAGAAGAAATGTAATAATATGAGATTACATATGTCAGCTCACCCTTGTTTGAATTCCCAGTTCCCATCCCCAGCTTCCAGTTCCCATTTCTCATCCCTAGTTCTCATCGTCAATTCTCATTCCTGGTTCATGCTCCCATTCCCTTGATTTTTTTTATAACGACACGGTGGCCAATATGGATTGCGAAATTAACACGAAATTCGTGCTCAGCATACCAAAAAGCCCCTTATACGATACCCAACATGAAATTTTATAACCACGGCGCGGCGGCCATATTGGATTGCAAAATTAACACTAAATTCGTACTCAGCATACCAAAAAACCCTTTATACGATACTTAACGTGAAATTTGAAAACCATGACGCGGCGGCCATATTGGATTGCAAAATTAACACGAAATTCGTACTCAGCATACCAAAAAACCCTTTATACGATACCCAACATGAAATTTTATAAGACTAGTTCGGCGGCCATATTGATTGCTAAAAACCCCATAATTTTATATCTAAACACCATTTCGTAAACGCTTTCTCATAAAAAAAAACTATCGATTCGACATGAAATGAACCTTATTTACTTCCGTGTGCGGCAATTGGTGAAATCTCAGATCCTTTTTTTTAACCGGTATTTATATTATTGATTTATTATATATACATACTAGTTTGGCTTTGCCCGCGTAGAAAAGTTTTCCCGTTCCCGTTTCCCATAAGAACTTGTTCCCGGGATAAAAAGTAAATGTGTTATTCCGATGTATAAGCTATATTATTGTAAAGTTTCGTTAAAATCTATTCAGTAGTTTATACGTAAAAGAGTAACAAACATCTCTACATACTTTCACATTTATAATATTATTAAGATTAAGATATTATAGTATAATGTTGATAGTTGATTGCGAGTACGAGTTAATAAATAAATTATAAATAACATCAGCCTTGTATACTTGTGACAACCCTACAAGCATCACTGTCTAGACGTTGTCGGCATTTTTGTCAACTTCAAAGGCGTAACGCTACTGATAGTTTTACTCTTTATACTGTGGTAGTACTTACGAATGAAAAGATATTTTTTAACCATCACTCTTACATCCTAAAACACTACATCGCATTATCTTTTATTGATTTGAATTAATATTTCGTTCGTCATATCACTCCACAATGAAATAAAACACCTTCAGTTTTGTACCTTTCAACCATCTTTAAACCGTTTTATAGCTATTTTTTTACAATAATGACAATGAACTGTAAAACAGCTGTCAAACTTTGTTTCGTTCAATCTCAAGATTGTGCTGGAAAAACCGGCACGCTCGATGAAACAAAATATCTAATCATTATGTTTCTTTTCTTCTCACTAGACTAGCATAAGCTGCTTTCCTTCTTGTGTGAGTGAAACAAAAGCTTAAATTATTTTATGGCCAGCTTTAGTATTATGTAACTAAAATGGATATCAGTTTGATTGCGCTTTGCGCCAATCAGCTGTCAAAATTCAATTTTGGTATTTTCTTAGTTCAGTGGGCAACTGAAATGACGTCATAGATGCGATATAATAATACAAGCTAATATTAGCTTACTTTGGGCTAGATGGCGCTGTGTGAAAAGTGTCCCACAATATTTATTTATTTATTTATATCCATTATGATTCAAATTTGACAGCTACTTTCGTATCGATAGTCCTATCAATGCGTGAAATTGGTATTATCTAAGCATAATGGACTTCACATTTATAACTAAAATCGTTTTCAAAGCAACTCGGCGACTTTGCCGAAAGCGATTGCTAAAGAGATGCGTATATGAAGTTTTGATGAAAAGCAACTATTATGCGGTTGATTTAAAAAATGTCAAAAGCCTAAAATACTAATAAATACAAATACAAAATCGTTTATTTTCTTCAACAATTTTCAGTTACAATAATGTGATTGGACTCTCCTTGTATGCAAAAAAAGTAGTAGAAGAGACCACTCCTCCATAACATACAATGCAGTAAATAGTTACTAAAACACGTTGCTACGTTTTGTATTGTAAACAATAAAAATGATTCCTGTAATATTCCTGGAATGAATATTTACAATGCCGAGTGTTTGAGTCTGAATGTGGGCATGTATGTTTGCGTGTGGAAATGTATGGATGCGCGTAGGTATGTATGTGTGCGTGTGGGCATGTATGTGTGTGTGTGTGTGTGTGGACATGTATGTGTGCGTGAGGGCATGTATGTGTGCGTGAGGGCATGTATGTGTGCGTGTGGGCATATATTAGCGCGTGCGGGTATATTTGTGTGCGTGTGGGCATGTATGTATACGTGTTGCTTTGTTGTTATGATCTAATCTATGCTATCGTATACTATGAGTGGTTTTAATTATGAGTGCTAAGGAGTGTAACGATGTAAATATTAGTTAATTACAATTTTATAGTATTAAGTACTTATTTTAAGTGTTCCAGAAGTCTTTCTGTATCTTCATAAGTAAGTGACGTTATCCAATCCGTTACAGACTTCTTGCAATCATAATATTGTTTTGTGTATATGTAAACGTGTTTATTTATTTTATTATACAGTATCGCCGATCTTTTATGAAACTGATTACAAGCAAACATTGTTTTCGTTTGAGGAATCGTTGCGATTATATCTTTCCTGCGTTTTTCAAGAAGGCTTACATTGAATGGAAGTGATCTATGTGTTTTTAAAGTTATTTGGATTACATACAATGTACGTACTGAGAGTAGGTTACTAATTTGATACAGCCTATTTGTAGAGAATTTAAAATTTTTGAAATACATACATTTTATTAGTGCACGCTGAGCTCTTTCTAACTCAATAAATCTACTTTTAGCAGCCCCTCCCCACACTGTGATACAATACAGCAATACCGATTGAACCAAGGCAATGTATATATCGTTTAAAATATTCCTAGAAGAACTATGGTCATCGTTTCTAATTTGTGGAACAATATATCTTAAAGTTCTAAAAATCCAACTTAATTTCCGAACTCTATTTATGACTTGTTCTACTTGGGGATACCATGACAGTCTTTGATCGACAACTACACCCAGGTACTTAGTATTATCTACCGTACTTAAAGTTGGGCAACTACATTCTTTATCAGTACATTTTCCACATGTATGTACTTTGAGGTTAATGTTAGTTGGTTGTAAACTATTATAAATGCTGAAACACATGAAGTTAGCTTTAAAGTATTCAGCGTAAGCAGGTTGTTTCTCAGTCACTTAGCAATTTAGACTAAACCTTCATTAGCGATGCGTTCAACTGCAGTCCAAGAATGTCCAGTGAAGGTTATAGCAGTGTCATCTGCATACGAGAACACATGTGCATTTTTTAATTTTAGATTGCAAACTTCGTTTATGTACACCAAGAACAGCGTAGGTCCCAATACGCTTCCCTGCGGTACACAATGCAATACATCCGCAGCATAACTTACACACCGACCGATCCTAACCCGCTGCTTTCTGTTAGACAAATAACTTTCGAACAAGTTGAGTGGTATACCTCTAATCCCAATATTTTCTAACTTTTTTAGATGAATTGGGACAGAGACGGTGTCAAATGCTTTTTTAAGGTCCAAAAATACTGCAAGACTCTTATTACATTTATCAAGTTCTTTAGTTACTAATGAACTTAGAGCAATAACAGCGTCCTCAGTTGATAATCCTTGCCTAAAACCAAACTGTGAGCCAGATAGTACATTAAATTCTTTTAAATATTTCAGTAACCTCAATAATTCACAAAACCTTCAATAATTTTGGATATGACTGGTAAACAGATATTGGTCTGTAATTGTTGACATCGTCTCTGTCCCCACCCTTATATACGGGAGTAACAACTGCTTTCTTTAGCGGGCCCGGGAAGATACCTGTACTAAAGCAGCAGTTTGCTAATTGAGTAATCAGCGGAACAATTTCATTTCTAACATATTTTAAAAATCTAGTGGAGATATTGTCCCAGCCACGGGCACTGTCAGATTTAAGGCTATTCAGAATACTGTCAACTTCAAACATATCCGTATCTAATAAAACAAAAGAATTTAGTCGCGCAGATTCAGCAGTAGGTTGAACATCATCATTTATACTTATACTAGGCTGAATTTGTTGCGCGAGATGTTTTCCGATATTTACAAAGTAATCATTTACATAATTAACCGAGTCTAATGAAGACATTTTAATATTTAATAAATCTGTATTAGGGCTGTTTGAGTTATTTGTATATGTTACATTTTTTATATTTTTCCAAAGTAGTTTACTGTTATTAACCGATTTAGTGATCAATTCCCTTTCATATTTTCTTTTTAATTTTTTTATTAAGCTGTTGCAGAAATTTCTATACCTATAATATGTGATTTTTAGCATTTCATTGTTTGGGTCATTTTTGAGTTGTTTCTGTAGTATATTACGATTTGCGATGCAGCGCAAAATACCTGTCGTTACCCATGGCTTTATAATTCTGTTTTTGTTTGGAATTTTTACAGTAAATGTGTTGGCATCTATACACTGTCTTAATTTGTCTATGAGAAGTTCAACCAATGTGCCAGGGTCATCACAAAGCAATAACTCTGCAAGATTACTATTCTGTAACTGCCTCAGTGCCGACTCCAAATCTATAGTAGTACTAGTTTTATTTATAACCTGAAAATTTGTAGTACTGGCCAGTGACAAAAGCGTAGTGTAGTGGTCAGTAATGGTTGTTTGCAAGATGGCAATTGAGGCTGATATTTTGTTTTTATTTATCCTGAGCATAAAATGGTCCAAACAATTACCATCTCTAGTTGGCAAAATATGACCAGGTAGTATCCCATGTATTGCTAGTGCGTTGAGATAGTTAATTCTATTTTTGCGATCCTGAGACAATTCAAACGATTTAGGCTTAATATTTATGTTATGTTGTTATTATTAGAAGGTGAGCGATATATACACAAAACGATGTTGTTTAGTATGTCTAATTGAAGACATGAAGCCTGGGACAGTTTTACTACTTTAATTTTAAATTTTATATTGTTTTTTACATACAAAACCACTACGTCGTTCTGGTTCAACTTTTGTGTTGTAATTTGAAAATAATAATTGACAAGTTGTGGAATAGGTTTGTCATCGTCTAATCGGCACACTGTTAAAATAATGATGTCTGGTTGGAACCTTAACTTAGTTAAAGACAGCCTCAAGTTTTCAAAATTGGCGTATATACTACGTATATTTTGTGCGATAATTGTTAGATCGTTTTTTTTTATTTTCAGTTGCTTATTAACTTCTGAACAAGTACATTCTATCGTGCTCGCCATTTGTATAACATCTATTTCGTGAAGAGTTTGTAGTGCATCACCCATTTAGGTCATCAATGTGTTAAACTGCGGTGATATCAAAATAGACATAGAGACCAACCCGCGAAATATTATAAAACAGGAAAAATCATGACTTATATACGGAAGATGTAATGATATTTGTTTAGTACTGGGTACTATTTTTTTACGTAGGTGAAATTTTATATATTTGCGCATAGAATTTAGTTGTATGTGAGAAATGTGTGGAAGAGTGTGAGTGTAGACTATGTAGTCATCTCCGAGTGTATGAAGTGGGATATTCCCGTTGATCCAATGATAGTATATTACAGCATACCAATACCAATACCGTTGGATATGATGGTCTGTCTACGAAGGTAATTAAATCGGTTGGTGATATAATAACTCCTCCATTAGTACACATAATCAATTTATGTATATCAGATGGTATATATCCAGACAGTTTGAAAAAAGTAATTATTAGACCTCTACATAAGAAGGGTGACAAAAGTAATATAAAAAATTACAGGCCAATAGCAAAATGTACAGTTTTTTCTAAAATATTCGAGAAAGTCATGTATAATTCAATATATTCATACCTTTCTCGGTTCGATTTGTTTTGTAACGAGCAAAAAGGTTTTCGTAAGCATACGAGTGTTAATATGGCAATATATGAATTTTTAAATAATATTATAACATGTGTAGACAGAAGGCTCCCGGTATGCGCTTTGTATACTGATATGACAAAAGCTTTCGAATATGTGAAACATACAACTCTGCTGTCGAAATTACAGGGTTATGGTATCAGAGGCAATATTCTCAAGCTCTTAGAATCTTATTTAAGCAATAGGCACCAATGCACCGAAATATCCAGAATATGCCCAAAAACTAAAATAACTACTACTTATTTGTCAAAATCAAGGTTAGTTCAATATGGCGTTCCACAGGGCGTGTGCTGGGTCCCTTGTTGTTTCTAATATATATTAATGACCTGCCAAAAAGTACACAACAAAAGATGATTTTGTTTGCAGATGATTGTACTGCTGTAATAAAATGTAATGAACTGTATCAATATCAAAATAATATTAATACAACCCTATCGGAAATAATAGATTGGCTAAAACTAAATAATTTGGTAATTAATTTAAATAAAACAAAAATAATGCATTTTCATCAAAGATGTGATATTCCTAATGTTAAAGCAAGCTATAAGGATTGTGAAATATGTGAGGTGAATAATATTAAATTTTTAGGCATTACGATAGATAATAAATTAACGTGGAAACCTCATATAGAGGATTTGTGTGGGCTGCTAAATAGATCCGCATACGCACTAAGACAACTTTTGAAAAAAGTGAACAGTGAGACACTGGTGACAGCCTATCATGGACTAGTGGCTTCCATTCATAGGTATGGTATTATATTTTGGGTAAACTCATCTGAACGTGAAACTATTTTCAAGGTACAAAAAAGATGCATCAGGTCTATGTGTAATTTGAGAGTAACTGATAGCTGTGTTCCTTATTTTATAGGTCTTAAAATACTTACCGTACCTTCTTTGTATTATGGAAACAGCAATGTTTGTAAGACAGAATATATACCTGTTTGAGATGGTATCATCGGTGCGCCGGGGTCCAATACGGGCTCAATACAAAAACAAATTGAGCAACCCTAAATGTAAGACAGCTTTATTTAAAAAAAGTTTCTACGGTATGGCGCCAACCATATATAACAAAATACCTGACATAATTAAAAACCAGCCATTCAATAAATTTAAAAGTACGCTTCTTAAAATTCTCATCGCTAAATGTTATTATTCAATAGACGAGTAATTTCAGAAGTTTTAATTGATGTATCTGTTCTTCGTTTCGAATCTGAATAATCGGAGTATAATGCCATAAGCAGTCCAACAAAACTTATAGGATTCAGATCGGGTCATGTCTCGGGCAAGGAAGTATAGACGGGACCCTTTAGGGGTTAAACGTTCCGATAAAAAGATAGGAGTATCTTCTTGGGTCTTAAATCCCAAATGTTTGCTGCATAGTTTAGACCTATGTTTCAAGTTAAACATCTTACCCAACTTTAGAACTTCTGTCTTTAGCCGAGTTGAGCTGGCTTCTACAATTATTGGAGAGCTTTGTTTTTCGTTATTTTTACCAACCGTTCTATATATATCTTTACTGTCGTATTTCTCAATTTTACAGTTAAGATTACGGCAAAGACACATGACCATTTCAATGAGATCTTCTTTCTGTTCATTATTCCGCCGTGGTACATTTTTCAGTACAAAATTACATTTTCGACTATTTACTTGTAACTCTTCAATTTTGCTCTCAAGAACAGTAATACACTTTTTATCGTCTTTGGCTTGATCCTCCAATTTGACAATTTTCTTCTGTAGCTCTTCATTCTGACCAGTCAAATATGCAATAGAACTCTCAATACTAATGTTAGGCCGACGAATTTCCGTTAGCGTAGTAGTAATTTGATTAATCTCCCTACCGTGCCTTTCTGAAATAATATAAATATTGATCTACTTGTAATTTGATGGGATAATATCCTTACATGTACAACTTAATACACGTACAACTTAACACTCACTACGTCAGTTTTGTTTTGCACTAGTTTTTTACGTTCAAGTTTCTTAATCACTGAATTCCACATCCCAGATAGCTTAAATCCATCTTCCCTATTGAAGTTATCTAATTTCAATAGCTTCACGAACCATACGTGGGATAGTAGTGGCGATCAGTGGAGAGGACTTTGAATTGATGAAGTTCGATCCAGTGATTAGTACCCGATTCGAGGTGTTCCGCTATTGCTGATTTGTTAAACTGACGGTTTTTTACAGCTGCGATGTGTTCTTTGACCCTTTCCGCGATGGTTCGCTTTGTTTGGCCTATGTAGGAACGACCGCAGCTGCAGTCGACTTTGTAGACACCTGGTGTTTGCAGAGGAATGACGTCCTTTGATGTTCGCACATACCTTGCTACTTTGGCTAACGGTTTAAAGATCGTCCGAATGGAGAAGTGGCGTAAACAAGATCCGATCTTATCTGTTATGCCTTTCACATACGGCAAGTAAGCCAGTTGACGGTCTACACCCGGTTTCGTCTTCCTCGGTGCACGTCGTGTCTTCCTGCTACTCGTAGTATACCCATTCATCTTTAGTATCTCCTGAACTTGATCCAACTCCTGCTGTAGATATTCAGGGTCATGTTCAGATCATTGGCTCGCTTGATGAGCGTCGCGCTTACGGATTTAAGGTGAAGTGGGTGATGGTGTGAGGAGGCGTGCAGGTATCTATTTGTGTGTGTGAGTTTACGGTACACAGTATGGGTCAAGGAACCGTCTGTTCCCACCATTAGTTTAATGTCCATTAAAGGTAATGACTTGTTGTTCTCAATCTCATACGTAAACTGTGTTTTCACATGTAAGGAGTTGAGATACTCAGTAAAACAAATCACTTGCTCCCTGTTGCCTTTAAATATACAGAATATGTCATCAACATACCTTTTCCACAACCTGATCTGGGTTTGGGCAACCTGAAATACCAAATCTTCTATATGCTCCATCCAAATATTGGCTATAACTGGTGCTAGCGGACTACCCATAGCAACGCCATCTATTTGGAGGTAATGTTGGTTATGGAAGTAGTGAAAGGAAGTAGTTTCCTTCTATGCAACTTCGCAGTAACATTGTGTAACTGTTCGGCAGGCCATTCTTCTTCACCAGGGTCTCAATAATCTGCAGACAATCTTCTAATGGAACATTGGTAAACAAAGACTCCACATCAAAACTTACCCAAATCTCATCCGGTTCCAACTTAATGTCCTTGATTATGTCCACAAAATGGCGAGAATCTTTCACAAAGGACGGTGTTTTCCCCACTAATGGCTGCAATGCTTTGGCAATGTGTTTCGCTAAATCGTAAGTGGACGAGTTAATTTGACTTACGATAGGTCGCAGTGGAACATTGGGCTTATGCACTTTGGGCAAGCCATATAGTTTGGGTGGTTGTGTAATCTTTGGTTGATACACGTGATTGAACTCGTACGCTGTGAAATCTTTTTCGTGATCCTTGATCAATTTTCGAATTTTACGTTTACTCTTGCTGTGGTATTATAATTCACTAGCTTATATGTATGTGTGTCCTCGAGCAAAGTGCGTATTTTCTCCTTATAATATGTGGTCTGTACGAATGTATGTATAGTATGTGCGAACATCAAAGGACGTCATTCCTCTGCAAACACCAGGTGTCTACAAAGTGGACTGCAGCTGCGGTCGTTCCTACATAGGCCAAACAAAGCGGACCATCGCGGAAAGAGTCAAAGGACACATCGCAGCTGTAAAACACCGCCAGTTTATCCTTAGCCTTATCCTTCATTATAAAAATAATGGAGGGTAGTTACACACAAAAATAACTCCATACATATTCTCGGCCCTCACCGCCAGTCCAACCGCGACCACGGACGCTGCAACGCGTTCGCAACGTCTCGGTGAATGTAAGTGGAATTTTGTGTCGCGTGAAGTCCCGAGTAGTATATAAAACTTATTATTGTATATTGACTCCACGCTTACAACTCACTTCAATTTAACTGCAGACGACATTAACCGAGACTTTGACTTTTTAATCACTTACACATAAAAATCATCTGACTTATTCAATCACTCATCACTTATTACATGGGACAGGAATACACATGGTAAAAAGTGGGCATATAATATGTCTCTGCCACCACTTCGGGGATAAAGGCGTGACTGGCAAAAAGCAGGCAGTTTGTAACATTAACATTTTTAATTTTGCACGAGGTGGGACGGATTATGTACTTATTTAGAAATTAATAAGTATGTTTATCTGTTGTCTAGATTTCATAGCACAAGCTTATATTAGCTTACTTTGGGCTAGATGGCGCCGTGTGAAGTGTCCCACAATATTTAAAAAGTATACGCAAGTAGTTTTTTTTTATAAAATACTAGTTGACGCCCGCGGCTCCGCACGCGTGGTGAAGTTTTCCCGTTCCTGATTACCACAGGAACTTGTTCCCGGAATAAAAAGTAGCCTATGTGTTAGTTGAACTTGCTGGCTGCTTAAAAATTTCAACAGCAGGAAACCACAACCTGCGTCGGTCTATTTCAACACTCACCAATGCAAAGGGCTCACCACCAATTATGTGGTACAGGAATACACATGGTAAAAAGTGGGCATACAATATGTATGCTTCTGCCACCCCTTCGGGGATAAGGCGTGATAGATAAATAAATAAATATAAATAATAATGTGTTATTTTGATGTGTAAGCTATATTATTGTAAAATTTCATCAAAATCCATTCAATTTATATTTCGCGTGAAAGAGTAACAATCATCCATACTTACAAACTTTCTTGTTTATAATACCTACTTATTAGAAGGATATTTCTCGACAGGGCCAAGGTAATACAAGATCAGGGTCGCGGGTGACGAATAGGTAAACGGACAAAAAGTGGTTGTGCGGGCGAGATAAATAAATTCGAAGTGGACTGTATTTGCGGGGAAAGACAAAAATGAAATTTACACGCGGTTGTCGACGAAAAAGAAATGTAAACAGGAATGGGTACCTACGCTACCTTGCTGCTGCTGCGAGATGCTGGGGTGGAGGCTGCCGGGGGCGTCCCTGGACTTGAATTCCTGGTTTCCTTGCACCAAAACACATTTTATCCATTGAAAACACAACTATTGCGAAAAGTTTCTGCGAGCGCCATTGCCGTTCTACTTTTTCAGTGCGTCTTCGCTGCCTGTGTGTTGGCAGCGTTGCGGTGGAGTTTTCTACCGCTAGACGGCGGTAACACAGCTGTCTCGCTCTTCTCTTATGCGAGAAAAGGTAGGTGCGAAAGAGAAATGGAATAAAGCGAAGAGAGGTGGAAGTGTCGACAACTAATTAATTAAAAACAAATGGAGATCGGCGATGCAACATAGAAAAAATAACGCGGCAACTTTCGAATCGTATACCGGTGCAACCATTTCCCCCCCCCCCCCCCCCGGCTTGAAGGGTTACCTTCAAAAAGGGAACAACTGACTATACAGTTGCCACTAAGCTTTAGCTGCTAACTAAACAAAATGCTATCGAACTAAACTAAACTAAACCTAATCGAACAAGCTAAATTTGTTATTGAAGTTACTGTTGATTAGGCAAAGGACAAAGACGAATAACTGGTCGCAAGTACGCACCAGTTGCGGTTTTAACGCGAACTATACGGGTGATCCCATTTGACCCAGGGAAAACTTCTTCTACTACCCCAAGAGGCCAATGTAATGGAGGCATATTTTCAGTTAAAATAACTACGACAGTACCGACAGTAATAGGGTTCGATGGAATAATCCATTTCTGACGTGACCGTAGCGTATGCAAATAGTCTGTTCTCCAACGCTTCCAAAACGATTGAACGAGTTTATTTAATTCCAAATTTCTAATTTCAGACGAAAAATAAAATCGCTGAAGTTCACGAAGCACGATTAACTCAGCCTTGTTTAAGACAAAGGCGGTAACATGCTCGCGACGAGGAAGCATTTTTAGAAATCGACAAAATAAAACAACACTACGTAAAAGAACCGACCACGATGAAAGTCTAAGATAGGCGATTTTTCGAGCGGTGCGGTAGTAACTAAAGAGGTTTTCTTTTCCTCTGGCGGCGTGGACACAGTAGCGGGGTTGAAAGGACTAACAGGCCATTCATCAGGTGGGGCTTGGCACCAGGAAGAGCCATGGAACCACAACGGATGATCCAAAATCTGTGCAGGTGTTAACCCACGAGACAAACAATCGGCAGGATTGTCCGTACCTGAGACTTGATAAAAGTTTTGCGGCGCCAATTCCGACTGAATTTTTGCCACCCTAATTGCCACAAATGTATCCCAACGATGATGGGGCGAAAAATGTGTCCAACACAAAGCGACGGTCGAGTCCGAGGATGCGAAAATTCTATCTATATTAATGCGGTTGCGACAACTACTAACAATCGAACTAATGAGCTGGGCTAGAACCAATATAGCGCACAGCTCGAGACGAGCGAGAGAGACTACCTTACTAGGGGCTACTTTAGATTTAGCGATAATAAGGTGAAATGAAATGTCATCACCTTTACGAACGTGGAAGTACACAACACCCCCATACGCTTTCTCACTAGAGTCAGCGAAACCTAAAACAGTTACAATACTATCATCGGAGATGCCAACATGGCGCGGTATTCTAATTTGCTCGAGCATAGGAAGCTCGGCTCTAAAGCGGTCCCACAATTTTGTGTTGTGGTCAGGAGGAGTGTCGTCCCAGTCACAGTTGGACAGCCAAAGTTCTTTTATGAGAAGCTTTGCGTACAAGACGACGTGCTACAAATCCCATTACATCCCATATGCGTGCGACACACGACAATATGGTGCGCTTAGTGCAGGTTGACGGTGTAGGACAAACCTTCAAACTAAACATATCGGACGAAAGTGACCAACGCAAACCGAGAACCCTGTGCGTATCATTACTATCAAACTCCTTGACAGTCCACAAGCGATGCGACGGTGGAATCGAATCCAAAACCGTTTGCGAATTACTAGTCCATTTTACGAGATTAAAATGAGCAGCCTTCATTAGATCAATTACTTCAGCCGCAGTTGCGACAGCTTGATCTTCGGTCTGCACAGAATAAATATAGTCATCCATGTACAGACCAGTTTCTACAGTCTCCTTAGCCTTCGGGTAACTGTCGCCCTCATCGGCGGCGAGCTGCTTGACAGTGCGAAGAGCGTGGAAGGGACTGGATTTTAAGTCCAAAACAAACGCGATTAAATTCGTAAACCTGTAAAGGTTCCTGCGGCGAAAATCTAGACAAAATGCGTTGAAATCTGCGATCTGATTCGCGAACACCAAAACAAAGAAACATTTGTCTAATGTCGGCTGAAAGCGCGACAGCGAGTAAGCGAAAGTTAACTATAATTTCGTACAAATTACCTTGGAGATTTTGACCACTGTGCAAAATATCGTTTACCAAAACATTCGAACTAGTTTTGGCGCTGCCATCTAAAACAACGCGCAACTTGGTGGTTGGTTTATCCTCGCGGACAACTCCTTGGTGCGGTCTGGTATACGAAGGAGCGTGCTTCGTCTCTTCGGTTTCGGGAGGCGCGGATGAAATGAAACCTTTATCCAAATGTTCTATTATTACGCTATCGTAAGCCTCCTTCAACTTTGGAGATGTCTGCATTATCCATCATCATCCGAGCGTCTGTCCCAGTTGCGTCTCGCGACGCCCGGGGTCCGCTTTCCTACATTTTCTCCTCCACTTCGCACGGTCGTCGGCATCCCCTGTGGTGAGACCATTGGCACGCATGTCATCCCTTACGACGTCAAGCCAGCACTTCTTGGGTCTTCCCCTCTTACCGGGACCCGGCGGGGCTGACATGGCCAGACATTTGTTACCTACGTAGCCCGGCGGTTGCCGCAAGACGTGACCATACCAACGAAGGCGACACTCTTGCAACTTGTCTGCAATGTCACGGACGTGAAGGCTGCCGCGGATGCGAGAGTTCCTCACGCGGTCCATCCGCGTGACTCCACACATCCACCGCAGCATCTTCATTTCCGTGACACGCAGCTCCTGCTTGTGTCGCTCCAATATCGGCCACGTCTCACTGCCATGTAAAAGGACAGGTCTAATAATGGTTTTGTAGACCTGTCCCTTCAACCGGATCGGCATTTTAGGGTCACAAATGACACCGGTCATCTCCCGCCATTTGGCCCACGCGGCAGCAATGCGTGACTTGACATCGCAATCGATGTCACTGGACGTGTGAAAAACAGATCCCAAGTATTTAACCTGGTCCGTGCGCTCGACCAAATCACCGCCTATGCGGACGGATGTGGGATCTGTCGAGTTTAGTGCCAAGTACTCGGAGATGTCTGCATTATCCGTTCTAAACAAAAGAAGCGTTTTTCAGCAGACTGAAACGAATCTCCAAGCGAATTAACATCACCCTTAAAGGGGAGTGCGACAACATAACGACCATCACTATCGCGAGTAGTCGTGCGACTATAAAACTCTTTACAAAGTTTATCATCCGGGCTGCCAATAGGAGGGACGTTCACGTCTTCTATCTCCCAGAATTTACGGACAGCGGAGTCCAGCGGCTCGACGGCGCAACAATATGACACTGTCCAGTTACAATCAAAACAAGCGGGTGCGGAACCAACAATAACAAAACCAAGAACCGTCTCTAAGGCGAGCGGCGCGGGGTGCGATGCGTGACCTTGAACCTTATGCTGCAACAGGAGGTGCGGGAAAATCGAAGCGCCAAATCAATATCTCCTGGAACGTCGTAAGTATCATCGGCCAAAGGCAAATCTCTAAAATTAGTCAATAATTAGGTATTGACTGCGACAGTCGGTAAAAGTTCGGTAACCTTATCGACGACTAGCGAATCCATCGAAAAACTAAAATCAAAATCAAAACGCGAGTGGAATTTAATCCCTACAGAACCTTGAACGGCTTTAGTGGAACCCCCAATACCTTTCACAACATTACAGGCGGGGCGGTTATGCACGAAGTTCGCGCAGCCGGAATCGACGGACGAACTACCGGACATGGCGGGTGCATTGCTAACTACAAGCGAATTATTACCATTAACGCGCTAGGTACCAACTGAGTTTAAATTGGACGCGGCATTATTGTTTTCGAAGTGTAATAATGAATGGTGTTTACCATTACCCTTGCGACAAAAATGATTCGAATTACAGAATGAAACACGATGTTTCTCACTGAGACAATTGATACATAAATTACTAGAACGAACAAATTTATAGCGATCGCTAGGAGTGAGTTTATTGAAGTCCGAACATTTATAAAGTTGGTCATGGTGACCTTGACACAAAGAACAATTTTTCGAATGCAACACTTGCGATTGCGAAGTTGTGGGTTCAAAATTAACAAAAGAGTGCGTGGACTTCGTGGGCTAACTACTACTACTACGATTAGTCGGACTATTTTTCGCTACTCCGTGGTTTAACGAAGTTCGTTGCAAAATTCGAATATGTTGACGAACGAAAGTTTCTAAATCGTCGAACTTAGGTATTTGATGGCCACGTCTATCCATTTCAAATAAGCGAACTGTTTCGGAATCTAATTTCTTTAAACCGATATACTAAAACAAAAAGTCACAGAGGTCAAAGTGACACAGCTGATGCAAAAATATCTAAGAATTTTTCCAAGTCGTGTTGATTACACGATGAGCTATTTTTCAAATTAAATATTTGATCCAAATAAGCAGTTGTTACTAAGCATTTGTCTTCGTATTTGACCTTCAAAGTATTCAAAATCAAACTATAATTTTCGGCGCAAAGCGTTTTTCCGGCGCAAACGGTTTTTGCTTTCCCGGTTAGTTTACTAACTAAGTAATGTAATTTTTCGTGATCCGATAACGAATTATTATTTTGGATTTTCGAAACTAGCAGAAAACAAAGGCCAATTTTTAATATCGCCATCAAATTCGGGTATTTGTATGGGCGGTAATTTAGGTCGGTCCCGTATCAGCAAATCAAAATCGGCTGGCCCGGGTTTCGAATCGGTGACTACTATGACTTAGTGACACGTTTTATGCGACAAATTAAATCTTCGAAAGATGACATGGCGTCATAACTTAATAAGAAATCGGGATTTAATTTTAACTCAAGCAAGTTAATTTTATCGAGAACATTTTCGAAATCTAAACGCAAAGTATCTACGGTTTCGATCGAGGATAAAAACAATTCTTTTATTGATTAATCTGCGATCCTCGATGAATAATCACAAATTAATTGCATACGCTTAAAAAGCTATCCTTCTTGGCGTGTAATAGTTTTAACTGTGGATTCGGAATCTCTTTCGGAGACATTGTTAAAACAAAACAACTATAGCTACCTACAGTGCAAAACTAACGAACGATCAAAATGGAAGCGGTGACGAGCAGCGAGACACGACGCGAGCGAGCGTAGGTACTTGTGCGCGCGGACCTAGGTACCTACCCGCGTGGTCTACCTATTACTATGCGGTGCAGTCGAAATTACCAACTACCTATGCGAAAAACAGTAGATAAGTATGCGTTTATTCCCTAATGGAATAAAACTATTATCTATGCGTTTATTCCCTATAGAATATAAACTATTGCCTAATGTAAAGTCTCTCAGAAATGACAACAGCGGAGTTACAAAACTTATTTATTGTAGTCACCAAACAAAACTTATTGGGTACCGTGTACCGATCTAAACATATCAACTGCAGATACCACAATCAAGACTTATTTAATGCTTGGTAGCATCTAAACTTTTTTGAACTGGTAGCAACTTAATTCGTAGGCTCTCTTTTTTCTAACAACCACTTGGCGCTAGGACTTGCTGCTAACTGCCACCATTTTTCAGTCCGCGTTATCATGCCTCCCACCAATCGTCAGTGCAGTGTAAGAAATAAAATGTACCAATTTATGCTACAAATTTTATTAAAATTGACGAAACCTTACATTAATCTATGCGTTTATTCCGAATGGAATAAAACTATAACCTATACCTATGCGTTTATTCCCTATGGAATAAAAACTATTGCCTAATCTATGCGTTTATTCCGAATGGAATAAAAACTATTGCGTTTTTATTGGCAAACAACTAAAGCGAATAGATCAAAAATCAGGATCGTTAGGACCAGAAAATGGTTGAGCGGGCGGTAATCGTCCACGGGTCGGACGTTATTATTTTTTCGCTGTAGACCGCAGGGTTCTCCGGCTTGGCGACGCTTCCGCTCCCGGTCTAGGTCTCGGTAGTTCTATAAAATAGTTAGAAATCGTAATCGGGTTATGTGCGCCGTTTGCACAGACAAAACATTATTCAGAAATAATATTTATTAAAAAAAATCGTAAACTAACATTGAGTAACGTGTATATGAAATATTGAAAACTACACTTAAACAAAAGGCGGTATATTACACAAACAAAATATTTTGAAAAAATTAGCAATCATGAGTTCAGCGATTGATCGAGTGGGTTAGACCATTGGAGTGGTCACTTCAGTGTGTTTTATTCTTCTTTCCGATTAGCCTCATCAAATTTTTCGACATTAGAAACGGTTTTTCCGGAGATCCATCATTTTTCTCACTGTCTTCAACTGTAAAATTACAATTTCTTAAATTAGCTATGGCATATATACCATCACGTCTGTATCCTATCGGGGTAGGTAGAGACTATTACTTTCCACTTGCTACGTTCCTGGCATAAAACTTTGCTATTTTGTCTTACGTGTGCTGTGTGGTGGGGATAGGGTTGCCAGATTAGAAAACTAAAATATCAGGACAAAGGTACAAAATATCGAGATTTTGTGAGTTTTATCGGGACAAATAAAAATACCAAGAGAAAGGTGGGCTTCTCTCAAGAAAGACCAATAGTCTGGTCCGATGATTTGTAAAGCTTTATGTCGGGACCTGTTTAGTTTTGTCGGGAAGTCGGGACGCCAATAAAATGTCGGGACAATCCCTAAGAATCCCGACCATCTGGCAACTCTATGTGGAGATGTTATTGTAACTTTATGTGGAGAGCTTAATAACCTGACAAAATGTACTTGTGTGAGTATGGTTCTGCTCTCTGTAAGCCCAGAGAAATAGCTATAAAAATAGTCTGGGATAGTATTGCCCCATCAAGCCACAGCCTGTACCTGTCTGTATCAACAAGGCAATAGAGTCTCTGGTGTTGCAAACGTCCATAGGCCATGGTAACCACTTTCGATCAGGTGAGCTGCACGGTAGCAGGCATCTAAATATAACGCTATTCTTATTGGGGTAGTCATAGTATGTAAAATAGCTGCTTAGAATACTTACGGAAACACAAAAACAATGTATCGACAGCCATTTCATACACGTTGAAAAATATAGTACAGATTAGGTAAGTGGCACAACTCAGTACTATGGCAGGAATGTAATTGTAGTAAAGGTGCTTAATATTGGTCAAATCTTGAACGAAATTTAACCCAAGTAGGTAGTACACTGCTACCCCCACTCCGATGGATAATAACAACTTCGATAAGAAGAATATAAAAGATGTGGTCTGAAAAATGATAGACATGCATATAATTATATTAAAATACTAGCTCACCCGCGCAACTTCGTGAGCGTCACATAAGAGAGAGCAACAGAGAGGGATAGAAAGAGAGCGGGACGTAAGAATCTATAATACAATTCTAAAGGACCTAAACTTTTTTCTTCATTATACACTTGATAACCACATTCATAATATTAGTAGGAAAATATTCCCATGGGAATGCCAAACATTCCTTTCTTGGTAATTATCTAAGATACCTAACGAATACGTTCACAAATTTCAGCTATATAGGTAGTAATTTAGACTGTGTGTGGTTTCACCCGCATAGTTCTCGTTTCCATGACAATTTGGTCAATTCTTTTGTAAGTACTCATCTAAAGTAATTCACAAAATTTCAAGTTTCTATGTTTAATAGTTTAGGCTGTGTGTGGTTTACCCGCGTTCAGTTCAGTCAGTTATCGATTAGAGTTAAAAATTATTGAATTACTAATAAAATATAATATTAAAAATAGGAGTGAATGGTAAAATGGTGAAATTTCAGGACTGCATATGTTATTTCATGCCACATCAAAAAAATCCATAAAATTAAAAACAAATGTTTGGGGTGTTCCCACCCTTATCACTTAGGTGATAATAATTATGAAAAATAGATTACGACCGATTCTCAAACCTACCGAATACACAAATAAAATTTCCATCAGTCAAGCTTACACTTTACACTTATTGTCGTACTTCATTTATCAAAGGAAATAAGTGAAGTTTTGATAGTGTTGCTAATGGATCCACGTGCAATGAGGCCCAAGCCAGTATCACTTGCAAATTTGCATCTGCTGACGAATTGACGACGGTGAAGAAATGTAACAAAACCCTGCACCAACCCCCCTTGCCAGCGCGGTACAGTAAGAACAATCTAAATATAAGTATACAAATATTTACCTTGTCAACGATTACCGTTCTTACAATATTTCTTACGATCAAGTCGAAAGCGTCTCTAGCACTCCTGCAGAAGTTGCGTCCATGCATCGCACACATAATGTAGGCGTTCTTATTGATGAAGATCAAGCAGTTTTCTAGACACCAGCAACAACATTTGCAAAAGCACATAATACACCGTGTGAAAGGATTATCAAACTTTTTAAGATGTTTATCGATGTACTCGAGAATAACTCGAATGGTGCGCACAATGGCGATGATTAATGCTCCCAAAGCAACTGTACCCATGTGGTATCTGTAACAAAATTTATTTGAAATGATTTCAATGCCACACTTTAATGCTGGTTCCATTTTAATAAAAACAATTGTACTTTTCAAAATAAATTTTTTTTTATTGACCGGTTTCGCCTTAAGGCATTTGCAAAGGTTGACTAACCAACCTACCTTTAAGCTTTGAATATGCCGTAACAATTTTTGTAGAAAAGTACTAGTGTTTTTTTGGATACATTTTTAAAGCAATTATTTTGCTATTTTTCTCATATTTTTTTTTTATAAATTGGTAAAAGACAATTCGATTCGAGACGGTGATTGAACCTGTTACCTTTGCCTAACCAGGGCAATGTTCTAGCCACCTGAACTACCCGAACCATATCGAATCAAGTTGCAATTCTCCACCATATTTTAACCGTCATTTTAAGAGTATGACCATTGCCATCTATCGAGCTAATGAACAACTCGATACCAATGAACAGTGTTACAACCAGTTTTAAACGTTGATGCAATGAACTCCACTCAGTCTATGGATAAATTTTAAAGCAATTATTTTGCTAAATTTCTCATAATTTTTTTAATAAAGTTGAAAAAGACAATTCGATTCGAGACGGGGATTGAACTAACCAGAGCAAAAAATTTAAGAGAAATTTAGCAAAATAATTGCTTTAAAAAATTATCCATAGACTGAGTGGAGTTCATTGTAGCAATGTTTAAAAATGGTTGTAACACTGTTCATTGGTATCAAATTGTTCATTAGCTCGATAGATGGCTCTGGTCATACTCTTAAAATGACGGTTAAAATATGGTGGAGAATTTCAACTTGATTCGATACGGTTCGGGTAGTTCAGGTGGCTAGAGTGGGTGTAAGGGGCCCCACCAAGATCTTCGGGGCCCAAGTCAACCTCCCGTGCTAGTGCGTGCACCTGCTGATTAACGGACGAGGCTCTGGCGCTGGCTTTCCCCTCTGGGGTTGGGAGGTCTGAGGGCGTCGCTCCCATAAAAGCCACCCGAAACAAAATGGTAAAGTATAATAGGAAAGCTGCTAGGGATAGGGCGCCGCCGCAAAACGGCGCGCAGGAGCCCCGCCCGACTCCTGTGGCAAGTGGGCTAGGGCTGCCGTGTGTCGGGCCAGCACGGCTATAGAAGTTAGCCCCAACCTGAATCCGCTTCGCATCTTGGAACATTGGCACGCTGACTGGGCGTGCGGTAGAGTTAGCCGAAGTACTCTCCAGGCGGAGGGTGGACGTGGCGTTCCTGCAGGAGACTCGGTGGAAGGGCAACAGAGCCCAGCCCTTGCAGAACGGCTACAAGCTGTATTACACAAGTGCGCCTGGTGGGGAGAACGGGGTGGCCGTTGTGCTCTCCGATTGGCTGCAGAGTGGCATCTTGGAGGTGACACGCTGTAGCGACCGGCTTATGATCGTGAGAGTGCTTATCGATGGGATTATTACCCACCTGATAAGTGCCTACGCGCCACAGGCCGGTTGTAGCGACGCCGATAAGATGTCGTTTTGGGGTCAACTCGAGGGAGTGCTTCGGAGCATTCCGTTGTCACAGGGAATCGTTTTGGGCGGCGACCTAAACGGTCATGTGGGTGAGAGGTGTCAGGAGTTTGAGCGTGTTCATGGTGGTTTTGGATACGGCACCCGCAACGCTGAAGGAGAAACTATCCTCAGAACGTGTGCGGCTGCCGATCTGGCCATTGTGAACACGTATTTCAAAAAGAAATCCGAACATCTCATCACCTACAAGAGCGGGAGGCGTACAACTCAGATCGATTTCCTACTCACTAGGCGACACAGCATCGGCAAGGTGGCCAACTGCAAGGTCATACCCGGTGAGAGTCTTACTGCACAACACCGTCTCCTTGTCATGGACCTCAGCGTAAAGCCCAAAGGCAAACGCATCGAGCAGTGCCAGCGCCGCATCAGATGGTGGCTGCTTGATGAAACTAGGTCCCAGGAGTTCGTCACAGCTGTCGGTGACAAGTGCACCGACACTGAAGGCGAACCAGTTCAAGATTACTGGGACAAAGTTCAGGCGGCCATCCTTGGAGCGGCGAAGGTGGTGTTCGGTGAGTCTAAGGGTGGACGCAAATGTGACAAGGAAACTTGGTGGTGGAACGACGCAGTCCAGAGGGAGACTAGGGAGAAGAAAGCCCTCTCTAAAAAGTGGCAAGCGACCGGATCTCCTGAAGACCGCGACGCGTGCAGGGCTGCCAAGCGCGCCACAAAGAGAGCTGTAGCCAGAGCCAGACGTGACCACTTACAACCTCTGTATGATAAGCTGGAAACGTCTGAGGGGCAGAAGCTCATCTATAAGCTGGCGCGCTCCAGGGTCAAAGCGGCACAGGATATATCCAAGTGTCGCTGTGTAAAAGACCCTGAGGGCAACCTGTTAAGCGAAGACCTCGCGGTAAAGGAGAGATGGCGCTGGTACTTCCACGAGCTGCTTAATAAACAGCACAAAGAGGTGGTGCCTCTGGACCTCCCTCCGAATCAGGGACTAGTGCCACCGGTAACGCCTGGAGAAATCCTGACTGCGCTTCGCCGCATGAAGAATCGGAAAGTTGTCGGACCCGATGGAGTCCCCATCGAAGCCTGGAAGGCGATGGGTCCTCGCAGTGTGGGCATCTTAGTAAACCTTTTTAACCTCATACTCCTCAGCGGGCAGATCCCAAACCAATGGAGACTGAGTATTATTACTCCAGTCTTCAAAGGTAAGGGGTCAGTGCAGGAGTGCGGGAGCTACCGCGGTATTAAGGTGATGTCCCCCACCATGAAGATCTTCGAGAGGATTATAGACTCTCGGATCCGGCAGGAGTGCACTCTCTTAGAGTGTCAATATGGGTTTCGCCCTGGTTATGGGACTACGGACCCTGTTTTTGCCCTGAGGGTTGTCGCAGAGAAATACAGGTCGAAGAACACGCCTCTGCACTGTTTGTTTCTAGAAATGCAGAAGGCCTTCGACTGTGTTCCTCGTGCGATGATCTGGTGGGCACTGCGGTCCAAAGGGGTTCCAGAGGTCTATATTGACACTATCCGGGACATGTACTGTGACTCCGATTCAATGGTTCGGACTGCTGTTGGCGACACGAAACCCTTCCCCATCACCGTCGGGGTACACCAGGGTTCGGTCCTTAGTCCGCTTCTGTTCAGTGTAATATTAGACGAATTGTCGGACAGCATCAGAAACCCACATGAGCAGCCTCCATGGTTGCTCATGTATGATATTGCGCTGGCAGACGCGGACAGGGGCAGATTGGTGCGACGTGTAAAGGCGTGGTCTGAAACTAAATGTGGCGAAGACCGAGTACTTGGCACTAAACTCGACAGATCCCACATACGTCCGCATAGGCAGTGATTTGGTCGAGCGCACGGACCAGGTTAAATACCTGGGATCTGTTTTTCACACGTCCAGTGACATCGATTGCGATGTCAAGTCACGCATTGCTGCCGCGTGGGCCAAATGGCGGGAGATGACCGGTGTCATTTGTGACCCTAAAATGCCGATCCGGTTGAAGGGACAGGTCTACAAAACCATTATTAGACCTGTCCTTTTACATGGCAGTGAGACGTGGCCGATATTGGAGCGACACAAGCAGGAGCTGCGTGTCACGGAAATGAAGATGCTGCGGTGGATGTGTGGGGTCACGCGGATGGACCGCGTGAGAAACTCTCGCATCCGCGGCAGCCTTCACGTCCGTGACATTGCAGACAAGTCGCAAGAGTGTCGCCTTCGTTGGTATGGACACGTCTTGCGGCAACCGCCGGGCTACGTAGGTAACAAATGTCTGGCCATGTCAGCCCCGCCGGGTCACGGTAAGAGGGGAAGACCCAAGAAGTGCTGGCTTGACGTCGTAAGGGATGACATGCGTGCCAATGGTCTCACTACAGGGGATGCCGAAGACCGTGCGAAGTGGAGGAGAAAATGTAGGAAAGCGGACCCCGGGCGTCGCGAGACGCAACTGGGGCAGACGCTCGGATGATGATGATGAGTTCAGGTGGCTAGAATAGTGTTTTTTTATTCAAAATGTGTAGCAAGTTCCACCAAGTGCCATCAATGAACAGTATAAACAATGCTGGTTCTAGTTTTAATGTAAGTAAAATAAACGCATCATACCTTAGTGTTAGACATATGCCAGCAGTCAGTGCGAAAAATGGAAGTTTTCCAGTGTTTTGTGTCCAGTACCACGTCGAAAAAGTTCTGGCAAGTATCATATCAGATACACCACTGATGAAGGACAACGTCCAGAAGAAACATAATATGTTAATCACTGGAATACGGATATTATAGATTACGATTTCATGCCTAATTCATTTAGTGAAGGAATTCTGTTTTTATTGTATCTTCATATCTCACTCTCTGTTACTTCTTAATCTTCAGCTTCATCCGCGAGCCGGTCCGCAAACGATTCTATTTTCCATACTTTCGGTCCCTCCTAAGTATAAAATTTAGTCAACTTTCGTACAAACCTTCACAATTTCTACCCCTTTCTCTATTATTCTCAATCTAATTTATTAAAAAAAGTTTTAGGCAGGTTATAACGATTTAAAAATACTTAATGGCTACGTTTCACTTAATGTCCGCAACGATTGTAACACACTCCGTATTGTTCCACCTAAGGCTCATGGTCGTTGTGAGCGACTTCTTGATGTCATAAATGATGTAAATGTTCGCGACCGCATGACACCCACTACGCCCACAAAATATTGATGGGTCCGAGTGCAATGGGCTTACAGCGCTCAAGATGTGCGGTTCACTTATAACTTTCGCCAACAACGACCGCGGCCTTTCAACGTTAGTGGAACAGCAATTTCAACGGTCGCGGTCGTGGGCGTTGTGGGCGTTAAGTGGAAAGCACTCAATATCGTTTTTCAAAACTTGTCAACTTTAATATAAATTTCTTCCCGCTCCCTAACCCCTTAGGAGCGAAATTTGTGATTAGTCATTTTACATTTTTCTGGATGCCTACGACAAATTTCATTTCTAGCCGTAGCGGTTTGGTCTAGGCGTTGTCCTTTAACTCGGGACAAAGCCTTTTATAAATATAGATTAACGACTCGAATTACAACAAAGTTAACTAGTCTGATAATCATATTAATTCATAACTATCTATATTTTAATTTAATAAATATACTTACAGTGTAACCACACTACGTAGCTTGGGCTTTCAAGTCCGGTAAAGTGGCAGAAAACGTCCCTACACTGCCCACCACTTATTACATCATAGCATACTGATAGTTTTTCCATAAATTCACTAGGTTTGCAAATTTCACCAGGCTGAAACTATGAAACAATTTGTACAAATGTGGTTTCCCATAAAATCTTAATACATATGACAAGTAAAACTAAGGTTATTTATACTGTTGTGTAAAGTTGCTATCCTATTAATGCTACTAATATTATAAACGCGAAAGTTTGTAAGTATGGATGGATGTTTGTTACTCTTTCACAAAAATTCTACTGAATGGATTTTTATGACACTTTACAATAATATAGCTTACAGATCAGAATAACACATAGGCTACTTTTTATCACGGGAACAAGTTTTAGTGGGAAACGGGAACAAGTTCTTGTGGGAAACGGAAACGGTAAAACTTAACCACGCGTGCGGAGCCGCGGGCGTCAACTAATATTAAATAAACCACTTGTACTGTTCTGCAACATTTACTGTTAAACCTGAATGGTTTGTTCTCAAGGTATTCTCAACTTTGAGTATGAAGTAAGGCGAAAATGCTGTAAGATGACTGCCATGGTGATGGCGGTCACCATTGAGAGTACCGTAAGGCAAAACCGTCAGTTTTAATGGTACCTAATTGTTGTAGAACAGTAGGTACAAGTGATTTATTCAACATGGTACCTACTTAAAAAAAATAGTTTTATTCATTTTATTTCAATTTAGGAGCAAATGTGCTAATTATGGCAACATTTAATGATAGGTACATATAATTCACACAGTAAACATAATTAACAAAATAATCTATTTCGGACGTAAATTTCTTACCTCATAGCCGTTAACACATTTACATGTAGCATTAGTCACCACGACCTTAAAGACGCTATCTCCAATTGACCACAAATGGATAAGCACCACTACTCCATAAACAATTACGAAACATTGAATGATCCACGGCACTAGAGGTAGTAATATTGTTGACTTTATCGCTGTTACTGCCCTGAAATAAAAAAAATGCCTGTACCCACCAGAGAACACAGGTAAGAAGTGAAACTTCTTTACGACATTTTTTTACAGCTTCAAAATTTCTCTCATACGTCGATAAAGAAGTTTGACTTTTGATAAAAAAGTTTCACTTTTTTCGAGTTTCATTTCAACGTAACCGAAAAACGTGACGATTTTTTGACATTGAGATTTTTTTACGTTGAGAGAAATTTTATCTTCTCAACGTCGATAAAGAAGTTTCAATTCAAACACTTGTATTGAAGCCCAAGAAACGAATTCCAAAAATTAAGACTGATAGGAAAACATAATACGTTGTTTAGAATTTTATAATATATTTTAAATAAAAACTATCTCTACACCAAGAGTGTTATTCAAAATTAGCTTTAGCCCGCGCCTTCGCTCGCGTGGTGATTTGTTTATGTTACCTAGTTTCAGTGAGTAAGCAGTACAAAAGACAAAAGAAAAGTCTCTCGAGCAGTTAACACAAGCTGACGTTTGCAGTCAGTCGCATCGTATGTGTCTATTTGCCACGAAATGTTCTGCCTGTGTGATGCTCAACGGGATCTCCTATGTCACTACTGGGACAAATAAAAATAATAAAAAAAAACATCAAAATGTGTGATCAATATTCGTAATATTTATCCCACATTTTGATGTAAAATATTGTCAAGACGTGACGTATGTACGTACGTAACGTTTCACACTGTCAAAAAGTAATCACATCTCAAGTAGAGCCATACTTCTACCCATATAAGTCGTAAAAACAGGAATATTGGCACACGAGAACAATGCTTTCTATGCTTCTAAACTCTACTCCGCCTAACTCTAAAAGCCCTCTTCAGAAAATCCACACCCTATTTAACTTAAACAGGCTTACTTAAACGGCTTAGTCTTAATTACTGACATGACAATGTCCGGTTCATTTATTGTGATTACGATTGTTATAAAAATTTGGTTTAGCTTTCCTTACTTGCTACCTTCCCGTATGAGTTCAATTGCAATGTTGATCCTAGACCTTAAGGCGAAAACTATTAGCAATAGTACAACTAGTAATATAGCTACAGCCACAAGGAGAACCATCCACGTAATACTTTCTTGGAAAATGGATTGTACAACGCCTTTCACACTCATTGGGTTATTTAGGGTTGCAGTATTTTTGTAGTATACGTAATTCTTGTAGCACAAATAAATACCTGACAACAAAAATAAAAGTTTAAGACTACATGATAAACATACTTAGAGGTAACGTAATTTTTGTATTATGCCAGTATGCCACAGATATCTTAACTTAAGTAATATATCCAGTAAACCTATAAATAGTAATCTAAATGGCCTATAAGAAAAAATACTTTATTGGAGGATTGTTGTGCTTATCCTCTTCAGTATTTCACAACAATAAACATAAATCTGGTTGCCTTACTAAACTATCACTTCGGCTCCTATAATATTTTTTTATCAACAATATCAAGAGCAGCCATGTAGTTCTATGCAGTATTGATCGTATAAAATCAGCGCTATCACCAGCATTTGCATCTAAATCAAAATTCTAATTACCATCAATTATTATAAACTACTTGTATATTTTTTTCCTGTTGTTATGCCTTAAATTAATTACAAATCTTTAATTTCTCACAAAGCGAAAAAGTTAAGTACTTATAAGAAATAAAATAAATCATTAATGAGCATTAATTAAAATAACTTACAAAATCCAAGCAGCACTTGTAGTCCAATTAAAGAAACCCAAACTACGGGGCCCACGACCCACCGCAGCAGCAGAATGTATACGAAGCAGAGTACAATGGCTACTAGTAGCGCGGCCAATGAAAACCAGCGTGACTCCACTAGGTCATGGACTATCTGCCCTGAGAGCTGTGACCATAAAAAGGGGTTTATAAGTAGTTCAAATTGTCCTGTACCTCAATTATGCTATTTAATGTATAATAAGTTATTGTTATTCCATCTCAACAGTAAAAAAATCCATCGATTTTATCGAAATACCGAGAAATTCTGAAACTAAAAAACACTTTTTCTCTAAAATAATGGCTTTTATCGGTAGGTATTTTTCAAAGTCAATGCCATTTTTAGAGTTGTATTCATAATGGTGAAGATCTAATGAGATCTCTTCAATTTTGTGCAGCTTGAAGCGGCTGCTTATCCTCGAGCAGACGGACCCCTTTAGAGTTGTAATGGAATAACACAGTAGTTTACGTTTGGGGTGTAAGAGGCCCCACCAATATCTCCAAAGTCCTAGCGGCCATACCTGCAAGGGTGCACCTGCTGACGGACGACGCAACCACCCTTGCGACTGTTAGAGGTAAGTCTAGTCGCTTTCAACAATGCCGAAAATTAATATTCAGACGATAATAGCTCATAGCAGCCAAATAAAAGAGAACCCCAGGCTCTAAATGCAGGTAGCAACTGGGAAAACACTAAGACGTTAGCCCAAAATAGCAGAATAGACTCCCAGATAATTTAGGTAGAGAGAATAAATTGCTGTCAGGTTTCTGCAAGAACAATGATCTTAAAGTTTTAACTCTTATTTAATTTTTAATTATATTTTTTCAATACTTACTATTTGGGTAAGGTGGTTTAAGCAAGCCGTATCGAAATTCGGATATAGGCATTATCATTTTATAAATAAGTAAACGGGATTACTCACGTTTAACGACCAGTTATAGACCGACCGGTTTCAGCTGTATTTAGACACCCTTTTTCAGTTGTGCGAACCGTTCGCCGAGGGCTCTTTACGCGCACTGCGCGCATTAGCTCTCGCCGCTCGCGCGCTGCGTGCTTCCTGTTGTGGGGGTATCCGATGGACGTAGGGTTGCGCCGAGGCACACAGGAGATCCGCTTCACTATCGCTACCATCCTGACTATTCCGAGCGTCTCTGCATGCATAGCTCACTGTGTCTTCAACAGAATCGCTTTCCACACCACAACGAGCACCACGAAGGCATGGCTTCCATGTAAGAGGTAAACTCCAGCCCCCATCTCTATTGAAATTCGGCCGCCTTCCTATCTCTATGGCTTCTCGAAATTTTCGGGGCACAAAGTGCTTCTTTCGCGACAAAACCTTCACCTTATCAAATGTTATGTGGATGATGTGTTTGTCATTATTCGGAGGGATAGTGTAGTACCATTGTTGCAACACTTAAGAGGTGTCCATCCGAAAATTGCACTTACCGTGGAATACGAGAAAGACGGAGCCTTGCCTTTTCTGGACGTAATGGTGAAGCGAGATTTGAATGGTCGACTATCTCACACGATATACAGAAAGCCGACTCACACTGATAGGTATCTGAGAGCGGATTCACATCATCACCCAGCGCATCTCGCTTCAGTTCCACGAACTCTTATTAACAGGGCTTTGAGACTGTGTGACCCGGAATACCTGGATACTGAGCCGGAACATGTAAAGGGTGTGTTGTGCGGCAACGGATATAATTGGAGACAGGGTTAGCGGGTGGCAAATACGTGTGCACGGACTCGCCCTGCATCGGTGGAGAGAGCGGTAGCTTTCCTTCCATATGTCAAAGGGGTGACGGATGTGGTAGGACACTTGCTACGCCGAAGATACAGCATCAAGACAATCTTCCGTCCCTTTACACAACTTCGACATCTACTGCGCTCTCCGAAGGACAGAGGAAACCCTCTTTGTGTCCCCGGTGTTTATGAGATTCCCTGCGATTGCGGAAAAAGTTACGTCGGGGAGACAAAACGGAACGTTTCCACGAGACTAAGCGAATTAACGCACATACGTTCCATGAAGAACCACGATATCAACGGATCCGCGGTGGTGGAGCATGCACTGAGCTCTCACGCGTCATTTCATCCGTTTTGATAAGGTGAAGGTTTTGTCGCGGGAGAAGCACTTTGTGCCCCGAAAAATTCGAGAAGCTATAGAGATAGGAAGGCGGCCGAATTTTAATAGAGATGGGGGCTGGAGTTTACCTCCTACATGGAAGCTATGCCATCGTGGTGCTCGTTGTGGTGTGGAAAGCGATTCTGTTGAAGACACAGTGAGCTATGCATGCAGAGACGCTCGGAATAGTCAGGATGAGAGCGACAGTGAAGCGGATCTCCTGTGTGCCTCGGCGCAACCCTGCGTCCATCGGATACCCCCACAACAGGAAGCAAGCAGCGCGCGAGCGGCGAGAGCTAATGCGCGCAGTGCGCGTAAAGAGCCCTCGGCGAACGGTTCGCACCTCTGAAAAAGGCTGTCTAAATACAGCTGAAACCGGTCGGTCTATAACTGGTCTTTAAACGTGAGTAATCCCGTTTACTTATTTATAATGTGTAATAATAACGTTAGTTTTCTAGTTAAAAGGCAATTATTAAAAATTAATTTCAGTCAATTGCATTATTAATTTTGATAAATGTGAAATGTTATGTTTGAATTTATTTTGAATCCCTCTGCATGTTTTAATGAATGGTATGAGTGCTGATACATGCAATTGTAGAGTTACATAGATTAATGTACAAGTGAGTCCGAATGGAGGTTTCTTAACCCAAAGTTAAGACAATCATGATAAATTGCTCATGGGCTAAGTAAAAAGAGGCAAAACCCACTAATATTGTAAAGGAAAAAGTTTGTGAGTGTATATGTTTATTCAATTTTTATTAATGTGAAAAAATACAACTCGGTTCGAGACGGGGATTGAACCCGTAACCTTCGCCTAACCTGGGCAATGTTCTAGCCACTAAACTACCCGAACCGTACCGAAACAAGTTAAAATTCTTCACTATATTTTAATTGTCATTTAAGAGTATGATGATATATATATGTTTATTACTTCATCACGCCCATACGGTTAGGTCAATTTGGATACAATTTAGTGTAGAGGTAGCCGACACTGTGGGAAATGGGTACGGGTGTCCTACGCAGAGAGAGCCGCGGTGTCCTTAAGTAGGTTTGTCATTCAATAGTCGAAAATTTAGCCGGGCTTAGGTTGATATCATCAAGCTTTTTACTTTACTTTGCACTGTCACTTTACTGTAGTAAAGTGTTTCTAGTGGTAATATTTCGTTCTAGCACTATTCCCAGTAAGATAACATTAGTTTTTGCCTCGTCTGCGAAGCAAGCTCGTTATGATCGTGGTTGGACCCCCTTATAGGTATGAGTCATTTATTTTATTAATGCGAGTGCCGCCTCTCTTGTGTTGCAAACGTCGATAGGCTACTGTGATCACTTTCAGATATGTGGGCCGTGTGCTTGTATGCCACTTCAGTGGTATAAAAATCCAGGTATTCCATGACAGAAATCTACCGTAGAACGATATTTAAGATGGAAATTATAATGATTTAAATCTGGGTCTAGGGAATTGCTTAGTTTTGGGTCGAAAGGCAAATTCAAAAGCTGGCAATGCTGAGCCGATTTATTCGTCGTATATTTGCTTTAAGAAGTTCAGTTTTGAAGTATCTTAAATAGATAAATTTAATTAATATCACCTCTTTGAGCTGTGTCACTTCAGAAACTTGTTTAAGCGCCTTATTCTCTTCCATACCCAGCATCTCTGTAATATTTCGTAAATACCACGCTGTCTCCGCTGCGGTGAAATTCACCATACACCTTCCCATCACTGTTCCAATCATAAGATTAGAAGATAAAACAACAACATTCTCAATACCGAAGATCTTAGAATACAGGTTCGGTTAGCAACAAAAGTTGCTTAGCATTGCACAACACTATTAATTAGTATAATATGCGTTTATGACTCTCCTGTTATTATTGAGTTTTAATGGTTATTAGTACCTAAGTATGTATGACACAGGTGATATATGCAAGCTTCTATTAAAATTTGACATGCATAACAATTTAATCACGACTACGTACATCTTGATTTGTATGTTCATCTCGCATACTTGAGATGTAAGTTAACCAGGCGGTAATAAGGTGACCGACATACGAGGCTATTGCCTTCAATGTCGATGGACCTTCGCTGGGGTTCAGTTGGCAGTTGGCATCGTGTGATCTATCGTCGATTTCTTTAGTGCACTCAAGCGACTTCAGATCACCAACACAAAGGGACAGCACTGCAGTTTACATAAAATTTATTTGTCTTTATAATTCAAGAATGTTCCAGCTTGGAAGTTGTTAATCATGGGGTTTTTAGATGTTAGTGAAGAGCCACATCCTTGGGCTGCAAACTGAAGGGTAACTTCCTGAGAACTGTGAGATTGATATGTAGAGAATTTAGGGCCAATTCGCCAGATGTCACCACAGGGGTTTATCAAGCGTCATTTTGGCGAACTATTATGTAAAACAATATACCTTGGTATACTAGGATTGATAAAGCATGAAGTACCTATCCATACTAATATTATAAAGCTGAAGAGTTTGTTTGTTTGTTTGTTCGGTTGAACGCGCTAATATCAGGAACTACTGGACGGATTTGAAAAATTCTTTTTGTGTTTGATAGCCCATTTATCGAGGAAGGCTATAGGCTATATATCATTACGCTACTACACTAGGGAGCAGAGCAGTAGTCATAAATGTCGCCAAATCGGGCAAATTTTTATGCATCATTGTAGAATTTATAAGCGACGGGATTAAATAGGTGCGACGGGAGGACGAAATATTCCACGGGCGAAGCTGTGGGGGTCATCGAGTTTAACATAATAGCCCACTTTCGCTACACTTCTTTTTCAGAAATTATCATCGTCTGAGCGTTAATTCCAGGACCAGCTTTCCTACTTTACATGTTTATATTACAAAATATTTTTATATCAACGGAGGTTCTATAGACCTTATGTAAATCATTCTCATTTTTTACCTGGTTGACTTTGTAGAACGGTATTAGCACAAATATTGGCATCAATATATTTTCTAGCGGCAGACAGAGTCAAGCTAGATGTATCCACTTCCTCTGTGCAAATCATTTTAGACTGATACTCATAGAAATTTTGTTCTGTCATATGTTTAAAATTGATAGTTTTTGTTGGACATTCTTTGACGCAGACCTGTAAACGAATTGATTTCTTGTTATTAGTACCGGTGTGATATGGGGCCCTATCGATGCCTGCTGGTGCACCTGCTGACTAAAGACTGAGGTCATGACTACGAGAAAGAGAACTCAATACCAAACCTAGTACCACCCCATCTGTCATTTAGGCCAACCACGCTTCCAGAAAGAAATTGGGAAACCCCATGTCCAGCAGTGTATTATGATAGGTTGATTTGATTGATGGTATACCCTTTTTGGGATGACCCCACCAAAACCTTTGATGCCCAAGTCAACCTCACGTACGAACTCGTGCACCTTCTGTACAACGTACGAGGCTCTGGCGCCGACTTTATCTTTTAGGTGTGAGAGGTCTGAGGGCAGTTGCTCCTGAAAATTCATCTACCGAAACAAAATATACAACGAATGACCCCGGGCGTAGCGAGACATAACTTAGACAAACCAACGGATGATGATGATGGTCCTGTTTGGTTATCCCTCAAGTGAATCAGGTACCCCACCGGAGCGAACAGTTAGATGGTTACATCGGAATCGAGCCGACTAAGCCTTCAGGTACCTTTACGGTTGCGTGTGGTTAAGGACCTATATAACCATGGCAAGGAAATTCTTCTCCTGTGTGAAAGTGGTTTAAGAAACCCTTATACTTTTTATATTTTACTGACCTACTTAATTCATTTGCTTCATGAGCTAAGTGCTTTACCTGTGGTGTAGAGCATCCCCCAAAGATAGAGGTGGGTGATAGGCAGTTTTCTATATCAAAAAATACCAAGTATGTCTTGTCTTCGAGGCCGGCGTCGAGACCGCATCGTTTCCCTTTCGAATCAACGGGAGCTAAAAGCTTGTCTATGTCACCTTTTAGTATACCTGTCAAATAGATAAAAAATAAGTTCATCATACGTATACCAAATGAATATTTTGAAGTTTACAACCGGCAAATCTTCATATCGTCACGTTATATAAGTACAAATACATCAACGTTTTTACTCTGAAGCCTGAAAACCACAATTTTTTTGTTTACTAGCAATTGTTTCACCTTGCTGTGAGAGACTGCTAATTAAATTCCCAACGACTCCAAAGACTACTGCGTAAGAATAGCCACCATTTAGGGCTTTCCATCAGCGATATGCTATGCTACGTGGGCAATAGAAGCGTTTGGTTTTTATCAATTGTATTTATTGGTCCCCATTGTATAACATTGCTGGGAGCTCTATTTTATATAATGGCTATGATCCTACTAAGCTATGTTTTTTTTTGATGGATGTGTATGTATGCGTCATGGATGGATGTGTAAGATCGAAGCATCACATAGCATATTCTTTGTACAGATATTTTGGGGCAGCCATTTTGATAACACATCTTACTTGCTTAGCATCTGTGAAAACAGTTTCATAGTTTCTTAGCCTAGCTTTCATATCCTAGCATTATTGCTACATAGCACGTTTTTAGCGGAAACGTCGCCTTAAATACCACAAAACTAACAACAAAAGACAAATTTACAAACGTGGTAGATGAGAATATGAATAGGCAGATGGTCCAGATCTGAATCAGACGGTTATTGAAGTCTTTCAAAAAACATTTTTGTCCCACGTAACAAATGGTGAACCCAGAACCATATTGAAATGGATGTGCCATCAACTTTATGGCTTAACGACTAGCAAGTACTGGCAACCGGGACTAAAGGCTCAAATAAAAAAATTAATAAATATCCATCACGCCTTATCCCCGAAGGGGTGGCAGAGGCATATTATATGCCCACTTTTCACCGTGTGGATTCCTGTCCCACGTAATAGGTGGTGAGCCCATTGCCGTGTTGAAATAGACAAATGCAGGTTGTGGCTACCTGCTGTTGAAATTTTTCAAGCCGCCCATAAGGCCTTCAATCAGGCTTAACGACTGCCATTTCACTGGCAACCGGGACCAACGGCTTAACGTGCCTTCCGAAGCACGGAAACGCTCGCAAATGTAAATGCAACAAACACTAAAGGCTCATTAATGGAAAATGTCACAAAGCGGCTACGGAGAAATAAATTAATGAGCTGTGGCGGCCACTCACCTAAGGACCAGTAACAGCGAAAGATGATTAACATAGTGATCGTTTATAGAACACACAGTAAGCGGGATTCTATACTAATTTGTTGAACGCGCTAATCTCAGAAACTACTTGTCGGATTTGAAAAATGTGTTAGATAGCCCATTTATCGAGGAATATCATCACGCTACTACCCTGGAGAGCGGAGCAGTAGCCATAAATGTCAATAAATCGGGTAAATGTTTATGCAATATTGTAGAATTTATAAGCTACGGGATAAGTGCGACGGGAGTTCGAAGTATGTCACGGGCGAAGGCGGGGTCACCTATTTACATTATATAACTACTATTGAATATTATAGGAAGGCACAAGTAGGCAAGTACGAAACATAGGTAGGCGTACCGATATTTATATAGTATCCAATTCGAGTTTACTTACCATATAAACCTATGGATCCCCATACTCCGAGGAAGATTATGAAGAGTATCAGCCAAAAGATATCTGTACATGATCGATCGCGGCTAGGGCGCTCGATGTCCGGATCATACTGAGACACCTCACCTTTAAGCAAAGCAGAACCATTTTGATAATTTTATTATAATTTTTGAAGTTATACTTAGAAATATACGTAACATTTTACCTACTCTCATAATAAAAAATATGAGAGTAAATTCTTACGATGCGCGCGCACAGCGTCTCGAAAAACCGACACCATGAAGTTAAGTGATAAGTGTTTCAATGACAACTTATAAACACCCTAAAGTTTGCTGATAGTGTTTATAACAACTTATAACATTCAAAATAGTTTTTCATTCTTTTGATGTTTTTTCTTTCTTACTAATTTATCATTCCTGTTAGAATCAAAGTGGTAAATATGTTATGAAATCATAATAGACTAAAGCAGTATAACTTCTAACGCGTGTATGCATAAGTACACGCACACTTATTTACTTTATTTACAAGATTAATGTATTAATTTCTCTGTTCTGTTTGTTGTTGTTGTGTTCCTCTGTTCAAAAATTAAAGAGAGGAAGTCTTTCATGACCCAATAGCCGTAAACTATAATTTTCGTGTTGGTGATGTTAATTTTAGCTCAAGTCGTTCGAATTCATCGATTTTGTAAAGTTTCGCCGGGTTTGAAAATATTGCCGGTTTTCCATTTTCTTCTAAAGGTCATCTACAGTTCTTCCCGCGTTGAATAAGTACCTACATAATGATTCCGATGCAGTTGTATTGAATTAATAACAATTGAAATTTATAACAATTATCTATAAGCGGAGGGTTTTAATTTTAAACAAAGTGTATTACAGAGTACACGGTAAGAAGTGAAACTTCTTTAAGAAATTTTTTATAGCTATAAATTTTCTCTCATACGTTGATAAAGAAGTTTCACTTCAAAAACAAGCTACAGGCTAAGTACATAGTTATTATTATTTTTTTAATTAGAATCCTTCGATGGTACACAACCGAAGGTCAGATTTTGATGACCTAAATAGTGTGTTCATCTGACACAGAAACACTCAAACAATCTGCGAATCTTGTAAACAAGACTGGCGATTTGCAATGTCTACTTTTTTACCTACGTATTTATTAGTATTAAGATACTTACAATAATGTTTCTACGGTGTAGAGACCTGGACACTAACGGTGGGGCTTGTCCATGCCCTCCAAATTACACAAAGACCCAACAAACAAGATGACCTTTTAAATTTATTCATTAAGTTCTTAACCGTTATAGTAGTTTTAAAATGGCATCGATTACGCCGTTGTGGCTTATAATGACATATTAAAAGAGGATTTGGCTAATATTACCTTAATTCTTATAATGAGGTTGGTAAAACGTTTATAAACACAATTAATATAATAAGAAACTACAATAAGAAATCAAAAAGTATTCTTCTTATAGAGCCTAGTTACATTACTTTTTAACCGTATAATAAACATATAAAGGTTTTGAATATGGCCATTTCTTGTTATTAAGGTAATGCACAAGGTAACTATGATACTTTTTAACTTATAGCAGCAATGTATAAGATGTTTATCCAACAAACGAATAACAGCATTTTTCAAGATCTCTACAAGAATGCTAGTAATCCAATTTTACTTATATACTAATAATAAAGGCATAGTTCTTTATGCGGTTATATTTCAATGTTTTACATAACAATATTCGCCATGTTGAAAGTTCAGCAGATGTGAATTAATTACTGAGTTTTTTAAATTTAAGTTAAAAATAAGGAGGAATAGGAGTGGTGGTTATAAAAGAAAAGTAAAAAAATATACGAAAACATGGTTGTGCCTTATCCCGCAACTTCCACTCCCTGAAAAGATCAACTGTTACCAACGCACCATCCAGTGGTTCCGCAGAAAATACTACATAATGTATCTAATGCCATACAAAAGTCATTGGATGTGTGTACATTGCTCACAAAAATAAAGTAGATATATCAATCAATCAAATCAGCCTATGGCATTCCACTACTGGACGTGAGCCTCTCCCAATTCACGCCACAACACATAGTCCTGCACCTTCCGCATCCAGTCCCTCCCAGCGCCATTTTCCAGGTCGTCGCTCCATCTGGCTGGGGTTGTCCTACAGTAAGTTGTCTCCACTCCAGAACTCGCTTGCTCTATCGGCCATCGGTTCTTCTAAGATGTGGCCAGCCCATTGCTACTTTAATGTACTTACCCTGCGAGCTATGTCGACCACTTTGGTCCTCTGATAGATACGCTCATTCCGAAGTTTAAGTAAATATGCATTAAAGAAATTGGTACTGGCTATTCCTGGCATAATTGATTACTTGGACAATTTTATGAGCTGACATTTAATGTTAATTATTAAATACAATGTAGAATATAATTCAGTATTGTAATTTATACCATTACTCCAAATTCTTTGTAACATAAAACAAGAAATTTAAAAATCAAGTATTTGTATTAGTCATCATTTTTATAATATTTCTGGCTGCCGAATTCCAAATTTCTATACACGTAGAATAAGGCTGGTTCTCAAATCCTAAAGAAATTTTGTTACATAATTTTCCAACGTTATACTACCGTTGTGAAATCTGCGAACAAAGAAAATATTATAAAGGTACGGGTATGATTTTACATGTGAGAAAGAAACCCTAACTATATGTAAAATGGCAGAATCTTATGCCACAAATGGAACCATTACAAAGTTTTGAATCTCTTAGTCTGCTTGTAAACGATGTACGAATTGCTTTTGCTCTTATAGTAGACTTATATAAAAAGTGACTCGATAAATTAACCATATTTATAACACAAAACAGCTTAAATCAAGGGCGCGTTGATGAAAACAGATACTGCTTATTACACAGTTTTCACTACAACCAAGAACATAATTGACGTAAATTCATAAAATAAATTATTACTTACCGTTTTAGTTTCATTAGAATGCTTGACGATTTTCATTTTTTTTAAGTTTTGTTGCGAGAATATAGAATCACTAAACAAAAACACTTATTGCAGTGTTATAAACACACGGTTTTAGACTGAACGGGTTTTTAGAAGCCTTTGTTTGCTGTTATAAGTTTTATTCTCTTGTTGTTGACCATAATGAAATACATATAAGAGTGATCACCCTTATTAACGTTATTATTATATTACTTGTAGTTAAGTAAATTGACCTTTTATTTGCATTTTCGTTGCCATCATAAGTTTAACTGTCCTGTTACAGAATTAAAAGCTATCACTAAAGCAACTATGAGGAGATTATAAGGTTACTGTGCTTATAAATTGTGCCCAAACGCACTCTTATTAGCGGCTCTTAAAAGAGTATAAATTTTGGCTTTATTAGCCACTATAAGGAAATATTTTGTTAGTTTGGAGCTATCCTTGGAGTGTCTTTGAACTCCGAAAAGAGATTAACCGTTAGAGAACAAGAATGGTCGACCCAACTCGCGGAGTAAGATCATTAGATTGGCAATGGGCTGGCTACATTTGTATAAGAACCGATGGTCGATGTAACAAACGAGTTCTGATGTGGAGACCGCGACTCGGCAAACGTGGTAGAACGACCTCCCGGTGGACCGACTACCTGGAAAAGGTCGCTAGGAAGGACTGTGGTGTGAAGTGTGGTAAAGGCCTACGTTTAATAGTGGACTACCATAGGCTGATTTGATTGATGATCTGTAGGTTATATTATCATGGTGTAGTTTAAAACAACTCATTATTTATCATATTTTAGAAAAGCAATCAAGTAAAATATATACAATTTATCACTGGTGATATCTACAAATGCAAGGTAAAATCAATGAACAAAGAAATAACATTATATTCCTATTATTTTACAAAGTAGGGATAGCTGCTCTGGCAGCGCGAACGTTTAGCGAACGTTACAGTGGTTATACTTTACAAACATGTTATAAAAACTTACTAGGTTCCTTGGATGACGAGCGACTACCGATACATCCCATTCTAAATTTAAACTACCGTTTTAAAAAGATTTCTAGAACTACGCCTCTCTCACTATAGCGTTATGAAAATAATATTTTTAACAGAAAAGTGTCTAAAATGTGACTAGTCTTACTCAATATTTTACTAAACTGCTGTATCTCTCTTATCTACATGTACTTAGTATTGATAACGCGTTTAACAGTTGGCGCCAACATTTGTTTTGAAAAACAGTCATATTAAAATAAGTGTAAAATACAGGTATTAACGCGATCATGCTTATTTACCTTAAATAGCGAAACGTCAAGCTATTTAAGGTAAATAAGCATGATCGCGTTAATACCTGTATTTTACACTTATTTTAATCATGCAACGCGAAAGTTTAAAAGTTAACAGTCATATTATTATTTTTATATCGTTTTTTTTATTTTCATGGAATTCTAGGGCGTTTTGTAATTAATTTTTTTTAATTTAACTGGTATGGTTAGGTAGACTAATTATTGTAAAGTTAATATGTGAAGCAAGATTTTTTTTAGTTTTTTTAGTTTAGTGACACAGTAGGGGGCAACCTGTCGATCTGTCCTTTCTGACTACCCCGCCAGGGATACAGCGTGAAGATAGTTTAATATGTAAAGCAAAAAACTTCATCACATCATCCGATATGATCAACCTGGCCTACAGTTTTTATTTCGTGTACTAGTTATCAATCCTATTAATATCTATCTACTAATATTATAAATTCTAAAGTAACTCTGTCTGTCGGTCAGTTACGCTTTTACGCCTGATCTATATATGTACTGAACTAATTTGAATTAATTATGGTACAGAGATTTTTTAGATTTAGAGTTTTGGTAAAGTCCGAGACTACCAGGACTTTAATTGGTGGAGACCTTTTAGCCTTTTTGTTACCACCTCACTAATAAGGCAACGGGTTCAAAATTTCTTCCATATTTAACATCTAAAATAGACATATTTTATTTTATTAAACTTATTCGGCCCTTAAGACCCGCCCCAGTTCCATGCTTCGGAAGGCACGTTAAGCCGTTGGTCCCGGTTGCCAGTAAAATTGCAGTCGTTAAGCCAAGTTGAAGGCCTTATGGGCGGCTTAAAAAATTTCAACAGCAGGTCGTCACAGCCTGCGCCTGTCCATTTCAACACGGCAATGGGCTCACCACCTGTTACGGGGGACAAAAATGCATACAGTGAAGTGTGGGCGTTTGTTTTGCCTCTGCCTACCCCTTCGGGGATGAAGGCGTGACAATATGTATGTATGTACAGAGATTTTCTAGAGCCCAAGAAATGGGAAACAGGATTTGGAAAACTTCATTACGAGGGCGGAGCCGCGGGCATGAACTAGAAATATATCTATGTAACTTACTCAATGCGTGAATTACCCAATGCTAAATCGAGATTCGCCATTCAAGATGCAAAAATAATTGGTTTGTCAGACTACATAGCCTTGGGTACAAAATTGGATAGGTACGATATAATTATACAGGGTTATCGCTTTCAAGACCCTGTCAATATCAAAATTCTTTTATAATATGATTTAACATTAATCTTAGTTAAAAAAACAATTAAAACTATATCTAAATAAAAAAAAAACTACCTAACCTATTTATTATAATTTAGACTGGGTCCCCTCGGTGACCTCATGACACAGGCAGCATTCCCACGCTGAATAGCTATGGAAAGCCTTTGCGCGAGAAAACTACCTGCACGAGGATCGCCAGTTTCTTCCCTCAGACGCTTACTTAAAGCCGTAAAAAGACCATGTGCGCCGCGACCCCATGGACCTAGTGTCTCGACACCAAATGGAATGAATTCATATTGGGTACCGAGACAACTGTACTTGCCAACCTTCAGCCGCTCGCGAAGATTTTGTTTTGTTGCAAGAGTATCGGTGCAAGTGGCATCCCATACTAGTGCACGTCCCATTCTCCAGGGTACTAAAGACATCCCGTCGGGCCGCTTACCATCATCTCGTATAATTTGCGGTTCTAAGACCGCGGGGACATTTATACTGACAAGGGCTCGTCTCAGGATATCATTTAGTGCAGCGTGACGGGAGTGACGGCCAGCGGCAAAAGAACAGGCAAGCCCATGATGTCCGAGGTGGCTCACATAAGCTCCGCACGAAACACAAGAGTGTTCAATGCACACATCAGCACCCAACCGGAGACAAACTGCTATGCGGAGTGTAGTGGGATCAATGAAGGTGCCAGTGTTCGGAGAAGGAAAGGCGTGAAGCCATTGCCCAGACTCTGATCGAGATACAGCTAAAAGCCTTGCTCGATTAGTACCGGAAGAGTTTTCAATAAGAGAATTGAGAAGAAAGAAAGAAGCTATTGTGTCCCAGGCCCTTTGCTTTTTGAGCATCGGGGGTAAATTTGGACAATTTTTTTGGTAAATTCTTTTAAATTATTCGTTATTATTCCGAGACAGATAGTAGTAGACGCGGATATTTTAAAAACATCTGCGAAAAATAATTCGGTATTAGATTCTCTCAAATAATAATTGATACCTAGGTCTAGGGAAATCTCTACAAGAAGCTACCAGGTATTGAAGTTTTTCTTTAGTGACAGAACAATACCTACTTACTATAAAATAATGGTTGGGTAGGTATATTATATCGACAACAGGTTATGGAAAGAGAATAAACAAAAGACGGAATACAACCTGCAAGAAAAAATTTGACCTTCGGCATGCACAAATTCACAAATAACATTATAGCTTAATAGGTACTTATATAGTACTAGGCCTTAAACTTCGTACGCGTAAGTTATTAAACGCGGTAAGTTTAGTAAAAGTTCCAGCCGAATGATAAGCAATCTTAGCTAAAATTAACATAACTCCAAAGAGCAATGTAAATTAATTATTGTAAGTCATACATTTATTATAAAAGAGCATCCATGGAGTTTCTTGCTAGATTCTTCTCCATGAAGGGTAGGCTGCCCTTGGAACTGGCAACTAGAATTACTCTCATTTTAATTATTGTCATGTCAGTGCAGCCGTTTTCTAAGACTCAGTTCTTTCAGCATAGCTGACGGCCGTGATTTAATTAATCACATGTCCAATATGAGGCGCCGATGACCCTTTACTTTGCCATCTTAGGGCCGTATTCCAGAACGTTTATGAATTCTCAATCGACGCTTGAGAGTAGATTTTATAAGGTAAAATCACACGTCTTTCAAGCTCCGGGTGCATTCAAAGCCGTCGCTAAGGAGCCCGGGCCCAAGGTCCACTGAACAACTATTATTATATTAATTGTTGTTGTTGTAATGTTACAATTTTCCGAGAGGGGAAAATGTAAGGTCTAAGAGAAAACTATCACCAGGACTGGAGGAGTGCCGGCTTAAAAGAAAAAGGAAAATGTGAAATTAATTTAATAGATGTTAAAATATAAGTATAAGGCCAGGGAAACCGGGGCTAAAGTTGAAGATCCAGATTTCTTTAAAAGAGGGGGTCGCCAAGAAGGGGTCTCTAGTCAGGCCTCCACATCGCCAATAAGGGGCCTCAAGTCAGGCCTCCACGTCGCCGACCTCAGAGGAGTAGGTCGTGGTAGTGAGGGCAGGCAGAGGGCTGAAAACCACCAGCCGTCGGCGTCACAAGCCACTGCAGACAACGACATTATTATTTCAGAGGGCACAGCCCTCTCACTCAGCGCTATTATTCAGGACCTCCTGCCAAGGCGAACACCAAAAGTAGACTGATTTGACGGCCCCGGCTCCCTTCTATTTCAGATTGGTTGGCATTTTAAAATTTAAACAATATGATTCTATAACAAAGAAGAATATTAATTTATAACAAGGTCTAATACCTATATATCTATACCAAATAAAGAGGTCTATATTGACACTCTCCGGGACATGTACTGTGACTCCGATTCAATGGTTCGGACTGCTGTTGGCGACACGAAACCCTTCCCCATCACCGTCGGGGTACACCAGGGTTCTGTCCTTAGTCCGCTTCTGTTCAGAGTAATATTAGACGAATTGTCGGACAGCATCAGAAACCCGCATGAGCAGCCTCCATGGTTGCTCATGTATGCTGACGATATTGCGCTGGCAGATGCGGACAGGGGCATATTGGTGCGACGTGTAAAGGCGTGGAAAGAGACGCTTGAGAACGGCGGTCTGAAACTAAATGTGGCGAAGACCGAGTACTTGGCACTAAACTCGACAGATCCCACATCCGTCCGCATAGGCGGTGATTTGGTCGAGCGCACGGACCAGGTTAAATACCTGGGATCTGTTTTTCACACATCCAGCGACATCGATTGCGATGTCAAGTCACGCATTGCTGCCGCGTGGGCCAAATGGCGGGAGATGACCGGTGTCATTTGTGACCCTAAAATTTCGATCCGGTTGAAGGGACAGGTCTACAAAAACATTATTAGACCTGTCCTTTTACATGGCAGTGAGACGTGGCCGATATTGGAGCGACACAAGCAGGAGCTGCGTGTCACGGAAATGAAGATGCTGCGGTGGATGTGTGGAGTCACGTGGATGGACCGCATGAGGAACTCTCGCATCCGCGGCGGCCTTCACGTCCGTGACATTGCAGACAAGTTGCAAGAGTGTCGCCTTCGTTGGTATGGTCACGTCTTGCGACAACCGCCGGGCTACGTAGGTAACAAATGTCTGGCCATGTCAGCCCCGCCGGGTCCCGGTAAGAGGGGAAGACCCAAGAAGTGCTGGCTTGACGTCGTAAGGGATGACATGCGTGCCAATGGTCTCACTACAGGGGATGCCGACGACCGTGCGAAGTGGAGGAGAAAATGTAGGAAAGCGGACCCCGGGCGTCGCGAGACGCAACTGGGACAGACGCTCGGATGATGATGAACAAGGTCTAATACCTATACAACCTAACCTACTGACAGCTCTAGCAATAAATTAAAAATAAACCCAAGGCTTGTCATTATCTGACATTACAAAAGGTAAACAAACAATAAGAGAGCACTTGAAAATCTAAATAAATCCAAATATAAAGGTCTAGGAATGCTACAGATAATGGCCATGCAGATAATTAGAGAGAACGAATAATGAAAGATTTAATTAAAATATTCAAAACGTAAGTAAAAATACATTACAATGTCATACTACTGGCTGGGTCCTAATAGGCATACTATACTTACCTATTTTGTAAAAGAATACATTACAAATAACCTGTTATATAAATAAAAGTGTAAATTATTTCAAAATTTTATAATACAAGTGTCTCTAGGTTGATACAAATGGAGTGTTAACTAACGAAATCCGGATTCATCTTTGAGCCCAAGACCATGATGTTATCCTCGTTATAGTCCATGTCTTCATATTTGAACCCATGAACATATGCGAAATTACCAAAGAACATGCATTTGTCGTATCCTATTGGTTGGAAATCTGCAACATAAAAATATAGCTAAGTTGTTGACGCACGCGACTCCGCACGCGTGGTGAAGTTTTTCCGCTCCCGTTTCCCACTGAACTTGTTCCTGGGATAGCCTATGTGTTATTCTGATGTGTAAACTATATTTTTGTAGAGTTTCATCAAAATCCATTTTGTGGATCATCCATCCATACTTACAAACTTTCGCGTTTATAATATTAGTAGGATAAAACTTGTGCTATAATTTACGTTTGTCTTTCTTCTCTTCCTTTTCTTGCTTTTAATTAACATTAAGATGGCAAAGTAAAGGGTCATCTGCGGCTCTTATTGGACATATGAGTTTCTGTCGAGGCCCTTTACTTTGTAATGCGATTTAAAAACGTAAATAAAATAAATTAATATCGTTGAGACAACTCTGTTTACCATTGTACAAACTAAGCAGAGCTTGTACAATGGTAACCAGATAACTGATAAACATACTTATATATTTCTAAATACAAACATATTATAGATAAATAACACCCAGACACAGAATAAACCATCGTGCTCATCACACAAAGTTTTATACTGGGTGGGAATCGAATCCACCACCTCTTGCGTAGCAGGCGGATACAGTCCCACCGCGCCACAGAAACAGGCAAAGTAAAGAGGTGAGATGTCTTTTGCCATTTCCAAATATGAGATGAATGATCAATCACCAGTAAAGTTTGCTTCTACGCTGGCTATTAACAATAAGTAGTTGACAATTGTCGTCTATACAGAGTCGGTGGGTAACTCGAATGAACACCTCCTGTGTTCATTCGAGTTACCCACCGACTCTGTAAGAAATCTTAGTCTCTAAAAACCTAATATTATATTTAGTACTTGGTGAAATTTGCTATACATATTAAATAGAAAGATCTGACCGGTTTTGCCTTGAGGCATTCTCGGGTATTAACCAAATAGATATAATATCTATTTGGTAAGGCACGGTGGACCGACACTTACATAATGAAGACCACGTGAGCAGATTGCTCAAAAATGCAAACGTTAAAAGTACTCGGATACCCAGATGTGCGTGTATAAAGCTATTGATGAATCTTGAAGAAGCGAAAGAAGTATGCATTGATCGCGAAGCATGGAGATCTATCCTCTCTGACTACCCCGTCAGGGATACAGCGTGAAGATAGTTTAGCTTTTAGTTAGTTAGATATAATATCCTTTGAGAATGCGGGGTGGCTATACCAATGATGTAGCACAGTAAGTTGGAACTAGAAATTTTGAAGAAAAATTATACTAAGTGTTAACTGTGAAGAGCAACTTACTGGTGCCTCTTCGACAGTTGTACATGTCCATTACGCAATGGTTATCAAAAATGTATGTCAAGGCGTTTGAAAAATCATGACCACAGATCTTCTGGAAATACGTAGGACATATGCCGCATCTGAAATGTTAGTGATGTATAATATTTTATCCGTCACGCCTTATCCAGGCAGGGGTCATCATCATCATCCGAGCGTCTGTCCCAGTTGCGTCTCGCGACGTCCGGGGTCCGCTTTCCTACATTTTTTTCTTTTTTTCCAGGAAGATGTGGCAGAGGCATATTATAACTACGCCCACTTTTCACTTTGTATTCCACGTAATATGTGATGAGCCCATTGCCGTGTTGTTGCAATATTTCAAGCCATTCTTTAAGGCTTTCAACTTGGCTATTAAGCCATGTTACTGGCAACCGGGAGCAATAGGTTAAAGTGCCTTCCGAAGCATGGAAAGAGTCACCCAAAGTCCCCTATCGGTGACTAGCCATAGCGAAAGTTGCTTAACGCAGTGATCGTTTACAGAACACTGAGACAGCGGGGCCACGAGCGCTTCATGACGCTGTACATTATTCTTCTTTAGCTCAAGTAGTTTCCCAGTTCCTTCTAAACTCTGGATTTGGAGTCTGGGGTCTACTTATATTTGTCCGCCAGAAGCAGTTGGGAGTGAATGCGGTCTGACCTCTGAACCCAATAAGGTCCGCGTCGTTGTCTCGTTTCGCCATGTTTGTCAGTCCTTCTGTCTGTGCGCAGTCTAGTTACAAATAGGCCACGACAACAAAGTTATAATTGTGTTGAGCTTTTTGACGGCAAGCTCCTTATATAGATGGCTTTTTTTTACTCGATGTTTATGTTTTTCAAAAATATTGTAAACTAGTTGAGGCCCACGGCTGCGAACGCGTGGTTAAGTTTTCCCGTTCCCGTTTCCCACAGGAACTTGTTCCCGGGATAAAAAGTATGTGTTATTCTGATGTGTAAGCTATATTATTATAAAGTTTCATCAAACTCCATTTAGTAGATTTTGCGTGAAAGAGTAACAAACATCCATTCTTACAAACTTTCGCGTTTATAATATTAGTAGGATTTAATAAAACCATTTTTTGAATAATTTACGCTACGAGTAAATGGGTGAAAATGTATGGAATTTTCGTTTACGAGCTTCTCTGTGCTTCCATGACACGTTGAACCGTTTTTGGTCACGGCCGCCAGTAAAATGGTAATAGTGGAAGCCGTTTAAAAATTTCAACATTATTAGCCACAATTTATCTCAGTCTTTTTAAATTTAACTTTACAGACACCCACGATCACCATAATTTGATTTTTGAAGTGAAACTTCTTCAGTCTTTATGATTTGAAATTTTGATGAAACAAAACGAGGCAAGCATATTCATAAATAGGATTTAGCTGGTGAGAGAATAAGAAGAATATATTAATAAAATAGAATACAAGTATTCACTAAAAAGAAAATAGACATTAGGTACCTATTCATAAATGGGGTTAGAGAATGAGATAAAATTTATAAATATAGTTTTTACTATCGGTTTTGCGTCTGGTAAAATCTTTCAGAAAATACGCCTTAGACGACACGGTGAATCAATCACACGTGTATGTTTTTGTAAATTTGCATATTAAAATTCTGTGGTTAAATATTTGAAAATAATAAACTTATCTTATAATCATACTAATACTCCTGATACTGAGAAAATTAGCTTGCTAGAGAATGTAATAAATATATTCCATTCCCTCACAGACTAATATTTTGAAGTTTCACTTCTGCCTTGTGTGAATTGCACACACGCACACACTAATTTTTAGTATTTCTTTATTGTTTATGTATACCCGTAATTGTGCTCTATGTTAATTTGGTAAAAGTTCATTTCACTTAAACTACGATTTCACTCAATGCTATTTTAAAATGGAAAAAAATTCAGTCTCGCTTTTTATCAGGTCGCGTTTTATCAAAAATTTTTCAGGACTCGAACCAGCGACTTCTCACTTTTCACTAAATGCTTTTAAAATATTTCTATTGAATGCTTTTATAGACTTGTTCAAAATATGGGATACTACCTGTGACCATCTGGTGCCGGGTTTACTTTGTATTTTAAATGACCTTCGTCTGAAGAAATACCAAAGTCTAAACATCTGACTTGCTCTGAAACAATCGTCATAATATAGGGCACATCATTGCGAAAATACGCTTGGCTTGCAACCACACACTATGTTACGCTAAGTCGTTCATGATATATGTGACCTTTTGTTACGCTTTTATCACGAACATTTCCGTGCTTCTGAAGACTCGCTAAGCCTGGTTTCTCACTGGTTCAACTAAATGGTAGTCGTCAAAGCTGAAGGCATTTAAAAAAATGTGTAATATAATTACATACTTAATTATTATTTTCTTTTTATTACCTACCTTCTCAAAGTTTTCCCAGTTGCATTCTACCTTACATGGATATTTTTTCTGGCATCCACTTTTCTTGACGGCTAGGAGAAGCTGCGACTTAGTTTTTTATTTTATTTGTCGCATTGTCGGGAGCGACTGCAATCTGACCTTCCCGCCCCAAAAGCGTCGTTTATATGCAGATGAGGTTGCATGACCCGTAATTTTATTGGAGCCCCAGTGCTACAGTACACATCCAAATATTCCCATTATCTCCTACAGCTAAGCTATGCTGGAGGTGTGTTCACGTCTGTAGTGTAAAAGCCGAGAATATAATAATTCAAACCGCGAAAGCGCTAGTCCAATAACTTAAACAATAGGGTGACATAATGTTATTTTATTTAGTTTTAATTCACTTACTGAGTACTAATAATAAAAATGTACACAACGTCAAGGCTTTCAACATTTTCTGCAAAGACCCAATCTGAAAAATAATTATTTTTTCTTATCTTCCAATTGCAATGTTTGCGCAAGAATTATATATGTACCTAATAAAATTAATTGAATTCATTGTGACGATGAACCTTCGAGAGGATTATTGACTCCCAGATCCGGCAAGAGTGTACTCTCTCGGAGAATCAATATAGGTTTCGCCCTGATCCTGTTTTTTGCTGTTGCCTAGGATTGTCGTGGAGAAATACAGGACGAAGAATACGACTCTGCACTATCTATTTCTGGTCATGCAGAAGGCAGCGAGCGGTGATCTGGTGGGCATGCGCTCCACAATGGTTCCAGTGATTTATATTGATAAATACGGGACATGAATCGCGATTCCGATTTTGTGGTTCAAACCGCAGTATGTGACACGAAACCCACTCTGTCAGGGTACACCAGGGTTCTAACCTTACCCCGATTTTGTTCAGCGTAATATTAGAGGTATTGCCAGACAGCATCAGGGACTCACATGAGCAGTCTCCATGGTTGCTTATGTATGCTGATGATATCGAGCTGTCAGACGCGGATAGAGGCAGGTTGGTGGACGAGTGAAGGCGTGATAAGAATTTTGTAAAAAACTTGAGATGGGCGGTCTGAAACATAATGTGACGAAGACCGAGCACTGGGCACTAAACTCTACAGATCCTACATCGGTCGGATGTGGGATCTGTAGAGTTAGTAGGTAGTTAGTGGCATAGGTAACGATTTGTTCGAGCGCACGAACCAAGTTAATTACCAGCGATCAGTATTTCACGCGTCATTTAGCTAGTGGTTAAGAATTGGTCTATTGATGTGCATGGAGTACGCCCAGTGGCGTATCCATTTGTAGTTGTTAGAATTTTGTTCGGCAATTATAGGAGATTCTGGGGAGCTTTTCTTTTTATCCGTTTAAAAATGCCCTTGGTCTTAATTACATCATCTTGTGTTAGCTTATTGGGATGCCCTTCTAAACGAGCAATATAAAACTTTAGCTTTTTTATTATTTCCTCCTTCACCGTTGGCATTTTTAGATCTCGATGCAGCTGGCAGTTGGAGATAAACCATGGGGCGTTGGTTATCATGCGGATTGTTTTTGATTGGAAACGCTGAATAATGTTCAAATTGGAGTTTGCAGCCGTCCCCATAAAGTTCCATGCCATAAGACCAAATCGGTTTAAGGATAGACCTATACAGGAGAAGTTTGATGTTGTACAAAGAGAGGTTAGATTTCCGTGCCAAGAGCCAGTAGAGCTTGCGGAGCTATGCACTTAGTGCTTTTCTCTTTGTGAATATGTGTTTTTCCTTGTAAGGCGTCTGTCCTAGTATATTCCCAAGTACCGCAAATCCTCTGACTGAGCAATTGTAACTCCGTTTAAGTCGCCTGAGGGGCATGTATCATGTCTAACTGTGAATGTTACATGCACCGATATTTTTCATTTGTTTTTTTTCTCTAATCTTTAAGCCAGATTGAAATCTTGTCAAGACTGTTTCACTGGATTTTCGTGACTTGCAATGAGGGCAAGTATCATCAGCAAATCTCCCCACTAGTACATCTTCTTTGAATGATAAGTCTGAGGCACAGACATATATGACAGTAAGCAGACACAACGTTAGCGAAAAATAGCGTAGCTTAACACACAAAGACATCAGCTTTAGCTTAGTTATTTCTGGTGTTTTCTTACAACGAAACTTCATCACTCTATGCACAACATCTTTTTGTATGACAAAAATACCTTTTTTGTCTACTTTTGTAACATTTTACAATAATTTTATGTAATATTTTTACTTCGACACATAAATCTTTGATTTAAAGATGACAGCCGCGATTGTTATTACATATTTGTAGCTTAGATGTAGTAGAAATATTGGCTACTCGCTGTTCGTTGTTAAAGTGTGAGTTAGATGTAGCTACACAGGAATAACAAAGATAGATTTATGCAGCAAATGGCAAGAGTGAAAAGGATGAAGTTTTGCTCTATAAACAAAGGAATATGTTTAGTCTGCTTCCTCTTGTACGTCTGTGGCCTGATTTATATATCAGGTATTAGATGGGGCTCATTACACTGCCTTGAGGTACGCCTGCAACTATTTTACAGAGACTCGTTCTGTCCTCTCCATGCTTTACATAGAAATGACGTTGTTGGAGATAGGATTTTATGAGGAGATAGAATTTTGTAGGATAGACCTTACGGGATCTTTTTTTTTTTTATTTAATTTCAAATAGGGTTTTTTTTTCCTACAGGAATACATCAAACCCATTGTACCTTATACTATACTTAGCTTCTAAGACTATGTACCTACTTATTTCAAGATAAACGTGAGTATAGAATTGTGTGTTACAAATATTTATCTATAGCTAAATTCGTGGTACTAAGCGGTAGAATGCTTGGACCTTGCGGGATCTTGTATATAAGATCCTGCAAGACACAAACAAAAGCCTGTGATATGTTTAAGAATGCAACCAAGCAACATTTCTTGTGTTCATATGCGTCGATTATCATCTCAACCAGACAATGGACCTGTTCTATGGTTCCATGGGCTTCGCGGAATCCAAACTGATGAGTTGGTATGAATTCAGATTATGCAAGTATTGGGGTCAAGCGTTTCATATTTTGAATTTCAAAGATCTTCGAGGCTACAGGTAGTAAGCCGACAGGGAGGACGTACGTGAAGTTAGCGTCTCATAGTTTGATGGAATTCTGAAAGCGTTCAGCATAGTTCTAGAGTTCCTGATACTTTTGATAAATAGTTCTGTTAAATTAAATACAAAAACTACATTTTAAAAAATGAGACGCTAACGACCGGAAGTTAGCGTCTCATTATAGTGAAAGCTATAAAATTTAACAGAATTCGAATAGTTTAGAAGGAGTTCTGAAAGCGTCCGTCATAGTTCTAGAGTTCCTGATACTTTTTACCAATAGTTCTGTTGAAATTAATACCAAAAACCACCTTCTAAAAAATGAGACACTAACGACCGGCAGGTTAGCGTCTCATTATAGTGAAAACTACAAAGTCTAACAGAATTTGTGTAGTTTGGAAAGAGTTCTAAAAGCGTCCAGCATAGTTTTACAAATGAGACGCTAACGACCGGAAACTATAGCGTCTCATAGTGAAAACTACATAATAAGGCTTGGTATTTCTGATTAGGCCACGATTTTGAGTTTTTTTAAAACAATCGTAGAAAAAAAGGTTTTTGATTCTGAAAAAAAAATATTTTAGTTAAGGATTAAATCTAGTCAAAATGGCTTTATGTTACAAAATCTAATAAACTTCACTTGATAAAAAAAATTCCAAAGTTGCCCCCTTTCGAAATGTTTTTTCAATGCCAAATCTAAACTACAGATAATTTTCATGAAATTTTTATACCCAACTATATCTACTAAATATTTATAGACATAATGGCTTACTTTGACTATATATAGTGATTTTTATAGTACAAATGTTTAAATAATACCAGATTCGCGCCGCTGCAACGTTACTAGCAACCGGGACAAACCGCTTAACGTGTCCTTCCAAGAACGATAACGCTGGTAAATGAAAATGCTACAAAGCGGTCATCCATCCAAAGTCCGAGATAGTTTCTTAAACCAGTGATCTTTTACAGAGAACTGAGTTAGTGGGTAGTAAAATATAAACTATAATAGCGCTGGTAGCCCAGCGCTAATATATTTATATTTTTACTATATGTTAGTAGCCTTAAAAATGTATAACATTTCATGTAACTAATAATTAATAATCCCAACATTTTAACCCGAAGGTTTTCTGCGCTTTAGTGGATCTGGAGAAAGCATTCGATAACGTTGTGAGAGAAACTCTGTGGTACTCCTCCGTGTGGCCTGGCTGGCCGTCCACTCCATCTCCGGGCAGGATATGGTGGACTTGCGTGCTACCAAGGGGGATGTTTACCTGGCGCCTCTTTTTGTCGACGTCTGTTCGGGCGTCAAACGGGGTTGTGTTATATCCGCCTTGGTTATGTTTTTCATAGTGTATCTAATAGTTGGCTACAAAAGTTAAAACATTATGATGTGATGAAATATTGGAAACTTTACAGTACATTGTCAGTTGTACGCTGATGATGCGGTAGTGATGGTCTCATCAGAAGCTGAGCTTTAGGCGTTAGTCACTAATATAAAAGTAGAAATCTTCGCTGCATGTTAAACTAAGAATCGGGTATTAGAATAGAAAAAGTAGGAAATAATAGCAAGAATTGGGTAAACCGGAAACGTTTAGAGCATTGAGTTATAATACTATAGAGTCAATCAGACAAATAAAATGTCCGCGCCGAAACTCGGCGCACGCTGCGAAGTGCGCAGAGGTTTTGTTTAGTTGTAAGGCGACCGCAATACTCGTACAACGTCCGTGATGCCAAAGTGGTCGGTTGTTTCCTGCCTAAATAACAGCAGATACGTGACAAAAAAGGATGGTGTCTCATATTTTAGGTAAGTATCAAAACGAATTTATGTATCCACAGTGCGTGTTTACATTTAAATTAAAAAAAATCATTTTCTTACCAAAAATAAAATGCTGACCGCCCGACCGCGCATCGCGTCTTAAGTGTATCTCTTTCACACTTTATATAAATATGTAAGAGTAAAAGAGAAACAAATAGTGTCGCGTCAGAGAGTGACTTGCAAATTGTGTTCTAACGGAAAGCTATGGAGCTGATTGACACTAAATATTTTTTGAGTTTATGAACTAAATATTTATACTTATGTATTACCATGTTGCTAAATGTTTGATTTTTTAGATTTTCGTACTAAAAATAGGTCGATTGCGTTTTACTATTTTAAGGTATAAATAATTAAGTACTATATTTTTGTTTTTAGTTTTCCTCGAAACCCCATAATATGCTCAGAATGGACAGTTATTATAGCAAAAGCCCGAAATGAATTAAACTTCAAGCCATATAAAGGGACGGTTGTATGCTCCAATCACTTTCCTCTTTCAGACAGTTATACAACAACGAAAGGTTTTAGCAGGCTTAACAAAAATGCAAAACCTACTTTACAAGTAAGAATTTATCCTTTTAAATGAATTTATTATATTTAACTGACGATTTCGATTCAATTTGAGTTTCTAAGTTCTAATACATAAAACCTTTATTCCTCATATTAATTTTGTTTTATTCTGCTCTCTGCTCCACGCATAACCACTACTTACTTAAGTTACTAGTGCAATAATATGATAGGTAGATGAAATAAAAATACTGAAACCTTTATTGAAATCAGATGGTAGTTTCGGAGTTCTAGGTATATTTTAACTCTCTCTTTTATACAGTCTAATTTTGTTATATATTACTCTTTACATTATACACTCCTTCTAGGAAAGTGCACTCCATCTAGGAACACTGCATTGCTTACCATCAGGCAACTTGTGGTCAAGCGCTTGCCTAATTTGATATAAAAAAAATATAATAATTTGAGTATCAATAACGTCTTCACTGCTGACTTGTTCCCTATTCGTACGCAAGCCCATAGTGAATGATGATGACATTGCATATGAGCGATTTTGAACATTATGCAATCGGCCTAACGCCTAAATTCGAGCAAATGTCATTTTGAACTTTGTTATATTAAATATATAGGTATGTAGAACGGAGCTCGGACATTTTTTGAGTGTTGTCTGTTTATGATTGTGACTCTATAGTATTGTAACTCAATGGTTTAGAGCAATTAAATCAAGTTATATACTTAGGGAGAATGTTAAGCGCGAACGGAAGATGTGTTTTGAAGTACAACGGTGACTAGCTGCCTGAGACAGGGACATAACATTATGATTTTTTGATTACAATTTTTTTTTTTTAAAAGATGATTATAATGAGTACGGGAAATTTTATTTATTACTTGTACACAAAGCATAAATTTGTTATTAAATATATCATCATTAACTCTTACTAATATTATAAACGCAAAAGTTTGTAAGTAAGTATGAATGTTTGATGATACTTACATATAAAAATTACTGAATAGAATTTAAATAAACTTTACAATAATATAGCTTATCTATCAAAATAACACATAGGCTACTTTAAATCCCGGGAACAAGTTCCTTTAGATAACGGGAACGAGAAAACTTCATCACGCGGGTGGAGTCGCGGACGTCAACTAGTATATCATAAACTTATAATAAAATCCAACACAATAACAGAGATGTTCCATTTCGATGGCTACTGCCAATCATTTTTACTGTGGCGTGCCAGCGAAAACCACTTCGTCAATCTATCTTGGCGGATGCTGAGGAAGCGTATTGGTGTCTACGCGACTTGGCCTACCTGCCCTTAACAGAATTCATTCTTTAATGAAATAGGTCTTGAGTTCTGGTCAGTTAACCTATAAAATTTCTTGATTCAACCCCTATGAAATGATTACTAATAGTAACAAAAAAAAATAGTATTTAAAAACGACTAAGGTCATACAAGGTCCAAAACGATGCGTAGTGATATTTTGTGCAAAGTTTCGTCGACTATGAATTGCCTGCAAGCGTAGTTCAGTCACAAGATCAAGCATATTTGTCAGCATGTTTGTCAATGTATTCATCTGTTGTATCATCTGTTTGAACATTTGCATTAAGTTCTTGAGTTCAGGATATGGAGCTGTGAACAGCGGTGCTCTTTGAGTTTGTGCCAAATATCCATTTACTGGGGTAAGGACATACGACCAAGGACTGGACCTGACATAAAAAAGCTAAAGACAAAGCTGTATGGACTGGGTTTCCTTTGCTTGCCTAAGATGGGTGAAAGTAACTAACAAACCCAACAAACCAAACAGCAAAAGGGTGGTTTGGCGTCAATTTTTGTATTTCATTTTCCTAAATTATTACATACATACATACATACATATTGTCACGCCTTTATCCCCGAAGAGGTAGGCAGAGGCATAATAAACGCCCACCTTACGCCTAAATTATTGTTATGTAATTTATGATTTTGTGTTTAATAATGGTGGAATTTGATACATAAATTGTTCGAAAGTGTCCATTGGTGAAGGAAAGTGAAATATTGCAGTGAATAGCGATGTTCTCTGTGTTAGTGCCAAATCTCCATAGAAAGCCCTAGTAAAGGGGGCATTGCTTTACAAGGTCAAAGGACTAGACATGACTAAAATTAAATAATAAGACAATATACACACTTAAGACAAGGCGAAGAAAACTAACAACAAAAAGCGAATGTCACTATTGCAAAGACTTTACACTTATAACTAGACTGATTACCAAAAAATTTCGTTGAGCTATAATGACATCTATTTTCTTACTAGTAGGGTAGCTATTTCCTTATACGCTACGAAAGGTGCTGTGTCCTTGTCTAACGCGCTGCCGGCTCAAATAACCATTGGATTTGGTAGAAATGGTAGAAAATTTTACATATTTCTTTTTTATGATTTAGTAAAAGAAATTACCTACCTTATTACTCTCTGACTACCCCGTCAGGGATACAGCGTGAAGATAGTTAGTTAGTTAGTTAGTTTTTTTTTAGTAAAAAAAAATATTCACTTTGGAACTTGTCTAAATATTTCTACAGTTCCTATAATTATTAATAAGAACTTCATAGTATTAAAAAAAATACTCATTAATACCATTGAGTTACTATACTATAGAGTCACAATCATAAACAGACAACACTCAAAAAATGTCCGAGCGCCGTTCTACATACCTATACATTTAATATAACAAAGTTCAAAATGACATTTGCTCGAATTTAGGCGTTAGGCCGATTGCATAATGTTCAAAATCGCTCATATGCAATGTCATCATCATTCACTATGGGCTTGCGTACGAATAGGGAACAAGTCAGCAGTGGAGACGTTATTGATACTCAAATTATTATATTTTTTTTATATCAAATTAGGCAAGCGCTTGACCACAAGTTGCCTGATGGTAAGCAATGCAGTGTTCCTAGATGGAGTGCACTTTCCTAGAAGGAGTGTATAATGTAAAGAGTAATATATAACAAAATTAGACTGTATAAAAGAGAGAGTTAAAATATACCTAGAACTGCGAAACTACCATCTGATTTCAATAAAGGTTTCAGTATTTTTATTTCATCTACCTATCATATTATTGCACTAGTAAATTAAGTAAGTAGTGGTTATGCGTGGAGCAGAGAGCAGAATAAAACAAAATTAATATGAGGAATAAAGGTTTTATGTATTAGAACTTTAATTAACGAACCGAAAAATATTAGATAGGAAAAATACTTTAAATTCTTACTTGTAAAGTAGGTTTTGCATTTTTGTTAAGTCTGCTAAAACCTTTCGTTGTTGTATAAATGTCTGAAGGAGGAAAGTGATTGGAGCATACAACCGTCCCTTTATATGGCTTGAAGTTTAATTCATTTCGGGCTTTTGCTATAATAACTGTCCATTCTGAGCATCTTATGGGGTTTCGAGGAAAACTAAAAACAAAAATATTGTACTTAATTATTTATACCTTAAAATAGTAAAACGCAATCGACCTATTTTTAGTACGAAAAACTAAAAACTAAAACATTCAGCAACATGGAAATACATAAGTATAAATATTTAGTTCATAAACTCAAAAAATATTTAGTGTTAATCCGCTACATAGCTTTCCGTTAGAACACAATTTGCAAGTCACTCTCGGACGCTACACTATTTGTTTCTCTTTTACTCTTGCATATTTATCTAAAGTGTGAAAGAGATACACTTTAGACGCGATGCGCGGTCGGGCGGTCAGCATTTTATTTTTGCTAAGAAAATGATTTTTTTTGAAATTTATATGTAAACACGCACTGTGGATACATAAATACGTAAATTCGTTTTGATACTTACCTAAAATATGAGACCCCATCCTTTTTTGTAACGTATCTGCTGTTATTTGGGCAGGAAACAACCGAACACTTTGGCATCACGGACGTTGTACGAGGATTGCGGTCGCCTTACAACTAAACAAAAACTCTGCGCACTTCGCAACGTGCGCCGAGTTTCGGCTCGGACATTTTATTTGTCTGATTGTGACTCTATAGTATTGTAACTCAATGATTAATACTTAGTAAGAGCAGTACTTAAATGTTTGAGTTTGGTAATACTAAATGCAAGATCCGCCTGGACCCGCCATCTTGCTTAAAGTAGGTCACCATAAATTTTATTGATCAAATATTTTTACAATCTCATAATAGTAGGTAGGTATATACTTACGTATCAATTGTTTTAAATTTGAGGTGTACCGTTATAAGGTCATTGTATGCTCGTACTTCGATTTGCGATTGTGTAAAGTTTCATATTAAACCTGTTAGATTTTTATGAAATATGGTTAGTTCATGTTGTGTGACAAGGTGCAAAAATGACTCTTATAACGGTAGCAGCTTTTCTTTCCACGGGTAAGTAACAGCACCAACCATATTTTTTAAGTAACATAGTATTTTGTTGATTAAAGATTTTTTTAATCTCTTAGTATTAGCACAGCCGAAAGACATACAGTCGGTCGACGAAGCTGTCTAGACAGAGCAATCGTGCGGGGGACAAGGGACGAGACGCGGGAGGGTTTGTCCCGAGCTGCGAACAAAATATTGTTAGTAGCTCGGGACAGTCTTTCAGGGCTGACGCATTCACGACCGCTTGCTATGATTTTTGAATTTTTGTATAGATTTCTTTAATACATGGGGTTTTTAATATTCTAAATACAAATTTCGTGTTCATTTTGCAATCCGACATGGCCGCCGCGCCGTGGATATAAAATTTCATGTTGGGTATCGTATAAGGGGTTTTTTAGTATGCCAAGTACGAATTTCGTGTTGATTTTGCAATCCAATATGGCCGCCGCGCCGTGGACATACAATTTCATGTTGGGTGTCATATAAGGGGTTTTTTTGGTATGCAGAGTACGAATTTAGTGTTAATTTTGCAATCCAATACGGCCGCCGGCGCCGTGCCGTGATTTTTAAATTTCATGCTGGGTATTGTATAAGGGATTTTTTGGTATGCTGAGTACGAATTTCATGTTAATTTTGCAATCCAATATGGCTGCCGCACCGTGGTTTTAAAATTTCATGTTGGGTATCATATAAGGGGTTTTTTGGTATGCTGAGTACGAATTTAGTGTTTATTTTGCAATCCAATATGGCCGCCGCGCCATGGATATAAAATTTAATGTTGGGTATCGTAAAAGGGGTTTCTTGGTATGCTGAGTACGAATTTCATGTTAATATTGCAATCCAATATGGCTGCTGCGCCGTGGTTATAAAATTTAGTGTTGGGTATCGTATAAGGGGTTTTTTGGTATGCTGAGTACGAATTTCGTGTTAATATTGCAATCCAATATGGCTGCTGCGCCGTGGTTATAAAATTTAGTGTTGGGTATCGTATAAGGGGTTTTTTGGTATGCTGAGTACGAATTTCGTGTTAATTTTGCAATCCAATATTACCGCCGCGCCAACCATTATAAATTTTATGTTGGGTATCGCATAAGAGTATTATGGTATGCGGAGCCACACATGTGCGATTATAACTATACTCTATACTATGTTATCCTGTGTTCAAGTTTTTCGTCATAATTAATATTTAAACTTGTTCAAAGCGTAACCAATATTTTTTGTTGAAAACAATAGTAGCATTAATACCCAACATGAAATTTTATAACCACGGCGCAGCGGCCATATTGGATTGCAAAATTAACACTAAATTCGTACTCAGCATACCAAAAAACCCCTTATACGATACCCAACATGAAATTTGAAAACCACGACGTGGCGGCCATATTGGATTGCAAAATTAACACGAAATTCGTACTCAGCATACCAAAAAACCCTTTATACGATACCCAACATGAAATTTTATAAGAATAGTTCGGCGGCCATATTGATTGCTAGAAACCCCATAATTTTATATCTACTACGCGGCAGCCATTTCGAAAACGCTTTCTCATAAAAAAAAACTATCGATTCGACATGAAATGAACCTTATTTACTTCCGTGTGCGGCATGAAATGAAATCTCAGATCTTTTTTTTAAACCGGTATTTATATTATTGATTTATTATATATACATACTAGCTGACGCCCGCGGCTTCGCCTGCGTAGAGAAGATTTCCCGTTCCCGTTTCCCATAAGAACTTGTTCCCGGGATAAAAAGTATATGTGTTATTCCGATGTATAAGCTATATTATTGTAGAGTTTCATTAAAATCTATTCAGTAGTTTTTACGTGAAAGAGTAACAAACATCTCTACAAACTTTCACATTTATAATATTATTAAGATTAAGATATTATATTATAATGTTGATAGTTGATTGCGAGTACGAGTTAATAAATAACATCAGCCTTGTATACTTGTGACAACCCTACAAGCATCACTGTCTAGACGTTGTCGGCATTTTTGTCAACTTCAAAGGCGTAACGCTACTGGTAGGTTTACTCTTTATACTGTGGTATTAGGTAGATAAGTAGGTAGTAGTAGTAGTAGGTAGGTATTCGTCTCCATATTATGTATGGAGGACGCATGTCGCGGATTGGGCCAAACGTGCTGGCCGGTCGCAGCGATAGCCATTAGGCAAATAAATAATTATTGTTTTTAAATAAAATAAATAAATAAATATCCATCACGCCTTATCCCCGAAGGGGTGGCAGAGGCATATTATATGACCACTTTTCACCGTATGGATTCCTGTCCCACGTAATAGGTGGTGAGCCCATTGCCGTGTTGAAATAGACAGACGCAGGTTGTGGCTACCTGCTGTTGAAATTTTTAAGCCGCCTATAAGGCCTTCAACCAGGCTTAACGACTACCATTTTACTGGCAACCGGGACCAACGGCTTAACGTGCCTTCCGAAGCACGGAAACGCTCGCAAATGTAAATGCCACAAAGTGGTCACCCATCCGAGTACCAGCCATAGTGAAAGTTGTGTAACTCAGTGATCGTTTACAGAACACTGAGACCGCGGGGCCACGAGCGCTTTAAATAAATAACGGAAAATAAAAGAGGATAGGCTGATGTCACTTCAGAGAAGATTCGATGGCTGAGCTCCGTGGCGACGACTTCGCTGCTGATCGCCATCAGTGAAAATCCGGGTTAGATACTGCATTGAATGTGCAGTCGCGTTTGTGAACCGTATATTAAAGTTTCATGTAACAAAATATCTCACGATAAACCCAAATAAACACTTTCGTTCAGTTCAGTGCTATTTGTTAGTATTTCAAATACCTGCGTATCCCACGTCTCTAGCTCAGGAGTGGGCGTGGACTAGCAGTGTTTCCAGTACCGGACAGTTGCAAGCCCACACCTCGTACTCCTGTTACGGTTGACTTCGGAAGGGCGTCACAATACGCAGCATCTGTTTAAATTGGAGATGTGTGAAAAGGGGCAAAACCTTGGTTGCGCCTTTTGCGCATAAAAGAGTAACCGCGTTATTTTTTCTATGTTGCATCGGTGATCTACATTTGTTTTTAATTAATTAGTTGTCGACACTCCCCGTTTCCCTTTATTCCATTTCTCTTTCGCACCTACCTTGTCTCGCATAAAGGAGGAGCGAGACAGCTGTATTACGCGCGCAAGTACCTATGCTCGCGCCGCTAGCCTCTCACGGGCAGCGACTACGACTGAAGACTCTCAGTCTGTCTTACACCACGCGCGCGCGCCCGCACCAACTATCGCAATAATTGTATTTTCCATGGATAAATAGTGTTTTCGTGCAAGGAAACCAGGAATTCAAGTCCAGGGACGCCCCCGGCAGCCTCCACCTCAGCATCTCGCAGCAAGCAGCAAAGTAGTGTGCCCATTCCTGTTTTTCCATTTCTTTTTCCGTCGACAATCGCGTGTATATTTCATTTTTTGTCTTTCCCCGCAAATACAGTCCATTTTGAATTTATTTATCTCGCCCGCTCAACCATTTTTTGGTCCTAACGATCCGGATTTGGATCCACTCGCTTTAGTAGTTTGCTAATAGAAACGCAATAGTTTTTATCCCATAGGGAATAAACACATTGGTATAGGTTATAGTTTTTATTCCACCACGGAATAAACGCATAGGTATAGGTTATAGTTTTTACTCCATTCGGAATATACGCATAGGTATTGGTTATAGTTTTTATTCTACCAAGGAATAAACGCATAGATTAGGTAATAGTTTTTATTCTATAGGGAATAAACGCATAGATAATAGTTTTATTCCATTAGGGAATAAACCGTAGACAGAGAATACTATAGACGAATTGATAGCTTTTGTTTCACTCACACAAAAAAGAAAGCAACTTATGCCCGTCTAGTGTGAAGAAAAGAAGCATAATGATTAGATTATTTGTTTCATCCAGCGTGCCGGTTTTTCCAGCACAATCTTGAGATTGAGCGAAACAAAGTTTGACAGCTGTTTTGCAGTTCATTGTCATTATTGAAAAAAATAGCTAAAAAGCGGTGTAAAGATAGTTTAAAGGTACAAAACTGTGTTATATTTCATTGTGGAGTAATATGACGAAAGAAATATTAATTTAAATCAATAAAAGATGGTGCGGTATAGTGTTATAAGATGTAAGTGATGGTGAAAAAAACCTAACCTAACCACTCCGGGAGTGCCGACAGAAGTGAAAACTCAATTTATTAATAATTTATTTATCTAGACGCGTTGGTACATGCATATATGCACACACTATAGCTGCGTATCGTAACGGGGTGTAGCGAGTCCAGAGATTTATCTCATCTAAAAAATTGCGTACTGCGCTAAAAGAAGTTTTTCCTTCAAAAATTGACCGGGATCGACGTTAATGATGATGATGATGAAAAATAAATCTACACTGAAAGACTCCTAATTGATTACACAGCATTATTTAATAAGACCTGTAGATGACCGGAATCAACGTTAGATGACGATGATGATAATGGTCGCGAGTCCAGAGATTTTATCTCATCTAAAAATAAGCGTACCGCGCTAAAAGAATATTCACTTCAAAAATTGACCGGGATGGACGTTAATGATGATAATGAAAAAAAAATTTATCTCATCTAAAAAATTGCGTACCGCGCTAAAAGAAGTTTATCCTTCAAAAATTGACCGGGATCGACGTAAAGATGATGATGATGATGAAAAATAAATCTACACTGAAAGAGTCCTAATTGATTACACAGCATTATTTGATAAGACCTGTAGATGACCGGAATCAACGTTAGATGATGATGATGATTATGGTAGCGAGTCCAGAGATTTTATCTCATCTAAAAATATGCGTACCGCGCTAAAAGAAGTTTTTCCTTAAAAAATTGACCGGGATCGACGTAAAGATGATGATGATAAAAAATAATTCTACACTGAAAGAGTCCTAATTGATTACACAGCATTATTTAATAAGACCTGTAGATGACCGGAATCAACGTTTGATGATGATGATGATTATGGTCGCGAGTCCAGAGATTTTATCTCATCTAAAAATATGCGTACCGCGCTAAAAGAAGTTTTTCCTTCAAAAATTGACCGGGATCGACGTAAAGATGATGATGATAAAAAATAATTCTACACTGAAAGAGTCCTAATTGATTACACAGCATTATTTAATAAGACCTGTAGATGACCGGAATCAACGTTAGATGATGATGATGATTATGGTCGCGAGTCCAGAGATTTTATCTCATCTAAAAATATGCGTACCGCGCTAAAAGAAGGTTTTCCTTCAAAAATTGACCGGGATCGACGTAAAGATGATGATGATAAAAATCTTACGCTTTTTCGATCAGGTCACGTGTCCTGACGCGAGTTTAAGATTTTATACCCATTACAGAAAAAGTGCTCAACGCCGCTAAAGAAGTTTTCACTTCAAAAACTGTATCTTTTCATTCGTAAGTACTACCAAGTTTTATCAGTTTCTAGGTTTTAACAGTAGGATATTGTGCATCTTGTATTCAAGCTGGATTTTCATTAGTAAATAAGATCAAATATCGTTATATTAGAAGTCTAACTTTTAATATAAATATAAGTCAAGGTCGCCATATCATGTATGCTAAATTACCCCAAATCAGATTATATTTTAAATAAAAATGCTGGTCATGTCATGTCGTACAAGCTACGTTTATTTAAACATAAATAAATAGACGCACAAAAATGGGAGACGTGCAGAAAAATTCCTTTGAGATATAGTAATTTTACGCTACGATAATTTTATTTTGAGCAACATAAGTTTAGGCCTAGGGTCCGGTAGCATCCAACATCTCAACGAGCCGGGGTCTTGGACAGGCAGCTAGAATTATCTATGATTAGGCTATATTGGAAATTACTACTCTCGTACCTCCCAACCATTCTACCACGCGTATCAGCGCCATGGCCTCATTAGTCAGTTAGCAGCAACATGCAGGCGAAGTTTAAAGATACGCTATTATATACCTAAGATGTTGTAGGAACTGCTCTAAAATTCAATATTTTATTATAAATATTGTATTACCCAACCGTGAGGTCTCGGTTCGCCCAAATTTTCCACTTTAGTGGTCGGTGTCTGCTATGCTAGACTAATAGTAGCTGTAATATCGTTGTTGACGGTGCTGTTAGAAACGACTGCCGCCTAATCTACCAATCTCTTAGAAGGTATCAGCTCACGTGCCCGAACCTTTTTCGTTTGTCAGCAGGTGTATCAGCTAGCATTGCATGTGAAGATACTTAAGCGCTTGTTTAGGTTTTTATTGTGTTGTGTTTAGTAATATATTTATTGGTTTCTTGCAGCTTTCCTAAAAGTGACAATTCGCATCAGATTTGGATAACAGCTCCAGGAGGATCTAATTAGTCACCTAAACCAACTTCAAGAACTTGAAGCATACATTTTGAACAAAAGTTTTTAAATAGAGAGAAGAAAAAGACTATTACATCGAGAAACTGGACCCGTTGACAATAATCGTAAACAATTTAAGAGACATAATATTATTATATACTGGGAGATACATTTTTATATAACAGTCTCTGCTTCCTTACAAATGTTTATTAAATCAATTAACTGCAAAACTAAATAATCATAATGAAAAAATAACATACTGTAATATATACTAACGAAAACTAGAACGTATCACCTCTATGGCGCAGTTGATACTGTATGCAAGAGAGGGGACAAATATTTGTTGGATCTGCAAATGTATGCTAAGGAGTTCAGGTATTTTCTATGTGAGTGTAAGGGTGTTTCCAAATTTCCAAATGCCCTTACCTGCCAGTGGTGTAAATGCTGTCTAACGGATGGGACAACGACGCAGGCGCCCTTACGGGATCGGTAGGTCAGGCGGCAGTCACTCACTCACAACAATTCCGAAAACTAAAAGCCTAATGATAGCTGCACTTAGCAGGGAAATAATAGTAAAGTAGATTACTAAACTAGAGCTTACTGACACTAATATCACAGTCAAAGGGTCATAAGTTTTCTCTCTTTATACTGGACTAACATAAAAGAGAACTTGTTTCCGATATTTAAATGTGTGCGTTTAAGTATGTTTATTAGTTGTCTAAATCCTATAACACAAGCTTGTATAAGCTTAATTTGGACTTCATGGTCTTGGTTGGTCTAGTAATAATGTCTTTTTATCTAAAGTACGGAGCGTAGGTGAATACTTAGAATTTTAATAATACACAATATGGGGAAAATTTCTTCATATGGTAACCCAGTTATAACACTACCTGTCCCTTTCTGCGGCACGCTGACTATGTGTCTATAGTATTCTCTATCTACGGATTAAACGCATACTTACCTACTGTTTTTCGCATAGGTAGGTACTAAATAGTTGGTAATTTCGACTGCACTGCATAGTAATAGGTAGACCACGCGGGCAGGTACCTAGGCCCGCGCGCGCAAGTAGGTACCTACGCTCGTTCGCGTCGCGTCTCGCTGCTTACCACCGCTGCCATTTTGATCGTTCGTTAGTTTTGCACTGCTATTAAGACTGTTTAACAGCTATAGTTGTTTTGTTTTAACAATGCCTCTGAAAGAGATTCCGGATCTACAGTTAAAACTATTACACGCTAAGAAGGATAGCCTTTTTAAGCGTATATAATCAATTTGTGATTATTCATCGAGGATCGCAGATGAATCAATAAAAGAATTGTTTTTATCCTCGATCGAAACCGTAGATAGTTTGCGCTTAGATTTCGAAAATGTTCTCGAAATAATTAACTTGCTTGAATTAAAATTAAATCCCGATTTCTTATTGAGTTATGACGCCATGTCATCTTTCGAAGATTTAATTTGTCGCATAAAACGTGTCGCTAAGTCATTGCAAGCGCCCGTGCCCGTGGTAGCCACCGATTCGAAACCCGGGCCAGCCGGTTTTGATTTGCTGAAACGGGACCGACCTAAATTACCGCCCATACAAATACCCGAATTTGATGGCGATATTAAAAATTGGCCTTTGTTTTTCGCTAGTTTCGAAAATACGATCCATAATAATAATTCGTTAACGGATTACGAAAAATACATTATTTAGTTAGTAAACTAACCGGGAAAGCAAAAACCGTTTACGCCGGTATAACGCTTAGCGCCGAAAATTATAGATTGATTTTGAATACTCTGAAGGTCAAATACGAAGACAAACGCTTAGTAACAACCGCTTATTTGGATCAAATATTTAATTTGAAAAATAGCTCATCGTGTAATGAACACGACTTAGAAAAATTCTTAGATATTTTTGCATCAGCTGTTCGCGCCCCAAAGAATGTCAAGGTCAATGACCTCTGTGACTTTTTGTTTTTGTATATCGGTTTAAAGAAATTTGATTCCGAAACCGTTCGCTTATTTGAAATGGATAGACGTGGCCATCAAATACCTAAGTTCGACGATTTAGAAAATTTCGTTCGTCAACATATTCGAATTTTGCAACGAACTTCGTTAAACCACGGTGTAGCGAAAAATAGTCCGACTAATCGTAGTAAGCCCACGAAGTCCACGCAGTCTTTTGTTAATTTTGAACCTACAACTTCGCAATCGCAAGTGTTGCATTCGAAAAATTGTTCTTTGTGTCAAGGTCACCATGACCAACTTTATAAATGTTCGGAGTTCAATAAACTCACTCCAAGCGATCGCTATAAATTTGTTCGTTCTAGTAATTTATGTATCAATTGTCTCAGTAAGAAACATCGTGTTTCATTCTGTAATTCGAATAATTTTTGTCGCAAGTGTAATGGTAAACACCATTCATTATTACACTTCGAAAACAATAACGCCATGTCCGGTAGTTCGCTCGTCGATTCCAGCTGCGCGAACTCAGTGCCTAACCGTCCGTCCGCTGTGACGTCACAGCCGCCCGCGCCGTTGAGTCGCGATTCGGAGCGCTCTCGCGTGTTTTCGACCCTGTCCGCGCCTAGCGACGGCGGCGCCACTGCCGCGCGCGTCAGCCGAACGATGTCGCTTTGTGCTCGCTATCAAGTTTGCACACAAGCCCTACTGCGGTACTTCTGGCAACCGCTCGAGTTGTTGTTTACTATACGCATGGTAGGGAACATAGTGTTCGCGCACTTTTAAATAGTGCTTCTCAAAGTAATTTTATTAGTAAAAATTGTTGTAGTCGTCTTGGTTTGCATATAAATAACCGCCCCGCCTTTAATGTTGTGAAAGGTATTGGGGGTTCCACTATGGCCGTTCAGGGTTCTGTAGGGATTAAAATCCACTCGCGTTTTGATTTTGATGTTGGTTTTTGATGGATTCGCTAGTCGTCGATAAGGTTACCAAACTTTTACCGACTGTCGCAGTCAATACCTCATTATTGACTAATTTTAGAGATTTGCCGTTGGCCGATGATACTTACGCCGTTCCAGGAGATATTGATTTGTTAGTTGGCGCTTCGATTTTCCAGCACCTCCTGTTGCAGCATAAGGTTCAAGGTCACGCATCGCACCCCGCGCCGCTCGCCTTAGAGACGGTTCTTGGTTTTGTTATTGTAGGTTAAGCACCCGCTTATTTTGATTGTAACTCGACAGTGTCATATTGTTGCACCGTCGAGCCGCTGGACTCCGCTGTCCGTAAATTCTAGGAGATAGAAGAGGTGAAGGTCCCTCCTATTGTCAGCCCGGATGATAAACTTTGTGAAGAGTTTTATAGTCGCACGACTACTCGCGATAGTGATGGTCGTTATGTTGTCGCACTCCCCTTTAAAGGTGATGTTAATTCGCTTGGAGATTCGTTTCAGTCAGCCGAAAAACGCTTCTTTTGTTTAGAACGGAAAATGCAGACATCTCCAAAGTTGAAGGAGGCTTACGATAGCGTAATAATAGAATATTTGGATAAAGGTTTCATTTCACCCGCGCCGCCCAAAACCGAAGAGACGAAGCACGCTCCTTCGTATACCAGACCGCACCAAGGAGTTGTCCGCGAGGATAAACCAACCACCAAGTTGCGCGTTGTTTTAGATGGCAGCGCCAAAATTAGTTCGAATGTTTCGGTAAACGATATTTTGCACAGTGGTCAAAATCTCCAAGGTAATTTGTACGAAATTATAGTTAACTTTCGCTTATTCGCTGTCGCGCTTTCAGCCGACATTAGACAAATGTTTCTTTGTATTTGTGTTCGCGAATCAGATCGCCGATTTCAACGCATTAATATAGATAGAATATTCGCATTCTCGGACTCGACCGTCGCTTTGTGTTGGACACATTCTTCGCCCCATCGCCGGGATACATTTGTTGCAAAAATTCAGTCGGAATTGGCGCCGCAAAACTTTTATCACGTGTCAGGTAGGGACAACCCTGCCGATTGTTTGTCTCGTGGGTTAACACCTGCACAGATTTTGGATCATCCGTTGTGGTTCCATGGCTCTTCCTGGTGCCAAGCCCCACCTGATGAATGGCCTGTTAGTCCTTTCAACCCCGCTACTGTGTCCACGCCGCCAGAGGAAAAGAAAGCCTCTTTGGTTGATACCGCACCGCTCAAAAAGTCGCCTATCTTAGACTTGTTATCTTAGAGTTGGCTAGCCGTGTTTCGTCGTGGTCGATTCTTTTACGTAGTGTTGTTTTTATTTGTCGATTTTTGAAAATCCTTCCTCGTCGCGTGCATGTTACCGCCTTTGACTTAAACAAGGCTGAGTTAATCGTGCTTCGTGAACTTCAGAGATTTTATTTTTCGTCTGAAATTAGAAATTTGGAATTGAATAAGCCTTGTAGTCGCGCTTTTCAGCATTTGAAACCTTTTTTGAAGGATGGTCTCATTCGAGTTGATGGTCGTTTGAGCCAGTCCGCATTAGAGTACGATCAAATGCATCCTATAGTTCTCCCGCGCAAGGATCACATCGTTGATTTTTTAGTTGAATATCACCATAGGGTGAATTGTCACGCTGGTCCAGATTTATTAATGTCAATTTTGCGCCAGATATACTGGATTCTCTCCGCACGCAATTTTATTCGTTTGACAGTTCATAGATGTATTCCGTGTTTCAAACTTCGCCCGAAGTCAATCGCGCCCGAATTGGCCGATCATCGTCCTTGTCATGTTGTTCAGGCTGCTGGACCGTTCGTACCGTACACGGGTACAGATTACGCTGGCCCCTTCAGGGTAACAGTTTCTCGTGGTCGTGGTATACGCTCCACGAAAGCTTATGTTCGTCTTTTTGTTTGTATGACGACTCGCGCCGTTCATATAGAATTAGCTGGTGATTTGTCGTAACCTTTCCGAACTACATAATTTTTTGCGTTCCAAACACTTTACGTTTGAAGAGCTGAGCACCGTGCTCACTCAAGTCGAGGCCGTAATGAATACGCGTCCTCTTTGTAGAACCTTGTCTAGTGACCTCTTGGAGCCGCTTGCACTGACTCCAGCGAACTTTCTGAATGTTACACCGTTAAAATACTTACCCGCTTTTGAAATAGAGGAAGATCGACTTCATCTTCTCTCGCGTCATGCATTATTGGATAAATTCGTTCAATCGTTTTGGAAGCGTTGGAGGACAGACTATTTGCATTTTCGAACCCTATTACTGTCGGTACTGTCGTAGTTATTTTAACTGAAAATATGCCTCTATTACATTGGCCTCTTGGGGTAGTAGAAGAAGTTTTCCCTGGGTCAAATGAGATCACCCGTATAGTTCGCATTAAAACCGCAACTGGTTCGTACTTGCGACCAGTTATTCATCTTTGTCCTTTGCCTAATCAACAGTAACTTCAATAACAAATTTAGTTTGTTCGATTAGGTTTAGTTTAGTTCGATAGCATTTTGTTTATTTAGCAGCTAAAGCTTAGTGGCAACTGTATAGTCAGTTGTTCCTTTTTCGAAGGTAACCCTTCAAGCCGGGGGGGAAATGGTTGCGCCGGTGTACGATAAAAGAGTAACTGCGTTATTTTTGTTTTTAATTATTTAGTTGTCGACACTCCCCCTGTTTCCCTTTATTCCATTTCTCTTTCGCACCTACCTTGTCTCGCATAAAGGAGGAGTGAGACAGCTGTATTTCGCGCCGCTAACCTCTCACGGGCAGCGACCACGACTGAAGACGCTCAGTCTGTCTTACACCACGCGAGCGCGCCCGCACCAACTATCGCAATAATTGTATTTTCCATGGATAAATAGTGTTTTCGTGCAAGGAAACCAGGAATTCAAGTCCAGGGACGTCCCTGGCCGCATCCACCTCAGCATCTCGCAGCAAGCAGCAAGGTAGTGTGCCCATTCCAGTTTGTCCATTTCTTTTTCCGTCGACAATCGCGTGTAAATTTCATTTTTTGTCTTTTCCCGCAAAAGGACTGTCCTTGGTCATGGTCACTTATTTAGAAAGCACTTTTTTTTTTTATATTTATTTTATGGCCTGGTTACGAAGACCTTTTAGTCAAATCTTATTTTTATCATATTTCTTCAATCTTATCTTCTAATTAGTCCTGTCTAGTCTTTGTCGATGTCTTGTCCTCAGTCCTAGGTCCTGGTCCTTGCCCTCAGTATAATGGGGCATACTTATACTGAGGTTTTCAGTGGACTTTTTTCGCGGCTAGAGATAAAATAGCATTTCACTGCATATATATCATTGTCTTTCACTATAGCACGTTAACACAATTTTTATGCCCAAGAAACACCACACACACCACTCCCGCACATAAAACAAGATAAATGCACTAGTTTCAGAAAATGATATACAGCAAGCGTCCGCACTTGACACTCTTCTCGCCAAAAGTCCTCTTTGCACTATTGTCACTGTCATGCCACAGATCATATAATTATTGCTCCCTGTCATGCACAGACTTACTGTCATGTCAGTGTTTCGTCTGGCGGCGGGGGATTGTTTTGTGGTGCATTTGAAAATTTGATTTTAGGTTTAGTGTACGAGTTTTAGTTTGTGTCGTAAATAAAATATTTAATATGTCTGCTGCAAATGGTGCGTCGTCTGCCAACACGGCGCCAATAACAGCTACTGACAGTTTAACACAAGCTCTGAAAGCCAACATAATTCCCAATCAAGAATACTTATTACAGGTATTTACTTTTAATAATTACAGAATTTGCATGCGTGTACTGTAATTGCCATGTGTTTTCATGCTTCGTAAAGCACGTCAGCTCTTGGTCCCTCCCGATTGCCAGTAACATACCAGCCGGTAATGCAAAGTTTGAAGGCTGGAAAAATTTCAACAGCAGGTAGCCACTACCTGCATCTGTCTATTTCAACACGGCAATGGGCTCACCACCTATTACGTGGGACTGGAATCCATACGGTGAAAAGTGGGCATATAATATGCCTCTGCGACCCCTTCGGGGATAAGGCGTGATGGATATTTATTTTTATAAAACAATATAAGCCTATATACCATTATAAATTTTGTTCATTCCAAACATATTTTTCTCTCAAAACTATAGGCTATAAGTTAAGAAAGGATATCTGCCTTTAAAAACTTATACTACTTCTCGTTTGCAGGGTTCAGTTTTGGACTCTGCAGTTGAAGTCTTACTTCATCGTCTCCGAGGTTTATGTGACAATGTTGATGCAGGTCCTGAAACATTTGATGACCAAGAAGTGTGTTTTAGCTTGAGAGATCCAAATCAACAGGTAAGTAACATAAGTTTATTCACAACTTGATGTGATCATCTAGGACGATAACTTTTTTCTTTTTAAATTCAATAAATGAGAATAACTTAGTGTCTAAATAGGCAAGAGTATTAAATATATAATATTTACTTCAACAAAAATCAAAAATGGGCTCTATACTATACTCTATACAATACTTACAGTTTACCAGGCATTTCTCATCTGCTAAATTTGACAGAAACTTATATGGTAAAAGAAAGTAACGTCGTAAATTAAAAAAAAGAACAGTGTGAGCCTAAATATTTTCTTATCTCAAATGCTGAATTAAAATAAGTCATTTATGTTAGAAACTGGTAGTTTATTATGAAAGCACAAGAAAAGGTAATTTATTTCTTAAAAAATAATCCATATTGATGCTGCAACATGGAACAAGAGTTTTAATCACTGACATAAGAGTGTTTTATGAGATGATTTAAATTTCTTCTAGAATTTGCCTGTATTTCTTAATGAGATATTGGGTTGTGACTCTAAACTTTACTATTAATGTTCTAAAAAACATTGAAACTTCCTTCCATGTTTGCCATCTCACCGATACTTGACCACATCTAACAACCTAACAACTCTAACAATAAATTAAAAATAAAACCTAGGCTTGTCATTAACTGACATTAAAAATTACAAAAGGTAAACAAACATTATGAGCCCATCAATATTACTTTATATCTTAAACAATCACTATCTCCTAGGTCGCCTATATTTTATTTTTGTATTTAATATTTCAGGCAGCGCCACTAATGCTGCGTGTCAGAAAAGCCCTGGATGCCCGAGATATGCCTTATCAACTGCGGTACATTGGTCAACCAGATTTAGGTGATAAGAACCGCCCTACAGTGGTCAGGTCTAGCCTTGACATAGCCTGCAGTGGCATGCTCATTGAGTTCCTCAATGAACTTGGATGCAGAATAGAATTTGAATACAGTGTCAAAGGTAATGTGATTAACTAACTTTACCCGGCAGTATCACACAATTGCTTTTTTTTTATGTCTCATTACATACTTAAAACTCATATTACGCACAAGGTTATTTACTAAACTCATTTGTTAATGAATGCCTATGTCAGTGTTATATCTAGGGTTATCATTCTGAAGACTCACCGGAACTCCCATCTATAGCCAGATGGAAGGGTATGTTTTACCTATGTCTATCTATGTACTGAATCCTCATAATAATATATGGCTGTGATGAAAGTCAATCAAAGAAAGTTGTATGCTGTAATAGATGGTTGGATAAACAAGATATTCCAACACCTTAGCAAGGTTTACTATACTATACCATTATATACTTTTCTATGAAGATTTTATAGAAATAGACAGTCTTTTATTTTGAATCTTGGCAAAGGATTACCTATCTCTTATCACAATCTCTTACACCTATCATGCTTCTATGTGCATTGGTATTGTAATACTGATAGTTTTTGCAAATGAATTCCAGTATTAGACTAGAAATTACAATTTAAAAGCCTTCACATTAAAAATGTCTCTACCCTGACTGTGCATAATGCTCATATGCGCATGTGCACATCCTGTGGTTTTAGTTGGTTTGATTCCAATATAGTTAAATCACCATTGGTGTTAGAGTTTGTAGAATCAACTGTGTTCCTAGGTATAACTATTGATGCCAATTTGCAGTGGGGCCCACACATAGATAAGACAGCCTCTAGATTAAGTTCGGCTGCATACACTGTAAAAAAGATCAGGACTCTAACAGATGTGGATACGGCTAGAATGGTTTACTTCAGCTATTTTCATAGTATTATGTCTTACGGTATTCTCCTTTGGGGGAGTGCTGCAGATTTAAATATTATTTTTGTTCTACAAAAGCGGGCTGTACGCGCTATTTATAATTTGGGCCCCAGAGTTTCTCTCCGAGAAAAATTCAAAGAAGTAAATATTCTAACCGTACCATCACAATACATTTTTGCCAATCTTATGTATGTCCAGAAAAATCTATCACAGTTTTCTAAACACTAGAAATAAAAATAATCTTTCAGTCCACCACAGTCGACTACATAAGATTGGCGATTCTTTCCAGGGTAACTGTATACGCTTTTACAACAAGCTTCCCTGTGACCTGAGAAATTTACCTTTAAATAAATTTAAAAAGTTTATTAAAAACAAGCTTTGTGAAAAAGGTTTTTACTCCGTTACAGACTATTTGCAGGACAGGGACGCCTGGAAATGATCTGCTGGCAAAGTGAAATAATATTAAATTGTAAATAGGCCATCAAAAAAAAAGCCTTCCTAAGTTTCTTGCCGGTTCTTCTCAGGTGGGCCGCGTTCCGAACCGGTGGTCGCTTTAAATATTTTAAATAGTGTATGACATTTTGTAAGCGCCGTTAAAATGGTCTATGCAAAATAAAGATTTTTTTTTTTTTTTTTTTTATTAGCTCTGGTGGTATGAAGAAAAAAGAAGCATGATATTTTGAAAAAGATTTATTTTATATTTTCTCATTTTACAGGTTACATGTTCAGAAAAGGACGAATGAAAATAACTGTCGCGAAAGTGTTCAAAATATCTCAAGGCTCTATGCCGCCGGAGCCCATCTCACAGAGTTATCTTGTGGAATTATCCGTAAGTAAAGTATCCACTGCTTTTCGCTAAAGAGTAAAAGATGTATTTTTTAGATTTCAGCCAAAACTGAACCATTTATATTATTATTTTTATACCTATATAAACCTATACCTGTTCTCATATTATTTATCCAAAATCATCTCGAATTCCTTACACTCATATTAACTATTACACATCTCAAACTACTAAGTATTAAATCAATTACATGAGGTCATACACTGAAGGTCATGTTTTGACTAGCAAATCTTACAGATTTTGAGAAACCATAACGGCAACACATGACAATGAAATATGAAGGACACATTAGCGATTCAAGCCAAAAATGTCGTTACTAATCACACTGACAAGTCTTAAAATGTCTCAAGACCCTTGTATATCCAGGTCTAAAATTCTTATTGAAAGATGAAAGAAAAAAAATAAAATTTCTTAAGATGCATGAAAGTAAATTGAATGCTGTGGAGATGCGATCACTTCGAAATTCGAATACCCAGGTTTCGCTGCCGTAAAGCAACGTTGGCACTAGCACTGCGTTATAAATCGCGAGTTGTGCTTCTTTTACGATGCTTTGTCGCTTTACTAATTGGTACAAAGCACCGTTGACTTTGATTCCGGCTGTTACTCGCCGTTCTACATCCGAATCACATCTTCCATTCGCGCTAAACATACTCCATAAATACACAATTTCATTCACTTGCTCTAGACATTCCTGATTTACCCAAATCTCGCACTTAGTTCTTACGTCTTCTCTTTCAAATACCAGAACCTTAGTTTTACTTGCATTCAAGCGGAGTACCTTTCTTTCACACTCCTCTTTCATATTAGTGACTAATGCCTGAAGGTCGGCTTCTGATGAGGCCATGAGCACCGCATCATCAGCGTACAACAGACAATTTACTGTTAAGTCATTGCGCCCAGTGGCGTGCACAAGGATTTCGGATAGGATATGCATGCCCTAACTACCCGAAATCCCCGCGAGAAATGAAGCGCTTGTGGCCGCACTGACTCAGTGTCCTGTAAACGATCACTGCGTTAAGCAATTTTCGCTATGGCTGGTCACGGATGGGTGAGCACTTTGTGGCATTTATATTTGCGAGTGTTTCCGTGCTTTGGAAGGCATCTTAAACCGTTGGTTGGCTTAACGACTGCCATGTTACTGCCTACTGGCATGGCAACCGGGGTTAGTAACATGGCAGTCGTTAAGCCAAGTATGAAGGCCTTGTGGGCGACTTTATAATTTCAACAGCAGGTAGCCATAACCTGCGTCTCTCTATTTTATCACGGCAACGGGCTCACCACCTATTACGTGACACAGGAGTACACACGGTGTAAATTGGGCGTATAATATGCCTCCGCCTGCCTTCGGGGATAAAAGCGTGATTGATAAACATAATTGTGAAAGTTTGGATGGATGGACGTTTGTTGTGTAAACAGCTGAAAGGATTGCATTGAAACTGGGTATGTACTTATGTACATACCAAGTAGAGACCTGGATTAACATATACTACTTATTATCCTGATGCTGGCGATGCTGCCACGTTAACAGGAACGACGTGAGACAAACCGCGGGGCGCTGCTAGTTGTAATATTTTTAAAATAACTAATACTTTTGGGTCGATCGCAATTTGATTCTAATGTAGAGTTATACTTGATATCAAAATTTGTTCGTTATTGTTCCATGAAATTTTCGAACTCATTAATTTTTTTAGCACAATAAACAATATCACTAGTTTTTTTCTGTAATATTTCATACAACATGTCTGTCTCGGAAAATAATTCTGTAAATGTGTTTAGAAAAAAAAAAAATTCGAATTCTTTTAAATTATTTAAAAATCCAGAAACTAGTGTTAATGTTTCTCCGTCCCATTTTTCGTCATTTTCCAGCATATGGTCAAACATACCTATCAAATTATCAAGTTGTGTAGCAATAACATTAATCGTGCGTGAGTGGTTACTCCACCTTGTTTCGGCAACACGAGGTAATTTACGCATTTGAATATATTCGTTATATTGCGCGGTCCTTTTTGTATTACCATGAAATAAATTTGCTAATGCGCGAACAATACTGAAAAAACGTTTGGTTTCCGAAACTCTTTCAAAAGACTTGGAAAGAATAAGATTAAGTACATGTGCTGAACACCAAACATACGTCGCGAGTAGGCATTTTTGTCTTATTATGCTTTGAACTCCATTAACCTCAGAAGATAAAACTGACGCCCCATCGTAAGTTTGAGCAACTACTTTATTTAGGCAATTAAATTCCTCTAAAACTTTGATAATTATCGAGCTTAAAGTGACAGCTCTCCGATCAGAACTAACATCAATATATTTTATAAATCGATCTATTATTTCTGAGTAACGAAAATATCTTAAAACAAGAACAACTGTTCGCGACCGCTGACATCCGGAGTTTCGTCAACAAAAACAGCAACAAAATCAGATTGTGTTATTTCATTTTTTTATCTCATTATACATTACAGACGCGACGCTAGAAATTAGATCATTTTGAGTTCTATTCGACAACCCCGTAAATGAGCTACCAGATTTCGATTGTAAATGAGTTTCTAAATTACCGTCATATTTAGCTAACAGATCTACAAGTTCCAAAAAATACCTTTATTATATGATGAAGCGTGTTCATCATGACCACGAAAAGCTAATTCTTGTTTACCGAGAAAGCAAACTACGTCTATCAATCGTTTAAAAATATTTCTATTCCTATCAACTTTTGCGTTGTGCCTATCAACGTCTAATTTGAACTGGCTATTTAAACTAGACTCTATTCTACCTTTTCCAAAAATTTTAAACGTTAAACAAGAATCTATATGTTTTTCCGACAAATCGTGTTTAGCAGGCGCTTTGTAAAAAATATTTAAATCTGAATACCCGATATAAGACCAAACATTATTTTTATCTTGTTTTGAAAATAATATACAAGGAAAACAAAATAACTTATTTGTGTGTACACAGCCCGCTAGCCAGTTATAATTTTCGTAATACTTTTTATTAAAATTACGTATGATATTACCTTTTTTTTAATTAGATTCAAATCGCGAACAGAACGTCCTCTGACAATAATATTGTATTTTTCATCAAACGACAACGTCGAGAAAACACGAGTTTTTAATTTATTTAAACACACATCACCAGCACAGATCTCACAGCTATAATTTTCCATAATTTAGGTTAGTAGTTCCCTAAAATACTAATGAATGGCACTAAAACATATTTCTTTGTTTAGGGAATTATTTATTTATACAAGTTGTAGTATTGGGATTGTGGGCTAGGGTATGCAGTGCTTATTTGCTTCTATGGACCGCACGCGCCTTTGCGCCTCCCACAAATACCTTTCAGACTTTTCTTGCATTCTTGCCGTTATAACCTTTGCATACACCTTACTAGCTAAGCTGACCAAGCTGATCGCTCTGTAGCTGGAGCAGTTTAGGCGAGAGCCTTTCCCTTTGTAGATAGGTACTACAACTGCTATTCGCCAGTCAACCGGGACTTCACCGGTCCGCCAGCATAAGTTGCATAGCAGACAAAGAGTGTTCCAGACGCGCGACCCACCGTACTTGATCATCTCAGCAGTAACTCTGTCTTTTCCCGCAGCCTTACTACATTTCATACTTATCGCTTGTTCAATCTCTTTCATACTAATGACTTCAATGACACCAGGATCCGAAGCGTCACAGTGAGCTCCACTTCCCGATGCGGCATCTCTGTCCTTACTTGCATACATCCATTCATAATATTCACTCCATCTCTGCAGGATGTCAGTTTGTTTTGTTAGGACATCGTTGTCAACACTAAGCACTTTATTCATACTGCAGACTGTCGAACAACTCCGAGTCTTGCCTACCTCTTTCCAGAAGAGCTTGGCATTATCTCGGAAATTGGACGACAACCTTTCATCCGCTTTCATTCTGCACCTTTCACGAGCTTCCTCTATCAGTGCTTTAGTGTTAACCTTTTGCAGTTTGTATCTCTCTTTCATATTCAAATCATTCCGCGAGGCTAAGTAGTCCAACCATGCTTTCTTCTTCATTCGTACGGCTTCTTTCACTTCATCATTCCACCATGCATCGCGTTTATTACTACTACCTCTTTTTGTCTCTCCACACACTCCCACAGCGGCATTTACCATACTATCCCTAAGGTTCTGCCATACACATTCCACATTCTCACTACTAACATTGACGTCGCCAAGCTTTTTGGCTACCCTTTCTTTATATTTATCCCCAATGGATGCATACTGCAGCTTCCAGCTTTTGATGCTATAAGTCGGCTCAGGTTCAGGACACTCGGCACGATGACGCCAACCTGCAAGCAGACCCCTATTCCTAGTTATGACTAGGTAGTGGTCTGATCCCAGCTCAGCGCCACGATAAGCCCTTGTGTCCATCACCTGTTTACGGAGCCGACTATCCATTAGGAATAGATCTATCATGCTTCTCTTTGACTTACCTCTCCTCGTACGTACATATGAATTTGTTTGTGGTTGAACATTGTGTTCGCCACAAACAAATCCTTTTCCTTACAAAATGCCAGTATAAGCTTGCCGGCGTCATTCACCCTTTTGTCCCTATTCTTCCCGAGTACCGACTCAAATCCATCGCGAGGGGTACCCACCCATCCATTTAAGTCTCCACACACTATAAGTCTTTCACTTCCTTTTACCACATTAAGAGCTTCTCTCATACTCTCCCAGAAGTCCTCTAGCTCAATCGCGCTCGACGAAGACACTGGTGCGTAAGCAGCCACCAGGAAAACTTTCGTCAAGCCGAGCTTTAAACGGATCCAGAGGACTCTAGGACCAACCAATTTATACTCATACATACCGGAGACCAATCGCGAGGACAAAAAAATCCCAACCCCCTGACTGCCATGCTTGCTCTCTGGTACTCCAGACCTTAGCGCGAGCATCCCACCCGGGAGCTCCAAGACTTCGCTGCCCTTGCGCTTGGTCTCTGTCAAGCACACAGCATCTAATTTTCTCTCTTTCATTACATCCATCAACTCATTCATCTTCACTTCCATTCCTCCCCTTACATTCCACGCAGCTACCCTGCACTCCGTCCTCCACTTCCCGCCGTGTCGGGCCGCGCGTGTAGGGTGGCGGTCCCATACGCCGCTCTGGCACACACTTTTCGCACCAGCGGGGACGAACTGGTGCGCGTCGACTCGGGGGCACGCCCTAACATTAATCGTCCTCGTAGCACTCGTGTCGGAGTAGAATTGCAGCCTTGGCTGGCAGGGATGGCGACTGATGGCTGGCAGGGATGGCGAATAGATGAATCTATCACTAAGTAATGCCAAAATTTAATATATTTCAGGTGTTAGCGCCTCAAGGACAAGACGCTATTGCAGAGGACATGCGCACCTTCGCCGACCAACTGCGGCCCCTCGTACAACTAGACAAGATTGACTATAAGCGTCTAGGTCACATGACCACCTAACCCATGTTCCTCACTTAGGCTGTCTCCAAACAATCCCTGCCTAAAGAACTCAAAGGATTGTAAGAAGACAGTCTTTGTTATAAACCAATATGAAAAATATACCAAGGACATTTTATAGTGATATTGATCTCAAGTGAATTCTTATTATGTGTTGGGATGAAAATGTAAACACAGGAATAGAATAAAATACATTCAATGAAAATAATTCTAAATGTGTCTATGGCAAATAAATAATTGTATTTATATTTCTTAAAAACACATTTGGAATAAAATACAATATACCTTCACCAATGTAAATAATAAAACTTAACTCTCTGAAAAATAAATGAATAAATGTAATCTCTCAAGTCTGTGTGTCTGTCCCAGTTGCGTCTCGCGAAGTCTCGGCGCTGCAGAGTCCACGCTGAACACTCCGCCAGTGTTATCTGTGGGCACTTGACTTTTTTTTAATGCAATCGTCAAATTTTCTTCAGGATATTGAATATATTAATGTTTGGAGCTGTCAATGGATTATCTTCAATGGGTTTATCAGACGCAATGTCTTCTGTCTTGATGTTGTGTCCAGTATTCCAGTACTTTTTCATTCTAGTCGTAGTAGTACTCAAATGCTCTGAAGACTGATTTGTCCATGGGCTGTAACTCATGGATTATGTATGTTGCTTGGTAGACAGAAAAGTTTTATATAAAACTAGCTGACCTGCCCGGCTTCGTCCGTGACATACTTCTAACCCCGTGGCACCCATTTAATCCCGTCGCTTATTACTTTTCCAAAAATGTATGAAAGTTTCCCCGATTTGTGGACATTTATGATTACTGCTCTGTTCTCCTGTGTACTGGCGTGATGATATATAGCTTAGAATCTTCTCTCTTCGTCAATAAATGGGCTATCCAATACAAAAAGAATTTTTCAAATCGGTCCATCCGTTCACGCGTCATGGCGTGACCAAGGGAAATTTTAAATATATAGATTTGTCTGCAGCATCTACGATGGAATGAACCAAAGTGACATTTAGCACCATCAAATACCAGCAAGCTTATATTTAGCAAAATGGTGAATCTAGATGACATAAGCGTCCACTGACATATCACTACATATTATGAAGCAAAGTCGCTTTTCGCTGTCTGTCCTTATGTATGCTTAGATCTTTAAAACTACGCAACGAATTGCGGTGCGGCTTTTTTTAAATAGTTAGCGTGATTCATATAAAAGGTTTTTATGTATAATTTTGTTAAGGATTTGTGTACATTGACTAAATTATAACGATACTAGTTGACGCCCGCGTAGAGAAGTTTTCGCGTTCCCGTTTCCCACAGGATTTTTTTCCCGGGATAAAAATTAGCCTTTGTGTTATTCTGATGTATAAGCTATATTATTGCAAAATTTCATTAAAATCTATTCAGTAGTTTTTACATGAAAGAGTAACAAACATCCATACAAACTTTCACATTTATAATATTACTAGTTGACGCCCGCGGCTTCGCCCGCGTAGAGAAGTTGTCTGTTCCCGTTTCCGACAGGAACTCGTTCCCGGGATAAAAAGTAGCCTATGTGTTATTCTGATTTATAAGCTATATTATTGTAAAGTTTCATTGAAATCCATTCAGTAGTTTTTACGTGAAAAAGTAACAAACATCCACACAAACTTTCGCATTTATAATATTAAGATTTGTTGGGGATGTGGGGGGAAAAAAAGGGAGCTTTCAAAGAAAACGCTGCCTAAACTCTTTAAGATATAACAAAATAATGTATGGTGTAATTGTGTACCTAATGTAGGTCTACAAAAAAGTTTGCGACGGTATATGTCTATCTTTTATGAATAACAAATCCATTTTAAAACTTAAAAAAACACCATCAATTATAAAGCGGTAATTTGAGGGCTATTTACACAAATATGCTATTAATCCTTATCATTTTTACTACGTTAGTTGGCTTCAGCATTTCATAAAGATTATTTTGTCCCTTTACACCTTGCAAAGTAAATGAATATCTTACGAGTTATAGCAAATTTAATATAAGGCGCAAAGAAATTAATTTTGTGTAACGATAATTCGACCGCACCATGGGCGTAGGTACTGGAGAGCGGAGATGTAATCAACGAATTTGGAAAATGTTCGTACATTATTGTGAAATTAATAAGCGACGGGATTAAATGGGTGCCACGGGATTCGAAGCATGTCACGGGCGAAGCCGGGCGGGACAGCTAGTATATTATAAGTAAAAAGAATCAACCTTTTACAAAGCAGAGTTGGTTGGAAACGTTTGAAGGTGATGGTGTTATTATTTTGACCTAAATCGCCAATATTTGGTTTTTATATCACTCACGTAGTCTATTTATTATTCACGGAACTGCCTTCGTAAGCATGTCGCCGAACTGATCTAAGTCCGTCAGACATGGCTACAACTCCGTCATCCACATACAGAACAAGTATTTTCTTGTTTTCCACCTTCTTTGAAAACAGACGGATCAGCCATATTCTGTTCAACACCTTTTTACAGCAGAAATTCTGCAAAACGTAAATTCTAGCAGCGAGGTGCCTGTTTCAGACCGAAGAGCCTTCCGTTGCAGTCAACAGACTTTTGAAGTTCAATCTGATAAACCAGCTGGCTGCTTTATGTACTTATTCCAGTTTTCCATTTAAGAAGGCTATGGAAACGTCAAACTGTGTGACCTTCTCCTGGGCGCTAAGCAAGTCTCTAATTGTAGTTATCCGGGCAACAGGGCTATACGTCTGTTGGTAGTTCTAAGCCTTAACGTTGCTTAAATCCTTTTACCAGTTTCGCTTTATATTTATTGATCGTGCCACCTTGGTTTATTTTTATCCGGAAGACCCACTTGAATGGCAAGGCCTTCTACCAGGAGGATTATTATATCGGAAGATTATGGCATTGTATCGGAGTATCTGTCTACATTTGATGTATGATACTGCGTGTGCTTGCTTGGGATATATACCTCCCGTCCGATCATTAGTTCTTCTAAAGTTTTGGTTTGGTTTTTTGTTGCTTCTAAGCTTTTGGGTAATTAGACAACTTTTTTAAATGTATCAATCAATGTGGCTTGTCCTGAAGAATCTTTTCCTTGATATACAGGTTATTTGCGTTCGAATTGAGGCTCAATATGTCTCTTAGGATATTATCATTGAGTGCCTCAAATTCACACTGCATTGCTATATTTTTTAAATCTGTTATGTAGGTAGCGATAGACTCGTCCACAATGGATGGAAAGGCTTTTGATTTTGCAACAAGTTCTTTCAATGTTATTGTATCAATGTCTACATTGAACGAGTAAAATGTGTCTAGAGCGTCTAGTTCTATGTAATGTAGCAAGGTGGAGACTAACCTGTTATGTTTCTCTTTTTCCAAATTGTTTGCCCGTAGATATGTCTTGAACACCGTCAGCCAATTCTTCCACGCTAGTAGCATATTTGAATTCTACATATCTAGCGGAGGGATGCGACCACGCATTTGATTTTCGACTTAGGGCTGCGATTTCTTTTCTGTCCGACAAAATGAATGTGAATGTAGCTCGGCGGTGACTATGTGTTTTGTGCGCGAATGTTCTTTAAACTCTTCGGACACTATATGAAGATGATTGATACTATATCAAGAGAGACAGTTTATAATATTTGCTTTAATATAATTATACCTAGCTGACCCCAGCGGCTTCGCCCGAGACATATTTTGAACCGCCGTCGCACCCTTTTAATCCCGTCGCTTATAATTTTCATTTATCATTATTCATTTATGATTACTGCTCCGCTCTCCTAGGTAGTAGCGTAGTAATATAGTCTATAACATTCCTCGACAAATGGGCTATCCAACACAAAAAAAAAATCGGAGCAGTAGTTCTTGAGATTAGTGCGTTCAACCAACCAAACAAACAAACACACAAAGAAACTTCCGCTTTATATATTAGTATAGATTAGTAATATCTTACAATAATCACTTAAGCCTAGTGTGCGCTACATGACGGGATACATCGAGGGCGCCACTGGTAGGCGTAGTGTTGCACACCTAACAAAACCGCAGATATAGGTACTAGGCATAGACTAAATATAAATGTAACATCTTCCCTTTTAAGGTGAAACATATACAATATGTTAAAACATTGTTATATTTAATTAATTAAAATATTTCATGTACCTAATAAGGCTTTTCAGTTGCTGTTGATGTAATATCACCATTCCCTTTAACCCCAAGTGGTGGTTTGCATTGGTTGAAATTACACTCGCTGTTTTTACATAATACTTACATCATGAAAGCTTTTGTACCATAACATTAATTTATGAAAACATATCAAGACCATTTGATAAATTACTTACAACAAACAAAATAAAAATATGTTTGGGTCTGGGGGTGTATAGCTAGGGGAAGTAAACTGTAGGCTACTATTGCAATTTTTGCCGAAAGTTTGTATGATATATCTAGGTATCATTGTGAAAGTCCAAAAATCTAAAACTGTCTTACAACTTTTGTTTCACATACTTAAAATTCATTTCTATGGTTTTTTGCCATAATCCCGGAAGGGTAGGTAGAGGCAACATACTGACTGCCACATTTCACCGTTTGTATTTTGTTCAACTTGGTGATCCCATTGCCGTCTTGAAATGGACAGGCGCAGATTGTGGATCTCTGCTCTTGAATTTTTTGTCTGACAGCTGAGACCAACGGCTTAACGTGCAATAAAATAGTAGATTATGGTACAAGTGTGTAAAGTTGGTGATTACCGCTGTGGCGCTATTGAGACCCGAGCCGTAAGGCAAGGGTCTAATTAGAGCCGAAGACGGTATTTTTTTATTTGAGACTAATCCCACCCACATTCCCATTACTGTGACTCCTGTGAACCAGGATCTACAGCAATGACCAAAACACCAGAATAGTTACAACGAGCTCGATCTCGGTGATTTCCCAGGAGAAGTTAGCATGTCTTGGAACCCGCAACGAAATTAATCAGAAGATAATGTGAGGAAGTAAGAAAAGAACGTAATGCCTCTTCCCTCCTTTGCAAAGCGGGAGACCTGGAAAGCAACTAGGTGTCTAGGTCCTATAGAAATAGGGAAGCACCACGGTAATAGTATATTACGGGTCCTATGTGAGCTATGTTTGATTTCAGTAATATGTATGGCAGAAACGTTTAAAAGCACGAAAATTCACCCTCGATGCCACGAGATCCGCATAGTAAACTACTTCCGACGTTACTTGTAAACAATTAAGCATATTATATAAGTATATGAGGGGCGGTCTGCCCATACCGGCGCCCCGTAACACATACAACCTAGATAAGTGGCCCCGTAAACGACCTTCAGTGTGAACGAAAGTCCCCATGTAGCAGTAGATATTCTCGACAACGCATAAAAGCTATTTTTAGCCTTTTCACCTACAGTTTTTATGTGCTCAACGAATGAAAATTTCGCTCTAAAATCAATCCTAAATAGCAAACCGAAGTTTTATTTTTAATGTAAACGTTATTGAATTTAATGCGCGGTGGTACTTTCAAAATCAACAATACACACATGTACCATACGACGTTTTTCAATACACTAATACAGTTAACACACGACCGGATTTGATCCGACCAGACCGCGGATTTGATTTGCCGCCCGACCAAATCTTACCGTCTGTAAAGCAGTCCGGTGGACATAATTATTATTATTTGAGTCCGCCTCGATCCGCATCGGATATGATCAATGTTGTCGTTCTAGCTACTTTGTCGTAAATTTCCCCAGATTTAATTTAATTTTTCTCCAGACACTTTTTCATATTTTTTTTCCCAATGTTGCCATCTTAGTTAGTTTGTCAAAAATGTCCCCAGTACCGATTTTACCTTTCCCCAAAAAATTACTTTTTTATACATTTTTTGCCAGAAAGAAAAAAGAGCTACGTTAAAACATAACGTAGTGTTTATTTACTCTATTTAGAGGAATACTATGCATACCAGTTATCTACATAGATAAGTAAAATTGAAATGTGTGTGTGTAATTTAAAATTTGCAGCTTTTCACTAAATGCATATAAAATAATATACTTTATTAGAAACTTTTCATTTCCACAAAAGTTTTTTAAAAAAACAATTTTACCCTAGAATAGGGAAAAGCCCCTAATCTGAACACCCTGTCTGGTCGTCTGGTCGTCCGGTGCGGTCTGATCCGGTCGTCTGTTGCGACAACAGATTTGGTCGGCAGACTCGGCGGATCAAATCTGTCGAGGTCCGAAGTATTTTTTTTTTCGTAAAGTTTTTGTATAAAGTTTTTAAACAGAGAGACAACAAAAGTTATATTTGAGTGAAAGTTTTGTTTATTAGTATAATAGTACTTAATAAAAATAGGTACGTATATTAATTTACTTGTTCTATTGAACGCGATCTTTTTTGTAACGTTTTTTTTAAGAATGTTGCATCTCAACTACTGCATTAAAAAAACTATTATTCCACTAGTGATATAATAACAAAGACCTTATACCTATAACTAGACTGCGAAATAATCGACCTGCGTGAGATGGCTCTCGGCAGTGGCAGTGTCTCTTTCTAAATAAGTGACCATGACCAATTAGAACACAGGACAAATTCCTTGAACGATTGTTCGAACCTACTGAATTTATTGTAAGTAAAAATACAATAACATACTTTCACATACAACATAACATACTTTCACGCCTTTATCCACGAAGGTGTAGGCAGAGGCGTACTATACGCCCACGTTTCAACGTATGCGTTTGCTTTTTTTGTCCCACGTAACAGGTGGTGAGCCCATTGCCGTGTTGAAATGGACAGGTGCAGGTTGTGGCGACAAGCTGTTGAAATTTTTTAAGCCGCCCATAATGCATTCAACTGGCTTAACGACTGCCATGTGACTGGCAACCGGGACCAACGGCTTAACGTGCCTTCCGAAGCACGGAAACGCTTGCAAATATAAATGCCACAAAGTGGTCACCCATCCGAGGACCAGCCATAGTGAAAGTAGCTTAACGCAGTGATCGTTTACAGAATACTACGTCCGCGGGGCCACGAGCGCTTCAAGTAGAAGTAAAAAATATTAAAAATAATATATATAATATAAAAATATTATACAGTCGGGGACCCCCGTCAAAAACGAGGTATATCCGTTACAAAAAAAAATTGCAAAAAATACGTGTATTGAGACAAAGAGAGAGAGAGAGTTGTGCACCCGGCTGCGCACTCACTTGCTCATGTACTCATTTGTAGGTTCGATACACACACGCATAGGTACACACATGGCTTATGTTATTTCATTAATACGACGATTTCTACTAAATGGCACCATCCGTGAGCCGCTTTCAAGTTCGTTCCAAAAGTCTAAATGTTAGGTTTTGCCCCTTTTCACACATCTCCAATTTAAACAGATGCATCTACCTACGAAAAAATCTTTAATCAACAAAGATGTTACTTAAAAAATATGGTTGGTGCTGTTACTATGCTGTTGCTTACCCGTGGAAAGAAAAGCTGCTACCGTTATAAGAGTCATTTTTGCACCTTGTCACACAACATGAATTAATCATATTTCATGAAAATCTAACAGGTTTAATATAAAAATTTACACAATCGCAAATCGAAGCACGAGCATACAATGACCTTATAACGGTACATCTCCAATTTAAAGCAATCGATATGTAAGTACGAGTATATACCTACCTACTATTATGAGATTGTAAAAATATTTGATCAATAAAATTTATGGTGTCCCTACACTTTAAGCAAGATGGCGGGTCCAGGCGGATCTTGCATAATACTTACATACTAAGTATTAATGAGTATTTTTTTTCATACTATAAAGTTCTTATTAATAATTATAGGAACTGTAGAAATATTTAGTTCCAAAGTGTATGAATAATTATTTTTTCTAAATCATAAAATAAGAAACATATAAAATTTTCTACCATTTCTACCAAATCCAATGGTTATTTGAGCTAGCAGCGCGTTAGACAAGGACACAGCACCTTTCGTAGCTCTCTCGCCAGGACCGTTTTTAGCTAGCTACCGCTTATAAGGAAATAGCTACCCTACTGTTAAGAAAATAGATGTCATTTTAACTCAACCAATTTTTTTGGTAATCAGTCTAGTTATAAGTGTAAAGTCTTTTAGAATAACAATCAAAAAACAACAGTTTGATAATAGGTATCATTATTATTGCATTATTGCGGTGAGATAAGAGCCATATTATAAGTAAGTGTATTGAAAAATAATTTATATAGCAAAGCTTCTGCTTCGAAAATGGATCTTGTAATAAATGTCTTCAAAGGTGCTATTGAAAACAAAATCATTATATTCATCAAACATATGGTCACACCTTATTCCCCGAGAGGCAGTTTAAAGGCTACTAAACGCTCACAATTCACTAGTTATATTTTTTTCCGTTGTGGTGTTTGGCTTATTGCCATGTTCTCAACACCAGGCTGCATTTTATTATTTCAACACCAGGATGCGACGCGGTCTAAGGGGAAACACATTTGACGTTTCAGTACCTCGAACAAACTTGTTAAAATTTGCCCCATTTGTACGAGCATTAATCATTTTAAACTATGTTTCACTAAAATAAATATTTTCATATGTACATTGGCGGAATTCGTAAAGGTAGCAGTGCATAGTCTTGAATTTGATAATTATTAAGTTATTTTATGTGGTACATTATTGTATTGGATTTAGACTGTAAGTAAATAAAATAAATAAATGTTGAAATGGACAGGGGCAGGTTGTGGCTTCCTGTTGTTGAAATTTTTCAAGTCTCCCTTATGGCTTTCAACATGGTTTAACGACTACCATGGTACTGGCAACCTGGACCAGACGGCTTAACATAACAAAAGGCGTTCTTAATTGGAAAAGCCACATACCATCCACATGACACCCATGTCAAAACCAGCCATAGTGTAAAATGCTGTACGCAGTGATCGTTTACAGAAACACTGAGCAAGCGGGGCTCGAGTGCTTCAAAATGCCCGAAATAAATCGAAAACTAATAATAAAGGAGGGGAGGAAGATCCCATCACACACAGGCCCCTCTTTCCCAGTGGGCACTTTGGGCAAGTGCCTAGGGCCCCACGATCGATAGCCCTCCCTCAGATCTAATACAAAGTCCCTAGTTCCTGTCAGATCATATTATCATATTGTCATGCCTTTATCCCCGAAGGGCTAGACAATGGCATACAATACGCCCACACTTCGCCGTATGCTTTTTTGTCCCACGGAGCAGGTGGTGAGCCCATTCATGTCAGATCATCAAACAATAACCAATAGTTATTACCAAAACCTTATATAATTCGAAGAAATTGAACTTAAATTAATGACTACAATACAATCTTACTATCTTTTACATGCGCGATGCTGTGGCAAGTCGGCTAGGGCTACCGTGTGTAGGGCCAGAACGGCTAAAGAAGTTAGCCCCATCCCGTATCCGCTTTACTACGTGGTACATTGGCACGCTGACTGGGCGAGTGGTAGAGTTGTCCGAAGTGCTCTCCAGGTGGAGGGTGATCATGGCGTTCCTGCAGGAGACTCGATGGACTCAGGGCAACAGAGCCTGGGCTCTGCAGAAGGGCTATAAGCTGTAATACACGGGTGCGCCTGGTGGGAAGAACAGGTTGGCCGTGGTGCTCTCCGAAGGGGCTGCAGAGCGACATCTTGGAGGTAAAACGCTGTAGCGATCGGCTTATGATCGTGAGGGTGCATATCGATGAGATTATTACCCACCTGATTAGTGCCTATGCGCCACAGGCCGGTTGTAGCGATGCCAATAAGATGTCGTTTTGGGGCTAACTCGAGGGAGTGCTTCGGAACACATTCAGTTATCACAGGAATCGTTTTGGGCTGCGACCTAAACGGCCATGTGGGTGAGGGGTGTGAGGAGTTTGAGCGTGTTCACGGTGGGTTTGGATACGGAACCCGCAACGCTCAAGGAAAATCTATCCTCGGAACGTGTGAGGCTGCCGATCTGGCCATTGTGAACCCGTATTTCTGAAAGAAATCCGAACGATGAGATGTTCGGAGACCTACAGGAGCGGGAGGAGCACAACTCGGATCCCAAACCAATAGAAGAGGTGTATTATTACGCCAGTAATATGGAGTAATAATACTCCTCCTGATGGTCCTTACTCCAGTCTTCATAGCTTACCTTTCAGGGTCAGTGCAGGAGTGCGGGAGCTACCGCGGCATAAAGGTTATGTCCCACACCATGAAGATCTGCGAGAGGATTTTTGACTCCCGGATCCGGCAGGAGTGTACTCTCTCAGAGTGTCAATATGGGTTTAGCCCTGGTCATGGGACCACGGACCCAGTTTTTGCCCTGAGGGTTGTCGCGAAGAAATACAGGATGAAGAACACGCTTCGGCACTGTCTGTTCCTAGACATGCAGAAGGCCTTCGTATGTGTTCCTCGAGCGATGATCTGCTGAGCACTGCGATCCAAAGGGGTTCCAGAGGTCTTTATGGCCACTATCCCGGACTTGTACCGCGACTCCGAGTCCATGGTTCGGACTGCTGTTGGCGACACAAAAGCCTTTCCTATCTCTGTCGGGTACACCAGGGTTCGGTCCTTAGTTCGCTTCTGTTCAGTGTGATATTAGGCGTATTGTCGGACAGCATCAGGCACGCCGCCATGGTTGCCTGTCCTTACCTGTCCTTATACATGGCAGTGAGACATGGCCAATATTGGAGCGACATAAGAAGGAGCTGCGTGTCACGGAAATAAAGATGCTGCGGTGGATTTGTGGAGTCACGTGGGTGGACCCTGTGAGGAACTCTCGCATCCGCAGCAGCCTTCACTTCCGTGACATTGCAGATAAGTTGCAAGAGTATCGTCTACGTTGGTATGGTCACGTCTTGCGGCAACCGCCGGGCTACGTGGGGAACAAATGTCTCACACCCTTGATTTGTCAATCCTAACGCACAACGGTTAAGGATAACCTCTTCTAGTCTACTAATTGTACCGGAGGAATGACGAACCGAACTCCTCAAGGAAAGGGATGTAGGATAGGAGGAAACCTTACCCTCCAGGTTGTACAAATTTTTGCAATACTCCGCTTTGCAAGGTGACACTTAGTCGACATGTCGACACGTGTTTCGTCTACACACGAGGCATCCTCATGGTCATGACTGCTTGACAGCAAATGTGTGTGATGGGATCCTCCTCCCCTCTTTTATTGAGCGAAGCTCCCATGGAGCGACTTATGGCGTTTGTAACACCGGGCAGAAATTCGCCAAATTATGCAAGTCGTGACGAAACCAGAATCTCAAAATTCGATCTAATAAAAAAAGTTATCCGCAAAAATCATGTTGTCTATGGGAAAATACTTAGTTTGATTTAACGCTTCTATCAAATTTATGCTGCTAGCATAGGTACACCTTTGCGACTGCGGCTACCTAGTTATCGTTCTACGGTGGATTTTTGCCATGTAACGCCCGATTGTTGTTTCATACGCAATGTACGGTTCCGTAGTAATTATGATGTCTTTACTACTTACCAAAAATATTCATCTCTGTATCCCTGGCTAATGGGTATTACTAACACGGGGGCGGATATGATGGAAAAGACAGTCTTGCTCGACAATGTACAAATTTTTTTTTATTGTCATTAAAGTTACAGTTTTTCTTAGATAGGGAATGAAGCCTCCTTTCAAGCAAATAGATGCCTGTATTAGGAGAAATAATAATTATAATACTCCTCCCTTTGCCCGGTCGACTGTTCTAACCTCTCTGAGGTTTCTTTGCGATTTCGTTAAATCAGGAAGATTATACGTGATGTAACCCCGTAAAACAATGCCTACTTGAATCATTTACCTTGCAAATAACGAGAAGTCAAGGACCAGGTTTACGTTTGTATTGTTTCGGTACATAGTGAGCTCGAACACGAAAGCCAATGCGGTTTATTCTTTTTTAGATAGGTATTTAACAGCTAAGTAATGATGACGGTAGAGATCGCAGTACGTTCTAGCGACGAACGTGAGCAGTGTCACGATTGCGCCCATGACTCACTAGTAACCAGCTCGCATCGACTGACGGCACTGTTGCGGATCCGCTATCCAAGCGATAAATTATTATAATTACATGCACACCCCCTGACCTCGACGTGAAGATAAGACGCATCCACTTGCCAAGTCCTTTAATTTGTGTTTTGGTTACTGACTTGTTAGTAGAAAATTCTTAGGTTTCAATTCGAGCGAAGAATTGAAAACGCCTACAGCAGTATTTAGAAAAATGTGCGTCTTCAGCAATGTTAGTTCCTGTTGATAAATCGTTGTACTCTTAGTGAGTACTTGAATAACTCACCTTTAGTCGCTCTAGTATTTTCAGCTTCACGAAACTTAGTTACATAACATTCGCAACCTTTCGAATATTTCTCCGTACGGACTGTGTTGAATCTTACGAAGTGTGATGTATATCATGTGATGATTACTCGCCTGTATCTGATAGTCCCTATTAATTAACCTGCAGCACTCGAGGAAGTGTAAACTATTATGCAATTCAAAATCCTGTCATGTTATCGTTCTGATACACACCGGCCTTAATCCCATTTTCATTGAAGTGTTGTGATAATAGATTGTCACATAGATTGCCTCCATGATTGATGTTAATTTTGCTGAGGACTTCTCACAAGATAATTCGATCAGGGCAGGCGAGACGGATGTAGACTTCTAGATGTTTTGTCTATTTTTGAATAAACTAAGCAAAACCGAAGTGTGGAAGTCTGTTTATTCGTTCACCGTCCCGTTTTATAATTTCTAACTGCTCTATACGGACATTTTTAGACCCTTTTCACATAAATGTAAAATTTCAAAACCGTACCGACGAGGTACCGACTCTACCAAATAGTGTACCGTTTAGCCATTTCACCAAAGACCACTCTCGCCTTTCTATAAACACACCACGCTATAAGATCCGCAATTTTTTACTATCAGTTAGGAAAAGGAAAGACCACTTCGTTTTGATGTTAAGGCGCACGTAGTGAAATAAACTCCAGTGTTTTGTTTGTCTTATATCATGCATTTGATAAACCTAAATAGGGATGTAATTTAATGGCTACTTGGAATTTGTAAAATACACGTAGACAAATATCGTACTTATATATTTTCAACATTTATATGAGTCACCTACTTATCTCTGTCTTAAGGGCTCTAGCAATGTAGCGATCGTCAAGGCAAACCGGCATGGCTACACAGCGCCACATAGTCTGGTATGGATGAAAATCACATTCCCCCTCCGCATTCCTCTACTCCCCGCGCAAGTACGTGCCTCAGCTCCTACCTGACATGCTGCCCACGCAACCGATCAGCCTACGCGCCTTTGCTATGTTACCTAGTACGTTTATAAGTATCTACGCGTGACGCATATTGAATGCGCGCAATCGTGACTTGTGCGTAGAGGATGCCTAAACAATGTTGACACTTGACAAGCGTTTGGCGTCTCGTAGTCTTTGAATTATAATGTCTTTTAGATATGATGTTACTTTGATAAATAGGAATTTTGCTTTGGAGTAGCAAAATATGATTTAAAAAGAGATTTTGCTGATAGAACACGTGATCGAGATAGATGGGATAGGCGGATCTAGAAGTATACATGATACTGGTTTGACTACGGTTTAGAACAGTAGATAATCTTGTAATCATCATCATCAACCGACAATACGTTAGTCTCAGTCGACTTGTTGAGTCAATACTCTGGTGCTAGAGTCAGTTTTCCTGTTATTATATTACTCCTGCGTGGATCTCAGATGTAAGTATTTTCTCGCATGACATTCTCTTACTTACATTAACAAATTCTGCCCGAATCCAGCGAAGGAATTGTGGTGAAACATTAACGTTCCCCAAATCGCATCGCTGAGATTGGTAATGAGGCTTGGATTTTTTCCCATTCCTTCACTTCACTACGTCTATGCAGCTCCAGCATGCGCTGGAGCTGCATAGACGTTTTGGACGTTTTGGAGTCACAAATTACACGCGTGGTTATAGTGTCGTCCACATGGCAGCGACATAAACAATCCAATACATTGTACTCATAAATGTCTCAGAATATTCAGTTTTTTATAATTTTTACCATAGATAAAGTTCCAAGTTTCTCTACATTGTATAATTCGTTGAATCGTATTAGATCGACATTAATTATTAATGGCATGACGACGCGACATCCTGTTTAAATTTTTTAATGAATTATTTGTAGAACATAACTATAAACAGCTTTTTAGTACAATTTCTTATTGAAATACCACAAACCGCAGGGAATATAATACCTACATGAAGGTTAAAGTTTAAAATTATATCACAAAATGTGTAGTACTAATCACGGTAATTAAACCTTTTTCATGTTTTGGAAAACCCTACGGTCAACTCCGCTATCTATTACATACCTATTATCTGCCGAAGCTCCGATGCGGAGTTGACATTTATTAAGCAAGTAACTGTCGACTGTCGTAACGGACTTTTGACCATACTTTACCTACCTACTTATCAGCCCGTAGCCCTGTACATTTCACAGTATGCTTTTTATCCCTCGTAGGTGTTGTGCCTTGTGTGTTGAATGACGCAGGTTTTGGCAGCCTGATATTAACATTTTTCAAGCCGCCTATAAATCCTTAAACTTTGCTTAACAACTGATGTTACTGTCAATCGGGATCAACGACTTGACGTGCGTTCAGAATTACGGAAATACTCCTAAAAGGTAATGCCACAAAGCTGCTGATGAGAACCAGCAGTAGCGAAAGATGATTAACGCAGTGTTATTTAGAAATATATGTTACCGCGGTTACGAGCGCTTGAAGCGCAACAATTACTTGTCATATCTGCTCTCAGGTCGAAGAGCCAGCCAGTCATAGAACGGACATCATAACCAGAGCCTCTAATTTGCTATTTTGTGTTACTGTAAGAACAGTGACTGGAAGAACAGTGTTCTTCCAGTCGCTTTTTAAAATGTATCGTGTTCAATATAAAACAATAGCATTTGTTTTGAGAATTTATCGGCATTTCTCAAAGTAAATGGCATTGTTTTAAAGTGACAGAAGTATTACAGTGGCTTACTTTCTTAAAATAGCTAAATTAAGACCCAGTTCGTTGTTATAGGGCTAATTTTTCGCTGACGCGTAAACAATACGCGCCCAAAACCTTTGCCTTCTACAGAATTCATATAGCAATGCTTCAGCTTCGAAAATCGATCTTCTAAATGTCTTCAAAGGTGGAATTGAAAACAAAAACGTAAATATATTCATATTCACCAAACATATACATACGTTTTCTTCCCCGATAAATTGGCAAAGATATACTTAACGCTCACTGTTTACCAATTATACATTACTGTCATGTTAAAATGGATAGAGATAGGTCTGTAATGTTAATGTGGATTCCCGCTGGAGATTTTTTTCAAGCCGCCCTTAAATCTTTCAACTTGGCTTAACGACTATCATGTTACTGGCAACTAAGATCAAAAGCTGACTGAGCTAACGGGGAAACGGGCGCTTCATATTCATTACGCACGACTAAATGGAAATTTCAATGACGCCGTTTTACGTACCAAAACTGCTACTTCTGGTTTATGGATGTCTTTGGTTATTTATTTAAATTAGCAAACTGTTATTAGGTAGTTACTTCTTTAATTTTTTATTACTCTATCTATATCAGCTCAAATACCTACATCAAAGTATTTTCCTCATAGTTAGTAGCAAATATCCTGTTTCCTTGAACAGTTTTGCGTTTGTCGTTGTGTGTGTACAAATAATATTGGCATATTGGGTAAAAAAACGAGATTTCTTGTTATTACTTGCTGAAATCCTCATGGTCTTCTACCGACTTAAACCACAAGGTGCCCCTTCATCTGCCTTGATGGCGCAGTGGTAGTGTATGCGCCTGCCGCACTGAGGTTATGGGTTGGAATACGTGTGTGATCCAAAAATGTGTGTTTCGGAGTTTGGGTGTTTTCTCTGTATAATATGTATTTAGAAATATATAAGTTGTCGAGATCCCATACTACAAGCTTACTTTGGGCTAAAATAAGGACGTGATAAAAAAATGTCGCACAATCTGGGAGTCCCGGAAAAATAACAGTAGTCGTGGTAAAACAAGGCTGACTTACGAAGGCCACGTGAGCAGATTGCTCAAAAACGGAACGTTTTAGGCCTATTGTCCACGTAAACCGCACGTTTTGCGCAAGCTTTCGTCAATTGACGATTGGAAAACGAATGCTTATGCATCTTTCGTAGAAAGAATCAAAACTAATGTCCACCGAGCGGCAACGTCGCGTTGCCTCTCGTAAGGAATTTTTTTTTTGTTTGTACTTCCATTTATTCGGCAAATTACCTTATTTAAATTACATATTGTTTTACTCTCAAAACAGCAGTTTGCAACTTTAATGAAACTTTAATAATTGCGTTAGTTTGTACATGTATTATAACTAGGGGAGGCATCCTTTTAAGTATAATATATACTTGTGTTAGGAGACTTCTACTCTTTACATTCTATGTATAGTTTACATTACAGCGGGTTTCTATTCTAGCGTGTGTGTATGTGTGCGTGTGTGTGTGTGTGTGTCACAGGGGGACGAGTCTGCTATATAAAGCGTGTCGAAATAGAACCGAAATCGTCGCTCAAAAGAAAGCCACCGGTACAATTTTGACAGTTTTTCGTAGTCTACTATTACAATCGTACTCCAATAATTATACTTCTATCGGTCGGCCGATACAATTCTACTAGCATGTACCGCGCCAGTGGCTCGCTAGTCATTAGCATTTTTAATAGTCTACTAACATTTTGACAGCTAAGAACAGTGATCCTGGCTCTATTCCACTGCTTGTCAATAATAACCTCGGCCCCCAGTCATAGTATAAACGAGAAGAAGATGATTTCTACTCAAGCGATGCCGTCATCGTTTAAGGAGTCACCGTTCTCTCAATGTTCAACAGCTGATTCTAAATTTAATCAAACTGCTCACCATTTACCATGGGAGAGTACACTGAAGGCCGTATTCCAGAACGTTTATCAACACTCAAGAAACACTTGAGAGTAGATTTTATAAGGTAAAAACTAGTCTCAAGCGTTGATTGAGTACTGAAAAACGTTCTGGAATACGGACCTGAGTCAGGGTAGACACAGACTTACATCATTATAAAGACCACGTGAACACATTGCGCAAAAACCGAAAAGTCAAAAGTATTCGGATACCCAGACGTGCGTATGAAGAAGTGTGCACGGATCGCGAAGCCTGGCAATTTGTCCATTCTGACTACCCCGTAAGGGATACAGCGTGAAGATAGTTAGTTAGTTAGTTATATTCACAAATAATATTAGATACTTGAAAAGCTATTGTAAATCTTGACCGTATACTTGTCTTAGCTTATACCATGAAGATGAAATCAATTAATTTTAGTTTCTATTCTTTGTAAAGTGAAACGGCAGTTTAAAATTAATTTTACAACCAGCGAGATAAAAAATATATTGGTGCTAATCACATAAGAGTGCAATAAAATGGGCGCCACCGGGCGTTTGAATTCTTTTCTTGGGTAACGGTAGACAGTAGTGCTGCCAGTGAGTGAGTGAATGAAGATTCTACATTAAAAAAAAGCGTGTGCATATCACGGCTTTTTGAACGAAGTTTGACCATTTTGTTTAAAATATATGTATTCAGAAAAATTTGAGTATTATATATTTTTATCAGTTGTGCAGAATGGTATATCCTATTTAATGTTACAGATTTGAAAATTTGTATGGATGTGTGGATGGATATTTAAGCAACAAACATCCATCCACACATCCATACAAATTTTTCACGCAAAAACTGTTGAATGGATTTTTATGTAACTTTATAGTAATATATACATCAGAATATGACATAGGCTACTTCTAACGAGGACAAGTTTCTGTGGGAAACGGGAACGGGAAAACTTCACCACGTGGGGGACCCGAGGTCATCAACTAGTCTAATAATAGGTACTATATAGCTTATATTAGCTTAATTTCTGGTAGAAGGAGTTGTGTTAAAATAACCTAGTACTATGTGTAGGTATGCTGTACAGTATTTTTTAATATAATAAATAAATATCCATCACGCCTTATCCCCGAAGGGGTGGCAGAGGCATATTATATGCCCACTTTTCACCGTGTGGATTCCTGTCCCACGTAATATGTGGTGAGCCCATTGCCGTGTTGAAATAGACAGACGCAGGTTGTGGCTACCTGCTGTTGAAATTTTCAAGCCGCCCATAAGGCCTTCAACCAGGCTTAACGACTGCCACTTTACTGGCAACCGGGACCAACGGCTTAACGTGCCTTCCGAAGCACGGGAACGCTCGCAAATGTAAATGCCACAAAGTGGTCACCCACCCGAGGACCAGTCATAGTGAAAGTTGCGTAACTCAGTGATCGTTTACAGAACACTGAGACCGCGAGGCCACGAGCGCTTCATAATATAAGGTACCTACTCATAAATTATATTTGTGAATGTGTATCAAATGGGCTGTTGAAATTTTGAACGGCAACGGGTGCGGGGCCGCGCGATTCAACTAGTCCATAATGAACTTTAACTCTTGAGAAGCGCAACGTACGCCGTTAGAAATTGGAAAGCGTATGGCATACGCATTGAGCTAATTCTTTAAATGTCCATTAGTCATTCAGGAGAAACCTAGGCCCAGTGGTAATATATTCAGTGGATTAGACAACTCTCCATATAAAGTGCGACCCACCTCAACACAAGATTGCAAGTTGCAATAGTGAACATTGCGCGCTGAGGCTTGGCCTCTAGTTTTTGAATGGATATTAAACCTCTTTTATCTCTCTACATGCTGTCTGTGGTTTAAAAAAAAAACAATAAAATGAACATTTAGTTCGTGTTACATGTCACCGTTATTATAAAAAATATACCTATAAAATATTCGTCATTACACTTTTATGAAATACTAGGTGACCCCCTCGGCTTCGCCAGTGACATACTTCGAACTACCGTCGCACCTTTTAATCTGGTCGTTCATAAATTCTACAATAATGCATAAAAATTAGCCCGATATGTCGATATTTATGATAATTTCTCCGCTCTCCAGGGTAGTAGCGTGATGATATATAGCTTATAGCCTTTCTCGATAAATAGGCAGAAGATATTTTCAAATCCGACCAGTAATTCCTGAGATTAGCGCGTTAAACCAAACTAACAAACAAACTTTTCAGCTTTATAATTTTAGTATTGATTTCAAATAGGTTTTGTATTTCAAATATCGAATCTACCAACTGTTAAAACTACGAGCTAGTAGTCCAGTTCCATACAACATGAATATTCTTTTTTTATCATGAGTTTTCCTGTTTTTTTACTCTTTCTGCTACTCTGGTCATTAATTTTATTTCATTAATGGAATTAATGGAAAATTCTTCTTAATTTTTTAAAAATTAATGGTTCATTAATGGAAAAGCAAGGGTCATAAAATTGAACTTAGTACTTTTGTTCTAAGTTATAGGTGTTTGAACAAACTCGACTTTGTTTTTATTAGACTAATTAGGTAGTTTGTCTGAAAAGATTAAATCAAAAACGATTGCTATTAGAAAATAGAACCTAAATGACGATCAAGATTAACAAATATTAGATGTGCACATGTCGCCATTATTTCAAAAAAGTTTGTTAAAAATAGAATAAAAAGAGGTGGCCTGGAATAATATTAATTAGGTCTTTATACATAATGTATATTTTAATGACATATTTTGTTCATATGAGTAGGTACTAAGTATAATCATTTATAGTACGTGTAGGAACTGTTTGCCGCAAAAAAATTCAGTTTCAAAGAACTAAATGAAAAACCGTTTGTATTGTGCAATTTTATGTCAATTACAAGAATGTAGGTACCTACGTCAAAGTAACTCGATAAATTATATATACTCACACACACACATACACATTGATGTTGTAGTTAACACACCTACTTTTGTGAGTAGGTATTTGTAAATGTAGCGCCAGTGTGTCTATGTAGTAGTGCTATGATGCGTCAACCGATATACTAACCAGTAATCAACGAAGCAGCGACGTTGAACGGATTATTTCCTTTGTATGGATAGTACACTATGATTTATCACTCAATGTGTCAATACTAACGTACTATACAACTATCGTAGTACCTATGTGTGATAAATATACTGGAAATATGTTAGCGATAAAAGTAGAGACAAAACGTGGTGTTTTAAATTTTAAACACGAGCCCAAAATAAATAATAATGGAACGGCTTACTACCATTCACATAAATGTATCGCTTGTTTAAAAAAACAATACAATGGCGCTGTTGACTCTAAGGGCCGTATTCCAGAACGTTTCTCAATACTAAATTGACGCTGGAGGGTCGATTTTGTAAGGCAAAAACTAACCTCAAGCGTTGATTGAGTATTGAGAAACGTTCTGGAATACGGGCCTAAAATATGTCTCCCTTTTCTTTGTCATATTCCTAGTGGCATTCAAGCTCAACCTGAATTTGGAGCCCAAGTTCACTTCTATTTTGCTACTAGGCGCAACTATTGCTTGGGCCCCAGAGATCTTAGTGGAGCCCAGCCTCTTACACAAGGTCATCTATACTATTATAAAATTGTAAAATTAGCCGTGACGTACATATAAAATAAATTTAAAAAATATATTGTAATCGACTATTTAAGGGATTCTGAGTGAATCTGTGATTTTTATTCTTCGTGTCTGTTTGTTTGTTCGGGGTTGGAGCAAAATCCAGACGGTTGATCACAACTCTGCTAAAAGAATATTGTGGTTAATTTTCCAGCTTAAGTACTGCGCTGTAGTCTTACTAGACAAGCTATACATAGGACAGGTCAAAGTATTTTGGTTTGTTAGTTAGGTTTTAATTAAGACACCATTTTTTATATGCCCACTGATTTTCAGTGATGTACATACTCGTATCGAGTTGTTTTCACTGATGACTACACGATGAGTAAAGTTAGTTGTCTAAGTGCGGTCTAATTTTGGATGGGTAACCATTTCAAAAGTCACGTCACATCACGTCAGCAAACACTTTTCTTTTAGTTACAGTCTCTAATAGGTAAAGGATCAGGGAAGGTAAACACATAAGGCGCGGTCCACTTTTAGATGGGTCAGTTACGCACATCGAAATAAAAGCTAAGGTATCAACTTTAAAGCAGTGACCACTTTGAGAGAAAGTGAAACACATTTCAGCAGACATTTTGCTTTTAGTTATGCACAAGTTTTAGTCATTAATGGGTAAAAGATCAGTGACATAAAGTAATCTAAGCATGGTAAACTTTGGAAGGGTTTTGGAACGGTGACGACTTTGCGAAATCCGCAACTTCTATCTACAACTTCTGTGATATATTTGCACACAAGGGACATTCACTTGGTTCAAGCCGGCTTCAGCAGAACCTGTTAACTGGTAGAGGTACCCAGGAAAGCTCAGGAGGTCGGTAGGCCAAAGGCAATTGCTTGTTCTATAAACCGAAGGAATTAAAACCAGCGGATAGATACTCTTTTAAGTTATACATACAAATTTTTGTCCCAATGACGAGGCAAATAAGTACCTGTACAACAGATTTAAAATTATAGTTACTGTCTTATGGTTTATACCCCTTGAATAAACAATCATGACTGTATGTATTATAATAGATTGCAGAGAAATGCAAATGTTTCAAATTTAATTTGAAAAAAATGCTAATGTTTTATTTTGGAGTTTGGTTTAAACATCGTAACAATCACTGCGTTAAGCAACTTTTGCTATGACTGGTTTGGCTATAAAAGGGTGACAACTTTGTGGTATCTCCATTTATGAGCGTTACCGTGCTTCGGAAGGCATGTTAAGCCGTTGGTCCCGGTCACCAGTAACATATTATGGTAACGGATAAGCGAAGTTGAAGACTTTCAACAGCAAGTAGCCACAGCCTGCGTCTGTCTATTTCAACACCTAACTAATTAACTATGTTCACGCTGTATCCCTGACGAGGTAGTCAGTGAGGACACATCGCCAGGCTTCATTCAAACATACTTCTTTCACTTCTTGCAGATTCATCAATCGCTTCGTACATGCACTTCTGGGTTTCCGAATTCTTTTGACTTTTCCGTTTTTTAAAGATTGGTCAATCTCCTCACTTGGTCTTCATATGTAAGTCTCGTCCTACCCTGACTCCTTCTATCCTCTACTTTTACACAATATATATTCTTCTTCAATAGTTCCTCAGTCATTCGGTGGATGTGTCCAAACCAACGGAGCACGTGTCTTTTATAGTTAATTAGAAGTAGATACCTATACGAAAATTGGTGTTGATATCTTTGAAAATTAAGAATTTCTTACAACTCGTATTTTTACAGCCCCTCGGACAGCACCATGGCCTCGATCTCTTCTCCCTACCAGGTGCACCCATGTACTACAGCCTGTTGCCTTTCTTCAAAGGCCAGGCTTTGTTGACTTTCCATCGAGTCTCCTGCAGGATTGCCACGTCCACGCTACGCCTGAAGAGAACCTCGGCCAAATCAATCGCGCGCCCAGTCAGCGTGCCAATGTTTGAAAGCTGACGTCATAGCCTCGTTCGTTATTTAGCAGGTGTACTAACTCGCACATGAGATTGACTTGGGCCCCGAAGGTCTTGGTAGGGCTCCATGTACCCATAAAAACGGACAAATCAGAAATCTGTTTATTTCATTTAAGAGTCCTTATACCAACCAAAAATACTGATTGTACAGTAAAATATTTACCTTTTAAATTACTACTTTACAAATAAAAATAAGTTATAGAACTCGCTGAAATTATACCAAATATTTTTTTATGAAATGAGTCGCACCCCGTGTAGTAATATACTACACTTTAAAGTTATATGTACTTAACAGGACCAGAACCTAATCAATTTTTTTTTTCATAATGATGCCCATTATGGCCCATAACAACAACATGATTGGTTTTTAAATACTGACGACTACGAGTATATGATAAGCGTCTAGTAATAAATGAACGAATCATTTATTGGACTATTTGCATAATATTGTAGCGAACTGTATTTTTTGCTGGTAGGTCTATGTTTTATACTGGCGTGATAAAAAGAATATAGTGGATTTCTTCGGAAACATGTATTGAGCACATTGACAGGCAGAAAAGAAGGAGGTAAAAAATATAGTGTTGTCACAGTAAAGTTAATAAAAGGTAAACAAGGATATCAGCCTATTGAGACAACCATAGATTTTAATGTTGGTGTTTCCAACACTAATTTCGAACAAGTTTGCATCCTATCGAATTAAGACAATGGGATAAATTAATACTTAATACATTGAAAGTGGTGGTACCTTATTTTATATTTTTTTTATTTAGGACCATTTCCAACCAACATTTCCATTACTGTGACCTGATCCTCTTAACCAGAATCTACAGCAATGACCAAGATCAGAAAAGTTACACCGAGCTCGAACTCCCGGGGAAAATAAATTGTGGAAGATGGAAAATAATAATTTCATGATGCAAATCGGGACACCAGCTAAGGACCAAGGTGTATATAGTACATCCTATAGAAAAGGGGAGCTCCTCAGTTATATGTACGTTTTTAGTGAAAAAGTATATATTATATCCGTAAAGCTCTTATAAATCTTTGATAGCTCTATTACTTAATTACATTAAATATACTGACAAAAATACAACAATTAAATATTGTTACCTAAAATACTAAATACCTGGAAATACTATAACCACACTAATGCAGAAATATGTAGATATTTCGAAATTAACAGCATTAGTTCATTAGTACCTAATAGAACAAAAAATGAAAGCCGCGCTACGCCTACATGATGCTAAGTGTGCTACACCATTGCTACGTTTAAAGATGCAAGTAGTTCGGTATAATAATACCTGTCGCCGATAAGATAATATTCTAGTAATAAAAACCCCAGACCACAAGTACACTTAATTCTTATAGTACTCATCTTTACAGTGTTGAGCAAGGTAAGAATAGATAGGATAGTATTTTACAAAAATCAATACTTAATGATTGATGATCCTATGCAGTCTAGCCATGATCAGAAATTACTCAGTACCTACTTATTCAAATGTTTTATTGCTTCTGTCAGCCGTAAGGAGGCTCATGATAATGATATTCAAACGACAGATCGAATATTCAAATGATTTTAAAAAGTTTTTTTCAGACATTAAATTAAATTAGCTACTAGCTACCTACTTAAATATTATTTAAATATAATAAGAATATTCAGAATAAAATAAACTTACATATACCAAAGAATATTTGCTAGTAAAAAAAAACCGGTCAGACATAGAAACAGCAAAGTATATTAGAGAATTGTGCGGTATCGTGAATAGTATCACTGCCAAATGTAAGTGTGTGCGTCACCTTTATCGTATTCTAAGAAGTAGAGTCGCGGGCGCAGCGCCATTTGAAAGCGGGGAGGTGAAGTGATGTGAAGGGGAGGGGTGCTAGTCCGGCAGCGTCAAGTCCATAATAATGTGCGGGCTACGGGTGCGGCCCGGGCGCCGGCCCTGCCAGACAAGTTGTCGCTGAAGCCCGGAACCAACGCCCGGTAGCCCCACTCTTCTCAACCGCTCGCGGCAAATTACTTGGCGCTGGCGCAGTAACTTCTCCAACCAGTTTAAAATCTATGTTGAATTGGGTAGCAATGACATCATTATATGATTTCTTAACGAATATCGGATGCCTCTTAACTAAAATGCTTGTTATAGCGACAATCTCTCACGATTTCTGATTTTGAAACTATCTGTTGAATTATATTTGTAGAAATTGATGGATTTGTAAAATTATCATCTTGGTTTAATCATACCGGTCTATAGACAAAAATATAAGACATTAATACTTACATATATTGTAGTCAAATTGTTATACCATACCTACCTCCTTCGTTGAACACCTATATAAGAAAAACTTGTATTGGAAGTATATTTCAATCGGTGATAGTTTAGTTTTGTTTATGTAAGTATTTATTGTGCAATGAATTTATATCGTGCAACGGCCAGAGGCCGGAACACTTGCACATATTTCCACAGTGACAACAAATCTGACTCATCCTTTGTTTCATTAAGTGGGTCAACTACTCCAAATGGATTTACCACTAATTGATAAGTGCGTTTTCGATACTATACTTACATTCTTGGCAAGAATGTATTCACAGTTTTGTCGCAAGCACTATAAATCTTTCCAGGTAGAATCAGCTTCAGGGATTATCACGTCCAAACAGATTTTGTGAGTTGGCGCTATCTCGTTTACCCCAGGCTTATCAGAGCTTAATACTTACTTGTTTCTTACGCGGATGATTCTCGTTACGACACAAATTTATGACATCGGCAATAAACAATGTACCTCACACGTTTGGGTGGTCCGCTATTCGGGTGGCGAAGACAAACATGAGAAATTTATCAAGAGGGCAGTAATTAAAAACTCATGGAAACTGATAGGTACTCGTTTCATAATCTTGACTTGTAGGTACCTAGCTTTCCAGTAATTTAGCTTACGTACTTACTGAGTATTAATTAATTTACTGTAAATTGTCTCTACATTAATAAATGCGTAGTATTTCATAACATAGTATTTGGTAGATACATGATTTTTTTTGGAAATTCATATTTTGGATAATTTTTCATTATCAAGTTTTAATAATAATATTGTAAATTCTACCTTTACATACAATAAACAATTATCCTCTATCTATAGATAAATAAAGTTGATATGTCTGTTTGTAGTTCGTAATTCACAGCTTTTCAGTTTTCACAAAATGCATATGAACGTATAATGTACTTTACTTACACAATTTATCTTTTAAATGTTCTTTGACAGTCTGTTTGTTTCGGTTAATCTCAGATAGCCAATTGTTATAAAAAAATAACTTAGGCTACATTTTATCCACGTATTCCCTTAGGAACAACGGGCAACAAACTTAAACAGCTGTACGGATTTGGATCAAATTTGGCAGATCAAATCAAATTAGGAAAACCTCAACCTTCAAGGAGTATAATGAGGGTACAAAGTATGATATGGGGAAGCTTAGAGCATATGATTATAGCTAGTCTATCTATAGCTTATAAAGAAATGTATATATGATAACGAATCGTTTGAGCACTAACTCTCAAAATACATGCTTCAGCTTAGTTTGGTAACAAGTTATTAGTAATACTGAAAACTTAAAAATTTGACTTAGATTTAAGACCACAATTGTTTACCTTATTTTTAAGACAATAAACTATTATTATTTCAAATTATCTTCTAAAACTTTAGATATATTTCGAAATTCGGATGACAATGGTAGTTGACGACAAACGCTCAGAACCATAAAACATCAGTACCTAAGTATAAAAGCATAACAAGTAAATTAATTAATAAAACAAATTTTCACAATTATTGAGATATACTGAGTTTTGAATACCTGATGAAAGATATACTTATGATCTAACATTCCAAGACACCAGTCGCGTTACCACGTTGAATGGCAATGACCAACCTCTGCCTGAACAGTTTTGAATTACGAATTTCAGAATTAGTTTTGAATTAGATCAGTCAAACTATATTTTATTTATCTATCACGCCTTATCCCCGAAGGGGTGGCAGAGGCATATTATATGGCCACTTTTCACCATGTATATTCCTGTCCCACGTAATGAAGCAGGTAGTGGCTACCTGCTGTTAAAATTTTTCAAGCCGCCCATAAGGCCTTCAACTTGACTTGAATGCCATGTTACTGGCAACCGGGACCAACGGGTTAACGTGCCTTTCGAAGCACGGAAACGCTCGCAAATGTAAATGCCACAATGTGGTCACCCATCCATGACCAGCCATAGCAAAAGTTGCTTAACGCAGTGATCGTTTACAGAACACAGAGCGCTTCAACTACACTATACAAACTGTATTTTAAGGTTCGAAAATTCTACAGAAAATCCCACCACTAAATTTTAAAGGAACTTGTCAAATAGATCATGTGAAGACAAATGAAGCTATTTAAGTTTTCATTGGCACGAACGTATTTTTGCTTCCGTCACGGCCGGTCATCGTTCCTGAAAACTCACAAAAATGTTCACTCCGCTGACATTTGATGTTGCGTGACCAAACCTTTTGTTATGAACGACGTATAACTCGGTATAACTACATACATACTCACTAGCATCACAGTCACACGTTTAAATATATTTGCTAATGTGAGGGAATATGGGAGCGTTTTTATCTACTTATCTTAATTATCTTTAATATAATAAATATTATCGTTAATATAGTATTATATACACAACACACATACACATACATATTCACGCTGTATCTCTGACGGGGTCGTGCGAGAAGACAGATCGCCGCTTTGCGATCCATGCATATTTCTTTCGTTTCCTGCAGATTCATCAATCGTTTCATACATGTACGTTTGGGTATCCGAAACACTCGTATTAAATCAGGCCCGGATCCAACCCCTGAAAAAGGTTGTGGGCACAGTCACCCGAAAATCAGCCAACTATGAGTCAATATGAAGTCGCTTATTATCGATGTAGTGCATTCCTACAATGTCATAAATATGAAGTGGAACATTTTTCAGCCATGAGCTAGACTCGAACCAGCGTCTTTTAACTTTCCGTATCAGACATTTTAAACAATTAGGCTACCGGGACCGAAAAAACCGACAAAGTGTGTTATCACAGGTCAATTGGGTTGTGGGCATACCCATCGTGCCCACAATGGAGGATCCGCGCTTATATTGTCTTTTTTTTTCATTCTTTGTTAATCGTTGTGTACATAAAAAACGGAAAATGCGAGTCGATCTCGCACACGATTCCGTCCCATTATCTATAAAAACAGCGTTTGTTGTATGGGTACCCTTCAATATTTATCTTATTATGTTTTTAGTACTGTCGGCAATATCATCTGTGAAAATGTCAACTATCTAACTATCACGGTTCATGATATACAGCCTAATCCCGTCTTACCCTTTGGGTAAGGAACCCTAAAATTCGGTACAAAGTATACATGTTAAATATTTGCGCCATATTTCACAATTAGTATTTTTGCTGTAATTATACAGAGTAGGGTAATTATATAGAGGCGACCATCCAGTTCCATATGGTCCTAGCAAATTATGAAAATTGATAACGATCATATCAGTATGACAAATTGACAACTGTCGTACACATTGTTCATTTCATTATTAAACAATTATTATTATTTTAATAATCGTGTACCTATCAGTCAAGCCGTTGATCCCGGTTGCCAGTAAAATGGCAGTCGCTGGTTGAAGGCCTTATGGGCGGCTTGAAAAAATTCAACAGCAGGTAGCCACAACCTGCGTCTGTCTATTTCAACACGGCAATGGGCTCACCACCTATTATGTGGGACAGGAATCCACACGGTGAAAAGTATATATTATGCCTCTGCCACCCCTTCGGGCATAAGGCGTGATGGATATTTGTTTTTTTTTTTATCCATATTATAAATAATAAAAATGTGCTTTTTGTACTTTCCTATCTTGAGGATTCAATGGTTTGATACGAGGGAGCTGTAGGTCTGGAAAGGTCCCTACACAACTTTTTTGAAGAAAACTCATGATGTCCACACATGTAAGTGGCAAGATGCATAAACAAAATGCATTTGATTTCCCTGTGATTGACTACAGGGTACAGCTGGGAAATGTCTTAATTGCCACTGTTGGAAGCTACTGCAGTTTGACCTTCCCTGACGCTTAAGCCAAAGCCTCATCCCTCAGTCACGACACAGTAACATTAAGGTTTATTTTGAGCTCTGTATTACATCATAATGTCAGTCGATTGATGTCCAGGGCTGGATATTAGCCTTGCCCCAAAAATCGGTACATCGTTCAGTTTTGAGGCGCCTGCATTGGATGAGGGGCTGTTGACTTCTTACATAATCCATTTGATAGATATTTTGGTTACTCCCTTTCTTGTTACCTTGTGTACACTAACAATATCGCCAACAGATGCTGAAAGAATTTTGTCGAGTGACGAATCAGTTTTGGCACTAACTCTATGTACGTCATGGTCGGTCAATGATATTGATTTTTCCCCTTGACGCATTTTCAATTCAGGTAATTCCAGTTACACAATAATTAAACATATTCTCCTACATGCATCGATTACAGAGATTAAAATTATAGACCTAAAATTACACATAAATCGACATAAAAGATCTCTACATACAATAAGGTTTGATATATGATGTGCTTTTTTCAATCGTAATACTTCGATGGTGCAGTCTATAAAATCTTATGAACTTCGATTATTTGTATTTGTAGCCTGCCCGCTTGTAGAAATGGAGGATAATGTGTGTAACTCTCGTGCTTCCTGGTTGACCTGCTAAGCCCTACATCCTACATACCCTACTACCCTGCATTTGGCTCTGCGGATAGTGAAACAGCAGAGGAAGCATTAACTGCTTTTGGAGTCCTCCCTGCTATACTCCATTGGTAAGGCACAAGCTAACATATTTTACTCATCAACAGATGATCAACTAGATAGAAACAAAGGGTGAATATTTCTACAAAGATCAGGGATACCTACTTAAATAAACCAAATGCGTCAACTATTTACAAACACGGTTAAAATTGCAATTAAATATGTCAAATATTAAAAAGAATTTCAGAAACATTATCAAAGAGGCAAGTAAGTAACAGTCTCGTGTCAGAGGGCGCGCTGATTGCGTTACTAAATGACTACAGACCGTGTTTACGGAGAAGAGTCGTTTCAACGTTGCCGACACCGCTGTGATCTCACCGAACAGCCGCTATCAAAGTCGGACGACATCAATTAAAAGAATCGGTTGGCATGTATGTTTAAAGAATGCCTTCTTTGAGGATGATCGCACGATAGTGTGACTTTGTAAAGTTTGGATATATAGAGGTTATATTTTACTTGCTGATAGCGATTCCACGTAGACCCCAAAATAACATTCACCAGAATACATTTTGGGTTGGTGTACGTGCAGGATATTTGGACCGACTTGACTCGTCAGATATTCGACCGCTGTGAGCTCGCTGAATATTATAATTAGTCGAAGCCAAGCCGGTGTGAGTAATGGCGTCGGAAATAACACGCGGGCTGCGGTGTTGGCGCCAAGCGAGCGACCATCGCAGGCAACGGGTCGGGTGATCGAGGCCGGCGCATATGAATACAGCGCGTGCGCATCCCCACTGTGTACCGCCAGCCACGTTTGTGCCGAGGCACCCAGCGCCGGCTAGTCTGTCATGAATGTCTTGTGACTTGAGCTATTTGCGTGTCAAAGAGTGACGTGACTTCGACTTTATTTATTTAGAAGTTACCTCAGCTTCAAGAAGTTTCTGTGACAGCTGATCTTTTATGTAGTTTATAGTATTATTTCGAGCTGATTAACATTTCTTCAAGTTAGTAGTAAGCACTCTAAAGAGGTGGTTTAGTATTCGTTCTAGAACCTAGGTAATTATAAATATTTCTATTAATAATTAAATATAATTAAAATATTGCTTTTTTATTATTATAAAAGCAATATTAGCTTTTATAATATTACTTCTTTCGAACTAATATTATAAAAGCAATCTTTTCAAAGTATTGAAAATGTAAATTCTCCAGGTCCAAAATTTTGTCATAGGTAATCATTGCATAAGTAATCAAAGTTCGATTGCTGTAGGTGAAAAAATATTCAGTCAGTGGGACATGAAATAGGAGAGCTATGTTTGTAAATCCTTCCTGTCAAGTAGTTAACATATTTTACTCGGTCATACTCTTAAAATGACGATATAAATAAGGTGGAGAATTTCAACTTGGTTCGATACGGTTCGGGTAGTTCAGGTGGCTAGAACATTGCCCTGGTTAGGCAAAGGTCACAGGTTCAATCCCTGTCTCGAATCAAATTGTCTTTTTCCACTTTAATAAAAATTTATGAGTGCTACTCGAAGTTAAGCAATTGCAGCAGATACAAATGAAATAGAAAATAAACTATAAAGCGTATAAGTGTGACAAAGCATAGCATCCGCATATGTATACTATACAAAAATTGTCTCTATTTAAAATCACTACAGTAGGTAACGATCACGAAAAAAGTGAATTTATAACTAGGTATCCTTGTTAGTTGCGAACCAACCTCATCCTCATAAATTATGTTCTAATTTAAATTACATATAATTCTAAAAATGACAATTTTTCTCTCACTCAATAAAAGATCCTATAAAACTACTACCACTTACAGCTTATAAAGGCTATGGTGTATCTAATAGTTGTTGATCTATTGTGAAAAATGCATGATACATTAATAGAACATAATAAATGCATTTTGATATCAATCAAAGCTAAAAGTGAAATAATAAAGTTGGAGGGACCACATTCCATTCATTTGAGTTGTAACCTCAACAAAGAGCAGTAGAGAGTTAAGATATTTCTGTATGATTACGGCTCGCCGGACAAGAGACCGAGATCAAAGCGAGCCATATTAGAAAAGGTGGTGGTGGTACATTCAAATTTAAAATGATTTCTGAAACAGCCACGCAAAGATCCTCCTTTAAATTTGTGCCTAACGCTAAAAAAACTACCTTTCCAGCAAAGCGAAATAAATAAATATGTAGATCTGTTTAATGTCGTCACACTTATTACTTGGAAAAAAAAGTCCTTTGGCCGCGTAGTTACCGTCACATTGATCACAGCCGACAAAAGAAAAGTATGAGTATTGTTTTTAAGACAAGACTTAATAATGACTTTACTGCGATTATGTGATTTTTTACCAGGCTATGGTTCCGGTAATAAAAATGTTAATTTTGTCGTGCGACTTGACAATTATCTAATTGAAATTTATAATAATGTGATGATAATTTAACGATGTGATTAAATAGCACATTTTAAGACTATTAAATGTTAATTATATTCAGACAAATTACATAACAAAATTACACAAACTGTTAAGTAAAAAATATGTTATTATATCCATTACATTAAAGAAAATTCCATGATTTAATTATATTTTACAGATATACAAGCACAAATTTATGTTTGAGATAAACACATAGGTATATGTGTTGAGACAATAATCGGGCCAGTACAAGAGATATCGTTCGATTCTTCTTCTTCTTCATTCCAATTGCTGCCTCACTGGAAATGGAGCCTAGGGTCGCATATATTTTTGGGTGTTTGGAGTGGGAGTAGCTATCGTCAGTTATTCGCCTGTGTAGTTGCCTCGTCCGTTAATCAGCAGGTACACCCCAAGCGCCCGGAGATACTGGTGGAGCCCCATAAATTAAAGTTATTCGCCGGATTATAGGCACGACAAAAAGCGACTTAAAAAGACAGGTAGGTAGGTACACTCAGGGTGGACGTAATTTGGCGAAGTGGTGGTGATGGTTTCGGCCCCGGCCCCGACGCGGTATTTCGTGGCAACACGATCCCCGGAGGCAGTGGGATTATGCCCATAATCCCACTGCCTCAGTGTCTCACACACCCTGAGTGTACCTAGCCTACAAATACATTAGACGAGTAGGCGTTTACTCTTTAATTCCACCTCATATCCAGAAGCCAGTCAAGCAATACAGAGGAATAGACGGTTACATTGTCAATCAGAAATATGCCCTGAAAATACAGAAGAAATACATTTGGTGTTGCAAACATCCATAGGCTACGATTATCACTTTCCATCAGGTGGGCCTTATGCTCGCCAGTCACCTCAGAGTAAAATAAAATAAAAAATTTGGTCAATTAGATGATGGTTGGGAAGAGGGGTGAAGGTTCCTAATTCGAGGAAGGGGCCTCTAACAGCTATTGCTATACTGTAACAAAAGAGGGAACAAACTAAGTATAACTTAATTCAATAATATTACAGCGTTAGGGCTCTTTTTAATCCGGCGAATAACTTTAATTTATGGGGCTCCACCAGTATCTCCGGGCGCTTGGGGTGTACCTGCTGATTAACGGACGAGGCAACTACACAGGCGAATAACTGACGATAGCTACTCCCACTCCAAGCACCCAAAAATATATGCGACCCTAGGCTCCATTTCCAGTGTGGCAGCAATTGGAATGAAGAAGAAAAAGAATCGAACGATACCTCTTGTATTGGCCCGATTATAGTCTCAACACATATATGTGTTTATCTCAAACATAAATTTGTGCTTGTATATCTACCAAATATTTTTTTTTATATACCTCTGCCATTATGCCGCATAATCCCACTGCCGTGGGGTTGCGGCAAGGGGGTTGTCACGTTCCATATGCTGTAATATTTAATACTGCTACAAGGTTACAAGCGAGGTGAGAATTTAGAACGTCTTTTATGCGAAACTTGTAGGGTGCTTAAACGCCACAGGCAGGAACTGCGTGTTGCTGCGGTAAATGCTTGACGACATACGTCTACGTTTAAGAGGTCTCCTTAAAACCAAATACGTTAGTAACCACAGTGCATATTAGAGAGAGAAAAGTAGCAAAGAGCGTGGTGGTGAAACTGTTCTCAGAGCGATACCTACACAACTAATATACGATCTCCTTCTTTCACAAACAATTGTTAGTTTAACCGGAGACGCCGTCTAATAATTTCGGTTGTTCTATTAAAAACCATGAAAAACAGTAGGTACTTGATGATATTTTTAAACACATTTTTATCGAAACAAGATAAACTGGTTTCACCAATAACCTATGTAAAATATGATAAGTACTATTGCGATACGCATAGAATTTTCTTAGTCAAATATTACAAGAAGCATTATTCAAAAAGTGTTGAAAATAATAAAGACTATTGTTTAATAACCCATGAAATATAAAAGCGGGTGCATCCTGTACAGTCGCGTGCGCCAAAAATATCCTTTACATCATAGATGCTGTGCCTACAGCTTCAGCTTTATGGGCCATCACGCCCGTCCGGCAGAACATCGTTAATATTTGGTACAGCCGCTGCCGACATCTGCAAACGCGACTAAAATGACTGTTAGGAATTATGTGTCATGCTAAATAATCTGGTGCATATTTTCAACCAAGACTACAATAACAATTGCAAGAAAAATCTTACGTTAGGTTAGTTATTTAGAGCTTGAACTGAATACTAGATGCATTGGATAAATTAGTGTAGGTATATCTGACAATAGTAACAGGTAATTTTGCAATTGAACTTAATATTTATCGTTTGTCATACAAATATTTATTACAAATTTTACTAAAATCTCGCTAAATTTGCAGGCTCTTCTAAAGTTTCCAACACGCACTATCGTGTTGGAAACTTTAGAAGAGCCTACAAATTTAGCGAGATTTCAAAATATTTATTGAGGTGAAACTTGTTTATCGACGTTGTGAGAAATTTTATAGCTGTAAGAAAAAATCGTCACGTTTTTCGGTTACGCGTTATGTTGTTTTGAAGTGAAATTTCTTTATCATAAGTGAAACTTCTTTATATAAGAGAAATTTATAGCTGTAAAAAAATTGTCATAAAGAAGTTTCACTTCTTACCTGTGTACTCTGGTACACACTCATATTTTTATTAAAGAGGTTCAATAGTAAGTGCTCTTTATGAGCCTTACGCTGTCGCCTATCTTTCCCTTACACACATTCTAGCAAAGATTTTTCATGTCTTCTTCTCTTCTGCGTGTTAGTGTATTTCCAGTTGCTTCCAAACCCTACCAGGTATTGGAGTCTTGGGTTCAATTTTACTTGACAGCTAAGGGCATCTATGACTTTTAGCTATGGCTATTTTCGTCATTGTTGGGAGCGGCAGCCGCCTAACCTTCCAAGTGTTCCTGTTAAGGCGTCTATCTCGCGTTGTTGCCTCGTCCGTTTGTCAGCAGATGCACTGCTAGCAGATGAGGTCACTTACTGCGACCACTTAATCGGTAAAAGGGGATTATAAAATTGGCGATATATTCACTAAGAGTTTTAAAAAGTAAGTACCTCTCTTTCTTTCACACAAATGCTAACAAATAGCTTCATTTGATGTGTTATTAGAAGGAGTGTCGAGGTCTGATCTCCCATATTCCCCGGCTGAAGATCTAGCGTAGGCGCCCAGGATTATCCGCATTAGTTCTAGTAATAATTATACTTTTTTCTCACGAGTTCTACACATCACTTTGAATTAGTGAGATAAAAAGCGTCCCTCTAGTTCTAACGTAGTGAGAGCTATTCAGTATTTCACCAATGGGAAAGATCCGGCTCTCGTAGAGTGCTACGAGCGCCTACGCCAGCACCCAGTCCGTCGACCAGCGTAATGACGAGTCCTTGACTTTTTATCAATATTAATAAATCAATAATAATCAATGCTTATTTATATATATTTCTTATTTTCTTTATACGGATGATCCGGTCTAAATATCGAGAAGTACGTTACCTTAGGCTTTGTACCTAATAATATACGTCAATAATAATCATTTATGATATTACATAATGTATCATAACATTCATTTCGTTGGTACGGTTTTTGCGTGTACGTGGTACGATTTTAAAGCGAATGGCTGGGTAAATCTAGATTTACTTACCCTTTATCTTTTAGAAGCTCGTAGAATAATAAACATGGTGACAGTATCTTGTAAAAATTTCACAGGTCCCTGGTATGAAAAGGTTTCATAGAATGCACATTATGGCAAAATAATTGTTATTTTTTTTCCAAAATTATTAATATCAGATATAAAGAACTGTCGGTAATGGAGAGCGTAAGAGACGTAAAACGCAGATATACCGGGTGCTTCAAAAAAATGTATACACACTTTAAACTATTGTAGTTTTCCCGCTCTACAAGGCTAATGTTATATTTCTTCGCCAGGTGCAAGCATAATCGTCCCGGAATTTGTAATATCAACATGGGGGACGTACGTTAGAGTTTTGAAGAACGTAAGCAGGTTATTAAGTGGTACTGGAAGTTTGAGAATGTAAATGAAGTTCAAAGACAGTGGAGAAGGGAGTATGATACAGAACCACCTTCAAGATTAACAATTACACGCATACGAGACAAATTCGAAGTTCATGGAACAGTGTGTGATGTGCATAAAGGTCATTCAGGTCGGCCTCGAACAGCTACAAGTGATGAGTCATTTTTATTTTCAACAAGATGGTGCTCCGCCGCACTATCACAGGGACGTACGAGCTTACCTGGATCAAAATTTGTCGGGCAAGTGGATAGGACGCAGGGGGCCAATCGAGTTTCCAGCACGCTCTCCAGACCTTACACCACTGGATTTCTTCTTGTGGGGCACAGTAAAAGATGAGGTGTACAAACGTAAACCACGTAACCTAGACATTCTTTGGAATGAGATTCAAGCAGTGTGTAGAGAAATCTCATTGGACGTTTTGATACGATGTACAGAATCTGTGGTGACTCGTACTCAGAATTGTATTGATGCTGCAGGTCACCAATTTGAACAGTATTAACATTTGTTATTTATGTTTCATTTACATTGGACTTTCAGCTTTCTATTTTCCTGAAATTTAACTTTGTAGAACGTTAAATAAATTTTCTATGGAAGTTCAAAGTGTGTATACATTTTTTTGAAGCACCCGGTACTTCCATACGTCAAACACACGTCAATCGATTGTCGTCAGTGCACAATCGAGGTACTGAAATAGGCACACAGGTGACACGACATTCTTAATTTGAGGCAGGAACAATTTGTTGGCAACCAAATACATAATGTGAATCCGAAAACACCCTTCCAAAATATCTAAAAGTAGAATTACCCAGGTGCTCCATCTGCTTCTTAGCTTTCCTGATATTATATCATATATGGTCTTAAATATTAGTATCCAATTGGTACCCGTTCAATTCCACATGTTTTAGTCTAGAATAGAAGTTATTTTAGTAAATACAGTGCTAATGCAAGTAATGGTTTAAAACTATGAACTGGGTTGTATATACTGCTGAGTAGTGTGTAGCGTAATGGGATTCTTCATCACAAATGGCTCATCATAAGTATTTCATTTATAACACGCTTCATTGTGCAACAGATCAAAGACGTCCATAGATGTTTCTATGGATGGTTTGAATCTTTCAACGTGATTTTTCTCCATATCATAACTTTGCAACGTCAGATTGTATTAAAATATTGCATACTTGTCAAGGATCGAAGACAATACAAGTTCTCGATTACTCGATTACCAAAACTTTACCTACAACGTAATTAGAATAGGAGTTGAGTTATCAATGTTATCATTATATTCGTTTAATCTTTCAAAGAATTCACATTTCTGACTCTTTATAAGAAATTCGCAAAAAGTGAGCGCCTATTTGTTGGTCCTTGGTATTTATTCCGTTGTAGAATCAACAATCCACACAAAACTGTCACTAAAAATGGAAGACGATATTGCTATGGCAGTCGAACAGTCGAACGTTTCAACATGTGTGTTCAAAACGCTTCTTAGGTCAGTACCAGGAAAAGTAGAGAGGCATACTGCTCGATCTCCGTACGAGGGCTAGTTGCCGAAAAAAGACGCACCCATAAATTGTGGGAAACTACTAGGTTCCCGAGAGATAAGGCACGGCTACTAATAGTGTTGGCCAACAAATAGTGTTGGCCCTTGGTATTTATTCCGTTGTAGAATCAACAATCCACACAAAACTGTCACTAAAAATGGAAGACGATATTGCTATGGCAGTCGAACAGTCGAACGTTTCAACATGTGTGTTCAAAACGCTTCTTAGGTCAGTACCAGGAAAAGTAGAGAGGCATACTGCTCGATCTCCGTACGAGGGCTTGTTGCCGAAAAAAGACGCACCCATAAATTGTGGGAAACTACTAGGTTCCCGAGAGATAAGGCACGGCTACTAAGGAACGAAATGAAGACGTTCAGAGTCATCTGCGTAATTTGGACGTAACGTCCGCTAGTGACTATTCGATTGGAAAGCAAACAAAAGGCGAAAAGATGCGAAAAATATGCAGAAACGCAACAATAATTCTTGTCTTCAAAGGCTTTATGGATTTCATTCACCAGACTATGGACCTGTTCTATAGTCCCATGATGTTTTCTAAAGCCAAATTGATGATCAGGAATGATTTTGTGTTCTGCTATGACTGTGTTTAGGCGTCCTAAACAGAGTATTATAAGTAAATACCAGGGACAACAAATAGGCGCTCACTTTTTGCGAATTTCTTATAAAGCGTCGGAAATGTGAATTTCTTTGAAAGATTGTACGAATATAATAATAACTTCTATTCTAGTAGTCTGAGGTGTAGAGCAGATAGAGGATCGGGCCAAGTACGATTCGGAAAAGGCATAACCACTACGTAGGTAGGTGTGAAAAAGTTAACACATAAAATTTTATGGAATTTAATTTAATCTGTATTATAAGTGATTTTATCTATTTAATATATTTATTAGTGAGCTACAGTTAGCAAATAGAGTGTACTCACGTTTGTGACACTATATGTGATAAAGAGAAGTATACTTGAACACCACCTGCCAGCATATAAACTTCACATATTTGGCAATATCACTAATTAAAAATATAACAGTTTGCTCTTAAAATAGACACTATGTCACAGCTTGAAGAGATCCAGACAGTCCAGAAGAGTCTCGAGGAGAGTTTATCAGAAGAATGGATGAGCTGCAAGCACAATTGCATGTTGGTGGTTCCGCAAAGGACACAGTGGCCAAGGTAGCAGAAGAGTTCCGCACTTTCCGGGAACTTATATTTAACATCCTTGGACTACTACGGAAGCAGATTGCTGAATGCATTAAGTCTGTGGATATGGTGGATACTTGGCAGCGCCGAAAAGCTCTTGTGTTCTGTGGGATCCCGGAAGTAGAGAGAGAGAACTGCGTGGGCACGGTTGTAGGAATTCTTCAGACTAAGATGGCCTTGAAGGAGATCACAGCTGAGTCTATACAATCCTGTCATCGTCTCGGAGCTGCTAAGGTTGGTCATAGTCGTCCTATTCTCGTAAGATTTGGCGCAATGAACGTGAGATCTTCGGTGTGGAAGGCTAAGATTACACTTAAGGGATCTTCAGTTTCCATTAGGGAGTTCTTGACCAAAACCCGACAGTCAGTGTTCACTAGGGCGCGACTACACTTCGGGATGCGTTGCTGTTGGACTCAGGATGGCATTATAATGGTAAAGACGCGGGATGGTAATCGTCACAGAATCACTACTCCCGATCAACTCGACATTATTTTAGAGAAGTATCCCAAATCTACACCTTCAGTGAATGCTAGTGCAACGTAATTTAACACTTCTTTGTGATGTTTTGATTTTGTTTGCATGGTTGTATTTCTTCTTTTTTCGAATATAATTTAGATAAGTTTAATATTGTTCTTTTTACCGATATAATTCAGATATACTGTATCTAAATATGATTACTTTTTTAGCAGAACTTTATATACCTTATGAAACAAGAATGACTGTGCGGCAGTGTGCGGTTTGTATTGTTGTTTTTCACTTTGACATTTTGTTTCATTAAAATATGGTTAGGCAAAGGAATTTAGCCGTGCAGCCTAATCTTGGTATCGTTTTTATTTATTTTTTAAGTTGCTGCTTTTGTTTGCGTTTTGTTATTATTATTCTATAGCAACCAACTTTAAACCAGACATAAATGTAATATGTTTTGTTATTTTTTTTTTGTTTTGTGAAAGTTTGCTGGCGGGTGGTGCAGAGATAATTAGCATAAATTTAGTGTTGCATTTTAGTATATTTCTTTGTATAAAATTATTATTTACATTATTATTTATATATTTATAATTTTAACTTAATATTTAATTTATTACTATAATGACGAGTAGCTTATCAGATGATTCCTTTTATCATTCTGTCTGCGACTCTGATATATTATCTGAGAATGATAGTTTTTCCTCAGTAACTAATACACTCGGTGATGTACTTCGAAGTAAATTTGAACACGAACAGGGACTCAACGTGTGTCACATTAATGCAGAAAGTGTGCCTTGTCATTACAGCGATCTTGTTGAAGCGTTTGCTGATTCGAATATTCATGCAGTCTTGATTTCTGAGACATTTCTAAAACCAAATCTTCTCTCCACTTCATATCCACTTCCTGGCTTCATTCTTGTTCGGAATGATAGAATCGGTAAGGAGAGAGGTGGGGTTGCAATATATCTGCGCAGCGACTTTCCCTATAAAATAATTGCTTCATCCCCCTCTCAATATTCTGCTACTGCTGAGTTGCTCTTTCTCGAGGTATGGGTAAAAGGTGTCAAAGTTGTACTCGGCGTTGTGTATTGCCCCCCCACTGTCAATTATTTCACTGATATCGAATCGGTCTTAGAATCTTTGGGGTCTGATTATGAGCATCACATCATCATGGGCGATTTTAATACTAACCTTCTCGCTAGAGACTCCTGGCGAGCTGTTAAACTTCTTCACTTAGTTGAATCAGCCTGTTTATATGTTTTGCCACTCCAGGCGACACACCATAATGTGGATGTGGCAGACACTTTGCTTGATTTAATTCTTACGTCTTCTCTATCTCTTGTTTCCTCACATGGTCAATGCCTTGCTCCAGCTTTCTCTCATCATGATTTTATCTTTGTCTCTTACATCCTCAAGCCTCCTAGACATGAGCCTAAAATAATTTATAAGCGTTGCTTTGGACGAATGGACGTTACTAAATTACGTAATGATGCATCTGTAATTGATTGGGATCCGCTACTTGAGGCAAATACAATTGATGACAAAGTACTAATTTTTAATGACATAATTCATAAGCTGTACGATATTCACGCCCCAGTTATGAAAGTTAAATTAAAACGTCCCTCAGCTCCATGGATAACGGAAGAGGTTCGTATGGCTATGAGGCGTAGAGATAAAGCGTTTCGAGTTTTCAAAAAACACCGTAAGGAGTTAGACTGGTGCGCTTATAAAACTGCTAGGAACCGCTGTAACCAGGTGATACGCAATGCTAAATGCCGACACATCTTCACTAATATATCTTCCTCATCATCTGCTGATATCTGGAAGTTTCTCAGGTCGTTGGGTATTGGTAGGCCAAGGAACATGGAGCTGCCTAAGACGCTTGAGTTAGACGTTATTAATGATCATTTCTCCACTTCTTATCAAATCGATAACATAACCAGGCGTCAGACAGTTAGTTTTGTGGCTGGGCTTGCTAGTCCCAACTATGATATTTTTCAATTTTCTCCAGTCACGTCGGATGAGGTCAAAAAGGTGGTGATGTCTATAACATCAAAAGCGGTAGGTTGCGACAATATTAGTCGTCGGATGATTACAACCATTCTTGACCAACTCGTTCCTGCTATTTCCTATATCATTAACTTTTCCCTTGATTCTGGTCAATTTCCTACCACATGGCGTAAAGCCTATGTCCTTCCCCTCCCAAAAATTTCCAATCCATCCTTGCCTAGTCACTATCGTCCAATCTCCATCCTCCCGTTTCTATCGAAGGTGCTGGAATCCTGCGTACATAGTCAATTGACTAAATTCATACGACTTAATAACATACTGAGTCCACTACAATCTGGTTTTAGGACAGGTCATAGTACAACGACAGCTCTCCTAAAAGTTACGGGTGATATCAGGGCGGGAATGGAGAGGGGTGAAGTTACAGTGCTGGTCTTAGTGGATTTTTCCAACGCGTTTAATTGCGTCAATCATGATATCCTCTTATCTATCCTGGTCCACCTAAAGATTTCATCTGACGAGTTGGAATGGTTCTAATCTTATCTTCGTGGTCGTCAGCAGGCAGTTCGCGTTGATGAGAAGTCATCGACCTGGCGCGATCTGGTCGCTGGTGTTCCTCAGGGCGGTATACTATCTCCTCTTCTATTTACTATGTTTATTAACCTCCTTACCCAAGAGCCTCAGTGTGCGTATCACCTGTATGCAGATGACCTGCAGTTGTATAGTCAGGCAAGGGTGGAGAATCTTCCGGAAGCCATTGCTAAAATAAACACTGACTTAAATGCAATGGGACACTGGTGTGACCACTTTGGACTTACTATTAACCCTGAGAAATGCCAAGGTATCATAATTGGGAGCAGTCGTATGATGAGTAGACTGGACGGAGTAAATTTGCCGTCAATTACCTTCAACACAAGAACTATTCCAGTTACTCTTAGTGTTAAAAACTTAGGCCTGCACCTTGATAATACCTTTAATTGGAGAGTCCAAGTCACTAACGTGTGCCAGAAGGTTACTGGAACGCTACGTGCCTTTTATCGACTTAGGAACTTTCTACCGCCCAAAACAAAAGTTAAGCTTGTTCAAACCCTTTTATTTCCCATCATAGACTATGGTGATGTGTGCTATCTCGACCTGAATGCAGATCTTCTCAATAAGCTTGATCGGCTTCTCAATAATTGCATTCGATTAGTTTACAATCTTCGAAAATACGATCATGTCTCGGTTTATCGTTCCGAGTTGGGTTGGTTGCCCATACGTCAGCGTCGTAGTATGCGTGCCGTATCGATGCTTTTTTCAATAATTAACTACTCTAATACTCCTTCTTACTTGAAATCTCATTTTCAATTACTCTGTTCTAATCACGATAAAAATTTGCGCTCTTCGAATAATCGCCTTCTTCTCTGTCCCACTCACACTTCAAGTTTGATTCATTCATCATTCTTCGTGCAATCAACTCTCCTCTGGAATGCGCTTCCGTCTGAAGTTAGGACATGCACCAACCGTTTGTCATTCAAAAATAAAGTACAGGAACTTTACAATCCTTAGGAAAACATTCTCTATTTAATGAAGTATGTATATATTTATAAATATTTATGTATCTGTATATGTATATTATATAATTATATAATATGTATTGTAATGTGTATTTGTATATTATGTATTTGTATTTACCAATGTATTTACCAATTTATGTCTCAACATCAACTTTGAGCACCTTCCTTCACTTACCTATCTCTGCATCACCCTAAGGTTGACTGGAAGAAAATGCCTACGGCATTAAGTCCACCTCTGTACATATTTTGTGCATAAAGTTTTTAAATAAATAAAATAAAATAACCAAACTCCACAGAATTTACGCAGGAGTGCCTAAGAGAAGCGTACTTGGCCCGATCCTCTATCTGATCTACACCTCAGTATGTAGTAAGTACTTACTCTATGTTTCAACTATGTCTGGTTAAGACCGGAAGTTGCCGAATAATAACTAACGAATTCAATACGTTTAATATAACAAAATAAAAATAATTTCACTTAAACCTTAAAACTAAAACCAATCAAGTGCTAATAAGAATGTATTAATGTATTTTGGGATTTTGTAATAATTCATAGCAACAAAATGTATTTTTAACAAAAATAGTATGATAGATGGTGTTGTCATTGGTACTTTTGCTGATGACACAGTAGCCTTAGCTACCCATGAGGAACCAGATCAAGCTGGTGCTATGCTTGAACATTCTTTGGACAACATCACGAAATGGCTAACAACCTGGCGTATAAAAGCGAATGAAGCTAAATCGGTTCAGATGACTTTACGACACGATAAGCAACTATCGACTACGTGATAAACAACCCCCTGTGTTATATAATAGTGCCCATATACCTACCCCAAGCAAACGAAGTCAGATACCTCGGACTGTATTTGGACCGCCGTCTCACATAGAAAAAACATATATTTACAAAACGAAAAGCGGGTAAGCAACTGAGAAAGATGTATTGGCTGATTGGCAAGAAATCACAGCTGTCGCTAGAAGACAATCTATTGTTATACAAATGCATTCTGAAACCAATCTGAACTGCCTCCAACTCAAGCTTGCAAATACTACAAAGATTACAGTCCAAATTTTTAAGAATAATTACTGCCGCGCCTTGGTTCTTTACAAACCAACAACTACATCATGACCTTGAAATTAGGACAGTAAGAGAAGAGATAAAGCACTCGATGTAATCCTATAGAACCAGACTGGACAATCATCCGAACATTCTTACTGCACACTTAACGCAAAAGCCAATATTCAAAAGGCTAAAGAGAAAGTCTCCAGAAGATTTATAGGGACTACTGTTCATAAAGGGCGGACGTCTGTGGACTGGCTGTCCTGCAAGACCTGTTTTGAAACGTTCATAACCTCATGCTGAATGTTCTCTCGGAACATCTCGAGCATAAAAAAATTGTTGTCCTTAATGCCATTCAGCCCTTGTGTGGCAAAAAATATCTACTTCAGTTACAATCGGCGTGAAGGAGGCCGCCTTAAGATATCAACACATGTTACAAATATTGAAGCGGATAAACTTTCGCATGTAACTACAATTTCAACGACAGAGCAGCTGAAAGGCACACTTCGTGCCGCCATGCCACGTCGAACCAGACAGCTCGACGCCATTACGTTACCCTACACTGCAAATGTTCTCAATAATAAAACAACGACTTTACTTGTGCACTGAATGCCTTTGCTGTAAAGAAAAGGGTGTTTAGTTTATTTTCCGTTTATATAATAGATATCTAAAGCTACACTAGTTAAGGAGATTTGTAAAACTCTAAGAAGCACCGAGATCCGATGTTCGATGAAACGTCGAAATTTGTTCATATTTATTTAAGTTCACAAAAAAGACCATAAGAGAACGTAATCTGGTATTAATAACTAGCAACTGTAATTCATAATCCAGCTAAGCTAAAATCCTACACATAACCCAAACATACAGTCACAACAAGAATTTGGTGGTCGGCTTTTCAACTGTGACTTTAGTCTTACCCTTTTTTTCACGTGTGGTCTCGAATCCATGCCATAAGACTAAAACCATACTATCCGTCTAGCACCGGACTGCCTGGGTAACTCCCCGAAAGAATATGTCCCAGGAACCTGAAATATTCGAAATTTAAATTTACTTCCAAATTGTTTATTCCTGACATAAATCTAAATCTATTAAATCCGTACAATACGTAACTAAGTTTTAATCAGCGGCGAACTATTGCAGGTGTTCCCCAAGGGTCAACACCTGGAACACTTGCTGTTATGTGTACTAGGTACATGCACATCACTTATTACTGTATCCTCTTAAGCAGAGTCTTCACCTTCAGACTAGTTGACCGGGCAGCGGACTCCGTGTTTCTTGTAACTACTTGTAGTAGGTATTATCTATATGAGACATATTTATGGTAGTAGTGGTTCGTATTTTTCAATATCTTTCCCCTTTGTATGTTGCTAGAAGGGAGCTAGACATATAGATAGCATAATCTAAGAAATGAGTTAATCAAAGAATGGTTCACATTAGGAAAAGTCCTGAAATTAAAACTTATCTAGGAATCCCTCGTTTAAAAATCTTAATGTGCTCGTACATTATCTTTATGAAAGAAACATGTAACCAAAAAGTTAACATTCAATAGCATAACATAAAAGAAGAACCTCCGTTTTATTTAAATGCCTTTTCAGAACAAATTCTACGCTAACTACGCTCAAATTACTTTGGTTGTAACCAAACCATACGACGCAGTTATACACTTTGCGTAATTTGACATAAATCGTAAAACGCATTTGCCAATTTTATTTAAAAAACTATTTCAGTTTCAAGTTTCGAAGTGAAGGCAATCTTGTCAATAAATATTGTCGATTAGTAATCAGGTAGAAATAGTAGCAGTAACTCTATAGTAAAAAATGACCCTAGTCGATAACTGTCTAGAACATAATACTTTCAACTTTTCTTCAACACATTGGTTTGGACGACGATTGTCAATTACTATTTATATTATATATTAATAGGTACGTAGGTAATGAAAGAAAATCGTTGGATATCTAATGCTGTTAATTATTTTATACCCCGTTATGACAAATGTTAACATTTCTGCATGGTTTACCTCCGCATAGAACTACCAAGGTTTTCGTAGCTCAGGCCAATCTCATCTGAAGTGGCTTGCCTGCTGTCGAATGGACAAGGCTGATATAGGCGTCCTTACAGTATTGGAAGACCTCATGGCAGCAAGGTAGTCGCCCCTAACAATGACGAAAATAAAAAACCAAATCATGGCTTAGCAGTGAATAAAAACTAAGTGCGGAAATTGTAGGCAACAGACCCCATGCTCTATTTCAGGGATTAAATAGAAGTACATAGCTGAAAAGATGCTATGAGGAAGAGGAAATCCAGCCGAAAGTAAGTACTGTTTCTTAAATGTGAAATTAGAGCTGAAATCGATGGTGTACTAATACAATGGAAACTTAACGAATTTGTTACCATATTTGTGAACGAAAATACGCAATTTTCGAGGCATTCGCGACACCAGCTCAAAATCGTGATTAATGTGACAATTGATTTATTTCCTCGACACATTGAAATAAACAAGTAGGTAAACATGTAATATATATACAACTATACAGCTGTCACAAAGTTCTTCACGATATGAATTGTAGCACGAAAATACTATCATGATATTACAAATCTAGTTATTATACCATGTTATAGGAGGTACAATACAATACACCTACCTTTACCGTGTCACGGCGCCGGCGTGCGACGGGATGTACGTCAAGAGTCATGTGTCAATGAGGCAGTGTAAACAATTTGTTTTGTTGGTGCATGTTTAATTTACATTTACATTGCCTTATCACGTTATCACGTCTTCATTTTGGGAAATACCTAAATAATGCATAACTGTCTAAAATACGTTCGTTTAAAGACAACTGTAATTTAGTCGTGTTTACGTAATGGGTACATTGTATTATCAGTCTCTACAAAGTATACCTACTAATATATAAAGCTGAAGAGTTTGTTTGTTTGGTTACGCGCTAATCTCAGGAACTACTGGGATAAGCTTTGAAAAATTCTATTTGAGTTCGATAGTCCATTTATCGAGGAAGGCTATAGGCTAAATATCATCTCGCTACTACCTACCTAGGAAAGCGGAGGAGTAATTATAAATGTCTACAAATCGGGAAAACTTTCATAATTTTCTGTAAAGTAAAAGCGACGGGATCAAATGAATGCGACGGGGGTTCAAAATGTCACGGGCGAAGCCGCGGGGGTCAGCTAGTTAATTAATAATAATAACTACTTTTTAGTTTTAATGTAATCTAGTTACAAGTATTAGGCTATATAATTTACGAGTACCTATGCTATTAGTTCAATGGACCTTACAAGTTATTCTTTTGACTATGCAACAATTCTTTCATCGTGTAAAAGGTACACAAAAAGCGTCAGAATAGACAAGTGATGAAAAAAGCTACATAAAAAAAATTGAAACTGTAGGTAAAATATAATGGAGATTACATTGAGGTGGCAATGGGATAGCGCCATGGGCGCCAAACCCAACAAAACACAACTGCATTATTTTTGTTGGACACGTAGATTAGAATCTTATGTGGTAAATTTAATTAAAAACCAGTTAATAAACAATCTCTTTATTTCTTTAATAATAATAATAGACGTTATAATATTAATCTTTATAAATGTAGGTAAGCTTCATAAACCCCACATATAAAAATACATTCTTAAAATATTATAGGTACACAAAATATCTGTCATCGGTGGATGACGGCATAATGCACTATGGCGGCGTGAACATTAAGGCACGATGATGAAGGGCTACGCCCCAGGTGGCGCCAGGCGGGCGTCGGCGACTAGATCATAGGTAGTACGGGGTAGAGCCCCGAAAGCGAGCTCTCATCTGAGCGGAGCCGGGAATGAAGGCATGGAGGTGACCCAGCGAGGCGCCGAGCACGCGAGCGCGCAGCCCGCCGCACTCTGCACGGGCACGAACGCTGACACATGCACGCCGCTCGTTACCGGCAGTGACGCTATCGCTGGTCGCTTGTCCTCCTCGTCCTCCAGAAGATATGGCCGGAATAACTTAAAAGGCTTGCGTGGTGGCTCTGGAATTGTCGGCGGCAAATATAAAGGTTGCGGCGCAGGTGACGGTGTGGGTCGACGTACGGACAAGTCGATCGGCTCGGCGACTTGGATCGGTTCGGCAACTTGTATCGCCACGGGAACCGGCACTGGTAACGGCGTAGGCACTTGGACAGGTGTGGGCACCATCGCTGGCGGTGGTGTAGGTAAACGAGCGCTCTCAGGTGATCCCACCGAGTACGGTGGAGGCGACGGGGCCGGTTGGGGCGCTCGCCTGAGCAGTGCGGCTCGTAAAGCGGGCTCGGCTTGCAGCCACTTCTGTATTTGACGGCGATGAATTCCAAACTTTCTGGCGGTGGCACGTTGATTTCCACGACATTGTGCGTCGCGTCTATAAGCTTCGAGAACTTGTAACTTAAATTGTGGTGGGAAGATACGGCGGGAACCGGCGCGGCCCTCTGAGCGACGGTCTGAAGGCGCGGGGGCCGGGAGCGTGTGGGCGGCGGCCATTACAATGTGAATACGTGTACACGGGACGGCTGTCGGCGCCGGACTGACTGACTGTGCTGCACTCTCGCCACAGCGCGGCGCGGATGTTGGTGGCGCGCCGCTGCCTATCCGTCGTGCGTGTGTGCGACGTTGAGTCTCGTATATACAGGTAAGGACTATTTCATAATGGCACATATTTTATTACTGGCACTTATTTAATTTTACTAAAAAGATTTTATAACAAGCTAACGTGTCTTTATATAATTCTAAGTAACTAACTAACTATCTTCACGCTATATCCCTGACGGGGTAGTCAGACTAGCCAGTGAGGACAGATCCATGCGTACTTCTCAGCCCCGGATCTAGAGGAGGGGGGGGCAAGTCGGGGCTAGCGCCCCGGTCGGCATCTTCAGGGGGCGGCAAATTCAAGCTCAACAGACACTTGCGTTAGTGATAAGTTGTAACGATAGTACTCAACAATAATATGCTGTTATGGCTTGCTCGTTGTGCAACTTTGAGGGCATGAACTAGTCCCGCCGTAAGTGTCGTCCCTCCCAGTCCAGCGTATTAAAGACATACCATAATCATATAACATCACCCTGTCTCACCCCTTTACACAGTTCAATGAAGTAAGTCTTCGAGCTGGACTGTCATGGTAGCGGTGTCGTACAAGCATCTTAACTCATGGATATATTGCCAATTAATACGACATCGCTGTAGAGCAACATTTCCCAAAGTGGGCGATAACGCCCTCTTGTGGGCGCTGCAGGCCTAAAGGGGGGCGGTAAGAGACCCAGAAAAAAAATGGGGGCGTTGTGTAGGCTTCGGGGGGCGATTTGTAAATTTCATATAGCTAGGAGGATTCTTAGACACCTACAGAGCTCTCGACTCTCGTCTACAACTTGTGAACATCAACTAATATTAATTAAGAGATTGCTCAAACCATGTCAATCGGTCGCTCTGTTTCGAAATGAAAGTAGACACAAATAAACAAATAAAAAGTCAATGGACACACTTTCGCATTTTAATAGTTATTAGTATTCCTAGATAGGTAATTTTCGTAGATAATAGACCGCGGGCAATCATGTATTAACAAGTTTTTTTTAAATAACCCGATTTGTGCATTCCTGTATCAATCGGCTGATTCATAGAATACTTGTTCTTACTTGTTGAGTACAATTCGTCGAATGAGATAAACGAGTTAATGCATGTTTGTCTTATTCCTGTCGGTGCGTGCTGCTTATGCAATCCTATATAAACAACGGAATTTTATTTTATTTTCATTTGCGGTTTCGCGCTTAATAGATAAGCAGTACTTAAATTCAACACTTACTTACGTATTTCTTAAAACAAAACAATGTCGGAAGTAAAAAAGAAGAGACGGCAATACTCTGTGGAATATATTAAATTCGGATTCATTAAAAATCCCACAAACCCATCGTCGCCTCAGTTCCTTCTATGTCTAAAAACATTTTCGAATGAAGCAATGAAGCCTTCAAGACTGCAAGATCATTTGAATAAAATGAATCCAGATAAGAAAGACAAGAATGTAGCATATTTTCAAGACCTAGAGATGAAGCATAATACTCAGCCAAGTGTAGCAAAACTATTTTCGGCAGCTGCTAAGCAAGATGACGACGGACTTCGAGCTTTGTACAATATCTCTTTGTTAATTGCTCAAAAAGGCAAGCCACACAACATCGGAGAAGAGATCATTTTCCCAGCAATAAAGGAAGTAATAACTACTGTGCTTCATAAACCGGCCGCATATATTATCCGAAAAATTCCTTTGAGTAATAATTCTGTGCAAAGATGAATTGATGAAATGGCTGAAAACATTGAAGGTTCATTGTGCAATCATCTGAAGACTAGTCAATTCTCAATTCAGCTCGATGAGTCCACTTTACCTACTAATGAAGCATTGTTGCTGTCTTACGTGAGGTTTATTAAACATGAGAAAATATGTGAAGAACTATTATTTGCTAGAAATTTAGAGACCGATACAAAAGGCGAAACCATATTCAATACATTGGAAAAGTTTTGTGATGAGAAAGAGATTTCCTTGAAAAATATTATATCAGTTGCTACGGATGGCGCTCCGGCTATGACAGGGTGCCATAAAGGCTTCATAGCGTACTTAAAAAATAAAATTCTAGATGTATTTGCTGTACATTGCATTATTCATAGACAACATTTGGTTGCTAGAAACTTAAGTGAACGACTTTTTCAATTACTGCAATATGTCATCAAAGCAGTCAATAAAATCCGTACCAGCTCTTTAAATGAGATTATTTCATCAGCTTTGTGTTACTAATGACGAAGATTCCAACCGTTTGTTGTTTCATACTGAGGTTCGTTGGCTATCAAGAGGCAATTGTCTGACTCGATTTTACAAACTAAAGATACAGAATTGCGCAACAAGCTCAATGCATCAAAAAATTATATAGCTTACATGACAGACCTGTATAAATTGTTCAACGACATGAACTGCAAGGCGATGAACTAAATTTAATTTAAACAAAAATTGTCTGTGCTACTTTCGCAGCCAAACTGCTTCTCCAAAAAAAGAATATGGGCAGACGTGAGTTTCACAATTTTCCGAATTTATCAGTATCCTGCAGTAACGACGACTTGTTTGCTTATTGCCAACATTTGGAAAACCTCCACATCGACTTCACCGAACGATACCAGGATATTTTGAACTTGTAAATACCAGGCTGGGTGTTAGATCCGTTTTCAAATGTCAACACAGCAATCTCACCTCAGCTGGAAGAAGAACTTATAGAATTGACAACAAACGGAGAAACAAAAATGAAGTTCAAAAATGGCTATCAAGAATTTTGGCTACAAAAACCGATCCCGCAATTGTACCCTGGATTGTGGTCAATCGTTCAACGATTCTTGATATCATTCCCATCGTCATATTTGTGTGAACGTGGATTTAGTGCTGTGGCAACGCTGCTTACTAAAAAGAGAAATGGTTTGCATGTTACCGAACGTGGCGACTTGCGGCTGTTCATGAGTAAATTGGAACCCGATATCAACAAACTTATTAAACAGCATCAGATTCATCCTTCACATTAGTTTATATAAGAATCGATCATGTTTGTTTTATTTTGAATAAAAGATACTCTGTCTGAATACTATAAAGTTGCGTTTCAATAATCATTCTCATTGGCAGGTGTAGCCCGTAAGAGTTAACTTGAGACCTGAGCGTCGTAATGTACTACCTGTGCTCAGGTCTCAAGTTAACTCTTGCGGATTATAGTAAAAGTCTATTTTAGAATGAATGTTTAATCTCCGCTAATATAGCTCACAACAATTAATTAATTTTATTTGAAGTTATAGTGGTTTTTAAGTAGGTGAAAAAATGGGGCGCTAAAAAATTATTTAGTCTCAAAGTGGGCAGTAGACAAAATAAGTTTGGGAACTGCCGATATTCGATAGAGTCGAAAGCTTTCTCCTAGACAGTAATACTAACTCAGAGCGGATGGACCGCGTGAGAAACTCTCGCATCCGCGGCGGCCTTCACGTCCGTGACATTGCAGACAAGTTGCAAGAGTGTCGCCTTCGTTGGTATGGTCACGTCTTGCGGCAACCGCCGGGCTACGTAGGTAACAAATGTCTGGCCATGTCAGCCCCGCCGGGTCCCGGTAAGAGGGGAAGACCCACGAAGTCCTGGCTTGACGTCGTAAGGGATGACATGCGTGCCAATGGTCTCACTACAGGGGATGCCGAAGACCGTGCGAAGTGGAGGAGAAAATGTAGGAAAGCGGATCCCGGGCGTCGCGAGACGCAACTGGGACAGACGCTCGGATGATGATGATGGAGTAATAGCTAACTCAGGGTCTTGCCTACCTCTTTCCAGAAGAGTCTGGCATTATCCCGGAAATTGGACGACAACCTTTCATCTGCTTTTATTCTGCACCTTCATGAGCCTCCTCAATCAGTGACTTCGTGTTAACTTTTTGCAGCTTGTATCTCTCTTTCATATTGCTTGTATCGCTCTGGCACACACTTTTCGCATCAGAGGGGAGTAGTCTTAGCTGGCAGGTACGGCAACAGGCACGCTTCTACTCTTCATCCCCAATTCTAATTATGTCATCTAAAATTCACCTTAATACCTAATAAAATTAAAAGAAAATTCAGAGAAACTTCATTTCCTGGAAGTGGAAGGAAAATGAATGTTTCATCTTTCTCTGCTTCTGGCTATTTACTTATTGCATAGACAATACTTTAACATGCCAATTTCCATACAACTACCAATTTTGCTTTTTTCATTCTTAATACAAAATAGAACTGGAAATATAGTATAATTGTCTGTCTACACCATTAAGGAAAATGTTGTAACTAAATTTGTGTATGTAAATTGACATGTCACGACAGAAGGTTGTCAGTCTTGTTCACTCATAATGATTTCAATTTTAACATAACAGTCAAATTTTATTGCGGTGCAGGGACGTTAAGCCCTTACTCTTTCTAGTCCACAAGCTAATTTCACCTACCCACAGTTTAAAATAAGTGTAAAATACAGGTGTTAACGCGATCATGCTTATTTACCTTAAATAGCTTGACGTTTCGACTGGGTTGCACCAGCCGTGGTCACAAGCAGACTGTCTGCAACGCGAAAGTTTAGAGATCTATTGACTTGACTGTTGTTCGTAAGTTTTCATAATGTTATATTTAAAAAGAAGTTTATACAATTATGTTTAAACTTATTAGTTCTGCATATTAATGCAGAACTAATTTACATTTAGCAATATATATTTTTTTATAGATCTGCATAACGAAAATATATAAATCTATGAAAAGCGATAGAGAGAGAGAGAAATGGAGATCTCTATCGCCCCCTGAAAATACTAGATTTCGTAACTGTAAATAGAAATAATAAAAAAAAAATTGAAGTATGTGTATGAACGACACTTTATGCAGTAATCTCGCCTCATTCTCGGTGTGAAGAAATGCCGCAAGTGGGAGCCGATAGCACGTAGCGCCACTGTTTCTATCTCTATCATACGTACCTAATTACTCATAACAGAACAAGATAGACATACATGCCCTGCCCCGGTCGCTGCCACATCCGTTTACGAAACAAGTTTGCATGCGAGGTTGCCAGTATGTGTGCGCGGGTGGCTCACGAGTATAGGGGGGCGCGGGCGGATAGGAATGTGCACGGAACGGCAACGGCGCCGACCGTGGCAGACAGGGTGTCGCCGACTCGCCGCCGTAGACAGGCCGTCGCTTGACGGCGCTAGCCCCCCCTTGCACCCGCGCACTGCCGTTCCACCCGCAACGCACATCAACAAGTTATTTCGGCCCAGCCCGGTTTGTTGTTAAAAGATCACAAGTAACATGGTCAAAACGGGCTGTTACGACCTTTTAGACTACGTTTCGAGCTTAGCGCCATCGCTGTTTCCAGGAAAGTTGTTTTTTTTTGTTGAGCGGCCGCCTGCTGCGCCTACCTAGCTCGCGTCCGGCGACCATGAAAACAGCGATCGGGCTTGAAAAAAGGAAACACTAGATTCTTAAAATGATTGAGTTTTTTTTGTTGTGAGAAACCTTCCCAGGTAAGCGCACAATAACGGGTTTCGTAGGTATTCATTATCCAAAATATATTTTATCGAGGGCCCTTAGAAAATTTTGGATAAAGAAATAATTTGAGGCAATTAATTCTAGAACGTCACATTTTGACGTAGGTAACCATTTTTAGATAATCCACTTTATTCAAGGGCCACAGTTTGCTACTAAACACGTATTTAATTTGAATATTATACCTATTATCGGTATCGGTAATTCATCTATCTATGAAAAATTGCAGCTAATACCTAGGTAAAGTACACTGTATAAGAAATAAAAAAAATCAGAGCGTTGACTCTAAGAGCTCATCCATTGAGGAAGTACCTACATACCTACCTATAACAAAAAAAAGTATTTTATGTATGGTACCTATTGTTTCAATATTTATTGAATACGTACCTACTGTTGTAGGGTCATAGTTCAGATTGATAATAAAATAAATATAATACAACACTAGCATACAATCTGTACCGCAATGTACCTAGAGGTAGGTACATATATATTGTACTTAACAAACTGTTATGAATATGCGCATAAATTGTTTCATACTTTTTCATGCATTTATAAGTACCCTAGACTTATATTGACTTAAATGATCACCTACTGATCACTTTTTAATTTGAGTATAAGCTATATTATGATTTATTGGGCACACTACAGGTAAATCACGGGTTCTACGCGCTTAGAGCTATAGTGACGTCATTCGCAATGTGACAGTATGACACAAAGGATCTATTTAGATTTTGTTGTATTATTATTTTATTTACAAGAAAACCATTCAGCAGTAACGGTCTATTATTTACTTTGATTTAGGTTCTACATTTCTTGAAATTCCCATTCACAATATTGCTGGTACTTTTTCCTTATGTAAGTACCTATACCGGGGCGTCATTTAAGGGCTGGTGGTTATTTTGGCAGGTAAAACTAATATTTCTAAAATTGAAATTACAAAATAACAGTTTTTTCCATCTTGCTCCAATGGTGACTTTTAACTTATTACAAAGTTTCCAATTTCAATTTCGTGAAATTGTTAGAAATTTTTTTTTCACACTTCTGGAACTACGGTATTATGGAATTGTAATCCTCCTAAAATTGTGTCATATTAGAGTTCTATGAGACCCTACGGAGGTCTTAGGAGTTCAAGACAGCCTCTCTAGAACAAGTACATTTACTGACTATCGGACAAGGTCTGGCAAAAAGGAGGAATTCTCTTCAGTCTCCCAATCCAATCACCCTTCCAAAATTAAATTGGTTGGGAGAAATCTGCATCCAGCAATGCTCTGTATCACAGATATGGTGATGATGATCAAACAACACAACACTTAAGCAACTTTAACTCTCAAATTTTATTTTGACGTAGAGTCAATGCGCTTACAAGATAATGCGCTAAGTACTTAGTTGTTACCATGCGCTGACTTTAGATACATATTAGAGAGTCTCTGCCGCCATGGAGTGACTGTGAGTCATCGTTAAATATCTAGATATTTCAAAAATATTCTAGCCCATAGGCCCAGCTCTGCTTATTACTTTATCATTTGTGGTCAAACCGACCGATAGCTCATTAAAATACTCTTAGTGCCCGCGGAAATAAAAAAAATATCCTTTACGTTTAATTAAAATTTCTCTATCAAATATTTTCTAATTGCATAAACGTTTTCAATAAAAAAAATAGATGCCATAGTTAATAGAAAATGTTTGCATTTGCCGCTTGTGTGCGTATTATTGAGGGATTGTGGTACCAGTACCTCAATAAATATACAACACTCATAATGGATACAGTTTGAGCAGTTTGACACAGTGTTTGTCCCTATTTCTGCGTGAGGTTCTTGTAGGGCACATGACGTAGGTACGTAGATTTTTAACTGAAAATGAAAATATTATGTAGGTTGTGACATAAACATTTGTGGACGTCAACATGCCTCTACATTTAATGCCAGATTTGAAAAGCAATAGGTAGAGCGTGAGAAAGAACCTGGCAATAAAACTTATGGCTTCTTTTTAGGTATCTCCTACTCTTCTTCATTTTAGAGTGAAAACCACTTTACTTCCAGAGCTATTAATGTTGATTGTAAGTTTTTTTTTATCGTGAGCGACTGCTATCTATCCCTGAAATCAGCTTAGCTCCTTTAAATCCTTCAGCAGGTGCGTACCGTTGACCACTGTGATTAAGTGAGGAGGTGGACTTTAGCTTAATTTTTTTTGTGGAAACCGTTTATATTTAGTCACTTTTGTTTTGAATTGACTTTTGAGACAAAAATGTCAGTGAAAACTCTTTGCATCAAACTTTCATCATGGTCACCGTGGTCACCTTAAACAATTTAAATAAATTAACTACTACTTACAAGAGTACCGTCATATAACGTAGTAGTCCACTATACAATTATATAAATAAACAGAAAAATAGATAATTCAAGTTATTGAAATAAATTTAACCTAAAAAGTCATGTACCCACTTCATTGTTATGTAAGCGTAAGCATCTGTGTGGGTGGTTACGAACGAACAAAAATATTGCTATGCTTAACCATCAGAAAAAGTTCAATAAGCAAAAAGTTGATATAGGTGGGTATGAAGTTTTATTAGGAAACTTGTAATGATGATCTCATGTTACGAGGTAAGTACTCAGTATTATACAGCTTAGTAACAGTGAGCACAGAAGGCAATATAATAAAAAAGTATAAACTAACATCTCATACAAGAAAATAAATTATTATTAGAATTGGTTACAAACGGGTTTTGGAAATAAGTACATGTACCGTAGTACGCGGTAGATACGCCTGATGGAGAGCCGTTTTGAATAGTTTTAAATTAAAAAGTGGGTGCCTCAGTAATATAAATTTTAATCTGGATAACTGTTTTTGAAGGAAGTGAAAACTTCTTTAGCGGCGTTGGGTATAAAATCTTAAACTCGCGTCAGGGTCACGTGTCCTGATCGAAAAAGCGTAAGATGAGATGCGTAAGATGAAATGCGTAAGATGATTTTTGAAGTGAAAACTTCTTTAGCGGCGTTGGGTATAAAATCTTAAACTCGCGTCAGGGTCACGTGTCCTGATCGAAAAAGCGTAAGATTTTTTATCATCATCATCTTTACGTCGATCCCGGTCAATTTTTGAAGAAAAAACTTCTTTTAGCGCGGTACGCATATTTTTAGATGAGATAAAATCTCTGGACTCGCGACCATAATCATCATCATCATCTAACGTTGATTCCGGTCATCTACAGGTCTTATTAAATAATGCTGTGTAATCAATTAGGACTCTTTCAGTGTAGAATTATTTTTTATCATCATCATCTTTACGTCGATCCCGGTCAATTTTTGAAGGAAAAACTTCTTTTAGCGCGGTACGCATATTTTTAGATGAGATAAAATCTCTGGACTCGCGACCATAATCATCATCATCATCAAACGTTGATTCCGGTCATCTACAGGTCTTATTAAATAATGCTGTGTTTATTAATTTATTATTAATTAGGACTCTTTCAGAGTAGAATTATTTTTTATCATCTTCACGTCGATCCCGGTCAATTTTTGAAGGAAAAACTTCTTTTAGCGCGGTACGCATATTTTTATATGAGATAAAATCTCTGGACTCGCGACCATTATCATCATCATCTAACGTTGATTCCGGTCATCTACAGGTCTTATTAAATAATGCTGTGTAATCAATTAGGAGTCTTTCAGTGTAGATTTATTTTTCATCATCATCATCATTAACGTCGATCCCGGTCAATTTTTGAAGGAAAAACTTCTTTTAGCGCGGTACGCAATTTTTTAGATGAGATAAATCTCTGGACTCGCTACACCCCGTTACGATACGCAGCTATAGTGTGTGCATATATGCATGTACCAACGCGTCTAGATAAATAAATTATTAATAAATTGAGTTGAGTTGAGTGGTTAGGTTTTTTTTTTTTTTCAGTATCTGCTTAGGTTCAGTTATTTAAGACCTGATAACTGCCTTGTTTTTGTTGGTATTCAACTATTCAGTTATTGATACATATAAATGTACATATTGTCACGCCTTTATGAATACCTGAAGGGGTAGGCAGAGGCATACTATAGGTACAACCAAATTTCAACGTAGGTATGCATTTTTGTCTCACGTAACAGGTGGTGAGCCCATTGCCGTGTTGAATTGGACAAGCGCAGGTTGTGGCGACCTAGCTTTTGAATTGACTTCAACTGGGCTTAACGACTACCATGTTACTGGCAACGGGACCAATGGCTTAACGTGCCTTCCGAAACTCTGAAACGCTTCCAAATGTAAATGCCACAAAGTGTTTACCCATCCGAGGACCATCCGTAGTGAAATTTGCTATACGCAGTGATCGTTTACAGAACACTGAGTTAGCGGGGCCACCTACGCTTCAGTTATTTTGATAGTACATTAATAAACATAAATAGAAGACTGCGACTAAAACCTCTAAATTGTCATCCATACTTGGACGACCCCAAGAGAAAACAGTATTACATATATATTAAAATAAAACAAATAAAAAATAAAATGTCTTATTCCTACGGGAAAACGTTGTGGAATTGTTAAATATAGCGCGGTTAGAGCCGAAGACATCCTCTATGAACCTGACAGATATGTATGTAACTCTGTCTGAGTGATGTGTATATAGACCTGTGGGGTATAACTAACCTGACCATTTTTTTCCGTACCCAAAACGGGACCTTTTTTTACGTGTGGAAATCCTCATGTATGCAACCGGACTCTTACCGATTAAAACCACACGGTGCCCTTCCATTTGTCTACGGCCAGGAGTCCCGGGTGCCTCGGGAGGATAGCCCCAGGGCTCCCAGCAAACTTTATTCGCAAACGCGGTATCGTCTTCGGAGGGGGGAGGAGGGGGGGTCGGGTGGTATTGCCCAAAAGTGATTCCCGTGGGAATAAGATGTTGTTGTGAAATCCTGTAAAACGTCTATCTTAATTTCTAACAATGACTATTTTCCATAATATATAATGAATAATAGTGTGAGGTCTTCCATAAATCCGGGACTTGTTTAGTAGTATCAGACACAGCTCGGGACCATACTGTTTCAGTACTTCAGTACACGTTTTCCAAATGGCTCATTCGACTTAGAAACGTCGAGGGTCTGAAGCTGCCGGCGTACCTATTGCTGAGAGAAATAAATTTCCGGCATTGACGGATACCACAGGATACCAGGCGGCAAAGCACCCCTGTCGTTCATGGTTAAGTTAAAAGAGAAAGCCAAATAAGCCAGCTTTCTCCAAACTACCGGTGCATTTATGTAGGGGTGGTAAACCCGATTGACCGACGCGACGTTTTCAACGGTAGCTTTGGCAAGCGATCGGAATTCACGACTTCTAGAAGATCTCGATTACTTAGGTAGTCTACTATTTTTATTATATAACCAAAAGTGCACGGGAATTTGACCTGTTGATTGTTAGTGTTAGCGATTGACTATGTCACTCGCTCGCGCTCACTTGGGTGCAATCATCGGGATCTATCACTCTGTTCATGCAAATTTCACAAGATTTGGGAAAACGGGACAATTTTCCGTCCCGTGGATTGTTTCGGGGACACCGGGACGGAGACCCTGAAAAAGGGACGGTCCCGTTCGAAACGGGACGTATGGTCACGTTAGGTATAACATGCGGTTTATGACACAAACAGTTTTTGATCAAGAACTGTATCAAAATTATTACCTACTTTATATCATCATAAATCTGAGGAGGTAGTAAAGTTGGCTACATATAAAAATAACTAGCTGATGCCCGCGGCTTCGCTCGCGTGAAATTCCATTATTACACAAAAAGTGTTTCCCGGAGGAATAAGATATTTTTCCGGTATAAAAAATTCCCTATGTTAAGACATAGGTATTTTTTTATACCGAATATCCAGAAAATGTTCTATCTATATAACGAATTTCATCTAAATTAATATGATTAAGTAACAAACATCCAAACACATAAGTCTTCACTTACTATCACTATTATAATAGTGGGAATACTGGGAATTCCTTCTCTAGTGCTCATTCAAAATATCTAATGAATAATTTCACTAAATGTCACGTTTTCACGTTTAATAATTTAAGCTATTTGTGGTTCATCCACGTAATTCTCGTTCCTATGGGAATACAGGAATAACATATAGCATATGATACTCACTGATAACACTGAATATTCAAAATCAGTTCAGTAATCGTTAGATTACCCCCTATAACGTCACAAACTTACAACATCACGTGCAAAAATGTCAGGTTTAGAATTTGCTCTACATTCAAAGAAACCCTTGAATTTTAGGCATAACGAATAGTGAGATGTGTCTAATATCATCTTCTAAACTATAAAAACCACTACTTATGTAAAACAAAGTTGTTCGCCGCATCTGTCGATCTCGATAAACTTAAAAACTACTGAAAAGATTACCATGCAAGTTTTACTAAAACATTATATTAGAAATAGTGATTCATTAGGGAGGTTTAGTATAATATACCTAAATTTGTCAAAAATTTGGCTAAAATATTACGATAATTTCGGAAAAATTAAGCCGATTGAGGGCTTTCTTTGAAAACACTGCCTAAACCCTGAGAATTATTACAAAACAATTTACAACAATTTTATTCCTTTATTATAGATTTATTATAGGTCTATGAAGCTAATTTTAAGCGCTCGTGGCACCCTGACTCAGTGTTCTGTAAACGATCACTACGTTAAGCAACGTTCGCTATAGGTGGTCCTTGGATGGTTGACCACTGTGTGGAATTTACGTTTGGCAGCGTTTCCCTGCTTCAGAAGGCACGTTAAGCTGTTTGTCCCGGTGGTCAATAAAATGGCTGTTGTTAAGCCTGGTTAAAGGCCTCATGAGCGGCTTGAAAAATTTTAACAGCAAGACGCCACAGCCTGTGCCTGTCCATTTTAACACGGCAATGGACCCACCACCTGTTACGTGGAACAAAAATGCATACGATGAAATGTAGGCGAATAGTATGCCTCTGCCTACCCCTTCAGGGATAAAGGCGTCACAATATGTATGTGTATGTTTATATCTAAGAGATAGCTCATAAGTATTCTTAATGTATAATAGTTTAAAACAGGCGGATTTCCATGTTATTTCATTTATATTTTACCTTCAGGGTGGAATTTCAGAAAATCGTCTAGCTTAATATTCTTACCGAAACCCAATATGCAAATTTCTATGTTGATTAATTCAGAAATAACACAAAATTTTATGCATTAGAGTTTAAAAATGGCGGATTTCCATACAAACTTTCAGTCCTTATTAACCCGCTTATTTATTTATTTATCATTAACAATTGTTACATTGAGTTTGATGTTATAAAAAAAAGAACAATACAGATACAATGAACATAACAATAATAATAGATACCAATTAATAATCAAAATAAAATCATCATCATACTTAGCTTTACTAGCTTGGGGTTGAATTTCAAAAAATCCTGATACACGTCTAACTTGAATTATAAAAGAAAGTCCAAATACAATTTTTTATGCATATTAGTTTAAAAATGGCGGAATTACATTTAAACTTTCAGTCCTTATTTTAACCCCTTAGAGGTTAAATTTATAAATTCCTGCAACACGTCTATCTTAAATTATAAACGAAAGTCCACATACAATGTTTGATGCATAATAGTTTAAAATGGTGGATTAACGGTGCTTTGTCCCAGTTAGTAAAGCGACAAAGCATCGTAAAAGAAGCACGCATGGCGATTCATAACGCAGTGCTAGTGCCAACTTTGCTTTACGGTAGTGAAACCTGGGTATGTCAGCAGATGCATGAAAGTAAATTGAAGGCTGTGGAGATGCGATCACTTCGAAAATTGTGCGGCGTTACCTTGGCCGACCGAATACCTAACGAAGTGATACGCAATATGGCAGGTTTGAATGAAAGTGTCAGCGTTAAGCTGGAAAAGGGCGTGCTCCGTTGGTTTGGACACGTCCAACGAATGAGTGAGGAACGATTGACGAAGAATATATATTGTTCAAAAGTAGAGGGTAGAAGGAATCAGGGTAGGCCGAGACTTACATATGAAGACCACGTAAGCAGATTGCTCAAAAACGGAAAGGTCAAAAGCACTCGGATACCCAGAAGTGCGTGTATGAAGCGATTGATGAATCTCGAAGAAGCGAAAGAAGTATGTATGGATCGCGAAGCCTGGCGATCTGTCCTCTCTGACTACCCCGTCAGGGATACAGCGTGAAGATAGTTATTTAGTTAGTTAGATTTAAGGGTATGAGCTGTGCGTTGATAGTCTCCAGTCAGTCAGGACTTTGCCTTTTTAACTTTGTTATTTTGACTTAGTTAATTTGATGTGCAATCAGTAGGTAGTATATTATTTTATATGAAAACTGTTTGCACTACAATAACTACAAATGAGGCCTACGGTAAATACCCGTCAATCGATATCTTCGGTTTACTGCAATTTGATTGTCGAGAGTTAAAATTTTATCATTTTATCATGAACCAACAAGTTTAGATGTACGATAAAACTTTGTCTTTTTACGGTTTTCGAATAAAAGGTCAGTAACCCTTCACGCCGCCCATGTGGCTTTTAAATTTACCTATCGACTACCATGTTGCAGACAGCCAGAACCTACGTTAAATGTATGCCGTAGCTTATGAAGCATGAAACCCTTCGTAAATGTAAATGACGCAAAAAAGGAGCCAAGTCTACTATTTCTATCATGCCAGGACCCCAATAGGTTTTGTAGACTACCTAGTTTTGGACCAAACGCGATGGAATCGACATTTAACATGTTATAAGGAGTAACGAGTATTCACTGTATACAGATACCTTACAGGATCGGGATAGGCTACAACTTATAATTGACAGTTTTGACTCTTGTAGGGATCATTATGAACAAACTTTGAACCAAATTGCAGTACTTCAGGAGGAGCTACAACGATCAGAGATCAAAATATCAAAACTTGAAACTGAGAAACAGAGCACCGTGGTTCAATCTAATCAGAGTTTGTTCGATGAACTGATGGCTACAAGCATAGATACTGCTAAAGCTCACCCTTCCATTATCATAGACCTCACGTCTGATGATGAATCCGGGGGCTGTTCTAAGTCATTGAAAATTATTAAATGTAGTAAAAATAAGTTAAAGAAATATTTAAAAATTAAAAAGTTTATCACTAAATCTAAAAAAATGATACATAAATATAAGTTTTTTATAAATAGTATGTCACTTAATAGACAGAGATTGCAACTGATTGACCAGGTAAATATGTATATGTTAGAACTGAACACTGTCGCACTACATTACAAAACTGATACACGCGCCCTTCAATATCAGACTGACCGGCTTCAAGACTCTTTAAAATCAATTACATATAAATATGAAACGGCAGAGAAACAGAGTAGGGAACAGGTGTTAGCTATAGGTAAATTAGTAAATTCATGTCATTGTCAAAGTGACCAATTGATATGCGGCCATGTTCCCTCCTCACCCTTGAATTGTAAAAAAATTATATGCAGATAGAATTGGTAAGCAAACAACTTCTTCAATCTTAAATAAAAATATATGCGGTGGTAAATTGCATAGTAATATATCACTGCAGCCACATTCAATAACATCTGGTGATAAACTCACTTCATCACCAGTTAAAACTGTGTGCAGTGTGGATACTAGTATATTAAGTTCAAGCAGTACCTGCGAGGTATCTGTAATAGAAAAGTTGCAAATAAAAAATAATGAAAAACTCATAGTGTATTGCGATGAAATAGATAAAAATTTTGGACATCATTTATCACAGTTAGGTCATTCTGTAATAAATCATACATATCCAGGTGCTACTTACTCTTAAATTATAGATTTTATTTTGACTGGTACACACTGCATGCAGTCCACTATAGTGGTGCTGGTTGGTAGAAGGGGCATTATTAATAGTGACAAACTTATAAAAAATTTTGTTAAGTTATCAAGTCTAAATGTAAAACAAGTCATTTTGTCCACCTTGCCATACAGCACTGCTATGAGCCACAAGGAAAACAACTTAAGATACAAATTAAATATGAAACTACATACCATGGTATCGTATTCCAAAAAAATTTAATTGTTAGATTGGAATATTATTTTCAATAATAATAGTCTGTTGACATTAGATAGATATTTTCTATCAAAAACTTTACAACGAAAGGTAGCTCTGTTGCTATCTATTTTTTTAATTTTTCAAGCCAAATTATTGGCAAGTACACTGTTTTTATTGAGCAGGATAATTTTGACACTTCACATTTGGAAAATGAAATTACAAAAGACTAGTTTGTAGGACAACAGATAATAAATCTGGCCAGTTTTGTCAGACTTTGGCCCCTGAGAATAATCATAATAAAAATATTGTTTTTATAAACCTGGTGCACCATAATGTAAGAGGTTTAATAAATGGTATCATATAATTTTAACCAAACCTTTCAGGAACATGTGAAAAATTATTCTGGGATATTTAAGAAAGAAATTGTAGAAGTGTGTGGAGAAACGAGAAGAGGCAGTAGTAATAAGCGTGACGCATGGTGGAATGAGGAAGTGAAAGAAGCAGTTCGAATGAAGAAGAAAGCATGGTTAGACTACTTAGCCTCGCGGAATGATTTTAATATGAAGGAGAGATACAAGCTGCAAAAAGTTAACACGAAGTTTAAATAGAAGAAGCTCGTGAAAGGTGCAGAATAAAGGCGGATGAAAGGTTGTTGTCCAATTTCCGGGATAATGCCAGGCTCTTCTGGAAAGAGGTAGGCAAGACCCGGAGTTGTTCGGCAATCTGCAGTATGAATAAAGTGCTTAGTGTTAACAATGACGTCCTAACAGACCAAACTGACGTCCTGCAGAGATGGAGTGAATATTATGGAAAGATGTATGCAAGAAAAGACAGAGATGCCACATCGGGAAGTGGAGCTCACTTCGATGCTCCGGATCCCGATGTCATTGAAGTCATTAGTATGAAAGAAATTGAACAAGCGATAAGAAGTATGAAATGTGGTAAGGCTGAGGGAAAAGACAGAGTTACTGCTGAGATGATCAAGTACGTTGGGTCGCGCGTCTGGGACACTATGTCTGTTATGCAACTTGTGCTGGCGGACGGGTGAGGTCCCAGATGGAATATTATTTTCAATAATAATAGTCTGTTGACATTAGATAGATATTTTCTATCAAAAACTTTACAACGAAAAGTAGCTCTGTTGCTATCTATTTTTTTAATTTTTCAAGTCAAATTATTGGCAAGTACACTGTTTTTATTGAGCAGGATAATTTTGACACTTCACATTTGGAAAATGAAATTCCAAAAGACTAGTTTGTAGGACAACAGATAATAAATCTGGCCAGTTTTGTCAGACTTTGGCCCCTGAGAATAATCATAATAAAAATATTGTTTTTATAAACCTGGTGCACCATAATGTAAGAGGTTTAATAAATGGTAAAGATTTTGAGTTGGAGCTATACATTAATGCAAATTCTATTAATATTTTTTGTGCTACAGAGCACTGGTTAAAAGGTCATGAAATCACATTGTCATAAATCACCAGGTTAGCTCGTTCAATAGAAAACATTCTAAACGTGGAGGCTCTTTAATATTAATTAATAAAAACTTAAAATTTAAAGAACGTAAGGATTTAGTACATTTAGTAGCCCTCTCCATTGAGCGAGTTATTGAGATTGCCAGTATTGAGTTTTGAGCATTTCATCTTGTTAAGCGTATACAGTCCCCCTGATGCACCATACATTAAATTTGAAGAAAAGCTGGAAGAAACACTGTTCAAATGCCAATGTTCTAAGATATCTATAATAGTTTGTGGAGATTTTAATGTTGATATACAAGATACATCATTAACTCCATGAGAGAGAAATAAAATGAAAAATTTATTTAAATCCTTTAATCTGCATAGTACATTCTTAGAACCTACTCGTATTACAGCCACCAGTGCAAAATGTATTGATAATATTTTTACTGATATTAAACCAATAAATAAAAGTACTGTGGATCCTGTAGAGTCAGATCATCGTGGCCAATGGATAAAGTTTCCTAAAACTAGTAATAAAGTCTGCAAAAAACAAATTAAATATGTACCAATTAACCAAAGTCGTTTGAATATTTTTAAAGAAAATATAGTAAAGAGATTGCCTGACTTCACTTGTGTAGACCAGTCATATACAAACTTATTTAATTTGATTAATGATGAGTTTGGCAAAGTTTTTACCTCAAAACCTCTACAGATTAGTGGTCGTCCTGTTTTCAGTGATTGGGCTACACCAGGTATTTTTAAAAGTAGAAACAAATTATTTAAATTATATTCAGAAAAATCATATAATTTTAACCAAACCTTTCAGGAACATGTGAAAAATTATTCTAAGATATTTAAGAAAGAAATTGTAGAAGTGTGTGGAGAAACGAGAAGAGGCAGTAGTATAAAGCGTGACGCATGGTGGAATGAGGAAGTGAAAGAAGCAGTTCGAATGAAGAAGAAAGCATGGTTAGACTACTTAGCCTCGCGGAATGATTTTAATATGAAAGAGAGATACAAGCTGCAAAAAGTTAACACGAAGGTTAAATAGAAGAAGCTCGTGAAAGGTGCAGAATAAAGGCGGATGAAAGGTTGTCGTCCAATTTCCGGGATAATGCCAGGCTCTTCTGGAAAGAGGTAGGCAAGACCCGGAGTTGTTCGGCAATCTGCAGTATGAATAAAGTGCTTAGTGTTAACAATGACGTCCTAACAGACCAAACTGACGTCCTGCAGAGATGGAGTGAATATTATGGAAAGATGTATGCAAGAAAAGACAGAGATGCCACATCGGGAAGTGGAGCTCACTTCGATGCTCCGGATCCCGATGTCATTGAAGTCATTAGTATGAAAGAAATTGAACAAGCGATAAGATGTATGAAATGTGGTAAGGCTGAGGGAAAAGACAGAGTTACTGTTGAGATGATCAAGTACGGTGGGTCGCGCGTCTGGGACACTATGTCTGTTATGCAACTTGTGCTGGCGGACGGGTGAGGTCCCAGATGACTGGCGAATAGCAGTTGTAGTACCTATCTACAAAGGGAAAGGCTCGCGCCTAAACTGCTCCAGCTACAGGGCGATCAGCTTGGTCAGCTTAGCTAGTAAGGTTATAACGGCAAGGCAAAAGTTATAACGGCATGAATGCAAGAAAAGTCTGAAAGGTATTTGCCGGGGCTCAATGCGGATTCCGACGTGAAGAGGTTGCATGGATCAAGTGTTTTCTCTCCGCATGATCGCGGAGAAGTTTCTGGCTATTAGCCACAGGGTTTTCTGCGCTTTTGTGGATCTGGAGAAAGCATTTGATAACGTTGTAAGGGAAACTCTGTGGGATTTGCTGCCCGGATATGGTGTGGACGGCTCGCTGCTGCGGGCAATACAGTCGCTTTATAAGGACTGTAAGGCTTGCGTGCGAGTAGGGGGGAATGTGACACCTCTTTTTGACGTCTGTACAGGCGTCAAACAGGGTTGTGTCATGTCCGCCTGGCTGTTCATAGTGTATTTGGACAGTTGCCTGCAGAAGTTGAAAGATTGTGATATGGGTGTGAATTTGGGTGACTTTTCAGTAAACTGTCTGCTGTACGCTGATGATGCGGTGCTCATGGCCTCATCAGAAGCCGACCTTCAGGCATTAGTCACTAATATGAAAGAGGAGTGTGAAAGTAAGGGTCTTCGCTTGAATGCAAGTAAGACTAAGGTTCTAGTATTTGAAAGAGATGACGTAAGAACTAAATGCGAGATTAGGGTAAACCAGGAACGTCTAGAGCAAGTGAATGAAATTGTGTATTTAGGGAGTATGTTTAGCGCGGATGGAAGATGTGATTCGGATGTAGAACGGCGAGTAGCTGCCGGAAACAGAGTTAACGGTGCTTTGTCCCAATTAGTAAAGCGACAAAGCATCGTAAAAGAAGCACGACTGGCGATTCATAACGCAGTGCTAGTGCCAACTTTGCTTTACGGTAGCGAAACCTGGGTATGTCAGCAGATGCATGAAAGTAAATTGAATGCTGTAGAGATGCGATCACTTCGAAAATTGTGCGGCGTTACCTTGGCCGACCGAATACGTAACGAAGTGATACGCAATATGGCAGGTTTGAATGAAATTGTCAGCGTTAAGCTGGAAAAGGGCGTGCTCCGTTGGTTTGGACACGTCCAACGAATGAGTGAGGAACGATTGACGAAGAATATATATTGTGCGAAAGCAGAGGGTAGAAGAGGTCAGGGTAGGCCAAGACTTACATATGAAGACCACGTGAGCAGATTGCTCAAAAACGGAAAGGTCAAAAGTACTCGGATACCCAGACGTGCTTGTATGAAACGATTGATGAATCTCGAAGAAGCGAAAGAAGTATGCATGGATCGCGAAGCCTGGCGATCTGTCCTCTCTGACTACCCCGTCAGGGATACAGCGTGAAGATAGCTAAGTTAAGATATTTAAACAAACATGTTATCTTACAAAGTCAAACTTTATTAAAAATAAAATTTGTAATTCTGTGAATAAAATAAAAATGACCTGAAATGTCATCAACTCTATGCGGTAGAACTATGGTGACAGAAAGGGGTTTCCACTTAAAAGTAAATAATTGTCATGTTACAGGGGACCTGGAAGTGGCGACGGAATTTGAACATTTTTTCAAAAATGTACCTATTTTGACTACTAAATCTTTGCAAGCGTCTTCCAGTTCCTCTGAACATTTATTAGAAGAATCTGTTCCTTATTGCAGGGATGCATTTGCGCTCAGGATATTATAAAAAACTTTTAAATGTATTGAAATACAATTACAATTAAATATACAATTTTTTCTTTAGTTTTAGTGTATGACATTTTGTAAGCGCCGCCGTTGAAATGGTCTATGCAAAATAAAGACATTTTATTTTTATTTTAACTTAACCTACATTCTATGAAGGTATTCCCACGGGAATGGGACAACGCGTGTGAAACCGCGGGGCGTCTGCTAGTTAAAAATAAGTTATAATAATCTGGCGATCAATCCTCTTTGACTACCCCGTGGGGGTAAGGGGATACAGCGTGAATGACATTAGGACAACAACAGTTGCGTGGAACAAACCGCAGCAAAGCCGCACCCGTCGTTGGCACCATTCATTTTACATTCAATAACGTATGACAGCGTGCACAAAAACACTTGATTGAAATTAATCCATGCCAATAATGGGGCCCCTCCAGGCGACGATGCTCATGCCAAAACACGTTTAAAAGACTCGTTATAAAATATCATCAACATAATACCCGATAGAAATCAAATAATAAAACCAATAATAATATGAAATGTAGGTTTAAAATTAAAGAGCAACTTTAAACAATGATGTGTTGAGTTCTACATAACCTGTTGTAAATGAGTTTATGGAGAGGAAATTGGTTCAGCGATCTGTTTAAACTTTGAAGTACCTAATTTTGACTTCTGCCTTTATTTCCAAGTTTATCATAAATTAATAAGATATTTGTAATAACTAACTTCGAAAGAAAATAAATACATCTACTGTAATGTATTAATGATAAATAAAATGTGATAGGTATGATTATTCGACAGTCAAAGTAAAAGAAGATGGCCGCTCAAATTACATTTAAGTGCAGGAACGATAACATTTGTTGACTAAGTACCGCAACTGACAAGCAAGGTTATAGTACTCAGTAATTTAATCCACCATGACATCATGGCGTTCATAAAATATTCCATGGAGCTGGCATAAGTTTTTTACTTGATGTACACATTTAGACACGATGGATTTTTTAAAAATCTTTATTTAAATTAGAGGGCTTAGTCACTAAAGGCCGTATTCCAGAACGTTTATCAATACTCAAGAAACCCTTGAGAGTACTATTATAAGGCAAAAACAAGCCTCAAGAGTCGATTGAGTACTAAGAAACGTTCTGGAATACGGCCCTAAGTGATTATGGTTAATTATAATGAGCGAATATCATGACCGTCTTGTGAGCAGCATCAAAGAAAAATACTAAATGAAGTCAAGTCTAGCTGTACTGTGACGTTTTTTTTGTACATGCGGCCATTTTTTTATTTTAATATTTAAAGTGTTCTATCTAATAATGTTGGAGTCCAGCATCGATAAAAGATAATTATCTATATAAGCGCCACAATTATAATTATACTTGATGTCTTTTGAATTAAGATAACTAGGTACCTAGATATATACTTACCTACATATCTAATATATGATTGCTAGGTATGAAGTAATAATTCATAATTATCATAATAATACCTATTTACAACACCAAACGCAATTCCGAAGTTGATTCTTAGAAAGCCAACAAGTCAACAATATCATTTTAGATTTCAAAGAAATATACGGTCAACCTTATCTCTTTCCATCGAATAACGATTATTCTAAGGTATGTTTATACTAAGTACCTATCTGAAACTTACCGACATCGAATTATACCTATATTATCTACTCAAACGTTCAAGCTGCTAAAGCAGCTGACTTTTTTTGCCTTTTCTTTTTTAGAACTGACCAAAATTTCAAAATTTTTTTAAATAATGTTGTCTCTATGAATGAATTTTATACCATTAGAATCGTGGATAAAAAGCCCGTGCATTCGAGGTTTAATATCTATATGTCACAATATCAAAATTCAAAGTAAATGCGGTATAAACATTGCCGGCGGCCATTTTCCCGCCATTTTTTTAGTTTTGCGTTAATATTTAATGGGTTAACAAATTTTTAGTTTTTTTTAGAATAATTATAAGTTATTAGTGTCATATATCGTTTTAATCGTTATAATTCCAAGAATTTAATTATGTAAAAAAAATAATAGTGTTTTATATTAGTTTTTCGTGTGAGTGGCAAATTTTTGATAAATAACGTTTATTTATTTTTTTACCGACTTTTTCGTGTTTATACCAATATATCAGTTAATTATGATTAAAATTCCAAATTATTATAGCTATAAGTTTTATCTTTATATATTTTACGATTTTTCAGTAGTTAAAATTTTTTGTCTAGATATTATAGTTTCCAAGATATCACGATTTTAGTTAATTAGGTCATAGGTTAATTACAAAAAATGCGCTGCTCTGGCAGCGCGAACGGATAGTGAACGTTTGAGTGGACATATTTGAGCTCGTAATAAAATATATCCCTACTAATTTATTACCTCCAACACTTCCACAGTAAAGGCACCCAAAAGCAGCACCTGATTCCACATAATGATCCAACTGTCTATCACATACTCTAGGAGTGTAGCTGGTGTAGCTAAGCATTTGGTGAAACGAGAGGAGTAATAGGCAGGTATATGTTAAACAGTTTTCAAGTAACACCGGTAGTTTTTATTCGAGTCGTGTCATCTGACTGAATTTTCATGCATTTCAGCGTTTCTGCTACATATTATTGGAATAAAAAATAGCTCCCATTATTATAGAGTGATCAGAAGACAACAGCAAGAAACCTTAGAAACAAACTCACGCCTTTTTCCCAAAGGGGTGGCAAGGGCATATTATACTGTAAAATGACAGACCGTTATAATAGAAAAGGCAGTTTACTGTTATATGAATTTATTTTATACTGTGGAATGTTAAGTATAGCGAACTCTTTAACTGAATAATCTCACAATTAGTGATAGTATAAATTACTTAACCTATACTAGTATACTGATTAATCATTATTATACAACAATTGTGGCGATGCTCCTTTTATACACCGTAGGTGGGGAGACGACACGCTCGCATGCTTATGACTACCCACATTTGTGCAAATGTGGGTAGTTTACAATATTTTCTATTTATTATTATTTAAATTTGTTAAACCATAACTATGGCAGTATACTTAACATAAATAATAATTAATTTGTACAATATAACTGGGTGAGCGTGCGAGATAAATAAATTCAAAATTAATTCAAAAAACAAAATAATTCAATATTTGCGGGGAAAGACTAAAATGAAATTTACACGCGATTGTAGACGGAAAAAGTAATGGAAAAACAGGAATATGCACACTACCTTGCTGCGAGATGCTGAGGTGGAGGCTGCCGGGGGCGTCCCTGGACTTGAATTCCTGGTTTCCTTGCACGAAAACACTATTTATTCATGGAAAATACAATTATTGCGATAGTTGGTTCGATGCGGCCGCGCACGCGATTATTGTAGGACAGACTGCCAGCCTTCAATCGTGGTCGTTGCCCGTGACGCTAGCGGCGCGAGCGCAGGTACTTGCGCGCGTAATACAGCTGTCTCGCTCCTCCTTTATGCGAGACAAGGTAGGTGCGTAAGAAAATTGGAATAAAGGGGAGCGGGGGGAGTGTCGACAACTAATTAATTAAAAACAAATGCAGATCAGCGATGCAACATAGAAAAAATAACGCGGCTACTCTTTCATCATATACCGGCGCAACCATTTCCCCCCGGCTTGAAGGGTTACCTTCGAAAAAGGAACAACTGACTATACAGTTGCCACTAAGCTTTAGCTGCTAAATAAACAAATGCTATCGAACTAAACTAAACTAAACCTAATGGAACAAGATACATTTGTTATTAAAGTTACTGTTGATTAAGCAAAGGACAAAGACGAATAACTGGTCGCAAGTACGAATCAGTTGCGGTTTTAACGCGAACTATACGGGTGATCCCATTTGACCCAGGGAAAACTTCTTCTACCACCCCCAGAGGCCAATGTAATGGAGGCATATTTTCAGTTAAAATAACTACGACAGTACCGACAGTAATAGGGTTCGATGGAGTCTGTGTTCACCGTTGTGAACGCGTCAATCAAAACTAAAATATTAATATTTCCTCTACTGCTGCGTTCGAAGGGGCCTACATGATCCAAATGTATCGTATCGAAGGGTTCATTAACTTTATGGATCGGATGTAAAAATCCAGGTCTTTTCCCACCTGGGGCCTTGCTATATGCACATTCGAGACAAGATGATGTATATTTTGTTATAAAAGTGCGCATATCTGGAAACCAATAAAAGGATTTTATTCTTTCTAATGTTATATCTAGAGCGAAGTGACCGATATCATCGTGATTTTGCTTCACTACTTGCCATCGTACGCCTTTTGGTACTACCCATCTATCCCCATCAGCCGTGATTCTAAATAATTCACTGCACCTCAGAATCCGTATTTTGAACTGTGGATAGCCAGTCTGTTTCCGTTACCGAATTTATGTGTTTGTCATGGATAGGTGGGTTTCGACTAAGAGCATCGACATGGGCCATAGAACTACCTGCTTTATATTCTATTTCAAAATCAAACTCTTGCATTTGGGTCCACCATCGAGCTACTCTAGGGATCATATCACGTTTCATGAAAGTGGACCTTAATGAATTACAGTCTGTCAAAACTTTGAAATGTATTCCTACTAGGTACACTCGAAATTTTTGTAATGAAGCTACGACTGCCAGAGTTTCTAGATCATAATAGCAATAGTTTTGTTCTTCTGGGCTAGTTTGGCGACTAAAGTATGCTACTGGTTTTAGAATATTTTGTTCATTCTTTTGAAATAAAACACCAGCGATACCTATTTTACAAGCATCTGTGTGTACTTCTGTGGTAGCATGGGGATTATATAAGGCTAATATTGGTTTTAGGACCAAGATGGTTTTTAGGGTATCAAACGCTTTCTGTTGTTCTGTCTTCCATATCCAAGGAGCGTTCTTCCTTAACAACTGCGTTAAAGGTTTTGCAATGATTGCAAATCCTTGCACGAATCTCCGGAAGAAGCTCGCAAGTCCTATAAATTGCCTAACATTGTGCTGATTTTGTGGGACTGGAAACTGTTCTACAGCCTTTATTTTACAAGAACCTGGTTGAATACCGTCACTAGAGATGTTGAACCCTAGGTAAGTCACTGAACGACCAAAGAATACACATTTTTATAGTTTAAGAGCAAGGCCAGCTTCCGATAGTAAAATTAGAATAGCCTCTAAACGCTCCATACCTTCTTCAATGGTCTTTGATGGGATAATTATATCGTCTAGGTATGCCAATGCTTCCCTGTGACGTAACCCACCTAAGACCTGATGCATCATTCTTTGAAATGTCGCGGGGGCGTTAGCTGTACCAAAAGGCATCCGGTTAAATTCATAATGTCCTTTAGGTGTGACGAAAGCCGTTTTATATTTATCCTGCTCTTTGATGACAATTTGGTAATATCCAGAGGCCAGATCAAGCGCAGTGAAATAAATGTTGCCAGATAATGCATCAATCTGGTCATCTATAAGAGGCATCGGGTAATTCTCACGTACAGTGTTTTTATTTAGAGCTCTATAGTCAATGCACAGTCTATAATCTCCATCTTTTTTTCGCACAAGGACAATAGGGCTTGCAAAGGGAGAGACTGAGGGACGTACGATATCATTATGTACAAGGTCATCGACTATCCCCCTGACTACTTCCTTCTCTTTCATAGCCAACCTGTAAGGTCTGTAGACTACGGGCTGGTTATCACAGTTTCACAAACAGAGGAAGGTCGTAGCTCAGAGAGTGCAAACGCAAAACAATGTCGATATTTATTTAGCAATTTAAGCAAGTTACTGGTTGAGGCTTCATCTAAATGGTCACAACTACTCAAATCTGAGGAACAGATAGAACTCTTTTGTTCATAATTTTGATTACGAATCCCCACACACGCTACATTATTGACTATTTCTTGTTTTGCAATAGTGCCTCTAGCAATCACTATCTTCCCTTCTAGTGTTAAGGGGACAAATTATTTAAAACAATTTGTCCACAGCCTTCCAGAAATGGATGCAATTATTTTAAGTGCGCAGGCCTGCCTCGACGTAGAGATTGCCTGTAAATTTTGGTGCCGTATAAACATCTACAATATTTATGCCAACTAATTGAATAGTTTTGCAATTTAAGAGTTCGAATTTAGTATTTTGAACAAAGTCGATGAACTGATGACTTATCATTTCAAAATTATCATTAGTTTTATGAATAATAATATGCGGTTGCTCCGTGAATGTTTGGCCTATCATAAGGGGAACCTGCATAGCACTGTCAGGTACTATAAGTATTTCAAGTTGAGCTTTTATTCAGTCAATTTCAATTGTGGTATACTGATTAATCAATATTATACAACAATTATTATTCACACAGTTAATGTAAATAGGCAATAATTCAGTCAGAGTAAGTACTTATAATGCAACTTACATAATTGTCTCGTAGTTCTTAGACGATGTTGTCTCCTCGAATGCTCCGCAACAACTGCCTGAGCAATTGTGGCGATGCTTTTTTTATACACCGTAGGTGGGGAGACGACAGGCTCGCATACTTATGACTACCCACATTTGTGCAAATGTGGGTAGTTAACAATATTTTGTATTTATTATTATTTAAATATGTTAAACCATAACTATGGCAGTATACTTAACATAAATAATAATTAATTTGTACAATATAACAATCATCATCAACTTCGTACAATCTCTTGTGACACGAATAATCAATTAATTTACCATACGCCCACATTTCACCGTGTGTATATTTGTTTCACGTGGTTGTGAGCCCATTGCCGTGTTAAAACAACTCCTAAATCGGTTTATTAGTCTTCAATAGAACCTAAAACTGGTAGAACGTTTCAGGATTCCGGTTTCGAAATACTGAATAGAACATCAAAACACGAGATTCTATTTACATACTATACTGGTGCTAATTCTGTTGTTGAGACCACTAAACTAAATTTCTCTAAAATTTTCTTATTTGTGTTAAAAGATTGCCAAGTGCTATTCTGTTATAATTTCTCTAAATTTTTCTTATTTTTGTTAAAAGATTGCCAAGTGCTATTCTGTTATTAAGTCGAACTAAAGTTGGTGATATCATAAATAGCACTTAATTTGTATCTGATATCAGTAAAATGCATTTTATGTGATAAAATTGTACAAGATGTGAAAAATGTAAATAGACAGTCTAATGTAAATACATGCCGACTACCTTGGTGATTGAACTGCCTATGTACATTTTTAACGTTACAACGTTTTACACGTTTTCACGTTTCAAACGGTTACTACAATTAATAAACGTCCCACTAAAATTAGACTTTTCACAAAAAATAGACGTCACCTAAATATAGGTGACGTTTAAATTTAGTGAATACGTCTAAATTTAGGGTGCCGTTAAATTTGTATCTGACATCACTAAAATTCATTGTATGTGATAAAATTCAACAAAAAGTGAAAAATTTACATAGACAGTTCAATCACTAAGTTAGTCAGCATCTAAATACATGTTTTCTTAAATTTTATCACATAAAAGGAATTTTAGTGATGTCAGATACAAATTTAGTGCTGTTTATGATATCACCAAGTTTAGTTCGACATAATAACAGAATAGCATTTGGCAATCTCTCAATAAAATAAGAATAATTTAGAGAAATTTAGTTTAATGGTTTCAACAACAGAATTAGCACCACTATCTGTCTACTTATTGTCTCCTGGATTACTGACTTTTCTGACAACTGCCAGTAAAGTATTTTTACTTTACTGGCAGTTGTCAGAAAAGAAGAGGTTTTCCTCTAGCCTCTAGCTTTTTTATGTTACACACTTCTTAGCATTTTCATACACCAGGATTTCAGAGAATTAGATAAGCACACGGGCTTGATAAAAATCTCAATGTGGAACTGTAACAAATATATGGGCCACTAAATTGAATACATTTACAACTAACCCGTTCTCGAAAGTCCATTAAACTACCTAATTAATACCCTTCACTAAGAACAGATCTTGATATTTTGTAGTTTTAAAGTGCTATATGTTACGGCGATTACAGAGTAAAATAACACTGTTTTTCTTAACTTCATTAAAACTTAGTCAGAAACCATTATAGAGCCTATGTAGCTATGTGCTAGAGCGGCAAGACAAGCAGTCGCCGCTCATAAAACCAGCTAATCAAACCAACAGACACATCGACGCCGCTGCCTGTTCGCCATACCAATAAGCTTTACATAACTACGAAACAGCCTACCTCACGATTCATGCTATAAGGTTTTCAACCTTTAAATTATTCCGTTAAGATTATGTTTCGCAAAACATTCACCAAAGCTATAAAATATTGTAGTAGTCAAACTTATCTCCTGTCAATAAAGCCTTATATCAAAGATATATCAGTATAAAGTAACATTTGTTGCGTTCAATAAAGGTCAGCTTTTTCTGTGACAAGAATTGTAGGAGATGGTCGAGGTTTAAGTGTGAGACGCACGTGTGTTTCAAGCGTCACCCAAATGGGGACCAGTGGAGTTCCATAATATATCTCCTGAGATCATAGCATTGATAACTGTATCAATACCAACCTCTGTCGCATCTTAATGGGATATTTCTTGCGTCGTTAATATCTATGGGATTGACGAAACATATCCTGGGTCCCAATGCGACAAAATTGATGTTTTTAGGAGGATAGTGGAAGTATTTTACTTTACCCCAAGCTGTATCCATTAACTGGCTACTATGTTATACTAATTAACTCTAGATTTAAAAAAGTTGTTAATATTCCATAAGTTGGGTCTTAAAGTGCCTCAGTTTTCTATAAAAAGTTCAGATTAATAAGCATGTATTGATATGTATTCAACTGCGTTTTTTGAGCTAATGATATTCTTGTTTGACTACGAAATAGCTTACATGAATTAAAATAAAACTAAAAGTAGGTAGGCGAAAGTTAACATTGATTTAAAAATATATAATATTAATTTCCCAGGATTCCGAAATCTTAATAGATGAAGATTTACATTCTTCGTCTCGTCTACGTTTCTGATAACTCTTGACCCTAACAACTGCTGCCACGGCAAAAACGTTGTGAGTGGCAAAAAACGTCAGGTAGGTCGTTACGTAACTTAACCTATAAAATTTTGCCAAATTCCTTAGAACGTCGATTTTTTCAAAGGTCAATGTGTCAGTTGTATTATTAGACGAGATTTTTATATGCCGTGTTTAGATCGCGATTGTAGTAGCTTTATATTTTTGAACAAAAATGATCCAAACGCAGGAGCTCTACCTTCATTGTATGAGCCAGTAGACTAGAGCAGATCCAGGTGAATTTAAGTTTGCTATGAATTACATAGAATATTTATAATTTTATTGAATTCGAAAAATTGGTATTATTTTTAATGGCAACTTCTAAGTACGGCCCAATATGGGTCTTCTGTTTCTCCGCTTCGACTCTATCATTATTATTTGGCGTCTTCTGGGTTGCTTTAAATAAACCTTACATAGAGGACCTGGGGTCCTCTTTTACTAATGTCTAGAAGCAGCTATGATTTAGCTTAAAACTTTTGATAGTGTGCGGTAGAGCTTTACTAGTTGGTGTACAGTAGGTGCACGCTGCTGGCTAGTAAGGTGACTTGTGACCAAAGATCGTACAATTTATATTGAATAGTATTTATCCATAATTAATATACATAAATGAATTCTATAACGTTAATCTTAACAGTGCTGATTTAGAGTCCATAGAGGTAGGTATTAAGATACTTCATTAAGAAATAATATTGTAAAGCATTGACGACCATTCGCCTGTAGAATATAGATACTTTTTCCAGGGTCTAGAATTTCTTTATTTAGGGCCCTTGCCTCTGCGATTAAAGACCATGGTCTCTGTCACTGATATCCGTGTGCATAGGTCGGTGGAACCTTTTAAACCCACCTGGTGCCTGAACCTAACTAACTATCTGAATTGTTTGTTTGTTACATTATTGGTATGGCGAGTAGTAACGAGAGAGAGAGAGCTTTATTGTTCGTTATACTGCTAAGGTGTTATACGACTAATATTACATTTGGCTCCCCAAACAGGAACTAATGTATTCTTTTATTTTTTAATTATGTATTACATATCTCTTCCTCTGTGTACACTTAATTTTCAACAAAGACTTCTCAGTTATTTGTAGGTAGTTTTATATTCTTGTCCACATGATGGAAAGCCATGGTGACATTTAGTGCATGTTCATGCCGTGGCTATCAAGTTAGTGGCCCAATGAAGGGTCTTCACGCTCCGCTCTCAGTGTTGTAAGAGACATGAGCGCTGGTAGACCAATCCAAGTTTCGATCCTTCGACAGAGAAACGATCTTTTGAATGAATCGGTTCTGGCAAAAATTCTCTCCAATATATGAGGTGCCTCTACCCGGTACACGTTGTTTGGGGTGGAAAGGGAGAGGAATCTGCAGAACACTCGCCGTATTAAGACAACTTAATAACTTCTCTCCGCTTTCCATCCTGTTACGCATCATATCCCGAATTTGAACTACTAGTTATTGTTTAAACCATATAATTTTTGACTAAATAAATGATTTGAATTTCAAACATTAATCAGATGCCACATACACCTTTCTAGCCATCTTAGGTAACACATTTTAAATAGAATAAATTATTTTATACAAAAATAGCGTATGATTAAATCGGCAGAAAAATCTATTAAAGTATAAAATTTGAATAGTATTAGATGTAGAGTGGGATCAAAGATGTGGTAAAACCGGTTTGTGGTCATCTCATCTCACCTGCGCATTTCCTCTCGCCCCGATAAAGGCCGGCCGCCTTGCGTTGGTATTCGCTGCGCACGCGCACACAAGAGTCGATATAGGTACCACATGCCTACTTACACGAGCCTGCTCGCCTCATTCACTACGCGGTCAGAGCTTTCTATGACACACAGGGAAACTTCCATTTTAATTATCTACTCGTAAATATAAATTTATAGAAAACATTGAAAAGCGTTTTACGCCTTTCTCGACACGAAACACTTTATCATTTTATTGGCGCTACAGAGATAAAACGCTCATTATAAATGAGTTATTTATGATGAGTGTTGTTGTTTATTATTATTGACCGACGCAATAGTTTAGAGTTATTAGAAAAACAAATCTAAGATTCAGTCTTTGTCGCTATTTACGATCAGATATTAAATTTTATAAAGGTATTTGTAAACTGCTGACTTTGAAACTAGCTAATGCCAGCTCTATCGGCTCCGCCTGTCTCATACTTCGAGCTAATCCACAGTTTCTCTACTACAATACCAATGGCTCCACTCTTGTCAAATTTCTGTTAGCCTTTTCGCACAGGAACCTTTGTTTCCGGTATAAAAAGTAGATATATGTTAGGATGTAAGGTATCTGTATACCTCATAATAATATTTAGTTAATTTGGGTCAGAGGTTATAGCTTAAATGAGTAATAAACTTCCAAAATAATATTGAGATCGATTTTTTTAAATTTTCTTGTATACTATAGTTCTGACAATATCGAAAAGAAGAAATATCCAATTTGGTGCAGTCGTTTAGAAATTATTATCGACATACATTTCATCGATTCATTTTGATTTAATACAGAATCTATGAAATATTTAAAGAGTGCGTGTGGGACGCTGTTTTGCGATTGTGAACGTTTTACCGCAGAGTAATCACGGTTAGCGCCATGTTCTGTTACAGACCGCCTACAAAAGTAAGTTGTGCAGTTACCCTGCAAGCAAGTTATACATAATTTATGATAGTTGCTCGGCCTAACGTAACTGTTAAGAATATTATTATCTATACTGTGGCCTATATAATTAGCTATAAAGAACTACTTGCCTACCAATTATGACCGGCAGCTGACAGCGGCACATATCAACAGCAAAACATGTCAGAAGTTTAGAACTGTAAATAAAAAAAAATATTAGAAACTGGTAATTTGACTTCGATAGAGAACTAACCTCCATTATACTCTTGACAACCACATTGGGGTGTAAGGGGCCCCACCAAGATCTTCGGGGCCCAAGTCAACCTCCCGTGCTAGTGCGTGCACCTGCTGATTAACGGACGAGGCTCTGGCGCTGGCTTTCCCCTCTGGGGTTGGGAGGTCTGAGGGCGTCGCTCCCATAAAAGCCACCCGCCAAAACAAATAATGGTAAAGTACAATAGAAAAGCTGCTAGAGATAGGGCGCCACCGCAAAACGGCGCGCAGGAGCCCCGTCCGACTCCTGTGGCAAGTGGGCTAGGGCTGCCGTGTGTCGGGCCAGCACGGCTAAAGAAGTTAGCTCCAACCTTGTATCCGCTTCGCATCTTGGAACATTGGCACGCTGACTGGGCGTGCGGTAGAGTTGGCCGAAGTACTCTCCAGGCGGAGGGTGGACGTGGCGTTCCTGCAGGAGACTCGGTGGAAGGGCAACAGAGCCCGGCCTTTGCAGAAAGGCTACAAGCTGTACTACACGGGTGCGCCTGGTGGGGAGAACAGGGTGGCCGTGGTGCTCTCCGAGGGGCTGCAGAGCGGCATCTTGGAGGTGAAACGCTGTAGCGACCGGCTTATGATCGTGAGGGTGCTTATCGATGGGATTATTACCCACCTGATAATTTTAAGTGCCTACGCGCCACAGGCCGGTTGTAGCGACGCCGATAAGATGTCGTTTTGGGGCCAACTCGAGGGAGTGCTTCGAAGCATTCCGTTGTCACAGGGAATCGTTTTGGGCGGTGACCTAAACGGTCATGTGGGTGAGAGGTGTGAGGAGTTTGAGCGTGTTCATGGTGGTTTTGGATACGGCACCCGCAACGCTGAAGGAGAAATTATCCTCAGAACGTGTGCGGCTGCCGATCTGGCCATTGTGAACACGTATTTCAAAAAGAAATCCGAACATCTCATCACCTACAAGAGCGGAAGGCGTACAACGCAGATCGATTTCCTACTCACTAGGCGACACAGCATCGGCAAGGTGGCCAACTGCAAGGTCATACCCGGTGAGAGTCTTACTGCACAACACCGTCTCCTTGTCATGGACCTCTGCGTGAAGCCTAAAGGCAAACGCATCGAGCGGTGCCAGCGCCACATCAAATGGTGGCTGCTTGATAAAATTAGGTCCCAGAAGTTCGTCTCAGCAGTCACTGAAGGCGAACCAGTTCAAGATTACTGGGACAAAGTTCAGGCGGCCATCCTTGGAGCGGCGAAGGTGGTGCTCGGTGAGTCTAAGGGTGGACGCAAATGTGACAAGGAAACTTGGTGGTGGAACGACGCAGTCCTGAGGGAGACTAGGGAGAAGAAAGCCCTCTTTAAAAAGTGGCAAGCGACCGGATCTCCCGAAGATCGCGACGCGTACAGGGCTGCCAAGCGCGCCACAAAGAGAGCTGTGGCCAGAGCCAGACGAGACCACTTACAACCTTTGTATGATAAGCTGGAATCGTCTGAGGGGCAGAAGCTCATCTATAAGCTGGCGCGCTCCAGGGTCAAAGCTGCACACGATATATCCAAGTGTCGCTGTGTAAAAGACCCTGAGGGCAACCTGTTAAGCGAAGACCTCGCGGTAAAGGAGAGATAGCGCTCGTACTTCCACGAGCTGCTTAATAAACAGCACAAAGAGGTGCAGCCTCCGGACCTCCCTCCGAATCAGAGACTAGTGCCACCGGTCGTTACCGGTGGCACTAGTCCCGACTTTTCGATTCCGATTTCCGATTATTCATGCGGCGAAGCGCAGTCAGGCGTTCCTGGAGAAGTCCTGACTGCGCTTCGCCGCATGAAGAATCGGAAAGCTGTCGGACCCGATGGAGTCCCCATCGAAGCCTGGAAGGCGATGGGTCCTCGCGGTGTGGGCATCTTAGTAAACCTCTTTAACCGCATACTCCTCAGCGGGCAGATCCCAAACCAATGGAGACTGTGTATTATTACTCCAGTCTTCAAAGGTAAGGGGTCAGTGCAGGAGTGCGGGAGCTACCGCGGTATTAAGGTCATGTCCCACACCATGAAGATCTTCGAGAGGATTATAGACCCTCGGATCCGGCAGGAGTGTACTCTCTCGGGGTGTCAATATGGGTTTCGCCCTGGTCATGGGACCACGGACCCTGTTTTTGCCCTGAGGGTTGTCGCAGAGAAATACAGGTCGAAGAACACGCCTCTGCACTGTTTGTTTCTAGACATGCAGAAGGCCTTCGACTGTGTCCCTCGTGCGATGATCTGGTGGGCACTGCGGTCCAAAGGGGTTCCAGAGGTCTATATTGACACTATCCGGGACATGTACTGCGACTCCGATTCAATGGTTCGGACTGCTGTTGGCGACACGAAACCCTTCCCCATCACCGTCGGGGTACACCAGGGTTCGGTCCTTAGTCCGCTTCTGTTCAGTGTAATACGAGTATTAGACGAATGGTCGGACAGCATCAGAAACCCGCATGAGCAGCCTCCATGGTTGCTCATGTATGCTGACGATATTGCGCTGGCAGACGCGGACAGGGGCAGATTGGTGCGACGTGTAAAGGCGTGGAAGGAGACGCTTGAGAACGGCGGTCTGAAACTAAATGTGGCGAAGACCGAGTACTTGGCACTAAACTCGACAGATCCCACATCCGTCCGCATAGGCGGTGATTTGGTCGAGCGCACGGACCAGGTTAAATACCTGGGATCTGTTTTTCACACGTCCAGTGACATCGATTGCGATGTCAAGTCAAGCATTGCTGCCGCGTGGGCCAAATGGCGGGAGATGACCGGTGTCATTTGTGACCCTAAAATGCCGATCCGGTTGAAGGGACAGGTCTACAAAACCATTATTAGACCTGTCCTTTTACATGGCAGTGAGACGTGGCCGATATTTGTTACAAATGTTATGTATGTAAAGATATTTGTTATTGTTACAAACGCCATTGAAGTCGCTCAATGGGAGCTTCGCTTCGCTTCGCTCAATTATTGAAAATTTGTTTATTAAATTGAAATAATAGCAAGCCTTTGGAATATAAAGGTTTAATAAACGATATTCTTAGTAATATTTGTTAGACATTAGTGAGTGACATTAAGTTAGACCTGTCCTTTTACATGGCAGTGAGACGTGGCCGATATTGAAGCGACACAAGCAGGAGCTGCGTGTCACGGAAATGAAGATGCTGCGGTGGATGTGTGGAGTCACGCGGGTGGACCGCGTGAGGAACTCTCGCATCCGCGGCAGCCTTCACGTCCGTGACATTGAAGACAAGTTGCAAGAGTGTCGCCTTCGTTGGTATGGTCACGTCTTGCGGCAACCGCCGGGCTACGTAGGTAACAAATGTCTGGCCATGTGAGCCCCGCCGGGTCCCGGTAAGAGGGGAAGACCCAAGAAGTGCTGGCTTGACGTCGTAAGGGATGACATGCGTGCCAATGGTCTCACTACAGGGGATGCCGACGACCGTGCGAAGTGGAGGAGAAACTGTAGGAAAGCGGACCCCGGGCGTCACGAGACGCAACTGGGACAGACGCTCGGATGATGATGATGATGAACCACATTCATAATATTAGTAGGAATAAAAATCCGTGGGAATACCGGGCACCGGGCACTCCTTTCTTGGTGCTTATCTAAGATACCAAGAGAATACGTTAACCAAATTTCATGTTTCTATGTTTAGTAATTTAGGCAGTTTGTGATTTCATTTGCAAGAGTTCCTTTCCCATTGGAATATCTGGAATTCATTTCTTAGTGCTTATTTATGGTACTACCTATAGAATACTTTCACCAAATTTTACGTTTCAATGTCTAATAGTTTAGGCTGTGGGTGGTTACACCCGCGTAGTTATCGTTCTCGGTATTCTTTCTTAGTCATTAGTCTCATCTAATGTATCTAAAAAATACATTCCCTAAATTTATACATACCTACATACACCAGACGCGTTACCGACTACACCACTGTCACGTACTCTATTACGTTACGCCTACCAGTTATGACCGGCAGCTGATTCACATATCAACAGCTAAACATGTCGGAACTGTAAATAAATAAAAAAATGAAACTGGTAATTTGAACTTAGGTAGAGAACTATCTCTCTCATGCTTTTTCATCACGAGTCAAACTAATTGAACTCTCTGAAAATCTTTAACCAAAGAGTTCGATTCTACACAAATTTTTCCTTCACACTTTCCAGGTCTGGATCTACTAAACGATTTTAAAATTATTTTACAGTTTGAAGTAGGTATGAAGTAGCTCGAGGATAATATACCTTATATTAGTGAGTGAGTAATACTTCATCTCGGTAACAAGTTCTTTTATGAAACGAGTCAACACGAAGCCGAGACGAGGGCATAACAGAACCCGAGTAATAGATGGTACTACGCCGCGAACCACATGGCTAATTAGTTGTACAATCGCAACAAAATAAACGTTATCTAATATATTTTCTATCATTGCAATGACATATTTACGAACCTAATAAAAATGATAAATGATAACACATGACCTTATTATTACGGCAACAAATAATTAATGTTTACGAAACAGAAGTAATATACCGAGCAAACTGATTGGAAGCACGTGGGGCTAGCTATGATATGAAGCGATGGGAGGCAAACCTAATGTCATCTTTTAAACAATTGCAGACAATTACATAACGCTTAGCATTGATCCAAAGCATAGTAGTATAGTGCGTCTAATAACTGGACACTTACATCATATAGTATAGCAGTGCTGACTGTTAACAGCCTTTCCTGACGTATCTGGTTGATGTTGAAAAAGTAAGTAGCTCTAACATTATTCGCGAGGTAGTTCCCAGAACTAATACAACTGAACTGACTCCAATGGAGCATTTAACTTAGAAGGAGATGAAAATACTAAAGTCTGTTGTGAGTTTCAAGCTTGCGTGTCTGTGGTACCAGTACAGTAACAGTCCTGGACTACGCATGTAAGGCAAAGATGTCACCTTCACGCAGTCGATAGAATCGTAACTCAAACCTAAACTTTTCATCAGGTGGGCCGCCGTACGCTTGTTTGCTACTTCAGTTGTATTAAAAAAAAACCAAGCGATACACAAGTCTTTTATTCTCTTTTCTTTCCTTCTCTTACATTTCTGATATAAAGATATATATCAGTAGATTGTCAACCTTTTGTCTGTGATATTGAACTTTATTTAATCTTTGGAAGTTCTTCAACATGACTGCCAAAGATTATGACTATGGGAGCGATGTAGCCCTGCTTACGGACTTAACGGTCATGTAAATATAAGGAAAATTCTGAACAAAGCCCTATGCTAACACTTCTGAAAGTTGCTACGAAAAGGGGAATTGCTACGTACAGCGTTGGACTGTGATAGTCTAATTGATTGATACAATTATATTAGTAAAAAAATAAATACCAGTAAATCACCCCGTATAACCGGTAACCATGACATATCATTTAACCAGACTTACAATGCATAGTGCAGAAACTATTACGCAGCGTAGATCGTTCGCAAAACAAACAAGTACCTTGTGAGCTTAGTTACTACAACTAGTTTATAAAACAAGTTCTGCAGTCATTCACCGACACAATAACAAAATATGATATTGCATCATTTTCAAATATAACTATCACGTGTTGATAACACGCCAATCAAAATTCTCAACCAAGTTCCGTTAGCGTTTACGTATTTTTGTGCATATGGCGGTCCAACTGCGATAAAATTACATTAGTTGATCTGTTATCACTTCCAAAAAGTAATAGAACCTGCGTTTATTACTGTGAACTCTATGTGAACTCTAATTTTACTTATTAATTAAGTGAATAATTGACTGCCTCTGTGGCGCGGTGGGAGTGACTGTGCTACGCAAGAGGTCGTGGGTTCGATTCCCACCCAGGATAAAACTTTGTGTGATGAGCACGATGGTTTATTCTGTGTCTGGGTGTTATTTATCTCTAATATGTATGTATTTAGAAATATATAAGTATGTTTATCAGTTATCTGGATCCCATAACACAAGCTAATATTAGCTTACTTTGGGCTAGATAGCGCTGTGTGAAAAGTGGTCCACAATATTTATTTATTACTTATTTAAACTTGTTTTTGCACTCTATTATTGAAACTTTGTCTTTGCCGGATAGCTTTTGGAGACCGCATTGGATGCGCTATCGATGACCCCATATTCATTCCACCTAAACGAGCCTTGTCGACATGTAATTATTATATACAACTTCCAAGTGAACGAATTACCTACATGCAGATAGTAAATTAAATAAGTAAAACTACTGCATTTTTTAAGTGTACTTAAGTAGTATTAGGCACTTTTATCAGGTCATTTGCTATTCTACGTGAGGAAGGAATAGGAGGAGTACCCATTGCACTGAATACTAACCACAATATATTTATACAGGGGCATAGTAAGTTAAAGATAATTATGTATAACAAAAACTAACCTATTTTATAACCCATACGCAATAAACTCTCTGTTTTATGACGTGCCAAACTTGAAAAAAAACATATGAACTTAAAAGTTATCATCACAATTTTATCCCAGACGCCATCCATTAAGAAATTCCGTGTAAAAGAATCGCTATTGTGCCTCAATTAATTGTGGGGTCGTTGGTTAATTGACATTGGGGCCCATAAATAACGCAGTGGTATGGAATTTAACATTTTTTATTACGATTTGTTAATTTGGCCAGGTAATGATTATATAATCAACGGTAGAGCGGGAAAAAATAAGCATTATCATTGATGGATTATGGCTTTGCTTTGCCTGAGACCCTTTGACAATAGCAAGAAAATTTCTTGCTATTGTCAAAGTAAGAAAACATCCTGCTTTTATAATGAGCATCTTTGATTTTTCCCCTCAGTTCAACATGAAAGACAAAAAAAGGTAGAAGATTTCAGACAGTAGACAGAATCTCCATCGTGGGAATTTCCAAACATTAAAAAATATGGAATGACCTTAACAGGTCACTTCGTAAACTTATGGACGTATTATGTCCTTTATGGACGTATACATGCGTCCTTTAATGGGCTTTAACGTGCCTTCCGAAGCACGGAACTGGCGTGGGTCTAAAGCCCATAAATTTAATAAAATGTGTCTATTTTAGATGTTTTTGGAAGAAATTTTGAACCCGTTGCCTTTTTAGTGAATGGTAACAAAAAGGCTAAAAGATCTTTTGTGCTAGACACTAATTAGCACGACTAATTAAAGTCCTAGTAGTTTCGGACTATTCCCATCCTGAATTTCTCCGCAAAAACCCTCAGGACAATAACAGGGTCCGTGGTATCATGACCAGGGCGAAGTACATATTGAAACTCCAAAAGAGTACACTCCTGCCGGATCCGGCAATCAATAATCCTCTCGAAGATCTTCATGGTGTGGGGCATAACCTTTATACCGCGGTAGCTCCTACACTCCTGCACTAACCTTACCTTTGAAGATTGGAGTAATAATACTCAGCCTCCATTGGTTTAAAGCGTCAAGTCTAATGGAATGCGTTCATATAACTATATAAGTGTATCTACTTGCTCATTTTTAAATAAGTGTATCTACTTGCTCATTTTTAACAGCCCGCGTTCTTCAGCACTAGCTCTTTTGCTAGTAACAGAGAGGTAAGAGACACAGGCACAGGAACATCCTGCGGTACATATGATGTCCTGTATTAGACATACATAAGCATCATAGTATTTTAGTGACATCCCACCAGTCTGCTTACTTTACTATCATTCTGCATACTTTGGGGTTCTAAGTTCTAAGTCAGCGAAGCGTATACGTAAGCGAATTAAAGTCGGTCCGTCTCATGCATGACGTCATTCAGTGCAGCGTGAGGTGACGGGAGTTTCGGCAACGGGAAATGTACTGTGTCATTAGTTACCATAATTACATAAATATTACGCCTCGCTTTGTTTCAATAAGTTATTGTATATGGAACGCGTTTCATTGGTATCATATTTGTGATAACTCTTGTACCTACATCAAGCTTGAGTTCAACGTGTCCATAATAATTACTTATTGAATGACGAATGGATGCCGGGGCGCGGCGAGGCGCCTACGTGCTACAATTCGCGTTGCCAATTACCATTACGCACTGGAATGGGTAAATAAAATAATACCTATCAATAATACACAATGCTCTCATTATAGTGAGCTGGTGCAATAAATACTGACATTGACAGCAATCGTTGTTATCTCAGAATGGCGCACTTCGATAAATTCTTATTTACGCAGAAATAGGTACTTATAAAAAACACAGGTAAACCGTTTCTAGAACCAACAGACTGTAACTGCTAGGGTAAACGTACAAGAAGCTATATGATTACCTAGAAGACTTAACGTCATCGCGTCAGTATCTACTAATCTTTGATGAGAAATGTAATAGATAGTACTGATCATACACGATTGAGGTGTAGTTCCACAACGTAGATACATTATGAAGGTAAATATTGGGACTTTAAATTTAATAGATAAGATAGTATTTTTTAAAATTGCACTATTTATTTTGAAGGTGTTATGATTTTTGATACTTTACGAAATGGTTAATTAGAGAGAGTTTTGTGAGAAACGACTTAAACTTTTTGTATGAAATTTGGTAAGTCTGAGTTTGGTAACCTGGCCATTAACTTAGACTTTTTAAGAATTTCGTAGTTTATTTTCATACCCCTAGGTGTTTCAAATTTTGTGTAGTTTATTTTCATACCCCTTGATGATAAAGGCCCTTATATGGCCATAACAAGTTTTAGCGGGTCAGTTAATCGCCATATAAAATTCTCCGATATTTTTTTCAAAGTGTGTACTTACATAAATAATTTTCTGGCGGCTTAGTTTATCGGCTTACAATTTAGCAAGAATAAATATAATTATGACATACGACATATAATTACATGACTGCTATCGGCCATAAACCATTTACTATGAATTGTGAATACGCAAAGTATCTTAGATACTAAGGGCAGTATTCCAGAACATTTCTCATTACTCAATCGACGTTAAGAGTAGATTTTATAAGGTAAAATCTAGCCTCAAGCGTTGATTGAGTATTGAGAAACGTTCTGGAGTACGGCCCTATTAGAGACGCCGTCGACCGCGCCGCAGCAGCGCCACGTTGTCTGCGTAGTTCTATTAGTAAGCGTTAGTCATGTGGTTCTATTGTCTGAAAAAATTTTGATTATCACACGCGTGTGGAGCTGCGGGCGTCAAATAGTAATTATATATTACTAGTTGTTGCCCGCGGCTTCGCCCGCGTAAAGAAATTTCCAGTTCCCGTTTCCCACATACTTAACTTAAATTTAATGTTCTGTTTATCTTGTTCGTATCACAGATTCTAGTAACAGGAACAACTTTGGAATTTACAAATTCAACAATAGAACAATAAATTATTTAATTGAAATTTGTAGTAAAATGACTGAGGGCCGATTTCCGTATAAACTTGATCTATTTTAATGATAAGTTCCTATCTATAAAAGTGCAGACAATATAAGTATGTATCAATAACAACTGTTTTGATTATTATCACACCTACATTATACGGTAAGAGTTTTTTTTTGCCCCAGCTTACTTCTTATTAAACTAACTCTATCCCACTGCTCACAGGTAAAATGTGTTCATCCAGAGTGTCATCTCCACATCAAAATTAACCAAATTGGTACAGCCATTTAAGTGTATAGACGTAACAACAATTCACACTAACAACCTGCGACATACTTAATTAAAGTTTGTCCAGCACGAAATCTTTTATTCGAATGTACTTTCATTCACGTACCCTGCAAACAAATCAATACGGCCTGTATTGGTTTGTTCGTAGAGTGCTAGACAGTGGTGTTTTAGCCGGTTCGAGTCCGGCATGACATTCGAGGGGATTTCCAAACGTTAAAAAAAAAAGGTCACGCTAGTTTAGATTCAAATAAACGACTTGCGATAATCAGTAGGACTTGGAGTGATACGAATGTATTGTGCAACGCCAACAGAGCGGTGCGGTGGCGCTTAGCCAGTAAGGAATTCATGGTCACTGCAGTGTGTTATTTTCGGCTGAAAAATGCTGTTGCACCTCAATAGTCATGTGACTAAAACCTTCCATACCATTACGCCTGAATATACTTTCAGGGTGTAAGCGTTACATTTCGATTATTCTGTCTAATTATACTAATATTATTATTATCTCGAACAACGCGTGCCGGGCAGAGGTGCCACTCGCATACAGTGGAAAGAATTTTCGCCAGAACTGAGCGGTTTAAAAGATAGTTTTTCTGTCGCACAATAAAAATTTAGAATGCTTTGCCAGTGCACGTGTTTCCCCCCTCTTATAATCCCGGGTTCTTCAAGCGGAGCGTGAAGAGGCACATCATTGGGCCGCCAACTTGAGCGCCACTGTTATTAGTCCTGTTTTGGACTGCGACAGTGGCTTTCAATTCGCTAGATGTCGCTTTGGCTTTCCATCAGGCGGGCGACGTCAATTTGGCGAGCTAAAAATAAAAAAATAAAATATTATAAAAAGGAAATATTTGTAAGTTTGGTTGTAATAATTAAGCTCAGAAACTCCTGGGCCGATTTTAACCATTCATTTACCATTAGAAAGCTACATTCTTCGTGAGTGACTTAGGCTATATGGAATTTTCCCCTCAAACAGAAAAAAATAGGATGGTAAGCGAAAACTGCCGCAAATTGATCTGAGTCTGCAGTCTCCACATAGATAGCCTCAGGTTACTGATTCTTGTGATGATTGTTTTAACTCATTCTATGAAATTACATGGCTATCAAATTATAATAAAACAAAAAAGCTTTACAAGCTTAAGATTTAACTTTAAGTTATGATATAAATTAATTATTCCTAATAGATGCATTTAGTGTAGTAGAAAAGGTGTATGTCCAAATTATATCGAAATTATTTTCACCCTGATAGAACATCAAATGAGACATCATTATTTTTTATTTAACACAAGTTGTAAACTGTTTCGAGGGTAAAACAATACGTCATTATAATGAGGTTAATATGCCAAATAAATGGAAGTTCAGACCAAAATCCTAGCAATTATAGGTAAGGAGATATGAGCCTACAAAGAATTAAGCGTTTATTTCGCGCCGCCACGGACTTTTTGTTTTGAATCTCCTGTTTAACTAAACTTTAGTAGCTTTCATTAGTTTCGACAAATTAAGATCCTTCTTCTTGTGTTAATTTTACTACAAGAAATCGTAAGGTTTAAAAAAATAATCAACATTATAGAAACGAGTGAAAGATTGCGCGGCCATAACTTCAAAGACGAATATTTCGTGAAATATTGCTCTAGAGCTTATACTTCTTTTTTCGAAAATTTTTGACATATTCAATCTTTAATTGACAAAAAGAATTAGATCTCTAATCTAACCCATGTAGTTGCTGAGATCTCCGTGGCCGCGCAATCACGTTTCGTTCGCGCGGCCAACTTTAAACCTAAATATCTTCTTTATTTCTACTTTGACAATTTTTTGGTTTGTTGCATTCGGTTTCTGACAAATTTCGAAAATTTTTTGACGAAGAGCTCTTTTTGATTGGACACCGTGGTGGAGCAATCGAAACGCACACGGAAATCTTGGTAAACTGTTTTACATCAAAAAAATACTCAAAAATAATGAATGCAAATTTTGCTAAGGTAACCCATACATACTGTATATTGGGTCTGGGAATAGTCGTTACCATAGATATCTTAACTAAACTACTTCGGGTTCGATTAACGGGTCGGACCAAAATATTGTGTGATCCACAAATGTTGATTTCGTAGTTTGGATGTTTACTATGTATAATATTAATGTATTTAGAAATATGTATGTATATCACTTGTCTAGATCCTAATAGTACAAGCTTATTGCTTAGTTTGGGTAGGTATATTTATTTATTTACTTAGTTAAGATATCTATGGTCGTAACCTTCAATTACCTTCAATTAATTACAGAAACGTCTAGTACTAACCTACCTAGTATATTATTACATAGTCTTTGGTCTAAGCTAAGTCTTTGGTCTCAAAAGTGCCTAATCTGATTGGAATGTTTTTTTTCTGGATGTTTCGTTTTCTTTGCTATGACCGCTATTGGAAAACAACATTCTAAATTCAAATTTTTAAATTTTATTTATATAAATTCTACCAGTTTTCAAGTGTTGCGAAGGTTTTAATGGTAATGGCTGTAGGTAGTATAGACGTTGTCAGACTTGTCGGCAGTGTCGGTCGGTGAGAGGCAACCAGTTTGGTACGTACAGTAGGTAAAGGTACCAAAGCGAACGTGGGCGTCTGCCGGGCCCGTCGACAATGTGAGACCACCTAATACCTACTAATGCCTATTGACATACTTATTAGATAGATTTCGTACCACCAGCTGAGAGAAACTTATTAAGTAACCCACTTTAATGCTTAAACTAAGCACCTATACCATCGATGTTGTAACTTATCATTAGGTATTACTTATATGAAACAGTTTAGCTTATAAGCTAAACTATAGCCGAACAAAGAAGATAAATAAATAAGTCAATCAAGTGGTTCATTTCTATCCCAGCGCCAACTAACCTAAACTTAACAAATATAAACATGGAACGTAGGCACTTCATAGAAACAAACTGAAATACATATACCAATATCTTTATTAAATAGATATTATACGTAGAAAGCGCCCAAACTCCGAAAGAAACATTTGCAGATCACATAAATATTTATTCCGACCCCGAATTCGAAGCTGTGGCTTCAGTAAAGTCAGCCGCCATCGAGGCAGTCAAAGGTATAAAACTATGTATGAGTGCGACAAAACCATAAATTGCGGCAAAACCTTAACATTCACAGACATTAGAACAGGTTGTCATTTTATTAAAAACTTAGGCAGACCCATTTAAGACGCCACAAAAAATAAGGTGCCAATAAAAGGACGGAAACCCATTGTTGGAGTGTTTTCGAGAATCAGGAATTTCTTAGAAAAAAGTAAGGACGGTAAGGGTCCCTTTCTATAGAATCACCCGACGAGGAATACAATGAGTCCTTTGTGAGAGCCGGCGCCGCTCGGTCTGGCGCGTCGGCGCGGGCGCAGCCGAGCAGGCGCTCGGTCGCGAGACAACCGCGCCTCTCAGTCTGGCTTGCTCACGGCGCTCACGCTCGCTTATGTCGTATCGATTGCTTTGACACGCACGTCCACGTTCTCAATGCCTATGGCAAACGCGCGAGCTCGCATATCACATTAATCATCATACAATGGGACACTTTATTCCCGCACCAGTTAAACCACCCTATCCCGTGAATGTTGAACCAATGATATAGTTTACAAGAAAGGTAGATTGTCTAGCCGACAGAATCGTCTAGTTACTTGTACATTATTTTGGTTTTACAAAATAAAACTATTCTTGTGTATAACATTGTTGAAGAGTATAAGTCAATGTAAGCCGTTAAACGTATCTGCAGGCAGTGGCGTGCACAAGGATTTCGGATAGGGTATGCATGCCCTAACTACCCGAAATCCCCGCGAGAAATGAAGCGCTTGTGGCCGCACTGACTCAGTGTTCTGTAAACGATCACTGCGTTAAGCAATTTTCGCTATGGCTAGTCACGGATGGGTTAGCACTTTGTGGCATTTATATTTGCGAGTGTTTCCGTGCTTTGGAAGGCATTTTGAACCGTTGGTTGGCCTAACGACTGCCATGTTACTGCCTATTGGCATGGCAACCGGTGTTAGTAACATGGCAGTCGTTAAGCCAAGTATGAAGGCCTTGTGGGCGACTTTATAATTTCAACAGAAGGTAGCCATAACCTGCGTCTCTCTATTTTATCACGGCAACGTGCTCACCACCTATTACGTGACACAAGAGTACACACGGTGTAAATTGGGCGTATAATATGCCTCCGCCTGCCTTCGGGGATAAAAGCGTGATTGATAAACATAATTGTGAAAGTTTGGATGGATGGATGTTTGTTGTGTATTGCATTGAAACTGGGTATGTACCTATGTACATACCAAGTAGAGACCTGGATTAACATATACTACTTATTATCCTGATGCTGGCGATGCTGCCACGTTAACGTGAGACAAACAATTGGTGAGTTAGTTAAAATAACTAACTCACCAATTTCAATTAAGTAACTTTTCGACATGGCACCATTGATTGTTGTCTGTGTGTGGTGTGTGGCCACCATGAATATCCAAATAAATGACTGATGTTAAGTACAAGTCACCTAAATGATATCCAAAGTGGCCTTGTAGGTAGTACAAGTGGCCGTGAGATGTTAAGTGCTTTTTGCGCAAATAAGCAAAAATAAATGAACATAATTATTTACATACTTAACTGTACGCACGTTTAATTTTAATGTTTATAAATCAAATCAACGCGCCTATCTTTTTTTAAATAATTCTGTATAACGTCGTCGTAAAAAATACAAGATCGTTTTAAAATCATTAAAAGTTCTTTTTCAATTGAAATCATAGACAAATCTGTGAGTCTGCTTTGGCCCTGTGTGTTTCGTAGATACTCGTAAGTATGGATTCGTTTTAAGCAAGAAAATTATAGTCATAATATATTATATTATAGTCATAATATATTATTATAAAATATTATAGTCATAATATATTAAATTGTAAATAGGCCATCAAAAAAAAAAGCCTTCCTAAGTTTCTTGCCGGTTCTTCTCAGGTGGGCCGCGTTCCGAACCGGTGGTCACTTTAAATATACAATTTTTTTCTTTAGTTTTAGTGTATGTCATTTTGTAAGCGCCGTTGAAATGGTCTATGCAAAATAAAGACATTTTTATTTATTTTTATTTTTTTAATAATCGTTCAGCCGATGCTCTACTGACTGGAATCGTAACTATTAATTTAGCTAATTTGTAAACTTCAGGAAAAACGGCTGTTAAATTGTTTGTACGTAAATTTTGTATAAGATCAAATATTCGTAACGTTTTTAATTCGTCTGATTTTTAACGCATCGGAGCTCATTTCTTAGGCGATCCGCGTTAAAGGAATGTTCATGCGAATTAATGAGTTCCAAATTTTCCATTGTTCTGGAAAATTATTACAATAGAAAGCATACTGCCTGCAGACTGCAGGCAGTATCTGCTTCGCTCTATTTTCTATTTTACTTATTCCTAATCCATCGGACGTTATTGAACATAGATAAAAATGGGACTCATGCAAAAATCAATGAACTTCGATTTCGATGTAGAGGCAAAGGCTGACAAATCGCCCATAGGATGCCTTGTATCGTTTACAGAGGCTAACAAGCTGCTCTACCCATTACTAATTTGTTTCCAAAGGTAATTTGGCGTGTAAATTATTTAATATCCAATATATTTCTTACATGTTCGTTAAGTATATATCATCATATCAGTTGAATTGACTCTCACTGCTGGGCAGTGCTGGCCATAATTCCCTTGCCCTCCGCCAAGACCACCACAACATTTGCTCAATATTCCACTTTTGGAAAAGTGAGCAAATGTTTGTTGGAGCATTTGTATTTTTGTATTCATAGATTCACGGACTCTTAGAACCACGTTTTCAAACCCAATGGACATTCAGATAAGTTGTCGAATGTTCGTCGTAGAGTTTATGAATGGTTTTGAATAAGGGGGCAGGTCAGGTGATCTCTCCACTGATTAGACCTTTGTGACTCAACCTGAAACTACATGTTTACACAAACGTTACCTACACGACTTTATTTATTTCCTGGTAACTTCACGATAAACACCGAAGTATCTAATGTTATCATAAATTTAAATGCGTCAACTTATCATTCTGACTCCTTTGGAATGTGGAACACATGATAACTTATGTATGAATATGTGTCAAGTTAATAATCTATCAAGTTTGTGTAAATTATCTAGGAACTAAATTTGCGGTGAGACTTCAAACACTGCATGCATATTTATAAACTCACTGCGGATTTTAACTTTTGTGATATAAAAGATTTTTGCAAGATAACGTTGCGTCGTTTCAATTTCGCATCACCAAAACAGTTATCATGTAGAAAATATATCTTATTATTCACGCCTTTATCCCTGACGCTCACATTTCACCATTTCCGCTCAGTCCACGCGTGTAAACTCAGTTGCGGTTACCAACCTATGTTAGATACACATAGCAAGGTGTCTATGTCACACAAGGCCCCCTAATATTCTAACTAAACTAACTAACTATCTTCACGCTGTATCCCTGACGGGGTAGTCAGAGACGACAGATCGCCAGGCTTCGCGATGCATGCATACTTCTTTCGCTTCTTCAAGATTGTTCAATCGCTTCATACACACCCATCTGGGTATCCGAGTACTTTAGACTTTTCCGTTGGCCGAGACCACGTGAGCAGATTGCTCAATCTGCTCACGTGGTCTCGGCCAACCCTGACTCCTTCTACCCTCTACTTTCGCACAATATATATCCTTCGTCAATCGTTCCTCACTCATTCGTTGAACGCGTCCAAACCAACGGAGCATGCCCATGCTTAACGCTGACACTTTCATTCAAACCTGTCATATTGCGTATCACTTCGTTACGTATTCGGTCGACCAAAGTTACGCCGCACAATTTTCGAAGTGATCGTATCTCGACAGCATTCAATTTACTTTCATGCATCGGCACTAGCACTGCGTTATGAATCGCCAGTTGTGCTTCTTTTACAATGCTTTGTCGCTTTACTAATTGGGACACAGCACCGTTAACTGTTTCCGGCAGCTACTCGCCGTTCTACATCAGAATCACATCTTCCGTTCGCGCTAAACATACTCCCTAAATACACAATTTCATTCACTTGCTCTAGACGTTCCTGGTTCCTTGCATTCAAACGAAGACCCTTACTTTCACACTCCTCTTTCATATTAGTGACTAATACCTGAAGGTCGGCTTCAGGCATTAGTCCTAATATTCTGTTCAGTAAGTATTATCTCCATAGAACTAAAAAAAACACTACATACTCATAGCTAGTTTTTTTTATGACTCGGGGTTGCATTTACGAGCCGTCAAATAAAACAAAGGGCCGTCATTGGATTGCATAACTGTAAAAAAATACTGTCGGCAACAGTACCAAAATGATAAAAAAACTAACGTTTAAGTATTTTATAAACTCGCGTGGGTGTTAACAGTAATTATAAAGGCTGCCCTGTGTAAATACATATAACAAAGGATAGGAGAACGACCGTTGCTTCAAATTTTTTAAACTCTATATTCCTATCCGAGACAACCCTACAAACAATTTGGTCAAAATACAATGAAGCACTATGTGACTTTAAATTATATAACTAACTAACTAACTATCTTCACGCTGTATCCCTGACGGGGTAGTCAGAGAGGACAGATCGCCAGGCTTCGCGATCCATGCATACTTCTTTCGCTTCTTTGAGATTCATCAATCGCTTCATACACGCACGTCTAGGTATCCGAGTACTTTTGACCTTTCCGTTTTTAAACAATCTGCTCACGTGGTCTTCATATGTAAGTTTCGGCCTACCCTGACTCCTTCTACCCTCTACTTTTGAACAATATATATTCTTCGTCAATCGTTCCTCACTCATTCGTTGAACGTGTCCAAACCAACGGAGCACGCCCTTTTCCAGCTTAACGCTGACACTGTCATTCAAACCTGCCATATTGCGTATCACTTCGTTACGTATTCGGTCGGCCAAGGTAACGCCGAACAATATTCGAAGTGATCGCATCTCCACAGCATTCAATTTACTTTCATGCATCTGCTGACATACCCAGGATTTACTACCGTAAAGCAAAGTTGGCACTAGCACTGCGTTATGAATCGCCATTCGTGCTTCTTTTACGATGCTTTGTCGCTTTACTAACTGGGACAAAGCACCGTTAACTTTGTTTCCGGCAGCTACTCGCCGTTCTACATCCGAATCACATCTTCCATCCGCGCTAAACATACTTCCTAAATACACAATTTCATTCACTTGCTCTAGACGTTCCTGGTTTACCCTAATCTCGCATTTAGTTCTTACGTCACCTCTTTCAAATACTAGAACCTTAGTTTTACTTGCATTCAAGCGAAGACCCTTACTTTCATACTCCTCTTTCATATTAGTGACTAATGTCTGAAGGTCGGCTTCTGATGAGGCCATGAGCACCGCATCATCAGCGTACAGCAGACAGTTTACTGTAAAGTCACCCAAATTCACACCCATATTAAAATCTTTCAACTTCTTCAGGCAACTGTCCAGATACACTATGAACAGCCAGGCGGACATGACACATCCCTGTTTGACGCCTGTACAGACATCAAAAAGAGGTGACACATCCCCCCCTACTCGCACGCAAGCAAGCGCAAGCAAAAGCAAATTATATAAAAGTTATATTACATAGTTATAGTGTTATAATGCGTCTTAGGTCTTATAATGGCCCTTCTGCCTTATAATACATCTAGATAGAAAAAGACATTTTCTTTCTTCATCTATTTCATTCAACAGGTATATATATATATATATATATATATATATATATATATATAGACAATGCTAAGGTGTCGTTTCTTTGTAATATATGTAAAGCTGAAGTGTTTGTTTGTTTATAATCTCGGAATTTTTCAATAATTCTGAGATTATAGCGTTTCACTTTCATATAAACAAATGCGCGGTAACTCTTTTTGTGTTGGATAGCCCATTTATCGAGGAAGTCTATATGCTATATATCATCACGCTACTACCCAGGAGAGCGGAGCAGTAATCATTAATGTCGACAAATGGGGAAAATTTTATACGTTATTGTAGAATTTATGGACGACGAGATTATATATGTGCAACAGGAGGTCGATGTAAGTAATTTTCATATTTCTTTAATAAACATCATTAAGGGAAAATTGGAATTAATTTAGAAAAAAGTACTATTTTCTATTTGACAACTAAATCGTCAATACTAATAATCCATAAAATAATTTATATTGCCGGAATTTTATAGACAATTTGATATTTACTGTTAATTTTACAGCCATTTTATAGAATATTGTTTTGTTGTTATATAAGGTATATTACTTTTTTCTATTAATAATTGCTACAATTTGAATTCCTTCTCCCTAATTTTTTTCTTCTTAATTATTAACCAAACTTTCAAAGTAATATCAGAGCCATCTATCGAGTTGCTTAGCAACTGTGGTATAAATGTTGCGGGCTATCATTATTATTTTATTATTATATTCACTTACGATCACTGTGTATACTAAATATACTTTGTATATTTTACTAATTAACTATCTATTGGCGCTTGGAAAAGAGGGGCCGTGAGTTTTCTTACCAAATTCTTACTCATAGGCTCTATGTCTACCTGTTGCTTTGAAAATTTGGCATTACCTAAATGTACCTAAACGTAGAATCATTCTTAATGACATTCATAATTGTTATTTTTTGACTTAAACGAATAAAGATATATTTAAAAAAATATTTTGTATGTTTTTTTATTTATTAGACTAGCGTATGCGTGGTGTCACCCACGTCTTTCTTGTTCTACAGGCAGCCAGACAAAAAAAAAATTAGAACTGTTCTTTTTATGTTATAAGTACCGTTTATACTTTCATAATGCATTTAGTGAAAAGCTGTTTATTTGTAATTCCAAATAGACACTTGAATTTCATTTATCTGTATAGATGTAAGGTACATCATGATTGATAATTTTGATGACTGTGTTTATACCAATACTGCCCATTACTTTTACAACTGACACCTTTTTCTGTCCATGCCAAAGTTGCCTGAAAAACAAATGTTGCTAGCAAAAAAATAAGGCCGCCCTTCGTACAATATCTCACAAAAAACAATTAAACTAACTGTAAATAGGTGTTACTTATATTCTATTCTATTTATATGTAATACCAGTAATACATATTCGCTTACTATACCTTTATAGATCAATCTAATTCAAGGAACTACGTAACAAAATACCTGTGCGGTTATACCGTGACACTGAACACTTATTGTCAAGTATAGTTTACAGTCTTTGAATATTGAGTTTACATACCTACTCTCTAAGCAGTTTAAAATGGGTATCTGTCGAAGAACTGATAACCGATGAAGCAGACGAGTTTTGAAGTGTAGACACCCCTCAACAAATGTATAGGACGTTCCCAGATAGGCCGATGACCTAGTAAAGGTCTCAGGGACTGGATCTGCAAGGCAGAACAAGTAAGCTAACTATCAAATCAGCCTAACCTGCTTTGATAGTTAGCTTACCTGTTTAATGTTCATAGGTATAATATGAAAGTGTCAGCGTTAAGCTGGAAAATCTGGAGGAATGATAGGCGAAGAATAATATATTGTGCAAAAGTAGAGAGTAGCAGGAGTCAGGGTAGACCGAGACTTACATATGAGGACCACGTGAGCAGAATGGTCAAAAATGGAAAAGTCAAAAGTACCCGGATACCCAGACGTGCATGTATGAAGCGATTAATTAATCTAAAACTAACTATATTACGCTATATTCCTGACGTAAGGGTTAGTCAGAGAGGACAGATCGCCAGGCTTCGCGATCCATGCATACTTCTTTCGCTTCCTGTAGATTTATTAATTAATGTGCAAGTGCCAACGCTGCGTTTCGGTAGTGAAACCTGGGTATGGCAAATAACGCATGAAAGTAAGTTAAATGCTGTGGAGATGCGATCACTTCGAAAATAATGCGGCGTAACTTTGGCGGACCAAATGTGTCTGTAGATGTTATTATAAAATTATAGTTTGAGTAAACTCTATAGGTACGTATCCTATTCCTCCTATAAGGATACCTAAAGTTATGGTACGGTCAAAGTCTCAAGAATACAGCCGACACTCATTGTGTTCCCGCATGGCACTTCTGTTTTTACGATTACTATTGTCTTATATCCTTTTATAAAAATCATGACGTGTTTTTAAAGTATTGAATCACATCATTTGTAATAAAACTACCTAAATCGTGCTACGGTACTCTTGTTATGTAGTTTTTTGGATATTTCTCGTTATCTCTTATTTAGGCAGAATATGTTTTCGGCAGCACACACTTGATGTTAACACCTTGTACATACATGATGAAAGAAATGTACCAACCAAGAACAAGGGTTTCATGGAGAAAAGTATTATAAACAATGGACATAAAGCTTTATTACAATTGCAGAACTACTGGTCATGTTAGTGATTACATTCATTTAGTTATTTGTGACCAGTAGCAAGCAACTCAAAAGTATGCTTACCGAAAACCGTATGATTAGATTAGATATGCATATTTCAGTGTAATTCATTAATTAAATTGATTAATAATAATTAGTACGTAAATACATAAAAGAACATTCGTGAAATTCTCAGAAATCACAATATATTCGCGCTCGTACAATCGCGTACCGTTTTTAATCTGCTCTATAGATGATGTAGAGTCAGAGAACAAACACGCCGCTATTTATAATATGGCTGAAAATATTATACCTACCTATAAAGATAATAAAATTCAATACATGACGCACTCCTTATGATATCTTCCCTGTTTTCACTTCATCTAATTGTATACTTAGTTGCTTCCAAAAGCTACCTATAGATTTTTAGCAGGGAGCGTTGTTTAATAATCGGCCTGCTCTAAATATTATTTTTATTTAAGTATTATATTACTTTATTTTAAAAACTTTAAAATTTATATCATTTGTAAAATTTTCAAGTTCAAATAATACAAATTTAAGTATTTTATTTTAATTTAATAATCCTTAAATAATAATTTTCTCCTTCAATTGTCTAAAAATCACTAATTAATTTGACTCTGTTAGCGATGCGAGGCGTTGAAGTATGAAATTGCCGTTTTTCACTGAAATAAATTGTTTATTTTTTAGTTTATACCTAACAAATTTATTAACTAACTAACTAACTAACTATCTTCACGCTGTATCCCTGACGGGGTAGTCAGAGAGGACAGATCGCCAGGCTTCGCGATCCATGCATACTTCTTTCGCTTCTTCGAGATTCATCAATCGCTTCATACACGCACGTCTGGGTATCCGAGTACTTTTGACCTTTCCGTTTTTGAGCAATCTGCTCACGTGGTCTTCATATGTAAGTCTCGGCCTACCCTGACTCCTTCTACCCTCTACTTTTGAACAATATATATTCTTCGTCAATCGTTCCTCACTCATTCGTTGGACGTGTCCAAACCAACGGAGCACGTTTTCCAGCTTAACGCTGACACTTTCATTCAAACCTGCCAAATTGCGTATCACTTCGTTACGTATTCGGCCAGCCAAGGTAACGCAGCACAACTTTCGAAGTGATCGCATCTCCACAGCATTCAATTTACTTTCATGCATCTGCTGACATACCCAGGTTTCACTACCGTAAAGCAAAGTTGGCACTAGCACTGCGTTATGAATCGCCAGTCGTGCTTCTTTTACGATGCTTTGTCGCTTTACTAACTGGGACAAAGCACCGTTAACTTTGTTTCCGGCAGCTACTCGCCGTTCCACATCCGAATCACATCTTCCATCCGCGCTAAACATACTTCCTAAATACACAATTTCATTCACTTGCTCTAGACGTTCCTGGTTTACCCTATTCTCGCATTTAGTTCTTACGTCACCTCTTTCAAATACTAGAACCTTAGTTTTACTTGCATTCAAGCGGAGAACCTTACTTTCACACCCCTCTTTCATATTAGTGACTAATGCCTGAAGGTCGGCTTCTGATGAGGCCATGAGCACCGCATCATCAGCGTACAGCAGACAGTTTACTTTAAAGTCACCCAAATTCACACCCATATTAAAATCTTTCAACTTCTGCAGGCAACTGTCCAGATACACTATGAACAGCCAGGCGGACATGACACATCCCTGTTTGACGCCTGTACAGACATCAAAAAGAGGTGACACATCCCCCCCTACTCGCACGCAAGCCTTACAGTCCCTATAAAGCGACTGTATTGCCCGCAGTAGCGAGCCGTCCACACCATATCCTGGCAGCAGGTCCCACAGCGTTTCTCTCACAACGTTATCAAATGCTTTCTCTAGAAATTTTTTTAATCAAAATAGTTACCATACCAAATCTACAAATTTATTTAATCAAAATAGTTACCATTATTATCTATACATTGCTGCCATCCAATAGGAAGGTCAATTATGCCTTTGCGATAGAACTCTGAGGATCTAGACTGCACAAACTGTGTGAAAGCATTTTGTACTGCCTCCTGGGAAGAAAACTTCTTGTCACGTAGACCCAGGATAGAGTCCAAATCACGAAAAAAATGGTAGTCCGTTGGAGCAAGGTCTGGCGAATACGGAGGATGACGAATGGTTTCTAACTGCAGTTCCTGAAGGGTCAAAACGGTTTCTCGTGCTGTATGAGGTCTCGCGTTGTCATGGAGCAATAATGGTGATCGATTCATGAGTCGGGACTGTTTTACTGCTAGTTTTGCCAACATTGTTCGGAGTTCGGCACAATAGACATCTGCCGTTATTGCTTTACCAGATCGGAGAAAACTATAGTGAATAACATCATGCTGAGACCACCAAACAGTTACCATTACCTTTTTATAGGTAAGTTTTGCTTTAGGACACTGTTGTGGCGTTTGACCCTGAGGACCATTGCATTTTTCTTTTACGGTTATCATTTATGAAAGTGGATTCTTTAGAATCCACTTTTCATAACATGTCACAATTCGATCAAATATTCTTCATTTCTGTACCGATTCAACAAGGCAACGCGAGTTTCAACACGCATTTTTTCTGCAGATCAGTCAAATCATGAGGCACCCATTTTTCGTATTTTTTTATTTTATTAATTTGCCGCAAATGTGTCAGTATTGTGGGTAAGGTAACGTTAAACAATGCCGTTAATTCCTGGGTAGTTTGACTAGGATCGGCTTCCACCATCTCTCTTAATTCATCGTTATGCACCTGTGTGGGCGGTCTTCCTCTTGGCTCGTTCTTCAAGTCGAAGTTTCCATCATGAAAGCGTTTAAACCAAAATCACACGGTGCGTTCATTAGCAGACCCCTCACCAAACGCAACAGTGATATTGCGGGCTGTTTCTGCCGCGTTACTTCCGCGTCGGAACTCGTATTCAAAAATTACTCGAATTTTCGCTGTATCCATCTTTCTTGTCTAAGTTGAATAACAAAAACAATTGAAAATCGATGTTCAAATGTTTCCCTTTTTTTAAAAAAGAACATCATAGAAACCATGTGAAAAAAGTTTCATTCGAAAACCTCAAACCATGAAGATTCTATGTCAATTCAAAAAACCTATTACTATTACAATAAAACGGCAATTTCATACTTTAACCCCTATTATTAATAAATTTTAATATCGCTATTTTTTCAATTAAATAATATTAATCGATGTTCGTTCCAAAACGACTATAAATTCAACGAGTATAGGCGTGATTGTATGTAGGTAGGTATGTATGTTATAGGACGAATCCTTCAATCAAAACATGGAGATGCGTGCAGGTCGGCTGTAAGTGTAACAACTTGTTACACCTGACCTTGCATGCATCTCTTGTTATTAACAAGATAGATACCATAACACAAACAATCCACAAATGGACTGACAGAGTCATAGGCATTTAATACGACAATAAGCAAGCAAACAAGCTCATTACTAACATACCAAGTTATTAACTACTGACGTCACCTAAGATTTTCGCTACGAATATGTACTTAGAAATAATTCTTTGTTCTCTGGAAATAAACTATTGCATATTATTTGACTGCCTCGTGGGAGAGTATCCGACTGCCATGCAAGAGGTCGTGGGTTCGATTCCCACCCAGGATAAAGCTTTGTGTGATGAGTAAGTAGTAGCACGATGGTTTATTCTGTCTGGGTGTTATTTATCTAGAACTAGCTGTCCCGCCCGGCTTCGCCTGTGACTTCGAATCCCGTGGCACCCATTTAATCCCGTTGTTTATTAATTTCACATTCACAATAATGTATGAACATTTTCCAAATTCATTGATTACTTCACCGCTCTCCAGTACCTACCTACCTAAGCCCGCACGGGCCGGTCGAGTTATGGTTACACGAAATTAATTTCTTTGCGCTTTATTTTGAATCTGCGATATCTCGTAAGATATTCATTTTATTTCCAAGGTGTAAAGGGACAAAATAATCTCCATGAAATGCTGAAGCATTTATTCCGACATCCCCAACAAATATCGTTATAGTTTGGTCAATGTATACAAAAACTTAACAAATTATACATAAAAACCTTCTATAAGAATTACACTAGCTATTACAAAAAACCGCATCGTAATTCGTTTCGTAGTTTTAAAGATCTAAGCATACATAGGGACAGACAGCGAAAAGCGACTTTGTTTTATGATATGTAGTGATGATGATATACATATAAGTATGTTTATCAGTTATCTGGTTACACATAAAACAAACTTTAGTAGTTTGGAATCAGATGGCGTTGTGCAGTTGTCCCAACAATACCTATTTATTTATCTAACATCTAACTAGTTCATGTCCGCGAACTCGCACGCTTGGTTATCTTGGTGTAGGTATTTGCACAGGAATTAATATAAATTTTAATTAAAATTTGATAAGTACTTAGTATAATACCTTAGTATAGTAATCTTAATATAATACCTTCTTTATAATACCGTTGCTCAAATTGATGTATGGTATGTACCTATCGAGGTACAAATGAAGTAAGATTCTAATACTTAGATGATAATGGCATAATATAGAAGAAATCTAATGTTAGCTGCACCGATGTTTTGGACTTATTCCTTTAACGTCTCATTATACCTTATAGATTACAATTACCTACGTTTGTGTTTTGCTTTTGAGACGCAGTTAGATGTAAGAATGAGTCGATTACCAAGCGGACATTCCTTTTTAGTGATGAAACTGCATACCTAAGTACCTACATTCTTTTGATGACGTGATTTGTTAAACGTAACACTGTATTAGGGGAGGCAAATGAGAACAAGGGAACAAAGATAAAGTTAAGAGGTCACTCGGATATGCTTCAACTTGCCTAATCCATCAAAATGGCACCGTCTGACTGATGGAAAGTTGTGGCTACGTCTACAGTTTGCGAGCCGCTGTCATAACTGGTTGACAGCCCAGCGTCGTTACCTTCTCCGTTAATCAACAGATGACCCAAGCGCTAAAGCTAGCACCTCTAGTCGGTAAGGTTGCTTGGATCCCGAAGAACTTGGTGGGGCCTCTACATAAAATCACTGTTCGACAGTCAAAATTCCAGTTGGAATTTTATAGCATAGTGGTTCAACATTTTTAGAAGAAACTCTGTACCTATTTAAGTACAATGTCTTCTGAGAAATTGAAATCTACGGTTATGTTTATAAGAGTGCTTCACCGCAGACTACAATGTTACTGAGGAGACAAACTGTGATATGTAACGTCATATTGTCCTCTAGTTTTTGGACAAATAGATGCATTACTCGTACCTACTGCGGACGAAAGTAAAGCAAAACTATTTTAAACAAATTATTTTTAAATATTTAAAGATATGTTCACGTGAACGAACACGAGGGCCCAGAAACTGAGAACTAAAGTTGCAAACGCCCATAGGCTACAGTGACGTCGCTATCAATCAGGTGGACTAATACTGGTCTGCCACTTCAGTGGTATAAATTACACAAAATTCATTTGTAGTAGGTAAATAGTTAATCGGTGGCGTGTTCTAGTAGGTTGCTGTTTATATTATTGTGAAGTTAATTGGTTCACAGAGTCGGACCACATGCCATATAAGGCAAGTTACCGAGAATCAAGTCCCACATGTCGGCGCGCGGCAACTGACCGCTTTCATCATGGTTACGAATTAAGTACATACTCGAGTAAAGTCCTTATTCATTATTATACATGAAAAACGTAATAACTTCGGCAAAGTACCTATATATAGATGCAAAGATCGAGTGGTTGAATTAGCATTCACTTTGTTTTATACTCGTTGTATACTGTATGTACTAAGTATAATCATATTAGTTATTTCATTAGTACCTAATGATCAATATTTGAGTGTTAGTTCCAGTTGCGTTGAAAGTCCTAACTCGTCCTAAGTCAAAACACGTGACTGTCACTTGAATTGTACGGTCTTCGCGGCGGTGTGTAGCCGTGAGAATGCAATAATTTGCATTCAAAATGCCAAAACCTTTTGCTGAGCCTGCAACGGAAGCTATTTAACCTTGGTCAAGGGTCTTTTGTACGGCAAAAGACGCCGAAACCCTTGACCTCGCCCCTCTATGAGAATGTTGTGCCTTTTGGAAAGTTTTGACTGTGGTCTCAGATTCTGCTTGCTTCGATTCGTAGATACTAAAGAAGTGGTCAAGTTCTTATCGTATTTTCCAATATGTTATAGGGAGAAACGGATAACATGTCTACTTTCACCAAACTGACCATATCATCAGCTTCAGCCTCAATGAACAAAGCCAAAAGCCATGCCCTGTGGAACACCTTACCTCATAGACTAGTGAACAAGCGAAATCTTTCAGTTGATCCGTCGGCTACAACAACCATGTGCTTGAGTACGGTCGCTAAAACGTTATGATAAGCGCCATCTAGTACCGAAGTAGTGCATTATTTTGTATTGTATTGTGGGCAAGCAGATTTCCGTTTCAATTAAAATGTGTAATTTGGAAGTGGATATGCAGGTTGCTGCTCGCCAACACGTCGTCGTACTTAATAACCATTTGGATCGTGCCGGATGCTGACCGGTGCGGGTTCTGATGACCACACTTCGAGTGGTTACGGGGTAACTACCACACCACATACACTGGCTAGCACCTTCGCCTTGTTGATTTGTAGGTTTGCGGTTTTTCAATCCAACATTGTACTTATTTTACAACTTCAAAAAAGTACTGTGTGTTGATTTAGTTCTTGTCTACTTTTTATTTACACACTTTTATTTGTTCTTTCCTATTTATTTACATTTTCCTCTCGCCGGTCTGCTGGCAGATATTTCTTATAGAAATAAGCAGTACCATTGTACCTATGACTCCTCCTTCTGTTTTTACTATATTCTTGTGTGTACATAAATAAATAAATAAATAAAAAATAAACAAACATTTTTTCTACTTCCTAGATACCTTGCAGTAAATGATAAATGATAGTATTATCGCTAATAGTGATTTGGCATGGCAGAAAACAACCTTAGTATGGATTTGAATATTAGAATTGTCAGGAACTTGTAGACCCAAGGTAATCTGATATCAAAGTATAGGATTATTAATTTACTATACCCAAAGTGTATGAGATACAGGTGTGTGTGTCGTGTTTGATGCAGATTTCTTATGAATGTTGGTTGAATTGAGGTATGTTTAATGGAAGAGCAATGTTTAGGTTTAGGTATCCACCTGAGCATGTACAAGTTATAGGGAACGACTCAATAATACACAAAAGCAATTACTCTTTTATTTGTTTTGTTTATACTACATTCCACACTTCCTCAAATGCAGAACATAACTTTGCACATGTTAATGCAGCTGACAATGGATAATTACTAATTGATATAACATCTTCTGAATAATCTACTTCTACTTTACCATGTGCCATAGCACCAATAATCATAACAATTGGCTCATCTTTTGGTACCAACTCTCGGCAGTTCTGAACCACTTTGGAACTAAATGACATTGTGACTTTTCTTACACCAACTGGTAAGTGTGTAGTCACTGGGTTTTTAATTACTTTCAGTAGTTTCATTGGGCCATCTGATGCTCGTATTGCAAATTTGTGAAGGAGTTGAACTGTAAAAATAAAACAAAACAAAATGTTACTAGTCTGGGCAAAATCAAATAAGAGACAAATGAAGACAAGTTAATTTCTGTTAATTATCTTGATGACTAGTGGATGCTTGTGGCTTTATCAGCATGACATTATATTCATAAAAAATACAAATGTACTTAATATTATATTACAATCACTTCTTTATCCTCAACAAATTCTGTTATCGCATGTACTTTTCCTTTTGAATAAGTTGGGATTAATTTGTCTATCATCAAAAACCATGTCAATTTATTGTTATCTTACAATTTGCCAGAAAGACAAACAAACACATTTCCTTTTTTTTTTAATTGTCTTGTATAATAATGCCTTCATACCCAAAGGGGTGGCATATTCATTGTGTTATCATCAATTTCCGAGCGTCTTTCCTACTTTTTCTCCTCCACTTTGCACAGTTGTCGGCATCCCCTGTAGTGAGACCATTGGCATGCAAGTCATCCTTTATGATGTATTTCTTATATTCATTGTGTTATAAATTATACTAAATGGATATGGATGAATTGGATGATTGTGATGTAGGGTGTAAGGAGCCCCTTCAAGGTCCCCAGGGCCCAAGTAACCTCACCGGCTAGCAATATACCTGCTAATGGATACAGGTACCCTTACAAGGTTAGAAGAGACACCCCCAACTATGCCAATAATTAAAAGCAAAACAATAACTGCTGTTGTCAGTCCGATAAAAGCAGCCCCTAGATTCTAAATCCAAATAGACTTAACAAGCAACTGGGAAAACACTTAAGTTGAAGAAGAGATGATGATTATGATACAGATATTACACTATTTCACAATGTCTGATGCCTTACTTTTGTTACTTGACTACAAAATGCTAATACAGTTATTAAAATTAACATTATTATTATGTACAAAATGAAGGGAATGACAACCACTGCCATCATAGATGATTATTTGCTTGAGTAAAGTAAATCCTTAGTTCATCATAATAAATTTAAAGTAAATACATACCCATTAATCCTGCAAATCTCTTAAATGTCCTAGGTATTCTTGTTTGTGGATTTATTTCAATGAGTACATTTTTCTCTGTATGAATATAAACTTGTAAGAGTCCAGCTCGGTTTAAGGGGGAATCCATCAACATAAGTAATGATTGATGCGTGATATCCGGTCGACAAGAACCAGGGTCTCTGTCATTTTTCCTCAATATATTAGCATGATCATCACAGTTCAACAACTCAAAGCTATTTCCTGTCTGAAAAATAACAATTCTGTCATTAGACACGAAACTTTAACCAAAGAAATTAGTAGAATAGGTTATGTTTACAATGGTTATAGCTAGTCTCTAGGTTATATCAACAAATTTTTATATTATAATTATACCGTACCTTAACCGTTTCTAATTGTGAATTTTCTAAAATTACTATAAGACGTTTTTCTTGCTTCTTAATATGCGATGTAATTAAATGTTTTGGTACAGGATCGTACTCATGCTCATCGTCTTTAGATACCAATTTCCTTTTTTTACCCATTTCGTAACTCAATGTATTTTCTTTTATGGCCTTAATGCAAAATAGTGTAAGAGGTATAGTTAAATAGGCCGGATGTAAATGATGTGAAAATGTGGTATTTTACAAAATTTTAAACTAATAACACAGATATGTCGCATTCACATGGTCAACTGACAGTACTGACTTTTTTTTTGTTGTCTTCGCCCATCTTGGGCAAGCAAAGGAAACTTAGCCCATACAGCCTAGTCTTCAGTATTTAATAGTTTCTTGTTATTTTGTTTTAAAATTCAATGTTGAATAATATCTTTATCTAAATGTAGTTAGTATGGTGTATTATTATTTTTTTATTATTTTTTTTATGAGTTCTTATTTCTAGGTATTTAGTTCTCACTCTTTGTAAGCCTGTATGTGAAATTCGCCTGACGTAAGAAACCTGGTGACCTATAAATACAGATACTATTATATCTAGTTTAGGCACCAGTCCCCTAATTATTAATTTTAATTTATTTGTATACTATGTATTAACTTATACACTGCTTAGAAAGTAAGATTTATAACAATGTCTGGGAGAATAAAGTTTTTTTTTTTTTTAGTCCTTACTAGTCTTTTGTCGATGTCAAGTCCTCAGTCCTAGGTCCTAGTCCGTGCCCCAATAAGGCAGCGGATCCCTTATTGCAGCTCTATATGGAAATTTGGCACAAACACAAACAACACCGCTATTCATTGCAATATATCACTTTCTTTAACTAATGCACTTCCGAACTCTTTATGTATAATATTCCACCATTATTAAACACAAAAACACGAATTTTACACTAGTTTTTGAAAATAATATACGACAACCGTGCGTCGCTGCTCATCTTCGCGCCAAAAGTCTCTGACAGTACTGACACTACACTTGTTTTTTTTTAATGTTTAATATTGGCTATAATTGGGCATGCAAAGAATACTTGGTTCATACGATCTTGTCATTAGCATTGCGCACTGCCTTGCAGTGGCTGCAAGTGCATTTTTCTACCACACGGTAGGAAGGCCAATCTCCATGCATTTGTTCTACCACAGTGCGCACACTTATATAAGTACTTTTTATTCTTCATTGATGATTCGGTAGATAAACTTAAGGCAGTGCGCAATAGCACTTAGTGTTCGTTAAATTCTTTCCTAAGTGAGTTTATGAAATCTTTACGGTCGTTTTCTTAACACAAAAAAAAAGCATCGCCATTCACTATATTTCGCTTCCAGCAGATTCATTAATCGCTTTATAAATATCTAAAACTTATTGCCGGACATTTTCTTATGTCAAATATGTATATTCTTATGTCAAAGTCAGTCTTGCACCAGTAAATTACTGGAAACTATACTGTAGCTAGTGAACTTTACGCTGTAAGATGTAAAATTTCATTTTACTGCGTTCACTAAGAATCCACCATTCTTCACATTCCCTCGAATTATAACAAAGATATTAGGACCATGGAAGAAAGTAAATATTTATATAATACTGCATAAACCTAGGATCAAGTATCATAATGGACTATGGATATTTTAGCAAGTGTTACCTGTCTGTAGTTAGCAATTTTATGGTTGTGCATTAGTGTGCGTGACTACCCAGGTAGGAAAATCCGACCGAGACCGACCTAGACGAATAAATGACGTCATTCTAGGGTCAATTTAGAGTCAGTACTTTATTCGTCGATTATGTACGTCCCACAGACGTCAATTTACCGCCAGGTTTTTAAGGGTCGTGAATGTACGTTTTAGCGACGTCTCTTTACGTTCGTCCGTTGGTCGTCCATTACTTTCGTAGTACGGTACATCATTTTACTACCGTGTTCTGCCAGGTTTTTAAGGGTCGTGAATGTACGTTTTAGCGACGTCTCTTTACGTTCGTCCGTTGGTCGTCCATTACTTTCGTAGTACGGTACGTCATTTTACTACCGTGTTCGCTCAAAAAAAAATGGAGTGCTTGATTTGTTATGTCTGGTAAGTAGGTACATACCTATTTGTTTATCCAAGTTTGTATTATAATTATTGCTGTATTTTTTTATGGATATTTATTTTATTACCTACTAAGTCCGCTAACACACTTTGTAGGTACCTACCTAAGTAAGTACCTATCTATCAATCCACCTACTACATACCTATAAAGCCTATTATTGCCTACCACCTACCTCTGTGCCCAGCAAATTCAAACCAAAATCATTGCGCTGTTTGCTATGGTGCTGGGCTGCGGGGGCTGCGTGCGGCGCGGGCGGGGAGCGAGTACCGTTCACCCCGCCCGCCTGCCGCCCCGTCCCGCTTGCCGAGCCTGTGACGTACTTCATCGCGCTAAACGTAACGTTATCTGTTACTCCATGTAGGTAAAAGTAAACATTTAACAGCTATAATAATTTAAGATAAAGTGGTAATACCTACATAATTATGAATAATAACTAAATATTAACAACCTATGATGTGTAACAACAATTAGTACATGCTGCATGTTATGTACCCTCTAGCAATAATTTTACGTGAAACGAAAACGAAACGTATAGTGTTTTCCCTCCACTTTTACCGGTTGCCCTAACGCCCGGCGTGGTACGCGGCAAGTGCCTTGAGTGCGATGTTGCCAGCTTAAGGTTTCCGCCGCTTTTTCCGCCACTTCTAACAAAATTATTACCTATTTGGAATCAGAATCAAAGATTGAAGATTAATAATGTAGCGCGAAAAGGTCGGTGCTCTGAACTAAATAAGATTTTATTTATCGTTGGTACACTTGTAAATACTGTTGGAGTAGATGAGATAATTATAATCTATTTCATTTTTGTATCGATTGCCTGGAGAGCTGGAGACTGCCAAGTCCAGCGTCTTTCAAGTCAAGGTATTTGTAGAAAATCTGTCATTTATTCAGAGATTTTGACCAAATGCGAACTCTAGTAACAGTGAGTAGTGTTAACTAAATAAAGAAAAGTCTATCCATCTGACATTATACTGCTTACATAATGTCAGATGGATAACTTTTCGATTTTCAGAGGGGCAAAACAAGAGATAGATTAGGGGATATGCGCGTCCCGTTCGCAATTAGCGACTTGAACCGATTGCCTAGCGGTGTAGTGTAGCGAAAATAACTTAAGTCGAGTTGGCAACACTACAACTCTCCATTCTTCCGCGTTTTTGCTGCGTTATTCGCGTCGGTTTTAATTTTACTTCAAGTGCTGTGCTTTATCTCTGAAATATCTTGTTTTCTGTTTGTGTAGCTGTGTTCTATAGATAGAGTGTAAAGTGATAGGTAAGCTAAACATTATGTTTGCTGTTATACAATTTTCGGAAAATGACGGCGGTACAGTTTCTGTGGTGAACAAAAATTGGCTGACGCCTAGGCGATGCGATGTTTATTGGCCCCCAGCCAAGGGCTCAAAGGCGTTTGACCGATTCCTTAGCCATCAGGCATCGCCTGACGAAAAATGGAAGCTATATGGAGTGCAAAAAGTTTTTTACGAGACTGGTATGTAATTTCTGTCTGCCTGCTGTTTCTACGTAAGTCACCACCCACACCGGTAATCTGGTGAGTGTGGTACGAGTTCTTTGTTATAAACATCAATGCACGTGCTGTTTTTGTAATAGCCCTTTCAATTTTATTTGTGCATGTGTCTGCCTAACTTTTAAAATAGTCTAACCTGAGAAATTGTCTTGCATAAATTTTCTAAATCTAACCTACCTAATATAGGTGATGTTCTAACCTAGTTGTTAACAATGGTTGTTGGTTCTTGATACCTATTGAGTGCATGTTCTTGCTTGCTTTAGATGACATAGAAAAAGCAAAGAGAAAATTGAAACTGGTGGAGGTGTCTTCTGATATACAGACCGAAGAGGAAACCTCAGTTTCCAAGAGGAAACCTCAGAAGACCAAACATTATATTTGTAGTAGTGATAGTGATGAGAATGATAATTTTACCAGACCGCCACCCTTAAAAAAACAAGGTTAGACAATGCACTTCTTTTCTTTGGCGATGATTATGTATGCTTGACCTAAATGCAAAATTTTTGTTTCACAGTTATAAGAACGCCACAATACATGAATAAGTCTGATGATCCCTCAAATGATCTTACATCGGATCTACCAATTCTGTCTGCCAGTTTGTTGCAGGGTATGTATAGGTAATAATATGATTTGAGAAAAAAGTTGATTTATGTTAAGTTCGCATAATAATTTAAATAGGGATAATTAAATACATTAATACATACACACTATTATTTCTGTAACTGAGAGATTACAGGTCCTAGAGACTTGAGTAAGCTATGTTTCTTTTAGTATGAAAATAAGTTCACACACGGGAAGTCAGCTTTCATTTAATTTAATTTGCAGGTTTGGAACAGGAGGCTGGAGCTACTTCAACTGCATAGCCCGAAGATATCCATGTTCTAGATACACCAGGACGCAATGTAACTGCAACCACTGAACTATCAGGTATGTAGGCCTCTTGGCGAAAGATCTATATATTATAACATTGTATTTTTTTAGTTGTTATTTAGTAATTGTGTGTTATGTTGTATTGAGTACTTTCTAAAAAAAAATAATTGCGATTGATGCATCTCGAAGAAGCGAAAGAAGTATGCATGGATCGCGAAGCCTGGCAATCTGTCCTCTCTGACTACCCCGTCAGGGATACAGCGTGAAGATAGTTAGTTAGAGTACTTTCTACCCACCTACTATCTGAGGCTGTATTTATTTTTATTTAGTTTGGATGGATGTTTGGCACATACAACCCAGTTGTGGTAATCAGTGTGCAATGTTACTTGTTAATAAATTTGATGTTTTTTTAGGAAACCAATCTAAAGTGCTGTCATTGTTATCTCTCATGAAAACACAAAATGATCAAATCATACAAATGTTAAAGCAAAATAAAAATTGTCAAGGCACACTGAAAGAAGATTTCAAATTTCCAATTAAAACTGCTGCAGAGTTGCATGCAACGGAACAACTGCTGCTACTGAAAGAAAATTACGACAATTTGGTAAACATTCTTTCATACATTTTACTAGCTTACAGTACAATAGCTTACAAAGTAGTATTTTAATTATCATTCACAAACAATTAAAACACCACCTTCCTTCCTAAGCAGTTGAGTATAAATATGTTTAGCCAATCCATGAAGCCGGTATTCAGACTCAAGGTCATTTTTGATGGTATTTATTAGATGAGTTTAGTTATCTCTAGATAGCAAAGTGGTCTGCAGTTGCTCAACTGTTTCATGTATATTTACATTTTAAATACATCTCAATTTTGTATTGGTAAGGTTTAAAATTAAATGTTACTACTACTATTTACTACTATATTTTACCTATAATTTAAATAAATTAGTAATTGAAGTACTTACAAAAATTAGAAACAAAATACATACATAAATGACTGATAGCTAATACCTAATTTTTTTATTACAGGTGTCCTATATTAAAATACTGGGTGGCAGTGATGCAGCCTCTAAGGTTTACCGCATCTTGAAATGATCGTTTACGGACCATGTTGCTGTTCAATACAACTTTTATGGAAAACGATCTAATAAAAAGGCGTTTTGCCATCTGCGCATCCGGGATTGTATTGTTGGTAGGTACCTAAGTTTTTTGATATATCTATATAATTATTTATTTCCTACATTATGGTTACAGCGTTGTTTTGTTTTAAAAATGATGGTTATTCATGTCATGTCATTAAATCTACACAAATATTATAAAGAGGAAAGTTTGTTTTTATTTATGTATGTAATGAATAAACTCAAAAACTAATAAGCCGATTTCAAAAATTATTTCACCATTATAAAGCTACATTATTCCTGCATAACATGGCGAATCACTAGTAAAAGTTTTACTAGTGATTCGCCCCGGCTTTGCACGGGAGTCATTTAGTTAAAGGTGAATAATCTGAAGTCATTGCCTTTGAATTTTTCTACCTGTGCGAAGCTGGGGCCTATCGCTAGTCTAGTATAAAAGTAATAAATGTCAGGCACCAGAATTAATTTTGGCGCGTCACTAGATTTAATTTGAATACTGCTGACTACAGTTACGTAATTCATTCGTATTTTTTATTATTATAGAAGGCGTTGTTACCTCAACATCTGGTTGTACAGAAAAAGAAGTAGAGGACTCCATAAAAGTCTGGCTCAAGCATGCCCCTGAACGTGTAAAGAAGAATGACAAACAGATTCAGTGTTAGTTACCATGACAGAAAAGATAAAATACACACCAAAGGCTGTAGTTGGCCAACGTCAAATGTTGAGAAGGGCAAAGGAAGCAAAGTTAAGTCTTATAGCAGGTATAGATGCGCCTAGTACAGTTAGTAGTTTGCCATCTACATCATTGATTAATGTACTTCCCCAAAGTCCGGCACCACATATCAATGACTGTTCCTTCTCTATAGAACCTGAGGTTTCTATAGATCTAAATGATGTACAGGTTACCCCTAATACAGATTTTAACAACGCTAGGGGGGATTTGAAATCAAAATTAATACACTGGGCAACTATTCAGCATCAAATACCACATAATGCTGTGGATAATCTACTCAAAATTTTGACTCCATTTCACCCAGATTTATCTACAAATAGTAGGACATTATTTAGAACCCCAATAAATATAGATGTCACATATTTAGAAACTGGGCAACTTGTTTATTTGGGTCTGCTGTCAGAAATTAAGAAACAAATAAAATTATTTGGTGGTAATGCTGAGGATAGAGAAATTAGTTTAAGTTTTAATATTGATGGACTTCCACTTTTTAAAAGTTCTAACACACAATTATGGCCTATATTGGCCCTGGTTAAGAATATACCTAATGCTAAACCTTTTCCCATTGCTCTTTTTTGTGGAAAAAGCAAACCTGCACCTTTACATGCTTACTTGGTGCAATTTATAGACGAATTAGCAACCTTACTTAGAGATGGGTTCTGCTTTGAGAATTTTCATTACACTGTTAAAGTACATAGTTTTATTTGTGACGCGCCGGCGCGAGCCTTTGTTAAGGGTACAAAACAACATGGTGGTTACTCCGCCTGCGACAAATGCACCGAGCAAGGTGAATACCTGGGCAGAGTTATTTATCAAAGTGTGACAGCACCCAAAAGAACGAATGAATCATTCCGTGCAAAATTAGATGAAGACCACCATGTTGGAGAATCACCGCTCTTGGCACTCCCCATAGACTTGATAAACACATTTCCTATTGATTATATGCATAACATTTGTTTGGGAGTCATGCGTAAGTTGTTAAATGTATGGATCAGTGGAGGTTTAAATGTTCGGTTACGAAGTCTATCAGTGAATTCCATATCAGAAAAACTAATTTATTGCTCAAAATTTATACCAATTGAATTCAATAGAAAACCCCGAAGTTTAACTGAACTGGCCAGATGGAAAGCAACTGAATATAGAATGTTCTTGTTATATGTTGGTCCACTTGTTTTGAAAAAGATCTTGCAACGTTCACTTTATGAAAACTTTTTACTGTTTCATTCAGCTATCACTATTCTTTGTTCAAAAAAACATATAAATGAAATTGGTATAGATGTTGCACAAGAACTATTGCTCATGTTTATAAATCATTCCAAATCAGTATATGGTTTAAATTTTTTAGTGTATAATGTTCATTTGCTATGTCATGTAGGAGAGGATGTACGTCTCTATGGCCCACTAGATGAATATTCAGCATTTCCATTTGAAAACTTTTTAAACACCCTAAAGAAATTGGTCCGATCACCTAATAAGCCCTTACAGCAAATTGTTAAAAGATTGAAAGAAATGATTCTGTACCAAAAACATGTGCTTATGATCATTATGATTCTGGACCTGTTCCTGAGGAGAATGTTTTTGAATGCTTTAAGAGATTAGTATACAATAAATTCACATTCTATGTTGCATCATCTCGTGAAGCGGATTGTTATTGTCTTATTAAGAACAAGAAAGTGTTCAAGATATTTAATATTCTGAAAAATGGTTGTTTCTTTGTCTATGGACGTGAGTTTGTGAACTATCAGCCATTTTATGAATATCCATTTAATTCTGTAACTATTGATGTAATGGAAGTAAAAGAACTTTCTAATTTTAAACTGATCCCTATCAGTGAAATATGTACCAAATGTGTTGTAATTCCTGATGAAAGTTTTACTGTAAGTATCCCATTACTCCATAACTAATTATTATGTATAATTAAAGTACTGTCAGCTGCACTGGAATGTATACAATTCCTGACTTTCAGGGAAATATATAGCAGCATTGCAATAGACATTTACAGGGCAAATGCTGATGTGAACTAATGGGCTGAATTTCATAATTTTTTAGTTTATGTATTTTGCAATGCCGCTATACACTGAAAGTCAGGGATTGTATACATTCCACTGCAGCTGACTGTAACACTTAGGGTCTAAGAAAGGTATCTCTATAATAACATGTACGTGACCATTTTGTGCCTAATCAATCACTAAGATTAAATTTTCAATAAATTTTATAATTGCATGTATTTCTATTTTTTATAAACCTAGGAGTACCTACCTACCTATCCCTGTAGGAGGGTGGTGTGGGACGTACACCACCCTATAAAGTACGTCTTTCTGACGTCGGCAGTCAGACCGACATCGGTCCCAGATTCGTCCTCAGGACCCAAAGTACGTTCTATGGACGTCATTATAGGGTCAATAGTTAGGGCCCAAACTAGTCTCTATTGACGTACGAAGTACGTCATTCCAGCATATCATTCTGGCCGTCACTCTGTGACAGCCATTAGACGTCAGCAAATGACGTCGTATGGCTGTGACAAATTGACGTCATCTGCGGAGGCTCCCGACGTAGTAAAATGACGTCAGTACGTCTAAAATGACTGTAAGCGGACGTCAAACTGACGAAAAATTCCTACCTGGGTAGTAGCGCAATTCACAAATCTCGGATCCAAATCCTCTACTGCGTAAATGTCACCGATGTTCATAGAACTCGAATATGTATATATAAGTCTTGAATTCCCTACAAATTACTACAATATTAATGCATATTTCAATGATAAATTATTGATATTAATCATGATATTAAACCAATGCAATCTGAAACAACCTTACTGAAAACATTTAACACTGCTGATTTTCGTAATTTATTATTTAAAATTGAAAGATGTTCGCGAAATTATTTCGCTAACAACTTTCAACTGAAATCTTACCTATAAAATGCGATTTCTGAGGTTTCCACACATGCTTCCTTACCTCTCGAGGAACACAATACAGCAACACACGACATTATACGGATTTTTCTACTGACTACTCTTCGGTTGCAACTGTCGACTTGCCCCGCAACTTGCCATCAAAGTCCAGGGGGCCCTCGAATCCTTACCAGTCAATCTCGATAGAACTGAACTTATGAAAATTTCTCTGAAAATAAATATGACAGATTGCAACCCGACAATTGTAGCAACTCAGTTGCGATATATTTGAAAGTTATACGTACCTAGGGAATGCTAAATTCTTTCTGTGGGTTGGCAGTGTTGTCAATTTGACGGATAGCGATATATGCGTTCATTATTTATCGATGTTTTTTGTGAATTGTTATTGTGAATTCTAGTCATTATTTTTTTTTTAAAACGTAAAAAAAATAATTCTGTTTTAGGAGTAAGTAAGCTAATGTCAATTAACTTTTTAGTACGTCAATATACTTATTTTCTATTTCGTTTCTTTGACCAATACCTACCTACAACAAGTATTAATTGTAATTTATGTTGTTACTGTTTAATATTTTATTACCTCCAATATTAATCTATTAACAACTATACAATTAGAAATGACCAACACATAGCGTGCGGGGAGACGACTGTGCGCCAAACGAATGCTTGGGCCTCGGCATACAAAACTCTTGCGTCAGCAGTATGTCTCTACAGTAGCTCATCATTTTTAAAGTATTTGTATAGGTCTTAGATTATATATTAACACTGTTTATATAATCTAAGGTAAAAGTATTTCATATTTTTATTTGATAAAGCCTAACCAGTTTAGATAGACGTGTAGAATGTCGTGTGGTGTTCCGCAGGGGTCAGTTCTCGTACCGCTCCTGTGGAACATCGGTTACAACTGGGTCCTGCGCGGTACCATGCTGTCTAGGATGGGCGTAATCTGCTACGCTGATGATCCCTGGGTCACATGTACGGACGCCCAAATCTTGGGCGCGGTGGGCGTGGCCCAAGTGGTGGGTGTCAGCCCCATCCAAAGTTGGCTCCAAAGTTGATCCAATACGCTGGAAGGCTAACGAGACTGCAGGTAGTACGTGCTGCCGTCTTGTCTCACCGACGGAGTAGAGCGTTTCAAGGCACTTTACAGAGCGCCTATTTGGGCGCACGCCATCTGCGCTTCCAACATAATGCTGCTACGCAGACCGCAGCGAACGTTAATGCACAGGGCGACGCAGGCGTATCGCACTGTCTCTGACGCTCTGTCTGTCTCTAAGCAGGGAGCCTCCCGTGGAATCTCAAGGCTGAAGTCCTAGAGCGCGTGCATGTCGAGGGCGTCCTGGTGCGGCAAACTGGAGGTTGGGCGCTTCTGGAGGAAATCGATAGTTGGAGACAACCGTCTCGGGATGATCTCTTCCAGAAGTGGGCAGATAGACTGGAGAGCCCCACCGTAAATGCGCGGCTCGTCGAGGCCATCCAGCCTATCCTACGGCAGTGGGTAGAGAGTCCACATGGTACTCCGACGTACCACCTCACTCAGCTCCTCACTGGTCATGGCTGTTTTGCCAAATACCCGCGGGAAGTGGTGGTTGTGGAGCCGGATCCCGTGTGCTGTCACTGCCCTAGCGGGGTCGTGGACATGAGGGCGAGCAGGACACACGGTCCCGTCGGCCATCTTGGGGGCGACGCCGGGTGGAACTCCAGCACACTACCAACTAGTTTACGGCTTTGGACAGATAGTCGGGTGACCCCTCACAAAATGACCTTCTGACGGCTGGCACCCCTCGTGTTCCGGGGTGCCTTCTAGTGCCCATTCGATCGCTTACCACCCCCTCTGTTCTCAGAGGGACTTCGAGGACGACCCGAAGCAGGCACAGGCTAATCTCCTCCAGGAGAACGTGGGAGGCCAGCACATCTAGCGCCCCTAGAAGAGCCTCATATTGAGGCATTCTCTTAGCCGGGAATAGCCCTCAGGCCTATACCGCGATCCGGTTTGGAGTTTAGTGGATAGGACGGCCCCCAAGGACCGAAATATCCACCCACCGTTCCTGCTACCCCTGCAATAGGAATGATGGCGTGTAAACGCATTCCACCCGTCAAGAAAAAAACAAAAGCAGTTTAGAATATATATAATAACAGCAGTGGGGCCCCATTTTTTGATTTGCGCTAGGGCTCTTGGTTACCTAGTTACGCCACTGCTTACTTCACATAGACAGTGTGAAGTTGCCAACTTACACATTTACTGTTACTAAGACCTTATAGCCAAATCTTAATTCAAATTTCTTCAATCTTACGCGGCAAGATAATAATAGTATTTCTCTACATATATACCATTGTCTTTCACTATAGCTCGTTAACAAAACTTTTATTGCCTAGAAACCACCACTCTCGCACATAAAACAAGATAAATGCACTAGTTTTAGAAAATAATATACAGCAAGAGTCCGCACTTGTCAATTTTCTTGCGTAGAATCTATTGGATTCGATCTTGGTTCGATTCGAACCCAGACCTTCAATATATTGTATAATATATTCAATATAATGTACAATTTTATATTCTGGCGTACAATAAAGTGTAAATAAATAAATATTTCATTCACAAGCTGGCTTCAAAGCCGATTTCAATTGGACTTTACGTTACAGGACCGATGCTATGACTAGACTTGACATCGCAAAGGACTGGACAGGACAAAATTATAAGATAATATTGAAGAAATATGCTAAAAGGTTTTAAAACCAGGCCATAAAATGGTTAAAAAAAAGTACGAATTCAATTTTATTTAATGTTATTTGACAGCGTCTGACAGTTATGACACTGTAGTGTTTTGTATTGATATTGAAATCCTGGTTATCCGATGTAAAAGTTTCGTACGCTACAAGAACAAAGAAAAAAAGTTTCGTAGAATTATAAATAAACTTGAATAGTAGGTCTAGTAGTATAATTTAATTTTGATTATTATACAATGGCTAACGATAGAGAAGTTTTGCGAGAAATATGGGACGGAAAGCTACCAATTTGCTTTCAATTAGCCCAAGAAGAAATTATGGAAATTCAACAACCTGATCCATTTTATGTGATGGTTCCAAGATTAAGTTATTTTCCACTTGTAACAGACAAGGTACCATAATGGAATGATAAATTTGCTTATAAACTAATTTATATGTTTTGGAACCTAACTTTATGGCTTTCGGCGGTTAATGCTTATACAACCTTATATTGTTCCAGATGAAAAGACATTTTTTACGCTACATATCACAAGAAAATGCCGATAACGAAATGTGGTTAGATTATAATGGACAGCCCCTTAAATGGCATTATCCTATAGGTTTTCTCTATGATCTAAGTTGCGGTCACGATCCTCAACTACCTTGGAATTTGACTGTACATTTTACAAAGTTCCCAGAAGAGATCCTGCTCCGTTGTCCAAACAAGTAACTAATCAGTTCTGTTTACTATGCTTTTCACTTAGTAATTCTTTAAGAAATATAAAATCCTGGCGGCAGTCCTCTCTGTCTGACCCCATCAGAGATATTCCATTAAATTAGTTATTTTAGTTATAATAAGCATATTAGTGTTCCCTCACTACTGTGTCATAGAACAGAAAATAGTTGAACTCTATGAAAATGCCTAGAACTAGTGTTTAATGAACAAGATAAACTAAATTACAAAAAAAAATGTATTTTTTGTATTTAGTTTACTGCAGTTTTTTTATATTATATACATGTTTTTTTATTGATAGCATTCCATTTACACTATTATTTGATATAATAGTGTAATAGTGGAACAAATTTTAATTACTATCATGTAAATTACGAGTACTATTATCTGTTCTTAAAATTGTTTTTTTTATTATGGCATTGTATCTGGTAAGGTCATGTACTTTAATGTGAGACAACCCACTGTAATCGCATAAATTATGGGAGTTTTTCCCAAACATACCTAATCATAGTTACTATTTGTTATAGAGATGTGGTGGAGGCACATTTCATGTCAACAGTAAAAGAAGCTGATGTTTTAAAACATAGAGGGCAAGTTATGTCTACTATGCAGAAGAAAGATCACAACCAACTATGGCTCGGTTTACAGAATGGTAACAATTTGTGATATTCATTCTCTTTCTAACAAAATTACAGGGAAATTGCAGATTTTCTTTTTATATTGCACTGGTGCTGTGGAAAGTGACCACCATTTTATGATGTTTAAACCTCTCTCTGTAATATTCCCAAGGCTTCTGTAACATAGACCAGATTGTAGTGTAGCTTATGAAATGATGGGGTATTGTAATTAGGCAAGTCCTTTCTGCCATACTCTTTGTATCACAGAACATGTAATTACTTGCTCTTACAACCCCACATTCTTTAGGCAGAGCATGAAAATGCATGAGACCACCAATATAGCTTTTGATGTGTCTTTCTCAGGATGTGATCATTGGTTACTGTTAGATGAGTACCATCATTTTGACATTCTAAAAATAATGCCATTTTAATTAAGTGAATCAAATAAGAGGAGTGCCCCCTTAAATATCTTCAGCGTCTTAATGTTTTTAAATTAATATTTTCAGACAAATTTGATCAATTTTGGGCCATCAACAGGAGGTTAATGGAAACACATGGAGATAATGAAGGATTCAAACACATTCCTATTAAAATATACACAGATGATGGAACATGCATCCAACGTCTAGTCAATCCAAAGAATACTGATGGCAGCAGAAAAACATTGCAGCAAATGATTGCAGAACTTTATCCAGACAAAAATGATGGTGTGTATTTAAGTTAATAACATACAGTTGTCAAGACTGTTAGGTAGCACACCTATTTCTATCATTGCATTTGCTGGCTACAGACAGTTTTCATCCTCACACTTTGCATCTGGACTACTTGTATTAGCTTCCTGCTTCGGTTATTCTTATTCCGGATCTATTGCACCTCCGAAAGATACCACTGGGGGAAATCTACGGTGTAGAATGATTGTGTAGTGCACAGAGCAAGGTTCCTCTATAATATAAAGTAATAATAATAAAGTTTACGTCAAACTGTAGGCCAAAATCGCATACGAGACCTGTCACTTGCCTACTATTTGTCTGTAGTAATTAGTGTTATCGTCTGAGAAAAGGTTGACGCCCCCAGACTCGCTTGATTGGATGAAATGTCTAGTAGAGTGGGCGCGAGTGACATTGAGTCCTTGCTTTGTGGTGAAGTACTCGTATATTATAGTACAACAGATGGAACGGACGAAATAGTTGCGACAGGCGGGAGTAACTGGATCAATGTTGCGAGAGACAGACAAATATGGCATGCTTTGGAGGAGGCTTTTACCCGGAAGGGGTCTATACATTAAAAAAAAAATACTAATAATAAATTATAAATACTAATATTTTTATATTTTTCTCAATATTTTATACAACGACAAGTTATATTATTTTAATAGCATGAAATTTCAATTCATTTTATTTTTATAATTTGTGTTAATAATGTATAGAATTAATAAAGCTTTTATTATTATTCACTTTATTCAATTAATAAACGTATAAATAATTTTTTAAATACATTATATAAAATATACAACAATATATTTTAAAATATAAAAAATAGTATCCCACCGGCTTCGGATACAGGGACCAAGAACCGGTGGTCAGGGCTGCAGAGACAGAAACTTTCGCACAATATGAGCCGTGCTCAGAAGAACCGCCTTTTGCATCTAGCCCTTGACCCAACTGCTTAACCCTATTATTATTATTATTATATTATAGTATAGATTTTACACTAGATTTCTTAAAAAAGGTTCTTAGACGTTTTTGCAAAGTTGACAGTGGAATGTAACAAGCATTGCAAATGTCCAATTTATATAACCCGCCCTGTCCCACCGAATGTGCCCAGGATACTAGCTGCATTACCCTTACCACGCCAAATTGCTATTGATATCCTTTGGACCCAGAACGAGCAAGTGTCACCCCCACTACATAAAAAATTAATAAAACTTTTTACATAACTGTGTACACTTGTTTCAGTGAAATTAAGAACACATGGCGTAGTGTTACCCAACGATACTCCACTTCAATGGCTTTCTGAACATATGAGCTATCCAGACAACTTCCTTCACTTGTGTGCATTTTAATAAGGATAAGCAAGAAAATAAACATGACTCGGTTAATGACGAAAGCTGAATAGTTTACCTATACCTATTTTTGGAGGGTACATTATATAAATCAGTAAACTTAATTGTCATAGCTACAATTAAAACGTCTCAAAATTTTATTTTCCGCTTCCGAAAATCAGAAATGCGATTTTTGATAAATCGGATCAAAGCCTGCATTTTCAAAAATTCCGTATGTTATTGTGTATTGCGAGATACGGAACCATAAAAATTACCACATAGAAATAGTTATCACAAAATTTCGTTTTCTAATCTAACTTAGGGCCGTTTTCTCCACAGAACCAAATCTAGATTACAGTGAGCTAAATCCAGTTTTGGGCTCCAAATCGTGATTACAATCCCAAATTGGATTTCTCCAACATCGGAATCGAAAGTTTAATCTAAAATCTCTGAACGGCCGTTATTGGACGATTAGCTTCTAAAACCAGATTAACAGTCAGACATTACCTTTCAAAAAGACAAAAAGTAGGAGAAAATTCAATATTTAAATTTTTACTATAAATTTAATTAAATAATTAAATATTGTTAAATATTTATAATTAATTAAATTTATTAATTAATTAAATATATATATAATATAAATAAATATATATATAATATATATTTCTATAATTTATTAAATATTATATATATTTATTTTATTATATTAAATATATATAATATAGCTATAATATATATATAAAGCGCTCGTGGCCTAGCGGTCTCAGTGCTCTGTAAACGATCACTGAGTTACGCAACTTTCACTATGGCTGGTCCTCGGATGGGTGACCACTTTGTGGCATTTACATTTGCGAGCGTTTCCATGCTTCGGAAGGCACGTTAAGCCGTTGGTCCCGGTTGCCAGTAAAATGGCAGTCGTTAAGCCTGGTTGAAGGCCTTATGGGCGGCTTGAAAACTTCAACAGCAGGTAGCCACAACTTGCGTCTGTCTATTTCAAAACGGCAATGGGCTCACTACCTATTACGTGGGACAGGAATCCACACGGTGAAAAGTGGGCATATAATATGCCTCTGCCACCCCTTCGGGGATAAGGCGTGATGGATATTTATTTTATTTATTTATAATATTAATTAAATTTTATTTAATATTAAAATTATTTAATATTCAATATTTACTATTAAATTGATATTAGTTTAACAGTTTATTTACCGTTCGAATATAAGCACACCACCAACCAAGCAAATGGAAATGGAAAAAGTTTTGAACTGTTTTGAACTTTACACAGACAATCATCATCATCCGAGCGTCTGTCCCAGTTGCGTCTCGCGACGCCCGGGGTCCGCTTTCCTACATTTTCTCCTCCACTTCGCACGGTCGTCGGCATCCCCTGTAGTGAGACCATTGGCACGCATGTCATTCCTTACGACGTCAAGCCAGCACTTCTTGGGTCTTCCCCTCTTAGCGGGGCTGACATGGCCAGACATTTGTTACCTACGTAGCCCGGCGGTTGCCGCAAGACGTGACCATACCAACGAAGGCGACACTCTTGCAACTTGTCTGCAATGTCACGGACGTGAAGGCTGCCGCGGATGCGAGAGTTCCTCACGCGGTCCATCCGCGTGACTCCACACATCCACCGCAGCATCTTTATTTCCGTGACACGCAGCTCCTGCTTGTGTCGCTCCAATATCGGCCACGTCTCACTGCCATGTAAAAGGACAGGTCTAATAATAGTTTTGTAGACCTGTCCCTTCAACCGAATCGGCATTTTAGGGTCACAAATGACACCGGTCATCTCCCGCCATTTGGCCCACGCGGCACCAATGCGTGACTTGACATCGCAATCGATGTCACTGGACGTGTGAAAAACAGATCCCAGGTATTTAACCTGGGCCGTCATCATCCGAGCGTCTGTCCCAGTTGCGTCTCGTATTTAACCTGGGCCGTGCGCTCGACCAAATCACCGCCTTTGCGGACGGATGTGGGATCTGTCGAGTTTAGTGCCAAGTACTCGGTCTTCGCCACATTTAGTTTCAGACCGCCGTTCTCAAGCGTCTCCTTCCACGCGTTTACACGTCGCACCAATCTGCCCCTGTCCGCGTCTGCCAGCGCAATATCGTCAGCATACATGAGCAGCCATGGAGGCTGCTCATGCGGGTTTCTGATGCTGTCCGACAATTCGTCTAATATTACACTGAACAGAAGCGGACTAAGGACAGAACCCTGGTGTACCCCGACGGTGATGGGGAAGGGTTTCGTGTCGCCAACAATGTAGAGGATTGCGCGGCCACGGAGATCTTAGCAACTACATGGGTTAGAGATCTAATTCTTTTTGTCAATTAAAGATTGAATTTGTCAAAATTGACGAAAAAAGAAGTATAAGCTCTAGAGCAATATTGTACGAAATATTCGCCTTTGAAGTTATGGCCGCGCAATCCTTCACTCGTTGTTTCTATAATGTTGATTATTTTTTAAACTTTACGATTTCTTGTAGTATAATTTACACAAGAAGGATCTTAATTTGTCGAAACTAATGAAAGCAATAAATACTACTAAAGTTTAGTTAAACAGGAGATATCGGTCCAAAACAGAAAGTCCGTGGCCGCGCGAACGATACGCTACTTTGTAGGCTCATATCTTACTACCGATAATTGCTAGGATTTTGGTGTGAACTTCCATTTATTCGGCATAGTAGCCTCATTATAATGGCGTATTATTTTACCCTCAAAACAGTTTACAACTCGTGTTAAATCAAAAAGAATGATGTCTCATATGATGTTCTACTAGGGTGACAATAATTTCGATATAATTTGGACATACACCTTTTCTACTACACTAAATGCATCTATTAGGAATTAATTTATATCATAACTTAAAGTTAAATCTTCAGCTTGTAAACTTTTTGTTTTGTTATAATTTGTTGGCCATGGAATTTCATAAAATGGGTTCAAACAATCATCACAAGAATCAGTAACCTGAGGCTATCTATGTGGAGACTGCAGACCCAGGTCAATTTGCGGCAGTTTTCGCTTATCGTAAAATAAATAAATAATAAATATCCATAACGCCTTATCCCCGAAGGGGTGGCAGAGGCATATTATATGCCCACTTTTCACCGTGTGGATTTACCTGTCCCACGTAATAGGTGGTGAGCCCATTGCCATGTTGAAATAGACAGACGCAGGTTGTGGCTACCTGCTGTTGAAATTTTTCATGCCGCCCATAAGGCATTCAACCAGGCTTAACGACTGCCATTTTACTGGCAACCGGGACCAACGGCTTAACGTGCCTTCCGAAGCACGGAGACGCTCGCAAATGTAAATGCCACAAAGTGGTCACCCATCCGAGGACCAGCCATAGTGAAAGTTGCGTAACTCAGTGATCGTTTACAGAACACTGAGACCGCGGGGCGACGAGCGCTTCGCTTATCGTCCTATTGTTTTTTATTAAAGCGTAAGCAAATGACGCTACTAAGATATGTATCATATTACCAAAGTTGTAACTAACTGAGCTAGGGACGTTGCATGCCACACCATCATGATGTCGAGCTTCAGTGTGTCGCACAAGCGTGCATTCAAACTATGGTGAGTCGCAGTAGTTTAGTCACACCAGCAATAATCGCACTTCCATTTGTCGAGCTCACATTACATTCTAAATATACAAAAATGTCTTTATTTTGCATAGACCATTTTAACGGCGCTTACAAAATATAAACCCTAGAACTAAGGATACATTAAATATTTTTAAAGTGGCCACCGGTTCGGAACGCGGCCCACCTAAGAAGAACCGTCTTATTGTATCTATGTATGCACTAGCTGACCCGTGCAACTTCGTAAGAGGCAGAGAGAGAAATAGAGTGGGGCGTACGAATTTAAATTACAATTCTAAAGGAAGAGAATATTAGATTTGGGTTATATATGTATTTTTAATGCCACATCAAAAAAAGTAAAAAAATAATTGTTCAAAAATAAAACCTACCCTTATCACTAAGGGGTATGAAAAATAGATTACGACCGATTATCAGATCTATCAAATATACACATGAAATTTAATAATAATCGGTCAAGCCGTTTCGGAGGAGTTTGGTAACAAACACCGCTACACGAGAAGTTTATATATTAGATAAATATAGACAAAAATGCAGAAAATTAAATGGGCTCGTATAGTATGTCTTTGCCTACCCCTTTGAGGCCATAGGCGTGACTGATAGGTGATTTTAGAAATAAATTTATAATTATTCATTCTTCAAAATAGTTCAGTACAGATCTGCAAAGATTTTTAAATCATGACATTGTGATTGTTACACCACGTGGACAATGTACGTCGACGACGAGCAGCGCCCGCTTTTGTTCATCATATTATTGTGATATATGTTCCGGTAATCACTACATTTACTGTTCCATACAAATTGTTTAGTACCATGTCGTACTCTTATGTTGTTACCGCGCGTGTTATATAAAATTTGACATTTTTTGCCGCGCTTTCAAAAACAGACAATGACTGGTTCGTCGCCAATGTTTGATGGTTAGCCGCGCAAAGTCGATATGCCGCTTTACACTACTACTACTAGTAACGTGATATTTACCATGCTTTAATTTTATTCTTTCATCGAGTATCAGATATATCGGTTCTGTTACAAACGCCATGACCACTAATCTACTAAAGCTCGCATTTATTCATTTTATTTGTTGATTTTTTTATATTACTCTTGATTTTTCTTGAACTAAAACACTTGTACTGTTCCACTTATTTATTACTTAAACCTGCAGGTGTATTATGTAACTAAAATGGATATCAGTTTGATTGCGATTTGCGCCAATCAGCTGTCAAAATTCAATTTTGGTATTATCTAAGTTCAGTGGGCAACTAAAATGACGTCATAGATGCGATATCTATTATGATTCAAATTTGACAACTACTTTCGTATCGATAGTCCTATAAACGCGTGAAATTGGTATTATTAAGCATAATGGACTTCAAATTTATAACTAAAATCGTTTTCAAAGCAAATCGGTGACTTTGACGAAAGCGGTTGCTAAAGAGATGCGTAAATGAAGTTTTGATGAAAAGCAACTATAATGGGGTTGATTAAAAAATTGTCAATAGCCTAAAAAACTAATAAATATTGATGTACTTGTAATTTGCTGGGATAATATCCTTACACGCTTTGTCGGTGTGGCTTCAGAGATTTACAAGTGTGATAACTGCAAATCTGTACGTTTTTTTAAAGAGTTTTTTTAAAGTTGGAAGAGTAGGTAGGTATAGTAATAAATATATATATATATATATATATATATATATATATATATTATTAGGAGCTAGGACTTGGGAAAAAATCAACGCTTTTGTATAGAAACGAAACTTGGGCAATTTTTGATTGATTTTATATGAAGTTGAAACTTAGCATAATTTTGGGCGGTTATGCAGGTTTATCGAGACATGTAAATATTTCGCGATTTGGACCCATGTAGTATTGGTAAAAGGGTTCTTGCGTTGTTGGTGGCAATACTAATTTAACCTATGGTTTATCTTATACAAGCAGGTCCATACTTACCTAACCAACTTTTACACATTTTTTGCCATATCTCCAAAACATGAAAAATCTCATTATTTTTAAGTTAAGACGCACGTCTGTGCTTAAAAATAATGAGATTAAAAAGGATAAAAATTAGACGTTTTTAATTTTTTTCTTAAATTTTTTTAAACAAGTATTTCAAATAATGATAAATCCAAGTTGGCTACTTTGTCTGCGACCAAGTCACCTTTCTTACGCCTGTCTTTTGTGATTATTATATTACCATTGCCTTAAGGCATAATAAAAAAACGATGAACATTGGAAAGTTCGTGCCTAAATACCTGACTATAATTCGGACCCTTCCTCTTCTGCATCGATTTTTTCTGTACAAAAATCTTGTTAATATTAAACTAAATTTGCCTACGATATACATAAAATAATTTACTCACATTATAATATTCAATGAACAGTATAAAACAAAAATACAATAGCTATCGGATGCCAAACATTTTACAAGGTTTTTAAATTTGCCGCAAATAACCAACATTCCATAAATTCTCGGTGTCTATCAACTATAAACCGTTCACGTTAAAATCTTTGTAAACTCTACAAAGATAACGGCTAAATAGGTATAATTTAACATGGCCGCGTAATGTCGATAAAATGGTAGAGTTGTCAAAAGGTTTGTTGAAAGCCACTGTGCCTCGGTCGCTTTGAATTGTAATACGTAATACCAATTTCACGCAACCCTCTAGTTGCTTTCAAAGCGTGGTTGCTATCGAACAAACCAAAGCGACATGAACTGTCGAAGTTACATCATAGCAGGGCTGACCGGTTAGGTCAAAGAGTTAAAAAAAAAAAAAAGAAAACACTTACCTTTGAAAATGCCGTAAAGAGAAACCGTCGAGGTTTAAGTAATAAATAAGTGGAACAGTACAAGTGTTTTAGTTCAAGATGTGTAGCAAGTTCCACCAAGTGCCCTTAATCACCAGTGTAAACTCTTGATTTTTACCATTATTAATTTTTTTAAGATTTTTAATGTCAATGATGAATAAATATATTAAGTTTTTATTTACTCGTATTTTTATTTTCAGATCGATCTAGATGTTATTCAATTTCATAGCTGTCCTCCAGTTATTGAATGTAAATGTATTCCCAAATAAAATTAAATTTTTGTCACCCTGGTAGAACATCATATGAGACATCATTATTTTTGATTTAACACGAGTTGTAAACAGTTATGAGGATAAAACAATACGCCATTATAATGAGGCTAATATGTCGAATAAATGGAAGTTCACACCAAAATCTTAGCAATTATAGGTAGTGAGATATCGCACCCTTAATAATAAACTGCAATAATTCAAAAAACCAGATTGTTGGGAAAACGCATTCAAAGTTTTGCGAATATGACCCGGCCTACATTTTTACAAACCAAAAAAAGGACAAAAATGCTACAGTGATTCTAGTTAGTGATTTAGATAACCAATGAAATTATCTATTGAATAGCATATAAAAAATGTTTAGACTATTAGTATTCTGTTAAATAAACGACTATGAATAACATCATGTTGACTTAATTCGTTTTACGATTCAAATGTTATTTATTTATTTATTTTATTTATTTATTTATCTCAATACATCTATTATTACAGGATTTACCCAATACAATAGTGTAGTTATATAGTGTATAATTATTTCCTTACAAGTTGTCTACTTAATGCCTATAAAATATTATAAATAGTGCTACTTTTGTGAATTCATTCAGAGTACAACAGAATATGTCTACTTCTGAAGCTACCAGGTTCATAATACGAATCGCTCGCGTCAGTGGAGCTTCCCCCCAGAGGTTGGTTCGCCCTCTCGGCTGCATGAATAGGGCGGGTCTACGACGCCGCCACACAAACCTATCCGGTACATTCATTTTCAACAATCCCAGTACATCATTGTTGTATAATTTCCCCCTAAAGACTTCAAAAATATACTTAGTTAGGGTAAAATTTCTCCTAACTTCTAATTTATTATAACCTACCATTCCTAAAACAAATAAAGTTAGGTACATTAAGGGATAGAACGGATATACCCCATATTGACGCCAATATATAAATCTAACGAATTTATTCTGTACTTTCTCTAGCATTAGTTTATATTTATCTTCATGTGGAGCCCAGATGACCGCGTTCCATTCCAAATGACTCCTAACCATAGCATTATACAATGCTATAATTGTGTTAATATTATTAAAACCTCGAGCCATGCTCAATATAAAACCTAGGCTTCTAAAAGCTTTTTTACAAATATTTATTATGTGGTCCTGATACGTTAAGCCTGTGTTAAGATTCACACCCAGATCCCTAATCTTAGTGACTCGAGCCAATGGTAAGCCGTCTATGTTATAACTATGAAGTATCGGAGTCCGTGAACGAGAGAACGATATAATCGCGCATTTAGATGTGTTAAACTGCAAGAGATTTGATTTGCTCCAAGCCACCACCGCATCTATGTCCCTTTGTAACCTTATGCAATCCTCCACGCTTTCTATGGCCAGTCATAGTCATAGTTTCAAGTCATCAGCGAACAGCAGGCATTGTGCGTCTTGAACCATGTTCGGCAGGTCATTTATCATAATTAGGAACTGTAGAGGCCCAAGGTTACTGCCTTGACTCACGTCAGATCTTGTAAAATACAGTTCCGACCTACATCCCGCGTACTCTACATACTGCTGCCTATCACACATATAACTTGCAAAAAAGTTCAGCAATTGTGGGGTGAAACCAACTGCAGCTAACCTCTCCAGTAGAACATCATTTTCTAAATCGAATGCTTTTTTGTAGTCAAAGTAAGCCGAATCAGTTTGCCCTCCCCTGTCCACTACCGGCACTACCCTAGTCATATGGCACAAAAGATTACTAGTGGTACTTCTTGCGTAACGGAAACCGTGTAGTGCATCGGATAGTTGCGATTGTATTTGTGAATAAAGATTCTTATGAATAGCCGCTTCAAATACTTTAGCAGCAGTTGATAAAACAGCTACCGGCCTATACTCATTGACCTGCCTCGCCAAAGGGCCTTTCGGTACTGGTACCTCCTTCGTTATTTTCCACAGATCTGGAAACACACCAGCTTTCAGGCATTTATTAAATACGTCCAACAATGGTTCCGCTAATACTGTTCTACAATCCTTAAATATGTAGGGCGGGATGCCATCAGGACCAGTCGATCTTTTTGGCTTCAAGCGATGAAGAGCCCTTTTTACGTCTTCTAATTGCAGTTGATCAATATGGACTCGCGCTGCGCTATTCCTACCTCCCGCCCCCACTATCGCCGAGTTTACATTTAATTCCGGTCGTTTCGTGGAGTAAACTGAATAAAAATACTTAGCAAACTCAGACACACCCTGTTCATCCGTCAATTCCACTCCATTATTTAACATATGTTTTGTGCTTCTGCTAGTTTTCTTAGACTTGACGAAATTCCAAAAGGACTTGGGGTTATCTTTCAATTCATTTTAGACCCGACGTTGATACTGTTCAAGTGCATATCTAATATTACGTTTAACTGTTGATCTACAGTGAGAGAACGCTTCATAATCAATCCGCGAGCCAGTTTTCTTAAACCGCCTATGAAGACACGATTTTAATTTTATGTAGCTAATAATTTCGGCAGTGTACCATTCAGGGTAATTGTATGTTATGTTTCCCTGACGCCGCTGTCTCTTGGGTACGCAGTTATCTATTACCGAATTAAGATTATCATAGAAAAAGGTAAGACTATTTTCCAAGTTTAGGCCATACATAGGTGACCAATCAATTGATGCTATTAAATAACACAACGAAAAGAAATCTGCTTTTCTAAAATTCCAACCTGAATGTGTGGACATGTCCTGTAGGCCAGGTGCCGCCGTGCCCGAGCAGCCGCGTGCGCGGTGCGGACGCATGTTACACTTTACTGTCACCTCGAGAGGCGGGTGCTGCAGGTCTACTGACACTAGTTGTTCCTGAGCCGCGTGTACAATTATGCTTTCCCCATCCACGAATGTACTTAACACTAAATCCAGTAATCTATTCTTACAATTACGCACATTGTTACTCTGATTGAATCCACAATAAGTTATAAAATACTCAAAGTAATTAGCAATACATACCGGACTTGAATACAAATTAAAATCCCCTAACACCACTATATCACTGTATTTGTTCACATATTGTTCAATAATACTAAATAATAGCATGTACTCATTTTCATTACTATTTGGAGGTATATAAATCACACACAGTAAAAATAATACATTGTTTCGTTCACTAACTGTAGCACTAACCAGTTCAAAGGTATGCGCATCAATGCTTACGTTACACGGGACCGCTACCTGTCGCATATCAAACCGCGGTGTGGCCACTAAACACGCACCTCCCTGCTTTCGCCCGTCGCCTCGGTCACATCTAATAATAGTATAACCGAGCGAAATTATCTCTGCATCATGTATGGATTCATTAAAACCCGTCTCGGTGATGGCGAATAAATCTGCATTTGAAGACAAAATACTACTATAACACTCTTCTAGTTTAGTTCTGAGTCCTCTCACATTTTGATATAATATATCCATGGATTTATACATTGTTTTTGGCTTTGTTACTGGATCTCCGAAACCACACCCATTCAGCTAACTCAATATTCACACCCCAGTTTTCAGCCTGAAATAATTGCTCATACTTGCTCTCCGGAACTCCTATAATAAAGGATGTGTAATCCCTTTCGGTTCTATGTTTTATTTTGTCAATCTTTACCGATATTTTTTCATTTTTATATATGATATGTTTGACATAATGTTCCAGCTCTTCCACTGTTGTCTCTTTATTCAGCCGCACATACATGCAAGTATTTTTTTTTTTCAGTTCCCTGAATATGAATTGTATTCGTGCTTCCTCCCTTTCTCACTTCCTGACTAGCGTATCTATTCTTTTTCCTATTTATGATTGTCCATGTATCCTTTGGTGGTTCTTGAATTTCTTCTTCTAAATTTGTTTCTGATAAACTATTTGTTCCATTTATATCTTGTACTTTACTTTCATTGTTTGCAGAAACTTCCGTTGATTTCATGGCCTCAATATTTTTTATTAAAACTTTTGCGAGTTACCTGCATCCCTTTTTCTTTGATTACATTTGCATAAGTCATCCGATCTTTTTCCTCTTTATCGCTGGTGATTTTTGTGTTCTTATCAGTACCTAAGTTAGCTTCTAAGTACTCATTCCTTTTTGTTAAAACTTTGATTTTACTTTCGAGTAACTCGATTTTATTTATTTTTTCTTCTTGATCTACCTGCAATGTTTTTTTTATTTTTAAATTCTCAATTACTCTTAAATTCTTTTGTAAAGGCTTCCACCTTATCTTTTGTTAGTGCAAGACACTTAAAATGATATTTTTTCTTGCACTCTTGTAGTGAACACTGCATATCCTCATTTTCACTTAATCCGGCATTACAGCCGTTACACTTCGTAGTCATCTAAGAATATTTTGAGTACAATTATTACTTGTAGGTATAACTATAAAAACAACCAATAACACGTCCGCACGACAGATGCTTTGCCGTATTTTTTTTTTGTTTGTTGATTGATATCTAAAATATTGTGTGGCATAAAACATGTTAGTGCATTTTAATATTTTTATTTTATTTTTATTAAGCACTTTAATATTAAAGGGACAGTGGGGAATTCAAAGAAAATACTTTTTAGAAAGGAAGTAATATAATATGGCATTTATTAATTAATGAGATCTTTCTTTAATTGCACTCATAAAGGCAAACTGAAACAGAGAATAGTTTAATTTTGTTATAAACTCTGGTAATCTGGGCAGCATTACGACGTAATAATCTTACACAAATAATTTATTATTATAATAATCACAGCTGTGTGCTTGTGCTTAATGACGACTTCTAATTATTGTAAATAGCAGTGAAACTGCAGTAACAAAAATAAAACTAAATACCTAGCTAAGGAAAACCTTTCTTAATTATTATCAGTCCTTTGGTAATCAACCTCTAAAATCTCAAAATATAAAATTGGTACTAAGCAGCATTCATTTAAAACTTACAAACAATTAATCAAAATAACTAATTAAGAGGTTATGCCCCGACAAAACAAAATAAATCAAAACTATTGGACACCTTGTAAGTTAGCAGCAAATCATCCTATTTAATTGACTCTGTCGAAAAATCCCAGTTGAAATTGACTTAGACAAGTGCGGAAATTAAGTTGATAGGTGGTAAAGGGAATTTTACAGAGCTACTGGTAGGATGGTGTAGCGATGAATATACCATAACAAAACTTAAAACTAAAATACTGCCAAAAATAGAGATCCTATAAAATAGTGTTTTAAAAAGAATCATAATAAGATGGAATCAATCCTTTTGTAATAAGCTCCCTTAAATCCTTCTTTTTATTTGCACTTAATGCTTGTCTTTCTGTGTAAGCCTGTATAATCTCAATTTCGTCCTCGTTCTTCATTTTCTTTCTTTTGTTTCTTATGTTCACTTCGTTGTAAGTTTCATCCTCACAAGAGTTTTTATAATAAAATGTGAACGGATTTCCTTTACACATTTTTAGATGTTTTATGTCATTCCAATTGACAGTTTGCCCCTCAGTATTTATATTAAAGTTGTATCCCCATTCGTCCTGTAGAACTTTAAGATCCACAAACATATTGAACGTCATTTCGTGCACATTAACAGGTGGGTTACTTTTTTTAGTCTACCTAATTAATGTCACGTATTGGTCAGGCGTATAAATAGGCCCGGATTTAAGATTTTTCTTTACTTCTTTTTCGATCAGGCTGTGGACACTATCCGCCTCATTCTGAGTGTGGCCTCGTATAAAAAAATTATGCGTAATACTATTTATATTATCCAGTTTTTGTACTGCATATAAATAAAGCGTTGCTATATATTTATTTTTATTCTGGCCATAACAGTTGTCAGAATAAAAAGTTATATTCTTTCTTTCAACTCCTTCCTCAAGATTCACTTTCTTTAAATATTCCCACACACATGTGCCTATTTCTATTGCTCCCCGTTTAGCCTCTATTTCCGTCCAAAAAAAGCAATCAACGTTATGGTACGCATTTTTGGTGCCCTTATTATTGAGTTCTGTCATTGTCAGGTTGTAACTATTGAGTTTAGACTTATAGTAAAAACTCGAAGTTTCTCCTCTAGGACATTGTAAGACAGCTTCTAAATCATATACTACCACTTTATTATCACTGTCAGCCTTTAATCTATTATTTAACTTTTCGTTCCTACTCAAGTCTTTCTCTTTCAAATGGGTCCTGTATTTAGCTTCTGTAAGTAATTTCTGGGCTTGATCAGAGTTTTCATAGCTTGTGCATAGATCACACTGGTCTTTTTTAGGGGAGAAGAAACTCAGGTTGTACTCAGTGGTAAATATCCTGTAGTAAGTGATGTAAGTCCCAGGATCTTTATTATTTTCCATTTGCGATTTTGAGAAATCTCTATCGCTATAGTCTTTTATAGTTTTGCCACCAGGAATATATTCTTTGGATGTTTTTGCCCTAAGGTAGTGAGATTCTATTCGTGGAATAGACTCGATGTGTTTTTTTATATATGCAATTAGTTCTGGAGATATTTTTTTATTATTACCATGTTTACCACGCCTTTCTTCTAACACAAAACCATTTTCATTATTATTAGTCCTTATGGTATGAATCATGCGGTCAGTAATGTCCAACGTGTTTTTGAAAAAAGTTTTACAGACTCTTATCTTCTCATATGCTTTGTTCGGACGTCGTGGATTTTCGGCATTAGTGTATTTATATTTTGGCTGAATATCACTCATACAGGAATTGACAAATAGTTTTTGCATTCTGAGATCTTTCAGTTGCCAGTAGTTATTAAAAATATCGTACCTTCGCAATTCATCCAGTTTTTGAGAACAATTTAACTTACAATTGGTGCAGGGAAGTTTTAAACAACGAGCGGATATTACTTTCTTGGACTTAGACATGGATTTATATGATTCACCTGCATTGCGTAATTTTTTAGCCCGGTTTTGTCGCCATTTTTTAGGATTTCTCTGCCGTTTACGTCCTTTTTTGGTATTTTGATCAGAACAATCAGTGTCAGAGCTCGAGGGATTGGAATTAATAGGGAACAAATAGTTTCTCCTACGACGAAATGCATCCTCAGAGTAACTGTAAGTTGGATCAACCATGTCGTCATCAAAGTCACTCTCATCGGTGTACTGAGGAGACACTACAATTTGCCTATTTGATGCAGAAACTCGTTCTGGTCGCCTGCTACTATCACACACAACTGTGACAAAATATTATTTGGTAAAAAAAACGGTTTGGTAATTTGTACAATAAATAAAATAAATAAAAAATTTGTAGGGCTAATTACATCAATTTCTTCTGGTTGCTGCTCGCCGCTAGACTGCGATTGTAGAAGCGTTTCAGATTCTGACTCCGAAGAGGAAGAGCTGCTGGAATCTGACGAACTTGAGGATGAAGATGTTTGAGTGACTGGCATAGGTTTATTTGTATCATCTTCATAACCGTTAGATGAAATTTCGCTGTCATAATTGGGCACAAGATTTCTTTTAGCGTCGGTGACCAAATTTCGTTCATCCTGTAATTTGAATTGAAGAACACAAATTAATTCACACTCTTACAATATTGTATTCGTATAATATTAATGATCATGGTCCGCAAGCGATCTGAGTGCCATTGCGGTATAGTATAGTGTTAGGTTATCACTATTTATATTATACCTAGCTATTTTAGCGTACTGTACATGTCAGCCAAACACAAGATAATTACGGTGATAATCGCCGTAAAAAAACCTTAAAAATAGAAATAAGCGTAACAGTCCTATTTACAAAAAAAAAAACTTAGTAACAGCTGTCATAGTTTTACTCACAATGTTACTGTCCTGTTCAGTAATAATTCGTTCGTCGCTCTGAGATGCAACGTTATTACTTTTATTTTGGTCTTGATCAATACTAATTGACTCGTCACTTTGGGATGCATGAGTCTTTGTAATTACTTCCACGATTCGTCGACTTCTCCACGACGATGTCATAACTAATGAAAAGTGATAATCTGATTAATCTAAAGCAGAACTAATTTAAGAATATAAAACAAAAATTTACATTTATATTGAAAATAAAATGCAACAACACGTACATTATACATTATTTCCTTAAATATTTAGCAACAACCTGAACTAATATCGAATATTTCATGAAAACTCTTAAACATTTAACAATAAAACGTAATAAATCATACACATACGTATACCATTCTATATTACTTATTCATAAACACAATTAACTATTAATTTTGCAAATTAAAACAAATACTTTTTAAAAAGATAACGCAATAATATAAGATATTTCACTTTATGATTAAAACATAAGCAAAGCAAGCACTTACTGTTTAGTGATAAAACGCACTATTACGTGTTACACAAGCATGTACGCGTCTGCCTCGGATCTCTGTCGGCGTAACACTAAATGGCGTCACTTTACGACAAGCTTATTGGCTAGCTCCGTCAAAATGAAAAAGACAGGACGGTCTCTATTTCTCTGTCTATTGTGCAAATCGAGTGCCCGTTGAACTGATCGTATTCATTCAAAGCTTTCAATGCGTTTTATGCTGAAAAGTCAAAATTCTGGTTTTTTTAGTTAATGCAGTTTATTATTAAAGGTGCGATATGAGCCTACAAAGTAGCGTTTCGTTCGCGCGGCCACGGACTTTCTGTTTTGGACCGATATCTCCTGTTAAACTAAACTTTTGCAGTATTTATTGCTTTTTTTAGTTTCGACAAATTAAGATCTTTCTTCTTGTGTAAATTTTACTTTAAAAAATCATAAGGTTTAAAAAATAATCAACATTAAAGAAACAACGAGTGGAGGATTGCGCGGCCATTACTTCAAAGGCGAATATTTCGTAAAATAGTGCTCTAGAGCTTATACTTCTTTTTTCGAAATTTTTTGACAAATTCAATCTTAAATTGACTAAAAGAATTAGATCTCTAACCCATGTAGTTGCTGAGATCTCCGTGGCCGCGCAATCCTCCACGTTTCGTTCGCGCGGCGAACTTTAAACCCTAATATCTTCTTTATTTCTACTTTGACAAATTTTTGGTTTGTTGCATTCGGTTTTGACAAATTTTTGACGGAGTGCTTTTTTGATTGGACACCGTAGCGGAGCAATCGAATCGCACACGACAAACCGAGACATAATGGTAATGATATAACTCCAATGTGCAATGCTATTTGTTCCATAAACTACTGTTATATTGTATATAATAAACGGCATTATAAGTAAAATTATTAAGACTTCTTTAACTTTAGTGTATTCCCAGTTGCTTTTAAACCCTATCCGGATATGGAACCCGGGGTCTACTTTATTTGGCGTGACCTCTCAACTCCGTAAAAACGCCAGCTTCGTACCTCACACCCGTTAGTCAGCAGGTGCTTAGAACCCGGAGAACTTAACGAGGCCCCTTACACTCCGTTTACAGTATTTTAATCTACAAGTATAAAAAAATCATTCTTCATCTATCACACATAACTAAAACTAGGTTGGCTGGTGTCCGCCAAAACAGACATCGCGTTTTTGTTAGTTCCTAGTTCCGATGAATTGTATAATAATTGACCATTTGTAAGATCTGCAAAAAAGCTCAGCTTAGTTTCACTGTTTGAAGGTAGATAGCGTTGTATGTGTAATTCATATTTATATTCTAAGAACTATACCTACCGACTTAATGACCCGAAAATTCTTGAACCATCAAAAATGGGAACCGGGGCCACGGGCTGACATGACACACTCTTTCAATGCATTTCTAATGATAGGCAACAAAGAACGAGGTAAGAATCGTAAGGTAAGAAAATTTTGTGAACTCCGTTGAAGAATTGTTTTGTCAAGTGATAAGGAAGAGTTTAAGAAGGCGCCCTTAAAATGTATGTAGGTAACTATTCTTAGATATGACGTTTCTATTTAGTAGTACAACACATAGTTTGTTAGAAAATGTGGTGGAACATTTAAATTAAATAGCAAAAAAAGAATATTACGACATTTTATTTCAAGTCACTTTATGATAAAAAGTAACATTGCAACACATTCCGTTAATTCATTCTGTAGGCAAGTACGTAATATTATTAGGTACTGTAGAAAATTATTTACAAACAAATAACCTACGTTACTTAAGATTTTAATATAGCTATAACACTTAATTTATGAACAAAGTATTTAAATAATGATTACAAGTCCAAACCTAGAAATTTTATAGGTATATCTTTCACGCCATGTATTACATTAGGTAGGTATATAATACCAAAATCCCTTTTTTTTCCCCTATAACTTTGTTACTATGAGGAAAAATGTGAAATAACTTATTCTCTCCAACACTTTTTACAATTAAACGGGTGACATAATATCATGATTTTTAGATTTCATGAATCTTGGCTTTAAGAATAATCATCAATCTATACATATAATAAATCAATGCCACTTTTCGTTGTAATTTTATAACTCAAGAACGGGCTCACCTATCCAAACCAAATATTTAGGCTTTGTTCGGACTATTTAGTAGATATTTAATAAAGTAAAGTCGAATCAAGTTGGAATTCTCTACCATATTTTAAACGTCATTTTACGGTTAAAATATGGTGGAGAATTTCAACTTTATTCGATACGGTTCGGGTAGTTCAGGTGGCTAGAACATTGCCCTGGTTAGGCAAAAGTCACAGGTTCAATCCCAGTCTCGAATCGAATTGTCTTTTTCCACTTTATTAAAATTTATGAGAAATTTAGCAAAATAATTGCTTTAAAAATTTATCTATTTAGTAGATAGTTTATGTGAAGTTTGCACAAAATCGGTCGAGCGATTCTTCATTTATCACATTTTTGGTGGCGATAACAAAGTTGCGCGGGTCAGCTAGTATATATATAAAAATCAACGCCACTTTTCGTTGTAATTTTATAACTCAAGAACGGGCTCACCTATCCAAACCAAACGTTTAGGCTTTGTTCGGACTATTTAGTAGATGGTTTATGTGAAGTTTGCACAAAATCGGTCGAGCGAATCTTCATTTATCACATTTTTGGTGGCGCTAACGAAGTTGCGCGGGTCAGCTAGTTATACGTATATTATAGGCAAATAATATAAGGTACTATAAAAATGATACGCAATATTCAAGAAACGCTCGAGATTAGTTTTCTTCTACTTATACTACGCATTGTTCATTGCTGTCTATAGAAATGATGATTACATTACTTTTTGAAATTTAGTTGTATGGTATTATTTTCCGATACGACAATTTTATCTGGTTATACTTGCTGATGCCCGCAGCTTCACCCGCGTGTTGAAGTTTTCCAATTAGAGATTTCGTACAGAACCCTAAACTTTTTGAAAATTCAATATAGAACTTAGGTTACTCACGAAGAATGTGGCATTCTAATGGTGAAATAATTTTTAAATCGGCCCAGTAGTTTCTGAGCTTATTTAATACAAACTAACTTACAAATCTTTCTTCTTAATAATATTAGTATAGATTAGCACCGTACGTACCATACCTTACTTAGTAGTAAGTTTATGACAAGAACTTGATTTCTTAAAGAAAAGTTACAAATCTGTGTAGCAATAGAAAAGCGGTGAAAATCAACAAGTACAAAAATCACATTTCAAATTAATTACATACTTACAAAAAATTAAGGCTAGTTTGTTGTTGCTCAGCAGGCTATGCACCAATTCTCATCGAGGTTTTTAATACAATTCGATTATCTATAAAATATCGATGATATTCGTGCAACACAGAATCTTTATTTATCTATTCAAGTGGGTGTTACACGATTTAACAGGGCAAAAGGCTCACCACCTATTGCGTGAAAGGCGTAAATATTTACGTATAGTATGCCTCTGCCGGAAAAATATATCACGGAAAATGGGAGTGACTTTAGATGTGGTCGTACGGAACTGGGATAGGCACGTTAATATTAATTTGTACAAATAAATATCTAACATTAGGTAACTTAACAATTATCAGCTGAAAATATCACAGCAAAGACTTAAAATTAGTTATGTATTCTTGTTATAGCTCAGTTTTCCCTTTATACTTCTGAATGACGTAAGGTATCTGTCTAGTAAGTCGCTTGCATCCATTGTTAGCAAACACTGGTCGGTCTTCTGCTGGGCCGTAGGTGATGACAGATAACGCCTCCCTAGAGATAATACAATCAAAATGTTAGATTAAATATTTTATATACTGTGACTCAATGCGCATCACTTTCTTAATAATGTGTAATAAATCAAAAACCATTTCAAGCAATAGGGTTAACAAATGGTAAATAATGAAGGGATCATAGTATTTCACGCAAAATATGAACAACATTTAAATGACGTCATATTTGGCTTTAAAGCATAAGGAACTAGTCCAGCCGAAGACAAAAGAGGAGGTTCAGCAATTAAAGAAAAACGTGTTTAATTATTTTTAATAATAAATTATTTTTGCATAGTTTCGGAGCAACAGAAATTTCATGAAATGTCCTGGTGCTCTGAGACATAATAAACATAGTGTTTACTGCATATTGTTACGCCGGCGGACTAGTGAACAACTTTAAACGTCATTTTCTGGGCCTTGGGAACGTTTTCAGCAGGCTGAAAAGCGGTTTCAGGCCGTTTCCGAGGAAGCTCTATCACATACCAAATTATCCAAATTTCACCCCAGTTGCCGTTGTTTTCAGGCGCCTGAAACATGTTTTCAGTTCGTTTCAGGCCACCCCCTATCGCATGCCATCATAACCTGAAAACCCTTTTTCAGGCGTTTTCAGGACTCCTTATGGGCCTTTGAAGCCCACTTCAGTAAATAGCGTAATTTCATGAAAGTGTGACAAGGATAGCAGTATTAGAAAGAGAGAGCTACATTCAGAATATTCCAGAGCTATTAGACAGGGATAGCACTATTAAAAAGAGATAGCTACACTAAGATCGTTCTAGAACTATGTGATAGAGATAGCACCAGAAGGGACAGCAATAGGTCGAGAACCTTCCGGCACATACCGAAGGAGCAACTAGTATCGTGTGGAACATTCTAGAGATGTACCCGATTGTAGGTACCGAACGAATTCTCCCGAATATTCCAGAACATTACTAGGCGTATATAAAGGGCCGAGCTCGCGGCTACAGGACAGTCTCCTTTGAGGAAGCGAACAGTGCGAATCAAAGCGAATCGAAGTGATCAAAGCTTAATAGTGCGATACTGTTTTACAGTGCAATTATCTAAGTGAAGAGTTTAGTGTGTTCAGTGGCGATTATTAGTAGTGGTTTTATTGTTTTTATTTAGAGTTATTAAAGTGTTACTTTTATAATTTGTGGTATTGGTGCAACTCCTATTAGTACCCACCCTACGAACGTAACATTTGGTGTCAGAAGTGGGATAGGAAATGCCGATTATGCCACGTGAAACCGAGCCCAAGGGGGTTCAAACCCGAAGTCAAACGGGAGCCAGTGGGGAATCTACGCCTGTTGCTGGAACATCGGAGCCGCGGACCATACCCAAGCTTGAAGTGGTTGTTGGAGTTTAAGAACCCCGAAGGACAGGTGGCACGGTGGATCGAACAGCTGCAGGAGTATAACTTCGTCATCGAACACCGTAGCGGGAAGTCACATGGAAATGCAGACGCTCTCTCTCGAAGACCTTGTCCTGACGACTGCAAACATTGCCTAAGGCAAGAAGACAAGGAATGTGTGAGAATTTTAAGGACCGACACCGTGAGCGAAGAGTGGAGCGATGAAGTCATGAAACAAGCGCAGCAAGAGGACCTAGATATCCAACCCATTTTCAATTGGATTAACGCAGGAATACCCAAACCGAGATGGTGTGAAGTAGCCCCGATGAGCACAGTAACAAAGAGCTATTGGGCACAATGGGATAGCTTGGTCATGCATAATGGCGTACTGTGCAGGAAATGGGAGTCTGCGAATGGGAAAGATGCTCACCTGCAGGTTGTTGTTCGGCGGACATCTTGGAATGAAAAGGACGCTAATGAAAATTCGCAGACGTTGAAGACTGGTGTAAAAAGTGTACTAGCTGTTCATCAGTCAAGGGTCCACATACCCGCAGTAGAGGAGCACTGAAGTTGTACAACGTTGGAATACCTTGGGAAAGAATTGCTTTGGATGTTGCGGGCCCGTTTCCAACATCAGACTCCGGGAATAAGTACATTTTGGTGGTGATGGATTACTTCACCAAATGGCCTGAGGTATTTGCTATTCCCAACCAGGAAGCGACCACCATAGCGGAAAAATTAGTAAATGAGGTATTCTGTCGGTTTGGAGTGCCACTTGAAATTCATAGCGACCAGGGCAGGAACTTTGAGTCTATGGTCTTTCAAGAAACTTGCCGGATAATGGGTTTGCATAAAACGAGAACGACGGCATATCACCCACAATCGGATGGAATGGTCGAAAGATTTAACCAGACACTGGAAAGACACTTGGCCAAAGTTGTCGAGAGTCACCAGAAAGATTGGGACCGACACATTCCGCTCTTTTTGATGTCGTATAGGTCCGCAACTCATGAAAGCACGGCTGTTACCCCAGCATACGTGAATTTTGGGAGAGAACTTCGTCTACCTGCAGATCTTTTAACTGGGCGTCCTCCAGACTCACCTAGATCCATCACCGAGTACGCGAGCGAGTTGCGGGATCGGATCGACGATGTTCACAAACTTGTTCGTGAACACGGGCTTCAAGCTAGTGAGAGGATGAAAACTCGATATGATCGGAGATCAAACCAAGTTGGGTTTGATGAAGGCTCATTGGTGTGGTTACATAATCCTTTGCGGCGGAAAGGGAAGTCCCCAAAGCTATCCCCTAACTGGGAAGGACCGTATAGAGTGGTTACTAGAATCAATGACGTCACGTATCGAATACAGCGGAGTCCTCGTAGTCCCTGCAAGATAGTTCACGTTGACCGACTTGCCAGATATCATGGAGACAACGATGCTCGGGACGAGCATGTCTTAGGAGGGGGTAGTGTTACGCCGGCGGACTAGTGAACAACTTTAAACGTCATTTTCTGGGCCTTGGGAACGTTTTCAGCAGGCTGAAAAGCGGTTTCAGGCCGTTTCCGAGGAAGCTCTATCACATACCAAATTATCCAAATTTCACCCCAGTTGCCGTTGTTTTCAGGCGCCTGAAACATGTTTTCAGTTCGTTTCAGGCCACCCCCTATCGCATGCCATCATAACCTGAAAACCCTTTTTCAGGCGTTTTCAGGACCCCTTATGGGCCTTTGAAGCCCACTTCAGTAAATAGCGTAATTTCATGAAAGTGTGACAAGGATAGCAGTATTAGAAAGAGAGAGCTACATTCAGAATATTCCAGAGCTATTAGACAGGGATAGCACTATTAAAAAGAGATAGCTACACTAAGATCGTTCTAGAACTATGTGATAGAGATAGCACCAGAAGGGACAGCAATAGGTCGAGAACCTTCCGGCACATACCGAAGGAGCAACTAGTATCGTGTGGAACATTCTAGAGATGTACCCGATTGTAGGTACCGAACGAATTCTCCCGAATATTCCAGAACATTACTAGGCGTATATAAAGGGCCGAGCTCGCGGCTACAGGACAGTCTCCTTTGAGGAAGCGAACAGTGCGAATCAAAGCGAATCGAAGTGATCGAAGCTTAATACTGCGATACTGTTTTACAGTGCAATTATCTAAGTGAAGAGTTTAGTGTGTTCAGTGGCGATTATTAGTAGTGGTTTTATTGTTTTTATTTAGAGTTATTAAAGTGTTACTTTTATAATTTGTGGTATTGGTGCAACTCCTATTAGTACCCACCCTACGAACGTAACAATATACTAAAGTAAGACAGTATGCTACTTACGCCATCATTTCTTTTGTAGGATGAAACATGGAATGTGCTCGAAATTCAGCAAGTGCACACATCTCTACATGATGCTGTTCTAGAGGTAAAAATGGCACATAGTAGTCTATCAAATGGTTTGCTATTGTTGCAGATTTTTCAAAACCTCCTGTAAATGAAGTCAATATTTAGTATTCATTTACTGATTTATTGCACCTAGGGTATGTTTTACAACGCGCCTGTTTAAACTGTCACAGTCTCAACCACGTCAAGCTTTTGTGTCTGCTTTTCATGCTGAGACTCAGTAGAGGATGTAACTTTGATTTGGTTTTCTTAAAGCATACCTAAACCAGAAAAGGTCACTTTATTGCAGCTTGTCTGTAACATCATGAAGAGAAGGAAGGTGGACGCCAGGCGCCTAACGCAACCGGGGTCAGCACTACATTGATACATCCATTACATACATATTGTCAAGCCTTTATTCCCGAAGGGATAGGCAGAGGCATATTAAACGCCCACATTTCACCGTATGCATTTTTGTCCCACGTAACAGGTGGTGAGCCCATTGCCGTGTTGAAATGGACAGGCGCAGGCTGCGGCGACCTGCTGTTGAAATTTTTTAAGCCATAAGGCCTTCAACATGGCTTAACGACTGCCATTTTATTGGCAACCGGGACCAACGGCTTAACGTGCTGTAATAATAATAATATTTTAATTGTCTTATTATGGAGACATGAACTAACAAACAAACAAAATTTATAATTCGGTTCAGGCGCCAGGAGGATAAGTCCTACCAACTTTATGCACACGGATATCGGCGATAGAGATTGAGCTTCTAATCATAAGAGCAGGAACCAAGAATAATAGAATACATCTCTCAGAAAGTTTCTATATTTTTATAGGCGAATTGATTGAATACACATTATATACGTTATCACTAATGGTATAACCTATTCGAGTGATTTAGTAAGCTAAAGATTAACTATTCACAGGGTTGAGGCGTGAAATTTAGAATAGTGAGATCCAGCATAAGGCCAGCTTATGAGTCAAAATATATATCGTGACATGATTCAAAACATGAGCCAAATCATTGAGTCATTACATGGGCCTGTTCATTGAGTCTTGCATCATTACTAGATTAATCTACACAAGAACAATTCAAACTAGGTACCTGAAGACGTGGTTACATTACCACGGGATTCGAAATCACATCTGCAGACCGCAACAGGTGCCGTCTCCACTAGAATGACGAGCCCGTAACCACAGGATGCAAAGAATTCACCAGATGGTCAGCATTTACGGCAAATTTTATCCAACAATAGAATAAATATAAAAAAAGTGCCTTTTCAGATGCAAAGAAAAGAATTAGTTACATTAGATTTGGAAAAACAATTGGATATTTGTTCGTGATTCGAATACATAAAGAGAACTTACGACTTTTTTAAAGAAAAACCAATAAATCTTGAAGGGCAGGCAAACATTCCATTAACGCTGCTCCAACATCGTAATAAGCTGTAAACAAATAAATAACCTTTCGTCAAAATACTAAAGATCACCAAGGCTAGAAACGTGGCTTCAAAAATCCAAAGTTCTTTCCGAAATACATAGTTATTTTGATATAAATATTGATAAGAAGTCACAGGCGTGAACTTCCATATACAATTTATAAAAGATTACTTCTTTTTAGCGAAGTTTAAAAAATATATTTACGACGACATATTTTTGTCGTCGCTGTAGCTAGACGAATGACGTTCCGTCACTACTGTCAAAAGACATTTTTTTTCTTTTTTTTCCAAGTCTACCCTAGGGCATGGAACTAAGGAATACAGCCTTACAGAAATCGCAATTTATTTAAAATCGATGACACACGGAGCGAAAGAGTCAACAATGTACTCACCTCTCTCTCTAAATCTCAAGACCAACAATGACATTTCAATGTGACGTTTTACAACGTTACAGTGCCTTCCGAAGCACGGAACTGGGGTGGGTCTAAACAGCTAAATAAATTTAATAAAATAAAATGGGTCTATTTTAGATGTTAGATTTGGAAAAAATTTTGAACCCGTTGCCTTTTTAGTGAGGTGGTAACAAAAAGGCTAAAAGGTTTTATGTACTAGACACTAATTAGCCCGACCAATTAAAGGACTGGTAGTCTCGGACTGGATACACTACATTGATGTTACAGCATAAAACAGAAGCATAACAAGTTTGTTGCCACTTCAATATTAACATGTATTGAAACAGACCCTAGACATATCATTTCCAAATGCAAATCTATAACTTAAGGTTGCACTAGTCGAGAGCATAAATTGCTTGGTGGGTGAGGCAAAACTAGTGTTATTTCACTTGGCATGGTGTAGGAATGTGGTGGTGATTGTAATTAGCAGAGAAAAGATAGTCCGTAGTATTAAATGAGATGCAAGATGTCATTTAGTTTAAAGCAAGCGTTGCTAATTTTATTATAGACTTCCAGCTTTTGGTAGATTTTATATAATTGTATATAATTTGGTTAACAAAATAAAGTTATTTTATGTTTTAAATAAATAAACTATGTCCGTATGGCAATATTTTTGAAAGTTTCTTACTTTAAATAGTCTTATATTACGCGCGAAGTTCCATTAAAAATACAAGTATAATACAAAGGTTTTGTTAATCTTAACTTTTAAACTATCTAAATTATTGTGATTTGGGAACCATACAAACATAGTCCTTATTGTAAATAACACATATATATCTTATTTTTGGGTTAACTTTTTGAGTTGTTGTCCCACAACTTTTGTATGGAAGAATGACTGACTAGTTTCCCCTTAATACTTATAATGACTGACCTTGAAAATATGCAGTTCTCCTAATCATAGGTTCAAAATCATGAAATTCGACTTCATTTCTTTTAACACCTTCTTCATACATTTCTAATAACTTCTTTGCTATTTCATTTCCTCCTATATTGGAAATGAATATAAAAATACTATCTCTGTAAAAAAAATTATAACATAATGAAAATTAAAAACCACTAATTACATATCGGAACACAGAAGTATTTAGAATAATTATGAGTTTGTTAAAATAAGTTTCCAATTAAAGAATTTGTTGGAGAAGTGGTAAATAATTAAACTAATATAAATTTCATACATATTAGTTGATATTGAGCATGATAGGCTATGGAGCCTACCACTACTTTACGGGCTTGAATCTTACTTGGTCAGTTTTTTTTAATCTACATCTTCCTCTCTTGGCAAAAATTAAGTTTAGCATATTTTTTTAATACATGATGTTTTTACTTACAACTTAATAAAAATCAACAAAATACATGCCTGTAATCTACGCCGTCTACTGCATGGTGATGATCAAGCATGGGTTTTATTGAATCTAGCACTGTAGGGCACATATCATGGATCTCATCAAATATTATCAATGATTTTGGGCACTTTTTAACTAGTGCATTCAGAGTTGCCACCAAATCTTCCTGTGATAAAATTAATCTGCTATATATAAATAGACACAACAAAATAAAGCAAGTTAAAACAGAGTGATTTAGTTGCAAGTCCTTTTTCAAAATTGTGTAATGACCTGAGTCCACTCAGTACTAGTAGGCAAATAATACAAAAGCCCATTTATGTAGATTTTCATTCTGTTGAATAACAGCGCCTATTTATTGTCCCTTGATGCTTACAAATATACAGCACCTATATAATTTAGAATATGTTAAAATACATACCTTCTTCTTCTCTAAAGAAGAACAGCCAAAATCTTTCTTCCCCATAAAAAGCTTTACATATTTGCTTTTCATACCTTTCATAAATAGTGCATCAGCTATCATTGTGGATGCATAGTTTTTACCAACACCGGGCCAGCCGTGAAGACTTATTACTAAAGCTTTTCCATTTCCTTTGCTTTCATTATTCAGTGCATCTTTATGTGCTTGTATGATGTTTACTAATTCGTTAACTAAGGGTTGTCCAAACATTCTTTGTGATAGGGACAGTTTTAATTCTGAAAGTTAAAAGATTAAACTCATAAATTTATGTACACAACTAATGATGATAGACACCCTATAATTGGTGGCATTCCCCAAATAAAATTAAATCTCTGAATATAAGATTATTAGGTGTGTGATGGCAATCCAAATCACATCAAGTAGTTAGAGAAAGTCACAAACATACATATATCAATTTTCTAAATACTTATTACGACCTGTCATTGTACAAAATCTTTATCAATCAATCACACTTTTATTCCCAAAAACGTGGCAGAGCCATATAATACGCTGACATTTCACAGTGTGCAGAATATATCTCTCATCTTCTATAAGTACCTCTTGTCTTCACAATTATATTCAGTAACTTCCTAGCTGGATTTGGTGCTTAGGGTTCACTATTATTGACTGCTAGGAGCAGCTTTGGTTTGGCTTTTGCGGCATTTTTGAGAGTGAAGCGATCTAGCCCCCTCACCCGTTAAGGATGCCTGCATCATTTGTTCGGCCTGGTGATATTAACCACCAATATCACCAGGGCCGAAGCGACCTCACCTACTAGCGGTGCATCCACTAATCTACAGTCAAGGCAATGATGCAGGCATCCTGTACCTGCACCACACACATCCTGCACCTTGGACACTTTTTGGATATGTTTTACCTTCCTTTTTTATGACTGTATGCAATGTATAGTAATTATAAGTTGCAATGATTGTATAATACCTGTTTAACATAAATAACAATGAATATGCACAGCTATTTTGCAGGTACAGCCAGAGTTGGAGTACTCTTCCTCTATTGTTTAATCCTACTAATATTTTAAACGCGAAAGTTTGTAAGTGTGGATGTTTGTTACTCTTTCGCGCAAAATCTACAAAATGGATTTTGATGAAACTTTACAATAATATAGCTTACACTTCAGAAAAACACATACGCTACTTTTTATCGCGGGAACAAGTTCCTGTAAGAAACGGAAACGGCAAAACTTCACAAAGAAAAACTCATACAAAATACTTACTATTTACATCAAAAGGCACATGGTCATCATTACAACATTCCGTAAACTTACAAACAGTATAATCTTTCACAGTATCCCATTTATACCAACTACTTGCCGCTACAGCAGAACCAATTATTGCTAATGTGATAAGTTCAGATATCACGCAAGGAATCAACATTGTTATAATACAACCTACGGTTTTGCGGCTCATTTCAGAGTGTCAGTGTATGGAAATATTGATTCGTAATCACAAAACTACATTCAATTAAAAAATATACAGTAATAACTGTATTCATGTAGGACATTTCCTTCCACTTTCGGGCAGGTTAAAATGTTTAAACAAAATTATTTTAAACAATACTTTATCTAACAATACTACAACAACACGGACTTGGTTGACCAAAGAGTATATTGTGGTTGACTGAAGGTTGACTGAATATTATGAATAGTCTATGGACTAGACCTGTGTCGATCGCGATTGATCGAATCGTTTTGATCCGATCACAACCTGTGCGCGAGTGATCGAATCACAGATCTTTAAAAGACCGGATTATAATTGACCTGATGGGTTACACAACAAACTAAATTGAACTTTATTTTCACATCGTTACCCTAAGTAATTGCTTGCAAATAAAAGTGATCGAGTCTTGCATTCAATCATGTAATGAGACGTAACAAACTAATGTTTCTATCTCTTTCATTTACTTACATTTTAAAACACGTTCGTTTCGTTCCCACTCTTTCTCGATAATGGGGATTGTGCTTCGCTCGTGGCTGGTGAACGAACGAACTCAAACTATCGATCGCGTTTGAATTTTTGAGATCGAATCAATCAAATTACATTAGTTGCACCGGCGACCTATGTATGCCCCGCGACATGCGCGTAAGATTGGCTTGCTGTATTGCGGTTGCTTACGTATTTTGGTGGATTTATTAATGTTTGTTATTTATATTAGGATAAGTTAACAAACAATTTGTTGTTTAACTCCCATTAAAAAAAATGTGTGTGTACCAAAGTACACAGATGAAGTAAAACTTCCTTCCGACATTTTTTACAGCAGTAAAATTTCTCTAAAGAAGTTTCACTCCAAAAATGTCACGAGCCGAATCTGAGTGATCCGGAGTGATCTGTTTATAGAATTTAATAAGTAGGTATAACATACAGACAGTCGACATGCCCCTAGACGTATGGAAAGAGATAAAATGGTATAGAAAATAGGTAATGTTATGTCATGATTCTATCTAGCAATAACCTGCTCTGCATCCTTCACTCTGTCGTACGAACAAAACTAAAAGTTCTGTGTGTAACCCAAACAATCGAATAATTTTAATTCGATCACCACCCGAGTGGGTCGTGATCGACCCGGGTTACGAAAAATGATCGATTGACACAGGTCTGCTATGGACTGAACTGACGGACAAATCAGTGTTGCCAACACGGATTTTGAAAAAAGGCGTAACTGGTTGGTAGACGACGATTGTAAGTACAATTTTTGTATCAACAGTTAGTAGATCTATGTACTTTTTTCTAAGTGTAATTTCTAATGTATTAAGAAGTTAGGATGGCTAGAACTTAATAAAACGAGTGTTTTGTAACACAATTTATTGATATTTATTATTTTCTGTTCTTCTGGCTTTTATTTGTTTAAGCAACTTTTGTAAAAAGTAATCCTGTTAGCGTTTCAGTGAAAATTCTATTTCTGATGTTAGTTTTCATTAATTAATATTTATTATCTGTTTGTGTTGGCTTATATTTATTATCTGTTGTATTTGTAAGTGTCTGTTGACTTTTTCATGTGTAATTCTGGCTGAGTTAACTTCATATCCAAGGCCACTGGTCAAATCCCGAGCCACTGTATGCCTCCTTCGTTACTAGTTCTAGCTACGGGACACTGGCAAGTTGCTGCAAAGAGCACAGAAAGCCATAATAAGAATTGAATTTCTAAAACTAGTGCATTTATTTTGTTTTATGTGCGGGAGTGGTGGTTTCTTGGTCATAAAAGTTGTGTTAACGTGCTATAGTGAAAAACAATTATATATATGCAGTGAAATGCTATTTTCTCTCTTGCCGCTAAAAGTCCACTGAAAACCTCAGTATAAGAATCACCATTATACTGAGGGAAAGGACCAGGACCTAGGATTGAAGACACGACGTCGACAAAGACTGGACAGGACTATTGAGAAGATTGAAAAAATATGATGAAAAAAATAAGATTTTACTAAAAGGTCTTGGTAACCAGGCAATAAAATAATTATAAAAAAATATTTTTTGTAATTATATTATGGCCTGGTTGCCAAGACCTTTTAGTTAAATGTTATTTATGTCACACTGGCTGTCCCGCCCGGCTTCGCCCGTGACATACTTTGAACCCATTTAATCCCGTCGTTTATTAATTTCTTATTGATGTATGAACATTTTCCAAATTTTTGATTACTTCTCCGCTCTCCAGTACCTAGGTGGGCGTACCTATATTTTGAATTTGAATTATGGTTACACGAAATTAATATCTTTGCGCTTTATTTTGAATTTGCTCTAACTCGTAAGATATTCATTTAATTTGCAAGGTGTAAAGGAACAAAATAATCTTCATGAAATGCTGAAGCCAACTAACGTAGTAAAAATGATAAGGATTAATAGCATATTTGTGTAATTAGCCCTTAAATTACCGCTTTATAATTAATGTTTTTTTTTTTAAGTATTAAAAAGGATATAGTATGTTATTCTTAAAAGATAGACATATACCGTCGCGAATTTTTTTGTAGACCTACATTAGATACACAATTGCACCATACATAAGGTCTTAAGTACTCGATACTTTGAAGTATCGATGTTTATTTATTTATCTATCACGCCTTATTCACGAAGGGGTGGCAAAGGCAAACATATTGTATGCCCACTTTTCACCATGCATATTCCTGTCCCACGAAATAGGTGGTGAGCCCATTGCCGTGTTGAAATAGACAGACGCAGGTTGTGGCTACGTGCTGTTGAAATTTTTTAAGCCGCCTATATGGCCTTCAACTTGACTTAACGACTGCCATGATACTGGCAACCGGGACCAACGGATTAACGTGCCTTCTGAAGCACGGAAAAACTCGCAAATGTAAATACCACAAAGTGGTCTTCCATCCGAGGACCAGCCATAGTGTAAGTTGGGTAACTCAGTGATCGTTTACAGAACACTGAATCCGCGGGGCCACGAGCGCTTCAAAATTAGGTAGTATAATTAGATAGCTGAAGTATCGATACTCTAAGTTTTTTTCAAGTTCTGTTCAATCTAAACTCACGTTACATAATACATTCGTAGTAAGTATACATAATACGCATAAGACCGTAAGAATAGTACTCGGTACTTTGGAAGTATCGATACTTTATCGTTGTTTCCAGTTTTGTTCTACTAAAGCTACACCGACGTTACTTACTGACTGATATTCACGACGTCACATATACCCATAAATCCCTAAAAATAAATATCCATCACGCCTTATCCCCGAAGGGGTGGCAGAGGCATATTATATGCCCACTTTTCACCGTATGGATTCCTGTCCCACGTAATAGGTGGTGAGCCCATTGCCGTGTTGAAATAGACAGACGCATGTTGTGGCTACCTGCTGTTGAAATTTTCAAGCCGCCCATAAGGCCTTCAACCAGGCTTAACGACTGCCATTTTACTGGCAACCGGGACCAACGGCTTAACGTGCCTTCCGAAGCACGGAAACGCTCGCAAATGTAAATGCCACAAAGTGGTCACCCATCCGAGGACCAGCCATAGTGAAAGTTGCGTAACTCAGTGATCGTTTACAGAACACTGAGACCGCGAGGCCACGAGCCCTAAAAAAGTACTCGATACTTTGAAGTATCGATACTTTTGGTTCTTTACTTTAATGAGTACGTGTTTTTTTTCCGATACTACTCATGAGTACTGTATCGATAGTTTCCAATCAATACCGTATTCCTATTTGACATGACGTTTCATCTAATGACATTTACGCTCTGACAATTTTGACATATATGACATTAGTTATTGGACCGAGTCGGTCTTTTTATCAATTTCTCGTCGAAATGTATGAAGTTGATGAAAATACAAATATTTATTTTTGCCATTGTAAATTAAAATTACTTTTAGTATTTATGGATTAACAAAAAATACCATTTTTTTCCAGTATTTGTTATCTCTGTACTTTGTTATCCCAAAAGTGGGCAGTCTCCTTTACAAATACATAAATACTTCCCAAATACTCGTATTATTAGTACCCTTAGAGTAGTATGGATATAACTAACCAGCTATGTCCCATCGCTAGTCCTAGCTGTCAGGCGTATCAAGTGAAAACGTACAACCCAAAGACTGCGGCGGTGGTGTTCGAACGTACTGAATTAATTGTAAGTAAAAAATATTAAAATATAAATAATAATAAAAAAATTATACAGTTGGGGACCCCCGTCAGCATCGAAGTATACGTCAAAAAACATAAAATTAATTATATTGCAAAAGAATACGTGTATTGAGACAGAGAGAGATAGAGAGAGTTGCGTACCCGGCTGGGCACTCACTTGCTTGTGTGCTCATTTGTAGGTTCGATACACACACGCATAGGTACACACATGTCTTATGTCATTTCAGTATTACGACGATTTCTACTAAATAGCATCATCCGTGAGCCGCTTTTAACAAGTTCGTTCCACAAATGTAAATGTTAGGTTTTGCCCCTATTGTACACTCTGAGGGTGACCGGCACATCTTCAATTTAAAGAGATGCTACGTATCCTACCTACTACTAAGAGATTGAAAAAATCATTGATCTACAAAATTCTATGTTACTCAGAAAATATGGTTCTTTCTGTTACTTACACGTGGATAGAAAAGCTGCTACAGTTGTAAGACTCATTTTTGCAACCTGTCACATAACATGATTTATTTAACACCATATTGTATGAAAACCCAACAGGTTTAATAGTAGTGTTTTACCTTACTCTTCTATATCTGTGTGTTTTACCTGAAAATAAAACACATATTAAATACTTACCTCAATTGAAGCTTACTTATTGAGAGTGAGTGCGTGAGTCGTTTTCCGCCTATTTCGCCTCTCTTTTACTCTTTTCGTTACGTATGTATATCTATCTCGCTCGCACATCCAACCTACCACCAGACACCCCCACCCGAAATGTGAGGTGTCTTTGGGTTTTGTAGTAATTGAGTCGAAGATCTGCACCAGGCAGAATTTAAAGTGTAAGCTTCAAATAAGGTAAGTGAAATAATAGTAAACCTTTGGAATATAAAGGTTTAATAAACACGGGCAAAAGGGTGTAAGGGGCCCCACCAAGATCTTCGGGGCCCAAGTCAACCTCCCGTGCTAGTGCGTGCACCTGCTGACTAACGGACGAAGCTCTGGCGCTGGCTTTCCCCTCTGGGGTTGGGAGGTCTGAGGGCGTCGCTCCCATAAAAGCCACCCGCCGAAACAAAAAAAAAAAATGAACAGTCAGAAAAGGAATGCTGCTAGGGATAGGGCGCCGCCGCAAAACGGCGCGCAGGAGCCCCGCCCGACTCCTGTGGCAAGTGGGCTAGGGCTGCCGTGTGTCGGGCCAGCACGGCTAAAGAAGTTAGCCCCAACCCGAATCCGCTTCGCATCTTGGAACATTGGCACGCTGACTGGGCGTGCAGTAGAGTTGGCCGAAGTACTCTCCAGGCGGAGGGTGGACGTGGCGTTCCTGCATGAGACTCGGTGGAAGGGCAACAGAGCCCGGCCTTTGCAGAACGGCTACAAGCTGTATTACACGAGTGCGCCTGGTGGGGAGAACGGGGTGGCCGTTGTGCTCTCCGAGGGGCTGCAGAGTGGCATCTTGGAGGTGAAACGCTATAGCGACCGGCTTATGATCGTGAGGGTGCTTATCGATGGGATTATTACCCACCTGGTAAGTGCCTACGCGCCACAGGCCGGTTGTAGCGACGCCGATAAGATGTCGTTTTGGGGTCAACTCGAGGGAGTGCTTCGGAGCATTCCGTTGTCCCAGGGAATCGTTTTGGGCGGCGACCTAAACGGTCATGTGGGTGAGAGTTGTGAGGAGTTTGAGCGTGTTCATGGTGGTTTTGGATACGGCACCCGCAACGCTGAAGGAGAAACTATCCTCAGAACGTGTGCAGCTGCCGATCTGGCCATTGTGAACACGTATTTCAAATAGAAATCAGAACATCTCATCACCTACAAGAGCGGGAGGCGTACAACTCAGATCGATTTCCTACTCACTAGGCGACACAGCATCGGCAAGGTGGCCAACTGCAAGGTCATACCCGGTGAGAGTTTTACTGCACAACACCGTCTCCTTGTCATGGACCTCTGCGTGAAGCCCAAAGGCAAACGCATCGAGCGGTGCCAGCGCCGCATCAGATGGTGGCTGCTTAATGAAACTAGGTCCCAGGAGTTCGTCTCAGCTGTCGGTGACAAGTGCACCGACACTGAAGGCGAACCAGTTCAAGATTACTGGGACAAAGTTCAGGCGGCCATCCTTGGAGCGGCGAAGGTGGTGCTCGGTGTGTCTAAGGGTGGACGCAAATGTGACAAGGAAACTTGGTGGTGGAACGACGCAGTCCAGAGGGAGACTAGGGAGAAGAAAGCCCTCTTTAAAAAGTGGCAAGCGACCGGATCTCCTGAAGACCGCGACGCGTACAGGGCTGCCAAGCGCGCCACAAAGAGAGCTGTAGCCAGAGCCAGAGGTGACCACTTACAACCTCTGTATGATAAGCTGGAATCGTCTGAGGGGCAGAAGCTCATCTATAAGCTGGCGCGCTCCAGGGTCAAAGCGGCACAGGATATATCCAAGTGTCGCTGTGTAAAAGACCCTGAGGGCAACCTGTTAAGCGAAGACCTCGCGGTAAAGGAGAGATGGCGCTCGTACTTCCACGAGCTGCTTAATAAACAGCACAAAGAGGTGCAGCCTCCGGACCTCCCTCCGAATCAGGGACTAGTGCCATGCTTCGCCGCATGAAGAATCGGAAAGCTGTCGGACCCGATGGAGTCCCCATCGAAGCCTGGAAGGCGATGGGTCCTCGCGGTGTGGGCATCTTAGTAAACCTTTTTAACCGCATACTCCTCAGCGGGCAGATCCCAAACCAATGGAGACTGAGTATTATTACTCCAGTCTTCAAAGGTAAGGGGTCAGTGCAGGAGTGCGGGAGCTACCGCGGTATTAAGGTGATGTCCCACACCATGAAGATCTTCGAGAGGATTATAGACTCTCGGATCCGGCAGGAGTGTACTCTCTCGGAGTATCAATATGGGTTTCGCCCTGGTTATGGGACCACGGACCCTGTTTTTGCCCTGAGGGTTGAAGCAGAGAAATACAGGTCGAAGAACACGCCTCTGCACTGTTTGTTTCTAGACATGCAGAAGGCCTTCGACTGTGTTCCCCGTGCGATGATCTGGTGGGCACTGCGGTCCAAAGGGGTTCCAGAGGTCTATATTGACACTATCCGGGACATGTACTGTGACTCCGATTCAATGGTTCGGACTGCTGTTGGCGACACGAAACCCTTCCCCATCACCGTCGTGGTACACCAGGGTTCGGTCCTTAGTCCGCTTCTGTTCAGTGTAATATTAGACGAATTGTCGGACAGCATCAGAAACCCACATGAGCAGCCTCCATGGTTGCTCATGTATGCTGACGATATTGCGCTGGCAGACGCGGACAGGGGCAGATTGGTGCGACGTGTAAAGGCGTGGAAGGAGACGCTTGAGAACGGCGGTCTGAAACTAAATGTGGCGCAGACCGAGTACTTGTCACTAAACTCGACAGATCCCACATCCGTCCGCATAGGCGGTGATTTGGTCGAGCGCACGGACCAGATTAAATACCTGGGATCTGTTTTTCACACGTCCAGTGACATCGATTGCGATGTCAAGTCACGCATTGCTGCCGCGTGGGCCAAATGGCGGGAGATGACCGGTGTCATTTGTGACCCTAAAATGCCGATCCGGTTGAAGGGACAGGTCTACAAAACCATTATTAGACCTGTCCTTTTACATGGCAGTGAGACGTGGCCGATATTTGTTACAAATGTTATGTATGTAAAGATATTTGTTATTGTTACAAACGCCATTGAAGTCGCTCAATGGGAGCTTCGCTTCGCTTCGCTCAATTATTGAAAATTTGTTTATTAAATTGAAATAATAGCAAGCCTTTGGAATATAAAGGTTTAATAAACGATATTCTTAGTAATATTTGTTAGACATTAGTGAGTGACATTAAGTTGACTATGATTATATACAAAAAGGTAAAAGAAACAAAGTAAGTGGCAAAAAGTTTACGTATTTAATGTGTTAGTAAGTATTTAATGTGTTTTATTTTCAGGTAAAACACTACTATTAAACACTTGACCGTTATTTAAAACGTGACTTACTTATTGAAGCGTGTTTGTTATCGCCTGGTGGGAGACGCCAATGTGAGGAAAGTATCTACCTAGGTAGAGGTAGTACTTTTTATGAGTAATTAATTACTCATCTAAGATTGTGTTAAGGGCAATGCATAGATAAATAATAGCAGTGAATGTGCGAAGAGGAACTTCATTAATTTTAGCATAACTACAACAATATTTTGAATTAAATCAATTTTAAAATTATATGAATTAGCAGAAATTTTGACATAACAAATGATATTCTTCTATAAACTTAAGAAATGATAGTAACTTTAATAATAATTATTAGTCCGATTTGTAACTCTTAGCAAAAATTAAAACTAGTTAAACAACTAGTTAATAGGATCAAACATTCTAGTTATACCAGAGCTAGTGTTTGATGGTATAACTACTTTACAGTAAAATCGGGCAAAGGTATTCTCAGATCTCCAGTTGCCCCTCGACAGGATCTCATCCGAAGGACAATTGTCAGCCCAATTTTTAGATGCTACGGCAATACGATACGATACGGTAAGGCTACAACACCTGCTTCCAGCAATAAGGATTTGACCATCCAGCTATTACACTGCGAGAGGCAGGTTTTGGCTTTCGTCTGATATTAATGAAGAGGTTAATACATTTACTTAAGCGACGTTTTTCTTCTAGAAGAAATATTGTATGTTTCACCCAAAAAACCGGATTCTAGTTTTTATTTAATAGGTTATTGGACAATTTCCAACCAGATTCTCGGTAATTAGCGGTATCCGTTTTTGAGCCAAACAAAGGCCATAAAATCAAATAGTCATCATCATCTGATAGGTTATTTGAGTATATTGCAAGCAGGGTTAAGTTATGGACTCTCCTACTAGAACATAGTAGAAGTAATGTTGCAGTATGTCGACAAGTAGCGAAAATACTGTTTTCATCAATAGGATAACTACTTAAAAACAATGCTAATTTATCTATGTCCAATACAACGGGCTTTTTTGATATCGCCTTTTTTAAAGAGATGGATTTTAGAATAAAACGTTAGAACTCAATTTACTGGCATTGTCAGAGCTGCACAAAGTGGATACTACTGATTTGTGTAGTAAAACTGTGTTATAGGACAGACCATCTATAATAAATAAATCTGCTAGGAAGCGAGCTAAGATTGACCCTGTCGGGTGTAAAGCATTTAATTTGTGATCCGCATTCCATTTAAGCCATCTTTTCCATGCAATGTTGTACGTCTTTTTGGTGGATGGACGCCAGGCGTATTTCATTTCCCTCACATTTCCATACTTCCATCCTCATTTCTTGTACCTTTTGGCAGTCCGGTTGACACGTCCATCAGGTGTAGGTGTAGTGTTAGTAAGATATAATTAGTAAATTTATACGGAATAACTTGAAATGCACCTATACTTACTCAGCTATACCAATGTATCAGGAAATAAATTAGGCTTAAATAAAATATAGTGCTTCCCATCGGATAAGCCGTAAGTAATACCTATTTGTAAACTGTCTTGATTAAATGGGTAAAGTTATTACAATAACGGTGTTACTGTGCGTATTTACCCGTTTATAAATTGCATACTAACTTAAACTTTTGTTTTAAGTTTAGAAATATTTTTTCATAATTACCCTGTTAAAATTAATAAAAGTTTAGTTGACGTTTTTTCTTTGTTCTTTAACATCTGTTTTTACCTGGATATACTTATCTAGGTATACCTACTACTTGTTAGTAACAATAGGCGTTAATGATCGCGTGAACTTAAGATTAAAACGTTGATTTATTAGATAGCCGACCCAAGTGAATCTGCTCCGATTCCCTGTCCATCCGGTCTGCAAACCTCTATGCCACGCCGTAAGTCACGGGCAAAGAACAGCTCATCTTCTAGTAAAAGCAGTTCAAGTTCTTCTTCGTCATCACCTGCATCGTCTTGTAAAAATAAACGCCGTCACCGCCACCATCATAAAAAGGGGGGGGGGGGGGGGGGGCAAACGTGTTCGTAAAGATGATCTATTACATCAATTATCTTGTGAAGTAAAAGAACTTCAAAATAGTTTATATGATGGTAGCATAGGCCACTCAAATATGCATGCTCATTGCGATTATAAAGAAGTATAGGGCAATGAGGATCAAATATCTTTATTAGATGATCATGATTGTATTTCTTTATATGATGTGGGTAATGAACAGACAAATAAGTCAGTCTATACATACATATATATATACTTTCACGCCTTTATCCCCAAAGGGGTAGGCAGAGGCGTACTATACGCCCACGTCCCACCGTATGCTTTGCTTTTTGTCCCACGTAACAGGTGGTGAGCCCATTGCCGTGTTGAAATGGACAGGTGCAGGTTCTGGCGACCTGCTGTTGAAATTTTCAAGCCGCCCATAATGCATTCATCTGGCTTAACGACTGCCATGTCACTGGCAACCGGGACCAACGGCTTATAGTGCCTTCCGAAGCACGGAAACGCTCGCAAATATAAATGCCACAAAGTGGTCATCTATCCGAGGACCAGCCATGGTGAAAGTTGCTTAACGCAGTGATCGTTTACAGAACACTACGTCCACGGGACCACGAGCGCTTTTTGCGCAATCAAGCAGAGAGAGGTGTTAGAAAACAGTATGATGGATCTAATTGCTTGGGCTCGAGAAAGAGGTAGTGTAAGTAGAAGATTGTCCAGTTATTTTCTGAAGGTGAATACCACAAGGTATCCTCCGACATGCTGCAGCTTATATGTGGTCATCGAGCAGAGACTATACAAATGCGTAGAAATGGTGTTATCAAGCACGCTCGAGATCCTTTAGTCAAAGCGAATTTACGTAAGATCCCGCCTTCAAGTCAACACATCTTCAATACCGAACAAATGACATTGTTCGGTATTGATATATAAATATATGTCAAAGAGGAATGGAACGGAGCATGCTAAACATTAAAAAGCTACACAAGATTAGACACACAAAAATAAAATCGAAGACGAAAACAATTGATGCACTAAACCACGCACAAAAACTAAAGTGGAAATGGGCGGGCCATGTAGCGCGCCTGACAGATCACAGGTGGACCAAAACAGTCACCGCATGGAGAGGCCCATCGGGCAAACGCTACATAGGCAGACCGTACACTCGATGGGATGATGATATCAAAAAAATCGTAGGTCTACAATGTATCCAAATAGCTCAGGATAGAGAAAGATGGCAAGCCTTGGAGGAGGCCTATACCGGAGAAGGTTCCTGATAAATATTAAATATAAAAAAAATAAGTGATCGATCTTATGTAGTTAGTCATAGCCTTAGATTTTGTTATATTAATTTGTAACCCCACTTGTATGCTAGCCTTGTGTAAAGTTTCTAACATATTTTGTAGTTGACTGCTTGTTTCTGATAGTAATACTAGATCATCTGCAAATCTTAAGTGGTTCAAATATTTGCCCCGGATGTACAAACCTTGTTGTTCCCAGTCTAGCTTACTTGTGATCGATCCTAATACTGCAATAAAAATTCTTGGTGAGAGTGGGTCACCTTGCCTGACTCCTCTACGCACAGGAAAGCTTGGTCCAATGGTTTCTAACTTCACTCTACTTGTGCAGTTTTCGTATTTATGTCGTAGTATAGATATGTATTTGAGCTCTACATTTTGTGCTTTTAGTGTGTCCATTATACTTTCGTGAGAGACAGTATTAAAGGCTTTTTGGTAGTCGATAAATGCAATGTAGAGAGGTCTCTGCTGTTCTTGATATTTTTTAATTACTACTACTGTTGACCATATACTACTCTAAAGCATGTATATGGTCAACAGTAGAGAACTTTTTCCGGAAACCTGCTTGTTCTTGGGGTTGATGTTGTTCTAAAGTTGCGCTTATTCTGTGATTTATCATTGTAGAGAAGATTTTATAAATACTTGGCAGAAGACTTATAGGCCTGTAGTTGCCTATATCTTTAGGGTCTCCTTTTTTGTAGAGCAAGGTAATAATAGATAACGACCATTGTGATAGCGTATGAGTTGTCTCTATTATCATATTGAACAATTTTGCCAGTGGAAGCGCTAGTATAATACTGACTGCTTTTATTGCATCATTTGTAATATTGTCTGAGCCCGGGCACTTGTCGGGTTTGAGTTTATTTATAATTTCTATAATTTCCGTACCTTTACTTGGCTCTATTGAGCGTTGTGATCCCTCGAATTCAGCAGATTTATTCAGATCCAAACTGCAATTGTTTTGTGTACATGGTGCGCTATATAAGTTTTTGTAAAAGTCAGTTGCAATGTTAATGAAATCTTTTCGGTTATACGCTACTACCCCAGACTCTTTTAAACTTTCAATCCACGTTTTCTTTGTTCGCAGCTCTTTGTATCCTTTTTTTAGGCTTCCTTTTTGTTCTAGATATTTTCTAAAGACTTCGGTTCTGTGTTTCTTGTAATCAATGTTTAAACATTTACTTGATAATTTGTATAGAGCCTTGAGTTCGTTCTTCATGGATCGAGTTTTGTTTTTACTTTTTTGAAGTTCTTGTCTTCTACACAGAAGTCTTCATGTGCGCTCCGATAGTATGCTGCGGTTTTTATTTGTATGATGCGATCTATGTACGTCCTGCAGACCTTTTGTTATTGAACCTATTATTTTATCATAGTACATTTGTACGGTTTCATTTAATTTTCGATCAGGCGAAGATAAGCTAGTTATCAGGCTCTCTTTATATATTTTAATATTTTCTTTGTCATTGAGTTTGCCACTTAAGCTATTTCCGTAATGTCGTCTAATTTTTATTGGTTTTGCAAGTGTTATTTGAGCTCTGAGTGGTCTATGATGTGATTTATAATTTATATTCAGTGTCTATATATTCTGAAACGATTGCAGGTGGTTTCACAGTATACAGTCTATCTCAATTTTATATTGACCATCCGGAGAGCGCCATGTCCATCGTCTTTTGGCTTTTTTCGTGTAAAAGGTGTTTATGATAGCTAGTTTATTTTCCAAGTCTATAAGCTTTTGTCGTCTGCCGTTCCTTACTCCGTACCCGTGGTTTCCCAATATTGCAATTTTGTCTATTTGTGGCTCTCCAATCTTGGCGTTAAAATCCCATCAGGATAAATTCTTCGTGTGCCATCTAGGGCTGTGTATATACGATATATATGAAAGTTGTTTATTTCTTCATCATCTGCTTTTATTGTCGGGGCATAACTTGTATTATACTTAATTTTTTATCTAGTAACTTTAAGTTGAGTAGAGCGACTCGTTCAGAAATACCAATATAGCTTTCTAAATGTTGTTTGTTTGTTTAAAATGAAGTCAACGCCATATAGGCCTGGTGTTTGTCCCGTATAGCAGAGAATGAATTTTTCATATTCATCGATTGCGTTTCCGAGTCGCCGGTCTTCTGAAATACCTATTATATCATATTTTATGTCTTCTAATGCTTTCTCCATTTCCAATATTTTTTCATAGGATGAAAGTGTTCCGACGTTGTAGGTTATTATTTAAAGATTATTATTTTTCTTCATTGTTTGTTTGGTTGCTTGTTTTGAGTGGTATGATGATGTCCTTGGAGGGTTTTGGTCATAATCTCCCGCGGTGACCAGCCGTCTTGGAAGATGTGTTTCATGTATTTTTCTATATTCTGGTTCTATTATGAAGTGGTTCTTTGGGAGAGGGTGGGGTGTTCGTTGCTATGCCTTCCTAGTGATGTCTTGGACGTTTTTATTGTTGTTATTATTTTTGCTTATTACGAAATTTAACATCCCCGGTTTTAAAATATTTTCAGAATAACTTGAAGACCTTTGTTTTGTTTGAGAAACTAGCGATTTATTCTTTTTGTTTGCATGTGGTCTCAGTTCGGTATAGCTAAATGTAAATGTAGCATTTTTAGGCGAATTTGACAAGTTCCTTTTTTGTTGTTAGTATTTGTGCTTATAGGCGTATTTTTTAATATGACCAGCTTGTCATATTTATTTATGGCTGTGTTTCCCTTCGCCCTTTCGGCTTTTACTTGCTCTTGTAGGCCTTTTCTTATTTGTAGAACTGCTTGGGGGTAATCCTCTTTCACATAGTATGGTGAATCTTTTAAAGTCCCTTTGTTTTTAAGGATATGAATTTTTCTGCCAAGTGTTGTGAAGGTAACAACTATTGGGCGTGGTTTTTCAGTCTTTTCCCTATTCTTCTTATGGCTTCCAGGTCTGCATAACCTAATTTGATATGAAAATAGTTATGTACGAAATCTATTATTTTATTTTCCATGCTGGCGTAGGAATTTTCGTCTTCTTGCAAGCCAAAAAATACCAGATTACGTTGCCTTGCCTGTTTTTCCAAATAGTTTAATCTTTGTTCTTGGTTTTCCACCCTTAATTTGAAATATTTATGATTTTCTTTTAAAATTGTGAATTTTTCTTCCTAAATTTTATTTATATTAGTTGACACCTATTCTGTCACTTCATCGCCCTTTTTATATCACATCTATATCATATTAAATTACTTATATGAATTTACACACGTTTCATTATTTCTTTTGAAATTTAGAACTGCAATAGCACTAGAGATAGAAACTGCAAGTACTTAGTCAAAAAAATTTACTGTTCTCGGCGGAAAACAAGACGCCAATGACTACAAAACCCAAAGACAACTCACATTTCGGGTAGTGGGACCTGGTGGGAGGTTGGATGTGCGAACGAGATAGATATACATACGTAATGAAAAGAGAAAGAGAGGGGAAATAGGCGGAAAACGACTCACGCTTCTCTCAATAAGTAAGCTTCAAATAACGGTCAAGTGTTTAATATGAAAATTTACCCAATCGCAAATCGAAGCACGAGCATCCAATGACCTTATAACGATACATCTCCAATTTAAAACAATCGATACGTAAGTATCTACTTACCTGCTATTATGAGATTGTTAAAATATTTTGGTTGAGCGGGCGAGATAAATAAATTCAAAGTGGACTGTATTTGCGGGGAAAGACAATAATGAAATTTACACGCGGTTGTCGAACGAAAAAGAATGGAAACAGGAATGGGCACACTACCTTGCTGCTGATGCGAGATGCTGAGGTGAAGGCTGCCGGGGATGTCCCTGGACTTTGATTACTGGTTTCCTTGCACGAGTACACTATTTATCCATGGAAAACACAATTATTGCGAAAGGTTAGATGCGGGCGCGCGCCCGGCCATTGTAGTACTGCTAGCCTTCAATCGTGGTCGCTGCCCGTGAGGCTAGCGGCGCGAGCGTAGGTACTTGCGCGCGTAATACAGCTGTCTCGCTCCTCCTTTATGCGAGATAAGGTAGGTGCGAAAGAGAAATTGAATAAAGGGGAGCGGGGGGAGTGTCGACAACTAATTAATTAAAAACAAATGCAGATCAGCGATGCAACATAGAAAAAATAACGCGGCTACTCTTTTATCATATACCGGCGTAACAATTCCCCCCCGGCTTGAAGATTTACCTTCGAAAAAGGAACAACTGACTATACAATTGCCACTAAGCTTTAGCTGCTAAATAAACAAATGCTATCTAAACTAAACTAAACTAAACCTAATCGAACAAGCTAAATTTGTTATTGAAGTTACTGTTGATTAGGCAAAGGACAAAGACGAATAACTGGTCGCAAGTACGAACCAATTGCGGTTTTAACGCGAACTATACGGGTAATCCCATTCGACCCAGGGAAAACTTCTTCTACTACCCCAAGAGGCCAATGTAATGGAGGCATATTTTCAGTTACAATAACTACGACAGTACCGACAGTAATAGGGTTCGATGGAGTATTCCATTTCTGACGTGACTGTAGCGTATGCAAATAGTCTGTCCTACAACGCTTCCAAAACGACTGAACGAGTTTATCCAATAATGAATGACGCGAGAGAAGATGAAGTCGATCTTCCTCTATTTCAAAAGCGGGCAAGTATTTTAACGGTGTAACATTAAAAAAGTGCGCTGGAGTGAGTGCAAGCGGCTCCAAGGGATCACTAGACAAGGTTCTACAAAGAGGACGCGTATTCATTACGGCCTCGACTTGAGTGAGCACGGTGCTCAGCTCTTCAAATGTAAAGTGTTTGGAACTCAAAAAATTATGTAGTTCGGGAAAGGTTACGATGAGCTCCGACGCAATTCGTACCGTTGTCCGAATACATTCGAGATACGGAACCCCGACGCGACAAAAATCTTTTAAATGCAGCCATGAAGCATGGCGTGCTCAAATCACCAGCTAACTCTATATGAACGGCGCGAGTCGTCATACAAACAAAAAGACGAACATAAGCTTTCATGGAGCGTATACCACGACCACGAGAAACTGTTACCCTGAAGGGGCCAGCATAATCGGTACCCGTGTGTACCGGTCTAGCAGCCTGAACAACACGACAAGGATGATGATCGGCCATTTCGAGCGCGATTGACTTCGAGCGAAGTTTGAAACACGGAATACATCTATGAACTATCGAACGAATCAAATTGCGTGCGGAGAGAATCCAGTATTTCTGGCGCAACATCGACATTAATAAATCTGGACCAGCGTGACAATTCACCCTATGGTGATATTCAACTTAAAGATCAACGATATGATCCTTGCACGGGAGAACTAAAGGATGCATTTGATCATACTCTAATGCGGACTGGCTCAAACGACCACCAACTCGAATGAGGCCATCCTTCAAAAAAGGTTTCAAATGTTGAAAAGCGCGACTACAAGGTTTATTTAATTTCAAATTTCTAATTTCAAACGAAAAATAAAATCGCTGAAGTTCACGAAGCACGATTAACTCAGCCTTGTTTATATCGTGCTCGCGACGAGGAAGGACTTTCAAAAATCGACAAATAAAAACAACACTACGCAAAAGAATCGAACACGATGAAACACGGCTAGCCAACTCCAAGACAGGCGACTTTTCGAGCTGCGCGGCAGCAACTAAAGAGGCTTTCTTTTCCTCTGGCGGCGTGGACCCAGTAGCGGGGTTGAAAGGACTAACAGGCCATTCATCAGGTGGGGCTTGGCACCAGGAAGAGCCATGGAACCACAACGAATGATCCAAAATCTGTGCAGGTGTTAACCCACGAGACAAAAAATCGGCAGGGTTGTCCGTACCAGAGACGTGATACAAGTTTTGCTGCGCCAATTCCAACTGAATTTTTGCCACCGTATTTGCGACAAATATATCCCAGCGATGGGGCGAAGAATGTGTCCGACACTAAGCGACGGTCGAGTCCGAGAAAGCGAAAATTCTATCTATATTAATGCGTTGAAATCGGCGATCTGATTCGCGAACACCAATACAAAGAAACATTTGTCTAATGTCGGCTGAAAGCGCGACAGCGAATAAGCGAAAGTTAACTATAATTTTAAACAAATTACCTTGGAGATTTAGATCACTGTGCAAAATATCGTTTACCGAGACATTCGAACTAGTTTTGGCGCTGCCATCTAAAACAATGCGCAACTGGCAACTAAACTAAAACGTGGTTAGTTTATCCTCGCGGACAACTCCATGGTGCGGTATGGTATACGAAGGAGCGTGCTTCGTCTCTTCGGTTTCGGGAGGCGCGGGTGAAATGGAACCTTTATACAAATATTCTACTATTACCCTATCGTAAGCCTCCTTCAACTTTGGAGATGTCTGCATTTTCCGTTCTAAACAAAAGAAGCGTTTTTCGGCTGACTGAAACGAATCTCCAAGCGAATTAACATCACCCTTAAAGGGCAGTGCGACAACATAACGACTATAAAACTCTTCACAAAGTTTATCATCCGGGCTGACAATAGGAGGGACGTTCACCTCTTCTATCTCCCAGAATTTACGGACAGCGGAGTCCAGCGGCTCAACGGTGCAACAATATGACACTGTCGAGTTACAATCAAAATAAGCGGGTGCGGAACAAACAATACCAAACTCAAGAACCGTCTCTAAGGCGAGCGGCGCGGGGTGCGATGCGTGATCTTGAACCTTATGCTGCGACAGGAGGTGCGGGAAAATCGAAGCGCCAACTAACAAATCAGTATCTCCTGGAACGGCGTAAGTATCATCGGCCAACGGCCAATCTCTAAAATTAGTCAATAATGAGGTATTGACTGCGACGGTCGGTAAAAGTTTGGTAACCTTATCGACGACTAGGGAATCCATCGAAAAACTAACATCAAAATCAAAACGCGAGTGGAATTTAATCCCTACAGAACCTTGAACGGCTTTAGTGGAACCCCCAATACCTTTCACAACATTACAGGCGGGGCGGTTATTTATATGCAAACCAAGACGACTACAACAATTTTTACTAATAAAATTACTTTGAGGAGCACTATCTAAAAGTGCTCGAACACTATGTCCCCTACCATGCGAATCGTAAACAACAACTCGAGCGGTTGCCAGAAGTACCGTAGTAGGGCTTGTGTGCAAACTTGATAGCGAGCACAGAGCGACATCGTTCGGCTGGCGGCGCGCGGCAGTGGCGCCGCTGTCGCTAGGCGCGGACAGGGACGCAAACACGCGAGTGCGCTCCGAATCGTGACTCAACGGCGCGGGCGGCTGTGACGTCACAGCGGATAGACGGTTAGGCACTGAGTTCGTGCAGCTGGAATCGACGGGCGAACTACCGGACATGGCGTTATTGTTTTCGAAGTGTAATAATGAATGGTGTCTACCATTACACTTGCGACAAAAATTATTCGAATTACAGAATGAAACACGATGTTTCTTACTGAGACAATTGATACATAAATTACTAGAACGAACAAATTTATAGCGATCGTTTGGAGTGAGTTTATTGAACTCCGAACATTTATAAAGTTGGTCATGGTGACCTTGACACAAAGAACAATTTTTCGAATGCAACACTTGCGATTGCGTAGTTATGGGTTCAAAATTAACAAAAGTGTGCGTAGACTTCGTGGGCTTACTACGATTAGTCGGACTATTTTTCGCTACTCCGTAGTTTAACGAAGTTCGTTGCAAAATTCGAATATGTTGACGAACGAAAGTTTCTACATCGTCGAACTTAGGTATTTGATGGCCACGTCTATCCATTTCAAATAAGCGAACGGTTTTGGAATCTAATTTCTTTAAACCGGTATACAAAAACAAAAAGTCACAGAGGTCATTGACCTTGAGATTCTTTAGGGTGCGAACAGCTGATGCAAAAATATCTAAGAATTTTTCTAAGTCGTGTTCATTACACGATGATCTATTTTACAAATTAAATATTTGATCCAAATAAGCGGTTGTTACTAAGCGTTTGTCTTCGTATTCGACCTTTAAAGTATTCAAAATCAAACTATAATTTTCGGCGCAAAGCGTTATACCGGCGTAAACGGCGTCTTTGATTACTGGTTTTCTTGCACGAGTACACTATTTATCCATGGAAAACACAATTATTGCGAAAGGTTAGATGCGGGCGCGAGCGCGGCCATTGTAGTAATGCTAGCCTTCAATCGTGGTCGCTGCCCGTGAGGCTAGCGGCGCGAGAGTAGGTACTTTCGCGCGTAATACAACTGTCTCGCTCCTCCTTTATGCGAGATAAGGTAGGTGCGAAAGAGAAATGGAATAAAGAGGAGCGGGGGGAGTGTCGACAACTAATTAATTAAAAACAAATGCAGATCAGCGATGCAACATAGAAAAAATAACGCGGCTACTCTTTTATCATATACCGGCGCAACCATATTTGATAAATATTTATGGTGACCCTAAACTTTAAGCAAGATTTCGGGTCCTGGCGGATCACGCATTTACTATTACCAAACCCAAACATTTAAGTACTACTCTTACTAAGTATTGTAGTATTTTTTTAATACTATGAGTTATTATTAATGATAGGAACTGTAGAAATATCTAGATAAGTTTCAAAGTTTATGAATAATTAAAGTTACTAAATCATGAAAAAAAAAATTACCATTTTTACCAAATCCAATGGTTATTTGAGCTGGCAGCGCGTTAGACAAGGACACAGTACCCTTTGAAGCTCTCTCGTCAGGACCGTTTTTAGCTAGCTACCGCTTATAAGGAAATAGCTACCCTACCGGTAAGAAAATAGATGTCATTTTAGCTCAACGAAATTTTTTGGTAATCAGTCTAGTTACAAGTGTTCTAATCTATGCGAACAAGCATAGATTAGAATACGTATAACTTTAGCTAAATATCTTGGTCCCTCTGAGTTGTAGAGAGTCCGCTGCGCAGAACTCAATAATTAGGTGTCGACGGGAACGAGAGCGGGGAGCGGGGTGACGTAAGTACCCGTACGTTACCGACAACCGAGAATAAGGGGGCATCATCGCGCTATACGAGCGAGCGCGAAGTAAGTTGAATGAATCACATGCTATTCAGCTCATTCGTTCTTAGAGTACAGTCGGGAACAGAAAGAATTGATGATTTTTAAAATTTTGTTAATTATAATGTAAATTACTTTCCGTGTTAGTTGACTGATATTGTTTTTTTTTTATATTGCTAAATTGTTTAAGTTTTTTTCAATTGTTAGTTATTGTTAAATTTCTGTTGTCGTTGATATAAACTGTCTCTCTTCAAGCTAAATCTCTGACGGTCTAGTTACAGAAAACACGTCGCTAGGTTGTTGATATGATTGCTAGATATCACAAGATGCAATAATGTTTTACTTCGGCAATCCAGAAATATGGTGTATAAACGTCTCGCAATTATAACAAAGAAAGCTGAGGCAATGTAAATTTACGTAAAAGCTGTTAGAAACCAAACATAAAATATTACCTTTACTTGATTTATGAACATTTCAAGGGGTTAATTGTGAAAGCAATGCCTGATTTGTACAGCTAAATGAAAAAATATTTTCTTCTATTAATTTTCTGATATTGTAACCATTGTAATAAAGGCATGTACTAATAATACTGTTTTTCTTGGTTTGGATTGATTTTTACGAAATTATTATTTATTTTACTTTTATAAAGTCATTATCCTCTTGCCCTTGTCCCAATTTACTTGGGGTCGGTGCAGTATGTCTAAATTCCATACTGCAAAATGTTTTGGCTTGGTTTTTATGATCGTCCGCCACCATGACACCAACTCTCCCTGGGAATTGGGTCCGTATTGGGTTGCATACATTTTAGAGGCACAACTTAAATCTGCATAACATTTTTTGGCATACTCTTCGTTTCGCATAACATACAAACAGAATAAATCATTAGGCATACTTTATTTTCCCATAACTTTTTTATAATAATGATATACCCACATAAAATGTTTACGCATTTTTTTTTTACAAAAACGATTACTAATCATAACATTTATTGGCATATATGTAGAATAACATAATGTTAACGAGTACATATTTTTATTTTAATATCTAAGCTTGAACTGTCTAAGATTGAAATGCCCACTGATTAAAAATGTCGATAGTCACTATACTGAAGTTCAAAATTTTAACACTTATATATAGAATATATAAAATACAAAAAGAAAGTAGGTAGATTAAAACGAGCGATTCTATTCTGGCTGGTCACAAGTGACCTAACACTCCTCCTCGCTTCGCTCGTTGTCGTACCTATTTACGACTTTGGTCAAGACTAGTCTAAAAAAATAACACCTAAAATATCGTTTTATATGTTACAGCTTAAAAACTTGGCTATGAGTGAGATTATTATTTACAATGGTGTCTTATCATTTCTTAAATATTCTTAGTCAAATTATTATTCATTTATGATTTAAACGGTTATCCATACCTCCATTATGCGTTTTGTATTTTGTGATAAATTATCTTTAGGCGTATAACAATTATACCCTTTACATTTATGCTGATTAAAATTATGATAAAAAAATTAGAGTAAGTTAATGTTATGCCAATACAACCATTATGCGTTTATAACACTCTGCCTATCATAATGTATGCGAGAAAACTTTATGCTGAAACTGTTATGCCAAACTAAATTATGCTGAAAAAAAATATGCGATCGAAAGGGCACCCCTGGGAATGCTATCGTTTGGTAGTTTGCCCGCCACCACACGGGTGCCTTTATAAGCCTTTCAGTAATCCGGACCTTTACAAGGGGCAGGTCGCTTTTTTACAGGGAGAGATTCTTCTTTGGTATTAGTAGTCCTTGTCTATACAATGCGTTGATGTCAGTCATAGCTATGCAATACGGCATATCCCTGTCGTGTACCATACGGGCTACTTGTGCAGCCCACGCTCCTTATCCCATGACGTCCATCGTGCTAGGTTCTACTTCCATATATATTTACGGCTCCTATAGTATCTAACGCTTTAAGAAATTGCATCTGACCATCTCTAGTAAATCTGATCTCCCAAACTTGGGTGTTTGGAGCAAGGTGACGATCCAATTTTGACGGATTATTTCTTAACTAGACGTAAGAATATCTAATTTGTTAAAGGCATTTGTTATTTAATATAAATCATGATATTTGAGTTAAACATTTTATTAAGTTACTGAAAATTTTGATGTCATTTTGAATTTTATAAATTACACAACTTAAATAATAGGTGATGAGCCCATTGCCGTGTTGAAATAGACAGACGCAGGTTGTGACTACCTGCAGTTGAAATTTTTCAAGCCACCCATAAATCACTTGACTTAACGACTTAACGTGTCTTCCGAAGTACGGAAACGCTCGCAAATGTAAATACCGCAAAGTGGTCACCCATCCACGGACCAGCCATAGTGAAAGTTGCGTAACTCAGTGGTCGTTTACAGAAAACTGATTCCGCGACGCCACGAGCCCTTCAATGAAAATTTAACTATTACGTGGGACAGGAATACACATGGTGAAAATCGGGCATATAATATGCCTCTGCCACCCCTTCGGGGATAAGGCGTGATAGATAAATAAATAAAATAAACTTAAATAAAAATAACTTCAATAAATGTGAATACAAATTCGATTTTAATGCTATTATGAAACATGCGCGTATGGTCAAAGTAGCCTATAAATGATTAAATTTATAAGCATTGTCTTCGTAACAGTACCTGCGCGAACCGAGCGCGGCAACAACTTCAGATGGACCAAGATGTTTGGCGAGAGCTGTACTACGTACAGATTCAAGGGTACAACCATGTAAAACAAAGTATTTTATCTGGTACGCCAGTTATAATTTATAAAATAACTTTGACTTGGGGTTTACGCGGGATACTCTATTATTATATTAACGTATATTATTTTCTAAAACTAGTGCTCTTGTTTTAGGTGCGAGAGTGGTGGTTCCTTGGACATAAAAGTTTTGCTAACTTGCTTATGTGATAGATAATGATTTACCGGGCGGTTCCTTTCTTATCACATTAACTGAAATGCCTGATAACACTCCTTAATATAAACCTAGTCATATGCATAGAATAATATTTTAGAGATTAAAATAAAAATGCATTTTGCGCATTCCATAAATAGAATAAAAATAGTCGAAAGTTAGAACATCCCGTTTTTGTTTATCTTATATAAAAGAAAGTCGTGTTAGTTACGCTATTTATAACTCAACAACGGCTGTACCGATTTGACTGAAAATTGGTGGGGAGCTAGCTTAGAGCCAGGAGACGGACATAGGCTTTTTATCCCGGGAGCAAGTTTCTGTGGGAAACGGGAACGGGATAACTTCTTTACGCGGGCGAAGCCGCGGGCGTTAACTAGTTTATAATGAAAGTACTCTCACTTCTGAGAAAACTGGCAACGTTACGTGTGTTTATGTTGATAAAAGGCGGCTGAATGATAAACGCTTGCTGCTTACACAATAACTAGTTACCTACTGCACCTTTAATTTTGTAAATGACTAAATAAATAAATAATAAATATCCATCACGCCTTATCCCCGAAGGGGTGGCAGAGGCATATTATATGCCCACTTTTCACCGTGTAGATTCATGTCCCACGTAATAGGTGGTGAGCCCATTGCCGTGTTGAAATAGACAGACGCAGGTTGTGGCTACCTGCTGTTGAAATTTTTAAGCCGCCCATAAGGCCTTCAACCAGGCTTAACGACTACCATTTTACTGGCAAACGGGAGCAACGGCTTAACGTGCCTTCCGTAGCACGGAAACGCTCGCAAATGTAAATGCTACAAAGTGGTCACCCATCCGAGTACCAGCCATAGTGAAAGTTGCGTAACTCAGTGATCGTTTACAGAACACTGAGACCGCGGGGCCACGAGCGCTTGTTTCCGAACTTCTCACGGTATGCCCTCAACGCTAAGGCCGCATTTTGGCGGCATTCCCCGTAAATGAGGATCGTGTCAGTGAACTCCGAGGCGGTAGGTATAATTCACTCGCGGCATCGTGACACAAAGAAAATAAACAAAAATCACGTAAAATTTCACTGTCATAAATTTCAACTAGGTAGGTACCTAATAACTTTTTCAGTACCTACAATACTCGATCAACGCTTGAGACTAGATTTTGCCTTATAAAATCTACTCTCAAGTATTTCTTGAGTGTTGATAAACTCACTTGATGAGCATGACTTCTCAACACACGATTCAATTACAAAATAAAAAATAATTTGACTTAAACCTTTAAACTAAAACCAACGAAGTGCAACTAAGAATGTAATTCATAGTAGTAGTATAAAAAATAGTGTGAACATTGGTGTTTATAACGGTATGGCGACTAAGAAAGTTACAAGATCAACTACCTTATGCTTAATATAATTTTCTATTGTAAGTGATTGTAAATTCCCAAATACACCATAAATCAATTCACTGGTAGTAGGATTTTTTTTATTGTATTCATCTAAAATCGTAAAACTTTTAATAAGACTAAAATAGTTGTTAATTTGAATAACTCAAATCAGCTGTAACAAGCAATAACTCAAACACATCAAAGCAGCCGGCCGCCATGAGCTAGAGCGGCCTTGTTCAATACGTATCGACATATCGAAACCAAATATTTAATTTTGAGTCTGTTAGTAGAATATTAAACCAAATTTAAAGTAATTGTATTTTGTCTGACTGGTATGGTATGTTTTAATTGTTTTGCTTGTACGTGGCGACCATTGTTCATTTTATTTCACTTTACCCAATGTGGGTTCTTTTTGCATAAGAGAGATAATCCTATACTCATTATTTAATAACATGATTATAATATTCTTTAAAAACTATAAATTTTAGGGATAACAATGACAGTCTTATCGCTAAGAGTGATCGCTTTCTGAAAACACAACCTTAGTATTGAAAGAGAAGGTTAAGAAAGTAATAAAAAATTACGAGTTTATAATACGTACATAGTAGTTCATTTTACTTACCGTGATGATTAAACTGTAGAAATAGCGGATTTATTTGTAACCCGAATCAATTGAGTTTTAACCTGACTCAGTAATTACTGAGTCAGGTTAAATTAAGTAATAAATATATATTATTTTAAAACCTTTGCTTGTGGTAGTGATTTTATTAAATGGCGATATTTTAATAAATATCCAAATATCGATAACTTCACTTCTGAAGTTTTTCTGAAGAATTCACTGCTGAACTCCCTAGCTATGCGGCTAGGTCAGATAGAGAGAAACATAATCTTTTTTTCTTTCAAACGAACTCTCAAAACTCTCAAACGAACGACTGAGATTTTATTAAACGGTGATATTTTAATAAATATCCAAATATCGTTATTTGTTTCACTGCTGAACTCCCTAGCTATGCGGCTAGGTCAGATAGAGAGAAACATTTTTTTTTTTCTTTTCGCACTCAAACGAACAACTGAGATTTTATTAAACGGTGATATTTTAATAAATATCCAAATATCGATATTTATTTCACTGCTGAACCCCCTAACTATGCGGCTAGGTCAGATAGAGGGAACCATTTTTTTTTTCTTTTCGCATACTCAAACGAACGACTGAGAATTGTCAACTTTATTTTATTGAAATGTGGTTGAATTTTATTTAAAAATATCTTAGTAAGATCGGCAACGTGTCGTGTCGATGTCCTAGGTACTGACCTAGGTCAATACCTACTAAGGTTCTTTTCTATAAAACACATGGTGATGAAATAAAGTAAACAAACATAAGCGTATCCTGGCTAAACTGATTAGTATTTTTGGTTTATGTTGGGGTATTTTCGCAGAAGACAACATGTACTGTACATGGTTCAAATTAATGTGATATCCTCGGTGCCACTCGGTATATGCAGTGAAATGCTATTTTCTATTTTGACGTGTAAATCCACTAAAAGTCAGTATAACAACCACCATTATACTGGGGTGAGACTGACCTTGACTTAAGACTAGACTTGGCTAAAGACGTAGAGGACTGGGACAAATTTAAATAATAAGAAAGAAGATTGAAGAAATGTAAATTAAGATATGGCTAGATAAAAGGTCTTAGTAACCAGGCCATAAAATAATTACAAAAAAACTTTGGCTTGGGTAAAATAAGCGCGAAATACACTGACAAAGTAAGCCAAATTGGGAAAAACAATTACCTATATTATCTAAAATGTCGACAGGAAAATTTAAAATTGAATCTGGAGTACAACTACTAGCTAGATTATCGAAAAAACCTGAAATTAAAAAGTTTCACCAAATTTTATTTAAAGACGGATTGAAACAAGGCAATGTAGTAGAAGTAATTGGTAACGATAGTAGCACTTCATATTTACTTATCGATTTAATTTGTGAAGCACTGGTTCCTAATAATAATACAGAATCAGTAGGTGTTCTAATGTTTAATACTACTGGACATTTTAATTACCAGGAATTTATAGATATCTTACAGAAAAGAATATATTACCAATTGAATAATTATCTAGACCCAGTACATTGCAAAGTAGAATCAGAGAGAGTACTACATAGAGCTTTGAACAACTTCTTCCTTCTAGAAATATATGATGCCACGCAATTGTACACAACAATACATGGTTTAGATAATATTTTCATGAAGCATTCTAATATATCGCTGTTGTTATTTGAAACCTTAACAGCCTTTTATTGGTCAGAGCAAGGATTTAAAATAACAAAGATGGATTTGTATATAAAAAATTTACTTGGAATGATACAAAAAGTTTCAAAAGAATACAAAGTGATTTTAATATACACACGCCCCACTTATTTCAGTTCAAGCAAGGGTACAGACGACATAGAACTAAGTGAGATTCCAAATAATCTTGACATTATGGTCCAATTAGTTGAACATAGTAAAGAAATCTATCAACTAAATATAAAAACATCTGATTCTTATTACAGTAAATATTTGCATTATCTAGATGGTATAATAAAATGGAAGTAATGGAGCTGTTGCTTTATTTTCGGTCCCAATAACTTATGAAATGAACTATAGCATAAATATTTTATGTAAACTTCGTGAGTTTCAGCTTATAATGGCAAATATTGATTATATTTGAATTACATGTTCATACATTAACGTTATGCAAAATACTACTAAATAGCTATACTGTAATATTTTTCATCACCAACCTTAAAAAAAAGGATGCATATTATTATTATTTATAAGTACATAAAATTGATGGTTCTTAACCTAGGTACTATATACTTAAAATAACTAAAAATTATGATTAGGAATTTTCACTTCAAAACAACATGGTGCATAACCAAAAAACGAAGATTGTATTTTTACAGCTATAAAATTTCTCTCAATATCGAAAAAAAAAAAAGAAATTCTTATACAGAGTCACAGATTTGTGAATACATTTTTTTTTAAATTTATGTCTTGAAAAAAGATCCAACCAGTTTGATTATTAGTTTTTGGTTGGTATTTTTTCAAACACATTTAATTTGAACATAGCTACAGAGGAGGTTCTAACTAGTTCTATATCAAAATAATAAAAAAGCAAAAAATAAAATTTATGAAAATGTTTTTTATAAGTTTTTTAATTTCTACATTCGGTTTTTTTGTAACGGTATTAAAAAATCTAATAAATAATACTGACAGAGATCACAAGAATGAGATACATTAAATACTAAGTCTCTTAGATCACCTACTATATCACATCATGAAATAAATCACAAACATAAATGCAGCAAAACCATGACTAAAATAATTGAGATTTTCCCATTTGCCCATAGTATGAAAGTAAGAATAACCTGTTTCCTGGATTGAAAATGATGCTTCAAACATGACACCAAGGTAAGCAAGATGTATAATAGTTATTATTGAAAAGACAGTGTTTGTAATAATTGCCAGAATACTATTTTTCTTATATCTATGATCACATTGTTTAGGACAAGGGTTTGCCAAACAACAAACTTCAAGAGCAGCTGCTACTTTATATCTTAAATTGTACTCTACATATGAAAATGTACCAATGCTGAGTAAGACTGCTGAAAACTGGAAATTTAAACCATGGAGTAAAGACGACACAACATATGTAACAAATATAGCTATAAACTGTCCATATGGTTGAAAAGTTCTGAAAACATAATTCTTTAACCATTGATGCATTGGCATGTTCCAATATATAACAACTTGTACTAGAGATCTTGGCAGTTCTATAAAAGATGGCTTAGTTATTTGTACTTCAGAATGACAGTCATTTGTTAGACCAAATCCTGCACTGATCATTGATACAGTAGACATACTTGACACAAAATAATGGGACATTCTAAATGACTGTGCATCTCTATATGCAGTTAACCAATTAGATATTTCATCATCAATGTACCATGGCACAAAGCAATTAGACATAAACAAAAATAGCATAGACATAAATAAATTTCCAAGAATTAATTTTAACCATCTCCTTGATAAAAATTTAACATCAAGGTATTGACTGTAAGAATGAAATGATATCCATGGGCCAAGAATACAGTTAGCGGGGCAAAGTACATACCCTCCAAATTCAACAGGATTAATCATTTGTTTGAAAAGATCTCTGTCTAATTCAATAGCTACTGATATTATTTTCATAGCTGCAATCATTTGGATACCCCTAATTTGTTGCCACATCTTTGGATTTAGCACATACAGTTCACTTGCTATCAAAAACGTAATAACAGCTATGGACATGAACAAGCCGCGTATTTTTTTTAATACAAAGGATATTAAAATGATTAAGATATAACTGCAAGTTGTAAGACCAACTGTCCATACAAAAGCGGGTCCAACATTATGGTATAGTAAAAAACTTCCTATAACTAAACTTAAGCTGTGTCGCACATTATGAGGCAACGGTACAAACTGTATAAAAAGCCGCAGAATAATATTAGCGATGATTAAATCTTTTGCGAATCGCAGACCTTCATATATAGTGGGTTCACCACATAGAGAAATATAGGTCCATGCAGATTCTGTGTATTCATCTTCGTCTTCCATAATTTATTACGATTGTGCAGATTTCTTCCGTACCTACGTAAAATAACTACTTTATTGTACACTAACAGTGCATAGTTTCCACCATAAAACATGTCAATTCCTCAATTGAATTTAGCAAAAGCAGGTTTAATGTACAGTAAACTAAAGGAATTATCGATATCCGCTAAGTAAGTTTCATTTCACTTATTATTTTCCCTTGGAATATTTGTTGGTATATGGAAACCGGTGCGGCGATGCCATGCCAGTACCAGTCCGGTCTGACAGCTCATGACAGCTGTCATTTTTTTGAAGTGAAAACTTCTTTAGCGGCGTTGAGCACTTTTTCTGTAATGGGTATAAAATCTTAAACTCGCGTCAGGACACGTGACCTGATCGAAAAAGCGTAAAATTTTTATCATCATCATCTTTACGTCGATCCCGGTCAATTTTTGAAGGAAAAACTTCTTTTAGCGCGGTACGCATATTTTTAGATGAGATAAAATCTCTGGACTCGCGACCATAACCATCATCATCATCTAACGTTGATTCCGGTCATCTACAGGTCTTATTAAATAATGCTGTGCAATCAATTAGGACTCTTTCAGTGTAGAATTATTTTTTATCATCATCATCTTTACGTCGATCCCGGTTAATTTTTGAAGGAAAAACTTCTTTTAGCGCGGTACGCATATTTTTAGATGAGATAAAATCTCTGGACTCGCTACCATAATCATCATCATCATCTAACGTTGATTCCGGTCATCTACAGGTCTTATTAAATAATGCTGTGTAATCAATTAGGACTCTTTCAGTGTAGATTTATTTTTCATCATCATCATCTTTACGTCGATCCCGGTCAATTTTTGAAGGAAAAACTTCTTTTAGCGCGGTACGCAATTTTTTAGATGAGATAATTTTTTTTTTATCATCATCATTAACGTCCATCCCGGTCAATTTTTGAAGTGAATATTCTTTTAGCGCGGTACGCTTATTTTTAGATGAGATAAAATCTCTGGACTCGCGACCATTATCATCATCATCATCTAACGTTGATTCCGGTCATCTACAGGTCTTATTAAATAATGCTGTGTAATCAATTAGGAGTCTTTCAGTGTAGATTTATTTTTCATCATCATCATCATTAACGTCGATCCCGGTCAATTTTTGAAGAAAAACTTCTTTTAGCGCGGTACGCAATTTTTTAGATGAGATAAATCTCTGGACTCGCTACACCCCGTTACGATACGCAGCTATAGTGTGTGCATATATGCATGTACCAACGCGTCTAGATAAATAAATTATTAATAAATTGAGTTTTCACTTCTGTCGGCACTCCCGGAGTGGTTAGGTTTTTTTAAATTGAATTCGCCTTGGTTAGACAAAGGAAACTCAATCCACACAGGCTTGTCATTGGTATTCAAATCTTTGTGTTTTGTCATGAATGTCCTGTCCTTTGTCCATGTCAAGTCCAATCCTAAGTCCTTTGTCTATGTCAAGTCCAATCCTAAGTTTTTTTTTTATACCACAGGTGGCAGACAAGCATACGGCCCACCTGAAGGAAAGTGGTCACCGTAGCCTATGGACGTTTGCAACACCAGAGGTGCAGCACTCGCGCTGCCGAGCCTTTAAAAACCTTCTAAGACCCCTTTTGAAGAACCCCATACTGTAGACGTTCGGGAAAACCCAGGCAGGGAGCTCATTCCACAATCTAAGCGTACGCGGAATAAAGCCTTTATCTGACCTAACCGTATGTGAGCGCACCAGACGCAAATTGTGAGGGTGAACATCCTGTCTATGGCGAGCGGTGCGATGATAGAAGGTAGCCGTAGGCATCATGTCAAACAATTCCTCAGAGCACAGACCGTTGTATAGGCGATAGAACACACATAAGGAGGCGAAGTCTCTCCTATCACGAAGGAGCTCAACAACGCCTGCTAGTAGAGGATCGTTGACAATTCTCATAGCACGCCCTTTTACCGAGTCAAAAGGTCGAAGCTGGTATTCTAAGTCCTTTATCGTTGTCAAGTCCAATCCTAAGTCCTGTGTCCCAGTCCAGTAATTGCCTTACTGGGCTGGGCATAGACAGAGAATACTATAGACGAATTGATAGCTTTTGTTTCACTCACACAAGAAAGAAAGCGACTTATGCCGGTCTAGTGTAAAGAAAAGAAACATAATGATTAAATTTTTTGTTTCATCGAGCGTGCCGATTTTTCCAGCACAATCTTGAGATTGAGCGAAACATAGTTTGACAGCTGTTTTGCAGTTCATTGTCATTCATCATGTTGTTCAAAGGTACAAAACTGTGTTATATTTCATTGTGGAGTAATATGACGAACTAAATATTTATTGAAATCAATTAAAGATGGTGCGATGTAGTGATTTAAATTGTAACAGTGATTTTGAAAAAAATCTGTATCTTTTCATTCGTAAGTGCTACAAAGTTTTATCAGTTACTACGTTTTAATAGAAGTATATTGTGCATCTTGCATTCAAAGCCAGTGTCGCCTTATCATGTATGCTAAATTACCCCAGATCTGATTTTATTTATAAAACAAAATGCTGGTCGTATCGTACATGCCACATTTATTTAAACTTAATTAACGCACAAAAATGGGAGACGTACAGAAAATTAACTTTGAGATATATATAGAACTTTAAGATATATACGGAACTACTTTGATGAAGATAGATCCCAGACGTAGCACGCAGACGTTGCTCCTCATTTTAACATAAGCCAGTACCTACTGTGCGTGTAAAATGGTATAATATTGTTACTTTTTTTTTGTGGAGTGAAATAAAAAGACGAGTGTACTTTAGTGAGTCGAATACTTTAGAACAATTAAAACAGCGCATAATAGACGCTTAGACGCTTAGACGCTTTTACTGAAGTGAAACGCCAAAGAACCATACTTCTTTCCCTTAAAAACAATTCAATAAAACGTGCTCGCGTGTGTATTGATAATGTAGGAGGACATTTTGAAGTTAACTTTCACTGTTCATGCGGTTAGGCTGTGGAACTGTTTACCGCTTGATATACAAACATGTCAAACAATTTCTCTTTTTAAAAAAAAGCTGAAAGATCATTACATTTCCTCCTTACCTTAGCTTAGGTATGTATATATATGTCTAAATATAAATATATGTTTAGAGTATATATGTATATAATATGTATGTATATTATAATTTATCAATATTTATTAACTTATGTATATGTGTAACTATAGTTTATGTAAGTTTATTAACCTACGCACACTACATAGCTCTGTTTTCTACAATTTCTCCTCTCTCAGGCCTACTGGAAGAGATTTCTTTTGAAATAAGTAGACCTATGTACAATGTTTTTTTTTTCATAATTTTTTTTTTCTTTTTGTAATTTGAGCTCTGTGTATACATAAATAAATAAATAAAATAAATAAATAAAAATAAATTAAAACACATGTAAGTTATTTTGTTAAGTTTTGTAAATACATAAATTATTGTAAATTGCAATCGGTTGATTCTAACTTTTTAAATAAGCCAAAATTATTTTTTATGCTCAAGCTTTAGATTTCAAAACTTAAGTAATCTTGATTATACTTAATTACAGTCTAATAACTTTTTCTTATTTTTCAAAACTGAACTAGTACCTACGAAAAGTAATTTTGCCGGTCCTAAGCCCGGTTAAGTATGAAGGAAAAGTTAGAATAAAGTGTAGTATTTGGATTTTAAGCTATTTGATAACATTATCATCGCGGGGTCACTGTGCGTCAGAACGAGACCATGTGATAAACAGATAGCAGTAATGTTATAAATGAAGTTCGAAAATATGGCCATAATTTCAGATATTTAGGGATAAAAAAAAAATTAGATTTTTTTTTCATTATGATTTTTAACTATGCCTACTTAACCATAAGGCTTTATATAATAGGCCCCCGAAGTTATTGCCATGAATAAAAACGATTGGTGTATAATGATACTACTTACCACGTAATTAACGTTACTTATATTTTGTGCGACATAAGTTTAGGCCTGGGGTATATTGTAAATAACTACTCTCGGACCTCCCAACCATAACCTACGTGTATTAGCGCCCTGGCTTCATTATTCAGTTAGCACCAACATGCAGGCGAGGTGGAGATCTGGATTGTGATTCAAGTGGAAGTAGTTTATAGACACGCTATTACATACCTAAGATGTTGTCGGAACTGCTCTAAACTTCAATATTTTATTTTACACTATACTATACTATCTTCACGCTGTATCCCTGACGGGGTAGTCAGAGAGGACAGATCGCCAGGCTTCGCGATCCATACATACTTCTTTCGCTTCTTCGAGATTCATCAATCGCTTCATACACGCACGTCTGGGTATCCGAGTACTTTTGACCTTTCCGTTTTTGAGCAATCTGCTCACGTGGTCTTCATATGTAAGTCTCGGCCTACCCTGACTCCTTCTACCCTCTACTTTTGAACAATATATATTCTTCGTCAATCGTTCCTCACTCATTCGTTGGACGTGTCCAAATCACCGGAGCACGCCCTTTTCCAGCTTAACGCTGACACTTTCATTCAAACCTGTCATATTGCTTATCACTTCGTTACGTATTCGGTCGGCCAAGGTAACGCCGCACAATTTTCGAAGTGATCGCATCTCCACAGCATTCAATTTACTTTCATGCATCTGCTGACATATCCAGGTTTCACTACCGTAAAGCAAAGTTGGCACTAGCACTGCGTTATGAATCGCCATGCGTGCTTCTTTTACGATGCTTTGTCGCTTTACTAACGGAACAAAGCACCGTTAACTTTGTTTCCGGCAGCTACTCGCCGTTCTACATCCAAATCACATCTTCCATCCGCGCTAAACATACTTTCTAAATACACAATTTAATGAAATTGTGTATTTAGAAACACCCAAAGGTATAAAGCAAGTGAATGCACTTGCTCTAGACGTTCCTGGTTTACCCTAATCTCGCATTTAGTTCTTACGTCACCTCTTTCAAATACTAGAACCTTAGTTTTACTTGCATTCAAGCGAAGACCCTTACTTTCACACTTCTCTTTCATATTAGTAACTAATGCCTGAAGGTCGGCTTCTGATGAGGCCATGAGCACCTCATCATCAGCGTACAGCAGACAGTTTACTGTAAAGTCACACAAACTCACACCCATATTAAAATCTTTCAACTTCTGCAGGCAACTGTCCAGATACACTATGAACAGCCAGGCGGACATGACACATCCCTGTTTGACGCCTGTACAGACATCAAAAAGAGGTGACACATCCCCCCCTACTCGCACGCAAGCAAACTGCTAGGACTAGGTAGCTAACATCATAAAAATATCGTGTGTGTTATTCCAGACAACGGCGTACCCAGGGGAGGGTAGCCGGCTCTGCTGGTTTGGGTGTTATCCCGCATCTTTGTAGTTTAGTTTGGATCTCGCTTCTTTGGGCGTAAGGTGAACGTGAAATCATAATGTCAAGCCGCCGTCTTGGGCCTGCTTCTGTAAAAACAGCGGGCAAGTCCATCCAGCGTACTTTAAAAAAAGTTATTTAGAAATTTTATTAAAAATACCTGTTTTATCTATTTATTTCCCTATGTATAATATATAAGAATGTTTATCATTAGTCTAGATCCAATAATACAAACTTATATGAGAGTACTTTGGGCTAGATGGCACTGTGTAAAAAATATCCCACAATATTTATTTACTAGTGGAAGCCCAGCGGTTTACACTACAGAACTGGATAAAATGTGGCTAAGTCACTTCTTATAGATATTATAAGAGTGATTAAGAAAGTCCTATTAAAATCGGTTCAGCCTTGTCATAGCTTAGCCGGAACAAACAGACAGAAAAACATTTAAAAAATATTTATTTATCTAGGTATATCGTATATTGTGAAAATTTATTAATTTGGAATTACAAACAGACACTCCAACATTATTTATCTTTATATATTTAAACATAGTCAAATAAATAAATATAAGTAAAATAACAAAATTAATTTGAAAAAACCTTAACTCCAAAATATACATATAGTTAAACGAAAAACCCTTAAAAAGTATAATTGAATCCAAATAACATATGTCTACTGTGAGTTTTCGAGGAGCCGGCTTCTCTGGACACCATTGCACACCTGATTGCAGCATTAGGTCGAAGTTATCAAGTAATATTCATTAAACGATTATACTGGCACGTGTTAAGCACTTAATCGAGTAATCATACCTACGCTAAAAATAACTTTTATTTCATCAATTATTACTTACGTAATACATAATTTTGAACAATAGCTGATACTTTTACACCGCTGGACTGATATTAACCAAAAAAATATAAGAACCACCGCCAAAAAACAAGCTGTCATATGAAAAAAAACCGCATTGAAATCGGTCCTTCCGTTTGAGAGCCACGATACCACAGACACACACACCGATATCTACATCAAACTTATAACACCCCTCTTTTTGCGTCGGGGTTAAATAAACGTAACATGAAACATTTTAAGAAATCTGGGTACGCCCATGATTCCAGGTCTATTCGTCGTGATTGAATAACAAACATCCACATATCGTCCAAACATTGATATATGTAATTATGTGTGATTGTAAACATACCTCAGTGTGACAGCCAGTCTTTCTTCTGGTGAGACAGCTAATTTCATATTTGTATCTTCATGGAGGATGCCAGGTCGTAAAATTCTGCACAGTTCATCGAAACTTTCGACACTCATTCTGAAGTAACAGCAAAATGTTTTTGGATATGCTCTCAATTTCATGAACAGTATATGTAATTTTCCTAGTGTTTTCGCTGCCGTCTTCGGTTTCTAAAGACAAGTGCACAGATTACAGCCGTTTCTACGAAGTTCATTTTGATGACTGCGTAAATTTTTTAAGAAAAAGTTGCGTTGCTGTCGCAGACGTGCGCGCACCTTAACAAATCGCTGCAACGAGACGCGACAGAGACAATAAAATCGCCGTGCAACTTACTTGCTCGTGCGCGCACGCCCTAGTGTCAAATCTCTATAGAAAGCGTCAATTAGGATTCTTCGTCTTCCTGTGTCCCAGCCCCGTAGACAGAGAATACTATAGACACATAGTCAGCGTGCCGCAGAAAGGGACAGGTAGTGTTATAACTGGGTTACCATATGAAGAAATTTTTCCCATATTTTGTAATATTAAAATTCTAAGTATCCACCTACGTGCTTTTGATAATTTGGCTTTTAGTTTTTGGAATTGTTGTGAGCGACTCCTAATCCCGTAAGAGCACATGCGTAGTAGTCTCATCCGTTAGCTAGCAGTTACACCGCTAGTAGTTGAGGGTATTTGGAATCACCTTTACACTCTTATACAAAATACCTGAACTCCTTTACAAACATTTGCGGATCAATCAAATATTTGTCCTCACTGTTGCATACACTACCAACTGCACCACAGAGGCATGATAGGTTCTAGTTTTCGTCAGTAAATAATACAGTATGTTATACTTTAAATATGTTTATTTAGTATTGCAGGTAATTGACATAATAAACATTTGTAAGCAAGCAGAGACTGTTATAAAAAAAACGTATCTCTCAAAAAATATATATTATTATATATATGTCTTTTAAATTCATCACTATGTAATAGTCTTATTCTTCTTTTTATATAAAAACTTTTGTTCAAAATGTTTGCTGCAAATTCTTGAAGTTGGTTTTGGTGACCAATTGGTTCGTCCTGTAGCTGTTATTATAAAAAAACATAACAAGTGCTTAAGTATATTCACATGCAATGCAAGCTGATACACATGCTGACAAATGAACAAGGTCGGGCACAGGGGTGGATACCTACTAAAACAGATTAAATGAAAGATATTACAGCTGCTACTATTAGTCTAGCATAGCATACACCGACCACTATTTACCGAAAATTTGGGCGAACCGAGACCTCACGGATGGGTAATACAATATTTAAAATAAAATATGGGATATGGGGATGAAGAGTAGAAGCGTGCACGTCGCCATCCCTGCCAGCTACGGCTGCAATTCTTGATAAATGAATTGAAATGTATTAGTTCTTGAATCCTTTATTTTATACTTGTTTTAACATTAAGCTTTTATATCTACATTTTCTCTGTACGACATTTTCTCAAGCACACACAACAATTGCGTAACGAGACTGACCACAAACAATATACAGTACCTTAGAGTATTAATATAAAATATAAATGTACCTATATTACTTAACACGCCTCCTTACATTTATATTTTATGAAAATTAATTTAAAATATCTCTAAACTAGTTCTAACAAACATGAAAAATAATTCTACAATACACAAACTTTCACTTCACTTTAAAATAAAACTTTTAAGAAATCAAACTTAAAATGGATCTGAATTTTTCAAACTTATTTCTTCCAAGTGATTTAGTTAATATATCTGCAATATTTTCTTCAGAATCTATTTTAATTACTTCTATATTACCTTTCTTAACATGCTCGTTCACAAAGTGATACTGTACTTCGATATGTTTTGAGTTCTTAGTAAAATTCCCGAATTTTGCTATGGTTAATGCACCAGAATTATCCTCATAAATTTTAATTGGTTGATTTACTTCTATAAACATCTCAATAATTATATTTCTCAGAAATATTATCTCTGTAACAGAATCAGACAAAGCTACATATTCAGCAAAGGTTGAAGCCTTTGTTACAGTATTTTGTTTCTTAAATTTCCAGTAAATAATATTTCCATAGAATCTAATAACATAACCCGTTGTTGAATTTCTTTCCACTATATCTCCTGTCCAATCAGCATCAACATAACAATCTATTAAATCAACATTACAATTTTTAGAAAAACTTAATTTTAAACATTTTGTTAAATATTAATATTTAAGAATTCTTAAAGCATATTTAAAATGTGTTTAATTATAGCAGTTTTGAAATCTGCTTAAATAATTAACACTAAAAGATATATCCGGTCTAGTGCCAGAACTTATGTATAAAAGAGCACCTATTAAATTTCCATACTTAATTTCTTTGTTTAATTCAGATTTATCTAGTTTAAGATTTACTTCCATTGGCGTTTTGTATAATTTAGAGTGCTGAATATTATATTTTATTGCAAGTGACTCAATATACTTTTCTTGACTTAGCGTTAACTTATTCATTATGTTTTTATATTCATAATCAATATTTATTCCAATATAATTTTTAGTAGTAGACTTGATGTAATAGACAAAATAGTTGCAGAGACAAAAGTTGCTCGTGCGTGCATGCCCCACGAAGAACACCACTGCAACATATCACTTTCATTTACTTATCCCGGTCACTCCCATTCGCACGAATACGTGAACCCTCAAGTTTCTGATAATGTTTTTAGGCGCGATGGGAGTGCATCCGACTGCTACGCAAGAGGTCGTGGGATCGATTCCCACCCACGATAAAACTTTGTGTGATGAGCATGATGGTTTATTCTGTGTCTGGGTGTTATTTATCTATAATCCGTATTTAGAAATATATAAATATGTTTATCAGTTATCTGGTTACCATAGTATAAGCTCTGCTTAGTGTGGAATCAAATAGCGTTGTGTGAGTTGTCCCAACAATATTTATTTATAAGTATTTAATTTATTGTGCAAAAATTTTAGCTTCACACGCGGTTTTCTAAACCGTGTTAGTTTTTTGACGCACATCAAAGCGCGAATTAAGTTACCGACAACAAAGTTATTATAAAAAAATACATTATTCAGAGTGACAGAGTTACAGCTAGTACAATAATTGTCTAATTTTACAGAATATTCGTCTTATATACTATCTGAAAGCTAATTCCGCATTTTACCAAATGACGCATGTCCTAGATAAATGTGCTGACTATCATCGAATGTTTTAGAAGTATGTTAGCTGATGAAGCTAATATTAGTGGTTTGGGGTTCCTTAACTCACGCGTACCTTCGCATAGTCTTCTCGACATTCGTGCGACCAGTTGTGCATGCCATTGCGAAAGTAATTTTCAAAATTCGTGGCATCTACCGAGTGTGTAACGTGCTAATATTTAATCATGGATTGGAACAGCAACAATGTGTTAAAGTTGAACAACAATATGTTCCATTTCAACACGTCAATGGGCTCACCACCTGTAATGTGGGTCAAAAATGCATACGGTGAAATATGGGTATACCTACAGTATGCCTCTGCCTACCCCTTTGGGGATAAAGGCGTGGCAATATATTTGTATGTGTGTGAAATATTTGATTCAATAACTAGTTATTTCGTGTAAGCAAGTAATAAAATGCAAAGTACCTACCTAGTTCTTTCGCCGTACAATCTAATCATCCAAATACGTCTTCTCCTCCTTAATTAGCGATTGTTGCGATCCGCTCTATGCAATATATGATATTAGTAAGCACATCATCTTCACTGTCCATTGTTCACAAAATTGCTAAAAAAAACGTGCTATAATGAAAGACATTGAGTGATATATCGGTCTTAGACCAATGGTCTAAGATCACAGTAAACTGCGAATTTACATTTTACCAAATAAAGTCCACTGAAAGCTGCATTACCGCGTCTATCATGCCATGCACTATAGGAGATACTACGCGACATGCGACGCGACGGGAGGGTACCCTGCCACGGCTTGCTAGTTGCGACGGCGACGGTGTCCGCGCGGGACGTATTTGGAATGGCGTTATCATAACTGGCCCGTTATTTTCTCGAATCGAATTTATTTCTTGCCCAAAATATAATTGATTACAGACAAGGAATACATTCAGTAAATAGACAAAGAGGAGTGTATGGACAGATTCATACTTTGTACAGAGATTATCCCGTAATTTTTTTTGTAAGGCAGGGCAACAGTGGTAGCACCACTCTCTAGGATGCTTAAGCAAGGAAATACATATCAAAACTTGGTAACATATATAATACTAGCAAATGGGTACAAATTAACAACTAACAGAAAAAATATAATACTCTAACTTTTTTTTCTACTTCTCCACTGACATTCTCTGTGTCAATACAAAATTATACTTTCTTTTACATTATAATGCTATGAGATTATAACTATGAAACAAACCTCTTTACTTCAATAGTCCTCCGTTAAATCTCATGCATCACTCACTCATCTCTCATTCACTCAATCCCATACCATTCACGCACCACTCAAACTTGCCTCTTGGCAATGGCTTGGTCAAGGCATCGGCCATCATTCTTTCAGTTTGTCGATACTTCAACCTTATGATATCAGATTCGACTGCATCCGTCAGAAAATGGTATCAGATATCAATATGTTTGGTACGTTGATGATGCACCGGGTTTTTAGCAATTGCAATGGCTAATTGGCTATCTGAAAAATCGGTAATTGCGTTCTGTACCTCTTTACCAATCATCTCTGCTATAAATCTTCTAAGAAATGCAGCTTCTTTAGTTGCCTCAGATAGTGAGACATATTCTGCTTCAGCAGTACTAAGAGCTACTGTGAGCTGTTTAGTGCTCTGCCATGATACTGCTTCTCCTTGAATAAGACACACTGAGCCAGAATATGAACGACGATCGCTATCACCTGCATAATCGGCATCAGCGAAAACTTCTAGCAATTCGTCCTGTTTTCCTCTCATGTATCTCAAGCCAAATGCCTTTGTCCCTTTGAGATATCGTAGTACCCGCTTGGCTGCGATCCAATGTTGCTCCTCGTAACACTCATTAAACTGGCTTAAGTAGTTACACACCACTCACCACATGAGCTATATCTGGTCTCGTGCAAACTGCTAGGTACATAAGTGAACCTATTAATCCTCGATAAGGAATGTTCTTATCTGGTTGTCTACCATGTACAGGCTTCTCTAGTCTTTGGCCTGTCTTCCATGTGATATACTCTCAAAACCTTGTCTACATAATATTGCTCTTGAAGTAGCTTAATCTCACTAGCATCTTGTACAATTTGGATTCCAAGCATTAACTCAGCTTTACCAAGATCTTTCATGTCAAAGCTGGATTTCAGTTGACTCTTTACCTTAAGCATTTCAAAATTCATTATTCCAAAAGATTAAAATGTCACCAACATACACAGCAATGATAATTATTTTACCATCCTGTGATTTTGTATAGACGCACGGCTCATTTTCTGATCTTTTGAAATTAAACCTCATAAGTACAGAATGAAGCTTTAAGTGCCATGCTCTTGGAGCCTGCTTCAGCCCATACAGTGACTTCCGTAAAAGACAGACACAATCCTCTTTGCCTTTTACCTCAAAGCCTTCTGGTTGCTTCATATAAACGGTTTACGTTAGATCATCGTTTAAAAATGCTGTGTTTACGTCCATTTGATCAACTTTTAATCCCACTCGAGCCGTCAAAACCATTAACACTCTCAAAGAACTGTGTCTTACTACAGGTGAAAATGTGTCAAAATAATCAATGCCTCTGCATTGACTGAAGCCTCTTGCAACGAGTCCTGCTTTATAACGAATATTTCCCCCTGCCTCTTCTTTGATTTTAAATAACCATTTAGAATCAACGATGTTGCTTGCTCGTGGTGGCTTCACAAGTGTCCACGTTTTGTTTTTGTTTTAAGCCTCTAGCTCCTCCTCAATTGCAACTTTCCACTTTGTTACAGTCTGTCTATAAAGTCGTGACATGAATGTTTGAGGAACTAACATTAATCATGTGTCTGGCAACACCAACCATAAATACTTCTGCCAACTTCTGATGTCAATGCTGTCATCGAGTTAGAGTGGTTGAACAGTTTTCCTTTGGTATTTTTTATTGTTGTGTTTAAACTGAAAAAAATTAACACCAAACTTGGCAGAAAAGTTTCAAAAATGAGTAAAGTAAATTGGAGTGGGACGCGGGAAGTGATTTTTAAAGTTTTCCAGCGATGTATGGCGGAGTGCGAAGCTGGACGAATTTTGTGGGATTTGGACGATGTTTATGGGCGAACTGCATCTATGACTGGTATGTAATCGTGTTATTGTTTGTGTTTAACCTACCCGAATTTAAAAATTTACATTATTTACGTTTTGGAGACCAAAAAAGGCATTGTTTACATTGTACATATTAAGGTTAGATGAGCCAGAGTATAGGTCATATTATAGTACGACCACAAATTTTTGATACTTGAAGATGGTATAAATTAGTCATAAGTTATCCAATTATAAATTTGAATCAGTTTCTTAATGTCAATAAGTTATTGTTTCTATTCCATTAACATTTTTAAAACTTATCTTTTTCAGGAAGATCAGAGAGTATAGTTAGACGGATAGTCAACGAAGGCTTTAAAAATGATGGAAAGTTTGAAACTCCTGGGAAACATAGGAAAGGCCGGCCAAAGAAAGAAATGGATAATTTTAATATTTGTGCTCTGCGCCAAAAAATCCAATTCTTTAATACAGTGTAAAAAGAGGTAACATTGTCCGTAGTTGCATGTTTTTGTGTGCATGACTAAAAAGGCTACATTTATCTAAAACAAACATTAAATTTATGTACTTACTCGCTATTTTGTTCTTATGTATAATTATAATCGTTGGTCATTACTACTAATATAGTCAGCAAGTATTATTTTACAAAGGTGGAATGACTTTATACTTTTAATATCTGAGGGTATTTTGTTGCAAAGACTTTTTGTAGTTACCAATAGATAGCAAACTTCTTGTAGGTACAGTCAGATGCACAATCAATGGAATCCTTTGATATTTCAGGTACCGACTCTCAGAAAATTGCAGGTGATCGCCAAAACTGACTTGGATTTTGATTGCAGTCTCGTAATGCTCAGGAAAATTTTAAAAGCAATCGGATTTAACTATAAAAAATGTCAAAACAATAGAAAATCTTTAATCGAGCAATCACATATTGCTGCAAAGCGAAAGGAATACCTGGCAATCATAAAAAAAAATCGAGATTTGCCAGAAGAATTGAGAAAAGACATAGTTTATCTCGATAAGAGCTACATTCATTCTTCATATAAGGTAAAGTCTTTGTTCTTTTTATGTACGTACCTATAATATTTGTTTTATTATATTTTATATTATTATTCTACTTTCTATTAATTATATTATATATATTATTTTCCCACCAGGTCACAAAATGTTGGCAATCTCCAAACATTGAAGGTGTCACAAAAGACATATCTAAAGGAAAGCGTTACATCATAGTCCATGCTGGAAGTGAAAAGGGGTTTGTGCCAAACTTCTTATATTTTCTGGCAGAAATAAACTAGAAGACTACCACTCAGAAATAAATGCGCATAACTTTACCAAGTGGGTTAAAGAAAAGCTTATACCAAATCTTCATGATCCTTCAATCATAGTTATGGATAACGCGCCATACCACTCCGTCCTGATAAATAAGACGCCCTCCGCTAGTTCCCGCGTAGACGAGATAAAACTTTGGCTATTAGAAAATAATATAGACTTTGATCCCACGCTCAGGAAGCCAAATTTACTGAATTTGGCTTCTTAGGAGAAGTCCTGATAAATAAGACGCCCTCCGCTAGTTCCCGCGTAGACGAGATAAAACTTTGGTTATTAGAAAATAATATAGACTTTGATCCCACGCTCAGGAAGCCAAATTTACTGAATTTGGCTTCTTATGAACTCTTAGGAGAATATGGGCACGCAGTGGTACGGCTTCCGCCGTATCACTGTGATTTGAATCCTATAGAGCTCATTTGGGCTAACCTAAAACAAAAAGTAGCAGAACGAAACGTGATGTAAAGCAACTTGCTGAAGAGGCCTTCAGCAGCATCACACCTGAAACATGGAAAAACTGCTGCCATCATGTCGAGACACTCGAAAACGAGTACTACGAGCGATGACGTAGTTTGTATCGAGACATAGAAGAGTTGATTATTCGCTTAGGCGATGATAGCAGCAGCGGTGACAGCAGCTGTAGTGATGACAGTGCTGCTGATGAAAGAGGCAACGAAACGTTTTTTGATGTTGAATATTTAGAATCCGATGATGAGTGAAAGAGATTAATGTCAGTTTTATATTATGTTTTATAATTAGTTATATAAAATTATTATAACTATAGAAAATTTATTTTGTTTTAATTAAAACTGCTTTGATAAGCGGTACTGTAAATAAAACAAACAAAATATGACTAATGTGTCTTATTTGTTTACCTACTCATTTTACTTAAACAAACTGCTAGTATCAAAATCGTTTTGGTCACACTATACAGGGTTGCAACACGCATGTAGGCAGCGCCATCATTCATTGTCAAGACTTTATAGACAGACTGTACATCCTCTCTGGACAGTGTTTCCTTGACAGTTAAAGGATCGTTGGACATAGTAGTTGCTTGATAAGTAACATAATCTGGAATCTGTTTTGCAGTCCTTTGACACTGTGGGTATCTCCTAGCTGACTGACCGTCATCATGATCTGACATGATACTTTCAACTTCTGATTCCTCTCTCTCATCAGATGTTGCCCACTCGTCATCGTTAGCTTCAATAGCTTCACTTCCAGTCTCACCTTTCTAGTCTCAGGATTTCCCTGAATTGGCAAGTGTGTTATACCTTCTACAGAACCTGAATGGGAAACATCACCAGTGGAAGCGTGCTGGGCCCATAACCTGATAGTGTAAGGCAGGGCGACAGTGGTAGCACCACTCTCTAGGATGCTTAAGCAAGGAAATACATAATTATCAAAACTTGGTAACATATAAAATACTAGCAAATGGGTACAAATTAACAAGTAACAGATAAAATATTTTTCTCGACCTTTTTTCTCTATATCTCCACTGACATTCTCTTTTGTCAATACAAAATTATACTTTCGGTGTAAGGGGCCCCACCAAGATCTTCGGGGCCCAAGTCAACCTCCCGTGCCAGTGCGTGCACCTGCTGATTAACGGACGAGGCTCTGGCGCTGGCTTTCCCCTCTGGGGTTGGGAGGTCTGAGGGCGTCGCTCCCATAAAAGCCACCCGCCGAAACAAATAATGAAAAGAAGTAAAAGGAATGCTGCTAGGGATAGGGCGCCGCCGCAAAACGGCGCGCAGGAGCCCCGCCCGACTCCTGTGGCAAGTGGGCTAGGGCTGCCGTGTGTCGGGCCAGCACGGCTAAAGAAGTTAGCCCCAACCCGAATCCGCTTCGCATCTTGGAACATTGGCACGCTGACTGGGCGTGCGGTAGAGTTGGCCGAAGTACTCTCCAGGCGGAGGGTGGACGTGGCGTTCCTGCAGGAGACTCGGTGGAAGGGCAACAGAGCCCGGCCTTTGCAGAAAGGCTACAAGCTGTACTACACGGGTGCGCCTGGTGGGGAGAACGGGGTGGCCGTGGTGCTCTCCGAAGGGCTGCAGAGCGGCATCTTGGAGGTGAAACGCTGTAGCGACCGGCTTATGATCGTGAGGGTGCTTATCGATGGGATTATTACCCACCTGATAAGTGCCTACGCGCCACAGGCCGGTTGTAGCGACGCCGATAAGATGTCGTTTTGGGGCCAACTCGAGGGAGTGCTTCGGAGCATTCCGTTGTCACAGGGAATCGTTTTGGGCGGCGACCTAAACGGTCATGTGGGTGAGAGGTGTAAGGAGTTTGAACGTATTCATGGTGGTTTTGGATACGGCACCCGCAACACTGAAGGAGAAACTATCCTCAGAACGTGTGCGGCTGCCGATCTGGCCATTGTGAACACGTATTTCAAAAAGAAATCCGAACATCTCATCACCTACAAGAGCGGGAGGCGTACAACTCAGATCGATTTCCTACTCACTAGGCGACACAGCATCGGCAAGGTGGCCAACTGCAAGGTCATACCCGGTGAGAGTCTTACTGCACAACACCGTCTCCTTGTCATGGACCTCTGCGTGAAGCCTAAAGGCAAACGCATCGAGCGGTGCCAGCGCCGCATCAGATGGTGGCTGCTTGATGAAACTAGGTCCCAGGAGTTCGTCTCAGCTGTCGGTGACAAGTGCACCGACACTGAAGGCGAACCAGTTCAAGATTACTGGGACAAAGTTCAGGCGGCCATCCTTGGAGCGGCGAAGGTGGTGCTCGGTGAGTCTAAGGGTGGACGCAAATGTGACAAGGAAACTTGGTGGTGGAACGACGCAGTCCTGAGGGAGACCAGGGAGAAGAAAGCCCTCTTTAAAAAGTGGCAAGCGACCGGATCTTCCGAAGACCGCGACGCGTACAGGGCTGCCAAGCGCGCCACAAAGAGAGCTGTAGCCAGAGCCAGACGAGACCACTTACAACCTTTGTATGATAAGCTGGAATCGTCTGAGGGGCAGAAGCTCATCTATAAGCTGGCGCGCTCCAGGGTCAAAGCGGCACAGGATATATCCAAGTGTCGCTGTGTAAAAGACCCTGAGGGCAACCTGTTAAGCGAAGACCTCGCGGTAAAGGAGAGATGGCGCTCGTACTTCCACGAGCTGCTTAATAAGCAGCATAAAGAGGTGCAGCCTCCGGACCTCCCTCCGAATCAAGGACTAGTGCCACCGGTAACGCCTGGAGAAGTTCTGACTGCGCTTCGCCGCATGAAGAATCGGAAAGCTGTCGGACCCGATGGAGTCCCCATCGAAGCCTGGAAGGCGATGGGTCCTCGCGGTGTGGGCATCTTAGTAAACCTTTTTAACCGCATACTCCTCAGCGGGCAGATCCCAAACCAATGGAGACTAAGTATTATTACTCCAGTCTTCAAAGGTAAGGGGTCAGTGCAGGAGTGCGGGAGCTACCGCGGTATTAAGGTGATGTCCCACACCATGAAGATCTTCGAGAGGATTATAGACTCTCGGATCCGGCAGGAGTGTACTCTCTCGGAGTGTCAATATGGGTTTCGCCCTGGTCATGGGACCACGGACCCTGTTTTTGCCCTGAGGGTTGTCGCAGAGAAATACAGGTCGAAGAACACGCCACTGCACTGTTTGTTTCTAGATATGCAGAAGGCCTTCGACTGTGTTCCTCGTGCGATGATCTGGTGGGCACTGCGGTCCAAAGGGGTTCCAGAGGTCTATATTGACACTATCCGGGACATGTACTGTGACTCCGACTCAATGGTTCGGACTGCTGTTGGCGACACCAAACCCTTTCCCATCACCGTCGGGGTACACCAGGGTTCTGTCCTTAGTCCGCTTCTGTTCAGTGTAATATTAGACGAATTGTCGGACAGCATCAGAAACCCGCATGAGCAGCCTCCATGGTTGCTCATGTATGCTGACGATATTGCGCTGGCAGACGCGGACAGGGGCAGATTGGTGCGACGTGTAAAGGCGTGGAAGGAGACGCTTGAGAACGGCGGTCTGAAACTAAATGTGGCGAAGACCGAGTACTTGGCACTAAACTCGACAGATCCCACATCCGTCCGCATAGGCGGTGATTTGGTCGAGCGCACGGACCAGGTTAAATACTTGGGATCTGTTTTTCACACGTCCAGTGACATCGATTGCGATGTCAAGTCACGCATTGCTGCCGCGTGGGCCAAATGGCGGGAGATGACCGGTGTCATTTGTGACTCTAAAATGCCGATCCGGTTGAAGGGACAGGTCTACAAAACCATTATTAGACCTGTCCTTTTACATGGCAGTGAGACGTGGCCGATATTGGAGCGACACAAGCAGGAGCTGCGTGTCACGGAAATGAAGATGCTGCGGTGGATGTGTGGAGTCACGCGGATGGACCGCGTGAGGAACTCTCGCATCCGCGGCAGCCTTCACGTCCGTGACATTGCAGACAAGTTGCAAGAGTGTCGCCTTCGTTGGTATGGTCACGTCTTGCGGCAACCGCCGGGCTACGTAGGTAACAAATGTCTGGCCATGTCAGCCCCGCCGGGTCCCGGTAAGAGGGGAAGACCCAAGAAGTGCTGGCTTGACGTCGTAAGGGATGACATGCGTGCCAATGGTCTCACCACAGGGGATGCCGACGACCGTGCGAAGTGGAGGAGAAAATGTAGGAAAGCGGACCCCGGGCGTCGCGAGACGCAACTGGGACAGACGCTCGGATGATGATGAGATAAAATATTTTTCTCGACCTTTTTTCTCTATATCTCCACTGACATTCTCTTTTGTCAATACAAAATTATACTTTCTTTTACATTATAATGCTATGAGATTATAACTATGAAACAAACCTCTTTGCTTCAATATACACAAGTACTAGTATAGAAACTTTTAACACAGTAAATATTTTAATTATTATTATAATTATTTATGTACTTTTAACTACTTACTCTTGCACATAGAAAAGGAGTTGACGGTACGAGTAAATTCTAAAACAACAGTAACGCCTGCAGAAAAGTTATTTCTCATATTAAGGTAGGTACATAGTACCTACAAAAAAGAAATGGATTGTGTGGTTTTATGAAACCACGGTAAAAGTGAAACTTTTGGTGAAAGTTTTAGTGGCCCTACTATGCAGTGGCCCTAATACGCAATGGCCCTAATATGCATAGGCCCTAATATGTGGTGGCCCTAATATGCAGTGGCCCTAATATGCTGTGGCCCTGATATGCAGTGTCCCTAATATTTGGTGGCCCTAATATGTAGTGGCCCTAATATGTAGTAGAAAGGATTTTAGTGGTTTTATGAAACTTTTAATACTCCGCGGCCGACCGTCACGCGATATGCAACACACAGACCATAAATTTTGAGACGAATGTAATAAAAGTTTCACTTTAAAATCTATTAAACTTTGTGTTATTATTTAAAACTACACACGAACTACAAGTAAGTAGCTACAAATTATAAATAGGTAAGTATATTTAGAATCAGTCACATTAATAATAAGTAGGGATGTAAAGTATCTTAGTAGGTACCTACAGTCAAGTAATTAAATAATACTGTAATTGTTACTATTACTGTGATTATTGGTAGAATACCTAATATTACAAATTTATAATCACATAAAATAAATAAATAAAAAATCAGTATTCATTCTTAAAAAAAAATCGCAGCAATTTTAACATAAAATATTGTTTCGGTCGGTCGTCGCTGAATTCTTCCAGTGCAGTCGCAGGTCGTGTCGCTCTGTGCCGTGGCCACGCGCATTGCCGCCAGTACTTTAGTTTCAGTCGCCCATCTCATCGCTCTATACTTTTGTTCCCGTCGCAAGTCGCCCGTCGCTGGAGCGACTAGTTCGTGGCCACAGGGTAAGACAGTAACCGTAGCCAAAGTATTCTCTGTCTACGACAGTAACCTACAGTAACCAAGAGAGTGCTAGATTAAAGAAAAAAATAGACTACGCGGGAAAGTCGGCAAGTGCGGACGCCTGCTGTATATTATTTTCTAAAACTAGTGCATTTATCTTATTTTATGTGCGGGAGTGCTATAGTGAAAGACAATGATATAATATATATGCAGTGAAATGCAATTTTCTATTTTGCCGCGTAAACCCCACTGAAAACCTTAGTATAACAACTACCATTATACTGGGGTGAGACTGACCTTGACTTAAGGCTAGACTTGACTAAGACCACAGATTTAGAAGAATAAGCAGATCAAACGTTTGCGAAAAATAGCGTAGCCTATTTCACACAAATAGACATGTAGCTTAATCCAGGGTCACATTCAGCTATCATTTTAGTATATTTTATAATTTATGTTTATTAACCAAACATCTTGTTTAATGGTATCCTTAGGAAACCTAAAACAATATTAACAGAATTAATTGAATCAGGCACTACATTTAGCTTGACTTTGGATATTAACATTTTAAACAATTTGCTGAACTGCATTCGTCCCTGTGTACTTGACATGCCGTAACAGTACAAAATGTATGTAAATTAACAATATATCACAACATTTTACACAACACTTCACCATGTTTTTTTATACTTTTATAACCTCTATTTAAATATATGTACACAATATTTTCCCTTCGTCTCAAAACACTAACAAATTCCTGATTAAAAAATGGCGCCGATAGTTGACATTATGGGCGCGTTCCACTAAAGGCCCACAACGATCGTAACTCCCAATGAATCGTTCCACCTAAAACTCGCAGTCGTGGCGAGCGATCGTATGACGTCATATAGGACGTCGCTGTTCGCGACCGCATGACGCCCACTTCACCCACAAAATATAGGTGGGTCCAAGTGGGCTTATAGCGCTCAAGATGTGCGTTCCACTTATGAATTTCGACCACAACGCCCGCGGACCATTTACATTAGTGGAACGGCAATTTCAGCGGTCGCGGTTGTGGGCGTTGCGGGCGATTAGTGGAACGCATATGTAGAACGCGTATGTAGAAAATTAGGCTACGCGGACTTTTGGCGCGAAGATGAGCAGCGACGCACGTTTGTAGTATATTATTTTCAAAAACTAGTGTAAAATTCGTGTTTTTGTGTTTAATAATGGTGGAATATTATACATAAAGATTTCGGAAGTGCATTAATTAAAGAAAGTGATATATTGCCTTGAATGGCGGTGTTGTTTGTGTTAGTGCCAAATTTCCATAGAGAGCTGCAATAAGGGATATACTGCCTTATTGGAGCACGGACTAGGACCTAGGGCTGAGGACTTCACATCGACAAACGACTAGACAGGACTAAAACAAAATAACAAGAAAATAATAAATTCTGAAGTCTAGGTTGTATGGACTTAGTTTCCTTTGCCTGCCCAAAATGGGCAAAGACAACTATAATTTTTTTTTAATTATTAGTTAATGGCCTGGTTCTGAAGACTTTTTAGCCAAATCTAATTTTTTATATCATATTTCTTCAATCTTATCTTCTAATTAGTCCTGTCCAGTCGATGTCATGTCCTCAGGCTACGTCCTGGTCCTTGCCCTCAGTATAATGGTGATTCTTATACTAAGGTTGTCAGTGGACGTTTCGCGGCAAGAGAGAAAATAGCATTTCACTGCATATATATCATTGTCTTTCACTATAGCACGTTAACACAACTTTTATGTCCATGAAACCACGACTCCCGCACATAAAACAAGATAAATGCACTAGTTTTAGAAAATAATATAAAGCAAGCGTCCGCACTTGTCACTCTTCCCGCCAAATGTCTAACTATAAAAAAATTAGGCTACGCCACAAATATAGAAGAGTAAGGGCTACGCGCTGTTCGCTGTCTATGTGTGAGTTACATGTTGCTACACATGACAAAAAAAGAAGGCGTTCTACAACAAATAAAAAGAGTGAAAAGGATGAAGTATTACACCATAAACAAAGGAATATGTTTGATCTGCTTACTCTTCTAAATCTGTGACTAAGACGTAGAGGACTGGGACAGTTATAGAATATAGATAGATAATAAGAAAGAAGATTGAAGAAATATGAATTAAGATTTGGCTAAAATGTCTTAGTAACCAGGCCATAAATTAATAATAAAAAAGTATAAAAAAAACCAACGATTGATCTCGATCGGGAATTTTGTTACCGATTCTTTCTATGTTTTTGTCGCAATTTTTTATTGTACTAAATTAAATTAAGGTCATACGTGTTAAAGGGGACATGTGAAATAGTTTCTTTTACCATTATGGCTTAAAATTCGAAACAATAGTGTGTTAATCGTTGAACGTTCATAGACTTGTGTGCTTGTCGTTTTACATGCCAAGCGTGTCTCATTGTCTTTATTGAAGTTTGGATATGAAAGTTTAGTGCAATAGACTTGAAGATGGCAAGTCCGTCACCGCAAAGCAGTCCAATGCCACCGCCGCAGGCGCCAAGCCCTATGGGACCGCCGACGCAGAGTCCGGCACCGCCTCAGTCACCGCATAGTCCATATAATCAACATGTTAATGGGCCGCCGCCGCCACATACAGCTGGCGGGGGACAACAATCCATATCCAACCATATGTCACCCTCCGGTCCTGCTCATCCCACTAATGGACCTCCTCAACATCCAGGTATGCCACCTGGGGGACACCAAATGCCTCCTCATATGGTGAGCTCACACATTTCTGGACCTCCTGGACATCCGATAGGTAGTTCTCATCCGTCTGGTCCCAATGGTCATCCAAATATGCCTGGTGGTCCTCAACATCCTAATGTGCCTGGTCAAGGTCCTCCACATGGATATATGCAACACCAAATAGGACATATGCCCCCTGGGCAGGTAAGTACCACCATTTCACTTTCTAGATTAAAGCTATACAGAGGTATCAATTGGTAATCTTTTCACAAATAAATATTATGAAAATAATATGTCAATGTTATAATGAATAAAATGATATAATGACTTAGGTGTAAGTAAACATTACTAGCAACCCAGCTTGTTTTAAAAACCAAAATTAGATACCAAAGTATTCTGCTGCAGAGATATTGAGTAAATTGGTCAACACTGACAAAGCTCCAAAAAATTTAGGATAGAAGATGGCTTTACCTGCCAACTATTACAACCTTACAAAATATTAATATCCATATCCAACACGCCTTATCCCCGAAGGGGTGGCAGAGGCATATTATATGCCCAATTTTCACCGTATGGATTCCAGTCCCACGTAATAGGTGGTGAGCCCATTGCTGTGTTGAAATAGACAGATGCAGGTTGTGGCTACCTGCTGTTGAAATTTTTCAAGCCGCCCACAGGCCTTCAACCGGGACCAACGACTTAACGTGCCTTCCGAAGCACGGAAACAATCGCAAATGTAAATGCCACAAAGTGGTCGCCCATCTGAGGACCAGCCATAGTGAAAGTTGCGTAACTCGGTGATCGTTTACAGAACACTGAGACCGCGGGGCCACGAGCGCTTAAATATAAAATATTTAATAGTAACACTTATTTTTCTGGACCCCTTACTTCTCCCTCTGTCTCCAAAACCCACAAGTGGGTGTTATCAGTCACTTTTAGAATCGGTGCACCCTACATCATATGTAGTCAAATAACATCTGTATTCTTTTACTGGGCATATCTCTGACAACATAACATGAATTACGTTAGTCAAAGCATAAAGTTTAATTAATACGGTTAACACACGACCGGATTTGATCCGACCAGACCGCGGATTTGATTTGCCGCCCGGCCAAATCTTACCATCTGTAAAGCAGTCCGGCGGACAAAATTATTATTAATTGAGTCCGCCTCGATCCGCATCGGATATAATCAATGTAGTCCTTCTAGCTACTTTGTCGTAAATTTCCCCAGATTTAATTAAATTTTTCTCCAAATAGACACTTTCATAATTATTTTCCCAATGTTGCCATCTTAGTTAGTTTGTCAAAAATGTCCCCAGTACCGATTTTACCTTTCCCCAAAAAATTACTTTTTCATACATTTTTTGCCAGAAAGAAAAAAGAGCTACGTTAATACATAAATACATAACGTAGTGTTTATTTACTCTATGTAGAGGAATACTATGCATACCAGTTATCTACATAGATAAGTAAAATTTAAATGTGTGTGTGTGTAATTTCAAATTTGCAGCTTTTCACTAATTGCATATAAAATAATATACTTTATTAGAAACTTTTCATTTCCACAAAAGTTCCCAAAAAAAAATCATTTTACCCTAGAATAGGGAAAAAGCCCCTAATCTGAACACCCTGTCTGGTTGTCTGGTGCGGTCTGATCCGGTCGTCTGTTGCGACAACAGATTTCAACTGTGTTCCTTGGTATAACTATTGATGCCAATTTGTAGTGAGGCCCGCACATAGAAAAGACGGCCTCTAGGTTAAGTTCGGCTGCATACGCTGTAAAAAAGATCAGGACTCTAACAGATGTAGATATGGCTAGAATGGTTTACTTCAGCTATTTTCATAGTATTATGTCTTACGGTATTCTTCTTTGGGGGAGTGCTGCAGATGTAAATAACATTTTTGTTCTTCAAAAGCGGGCTGTATATATAATTTGGGCCCCAGAGTCTCCCTCCGAGAAAAAATCAAAGAAGTAAATATTCATCACAAAATATTTTTGCCAATCTTATGTATGTCCAGAAAAACTCTATCACAGTTTACTAAACTCTGTGATATACATAATATAAACACTAGTCATAAAAACAATCTTTCAGTTCACCACAGTCAGCTGCATAAGATTGGCGATTCTTTCCAGGGTAATTGTATACGCTTTTACAACAAGCTTCCCTGTGACCTGAGAAATTTACCATTAAATAAATTTAAAAAGTTTATTAAAAGAAAGCTTTGTAAAAAAGGTTATTACTCTATTCAAGACTATTTACAGGACAGGGATGCCTAGAAATGATCTGCTGGCAAATAAAATATTATAGTCATAATATATTAAATTATAAATAGGCCATCAAAAACTGTGACTCCGATTCAATGGTTCGGACTGCTGTTGGCGACACGAAACCCTTCCCCATCACCGTCGGGGTACACCAGGGTTCAGTCCTTAGTCCGCTTCTGTTCAGTGTAATATTAGACGAATTGTCGGACAGCATCAGAAACCCAAATGAGCAGCCCCCATGGTTGCTCATGTATGCAGACGTCTGTCTGTTGTCTTCTTGTTGTCTGATCTGTTTTTCACACGTCCAGATTTTTCACACATAGATTGCGATGTCAAGTCAAGCATTGCTGCCGCGTGGGCCAAATGGCGGGAGATGACCGGTGTCATTTGTGACCCTAAAATGCCGATCCGGTTGAAGGGACAGGTCTACAAAACCATTATTAGACCTGTTCTTTTACATGGCGCGCGGATGGACCGCGTGAGAAATCTCGCATCCGCGGCGGCCTTCACGTCCGTGACATTGCAGACAAGTTGCAAGAGTGTCGCCTTCGTTGGTATGGTCACGTCTTGCGGCAAGCCCCGGTCCCGGTAAGAGGGGAAGACCCAAGAAGTGCTGGCTTGACGTCGTAAGGGATGACATGCGTGCCAATGGTCTCACTACAGGGGATGCCGAAGATCGTGCGAAAAGGAGGAGAAAATGTAGGAAAGCGGACCCCGGGCGTCGCGAGACGCAACTGGGACAGACGCTCGGATGATGATGAGGCCATCAAAAAAAAGTTCCTAAGTTTCTTGCCGGTTCTTCTCAGGTGGGCCGCGTTCCGAACTGGTGGTCACTTTAAATATACAATTATTTCTTTAGTTTTAGTGTATGACATTTTGTAAGCGCCGTTGAAATGGTCTATGCAAAATAAAGACATTTTTATTTTATTTATTTGGTCGGCAAACTCGGCGGATGTAATCTGTCGAAGTCCGGCAGACCAAATCTGGTTGTGTGTTAGCTCTTTAAGAATGTAGCAATCCTACTAAAAACGGGAAATTTTGTAAGAATGGATGTTTGTAACTCTTTCACGTAAAAACTACTAAAGAACTAAGAACTTCTCAATGCGGGCAAAGTTGCAAGCGTCAACTAGTTCATAATATTTTTACCGAATAAAACTAGAATTCATTTACATGTTTATTTGATACCAATACATTGAATGATATTGTCTACAAAAAAGGTAGACATACACACCATATAGGATGCTATAATAATTGCCATAAAGTGAAGAAAATGGTAGGGATAGCTATCTCTTTATGTAATTATGTATTCCAAATAATACAGAAAGATATGCATTGCATTTGTTTCAGAATCTAAGCACCATTTTAGTGCAACAAAAACCAATGGTGCTCAAAAAAGTGACCTATTGTTTGATAGTAGATAGTTGATTTTGATTACATCTGTTATTTCCCAATACCATTCAAAACATTTTATCAGACAATCTGGTATCACCACTACCACTTCTGGGCCACAACTTGTATATTATGCAAAGTAGAATCTCATACTCTCAATGCCTACAGAAAAAAATTGTGCTGAATTATTTCCTGAAATTATCTACTGGAATAAGTATGTAATTTGTAGATTGCACAGGGTTTTATCTGTAAACAGTTATTGGGTACAATCAAGCTCTCCACCCCTGCTCTACACATTTCAGTTTCTTCTAAAGTAGGTTAGATTAGAATTACACCCTAGATTCTTTACTTTGAATCTCTTTACATAGAATTAAAAAAAAGTTATATTTTACAACAGTAGTTTTTTATAAGGCAGCTTGTTATATTTATATTGAAAATTACAAATTTATTAAAAAGTCTCATTTGACCATTAAATAAGGGTCCATAAAAAGTGTTAGCTATCAGTAAAATCTCTTTAATCATTGTGGCAAGTCTAGCTGTTAGTGGTTCTATATCCTTAGCACTGGGAAAAATATAAGAATCTTTTTTCATGTAAAATGTATACACTATTGGTGTGTTCAAATGTTTTTTAACCCAGTCTGCAACATTACCACTAAAATTATCTGAAAGATAAACAACGTTCATGTAGAATAGGGCTAAAAATTTTAATAACAAGTAGGTTAATGAAATTGTTTCCGAATACGTTACGAAGTGATATGCAATATGGCAGGAAATGAAATGTGTCAGTGTTAAGCCGGAAAACGGGGCGCTATGTTGGTTTGGACATGTCCAAGGAATTAGTGGGGAAAGATTGACGAAGAAAATATATTGTGCGGTTAGTTTTAAGTAGGTTACAACATCAGACAAGCTGTTATATCTTTTATAATTTGAAGATGTTGCTTTAATTGTCCTCTCCTAGGACGATTTAACCAATGGACGCATAATGTACTCAATAAAGTATGAAATCACGTTCAACCAACTTTCGTGCGGGGGGGGGGGGGGGGGGAACTAAACACTTTTTTTTTTGGAGCTTTGTCAATTCTGACAATTTCGCCCCGTAGGTACTCGCTTACAACTATTTACAATTTATGACTATTACCGCTATACAAATTATAATTAGGTTTACAAATCAGCATTAAATCTATTGCAAATTATAATTTGGTTTACACACATACAAATTATAATTTATATTATATTTTATATTTACACACATACAAATTATAATTTATATTATATCCGGGGCCGTAGTACAAAGTAGAGCTTCTGCCTTCACATTACCTATGGTTTGCCTTGAAGATCTGTGGCCCTTGAGCCATTTCATACATTTAAACATGGTGGGAGCAGAAACTGTACCATCAAGGTCATCACAGAAATCCATAAATGCTTTTTGTTTGCTGTTACGTATCATCCTTTGAACAGTGCTAGTTTTCTTCTGCAATATATCTAAATTTTGTGGAGTAGGGTTTCTTCTAAACATTTTCAATGCCAGTCTCCTCTGAGCAACCACTCTTGATAGTTCAGGGTTCCAATACGGTTTGGGTTTGAAATTTTGTTGTCTTATGGGGTCAGTGCAAAACTTAATATTGGGAGTGCTTGTGTCGGCAGCCTTGTTGATCATGTCCAAAAACTGGTCATATGCAGTTTGGTGGTCTGGGTGTTCTTGGTAAGAGGAGAGTGCTTCTGCTATTTTCTGTCTATATGCCACCCAATCCGCCTTTTTGTAGTTTCTTTTAGTTATAGAAGATGAAGGATTATTGATTTCAGATTTTATTTTCTATATAAGGTGGTCACTACCCAAGTTATCATTCATGGCCTTCCAGTTGAAGTTTAGAGCCAAGTCAGCAGAGATCAAGGTTAAATCTGGAGATGTCTTCTGAAGTATACCATTTACACATTTGATACGAGTATGGCTGCCATCATTCAAAATGTGAAAATCACCCTCCAGTATGGCATCAAATAGCTGCATACCTCTCGCATTTGTTTTGGAAGACCACATAGTATGATGTCAGTTCAGGTCGCCGGCTATGAGTGTATTTTGTGATCTCAGTGTAAAAATTTGATGCCAGTTGTTCACACTAGTGTGCACTCTTGGAGGGCAGTATATAGCAATTATATTAAGATGCCCACAGTTTAGCAAACTGATGTGGACCAGTTGTATGTCTGTATTTCTTATTTTAGTATTACAGCGATTTGCTTTAAGGGATCGGTGAATAATAATAGCTACACCACCATAGCCATCATCACGGTCTTCTCGAAAGATGTTGTATCCACTCACTTTGAAAATGCTTTCAGAAATTAGCCATGTTTCACTAACAATATCAATGTGGATCTTTTCTTGAGCTAGCAAAGCTTCCAATACCCTTTGGCCGGAGGCTTTGGGCGTTCCATTGCATTATATTAATTAACAGAGGTTTAGTGCAGTTTCGATCCATTGTTTGAAATAAGTAATAATGGGTAAATCAACAATGTGTTGATAAAGGATGTAAGCCACTCAAAATAAATAAATATCTTAGCTAAATATTTCACTATATACTCTATCTTCTCTTTCATTCCTATATTTGAGAAAAATATCTCCTTAATTTTTGATATAGTAAATTCAAAGCTAATTTTCTCTTTAGTACCTGTATTAGAAGCTATTTTCTTTTGTGGTTTTTGGATTGATTATCCAATTTATTATGCTCCTCTCTGCCTTCACTCATGGTTTGTAATTGTGTTTCAATTGGTCCTGGTGTTGCTGGTCTAGATTTTGATTTCCTTTTTCCTCTTTTGTTTCGTTTTCGTGTGTTAATTATACTATTTTGTATAGTAACATTATCCTCAAAAGTATTTCCAGAGTCATAATTGCTTTCGTCTTCAGTGTTTGACCCTGTTTGTGGTAGTGAGGCCTCCGCAGGTGAAAGAGTTTTATTATACCTCTCCAGGTAGTCCCTATTACATTCATCTTTATCTTTGTTCTGTTCATAATACTGTAGCGAGGCCATCTTATAAGTATAATTTTCTTGGCACATAATATGTCTAATTTATTTTTCTTTCAAAAAGGTAGGGCATGAATTGTTAAGTGACATATGATTACCTTTACAGTTAGTGCACTTGTACGTTGTTGTTTCACAGTTTTCAGGATCACAGCAGCTACACTTGGGACATACTTGTTTTTTAGAGGGACAGCTTCGGGCCAGATGGCCATATCGCTAGCACCGAGAGCATTGAGTGACGGGAAAGGTGTAAGGTTCCACTTTAAAGCGACAGTCATATCCATAGACATATGAAGGGAGTTTTGCCCCTTTGAATCCAAATCGAACTGTTTCACTATCAACCCATTTGCCAGGTTCAGCCATTCTTTTAAGTCGCTGTACACTTATTATTTCGACATCGCATTTGAAAGATTCAGATAGTTCTTTTTCGTTGACATCAAACTCAATGTATTTCACAACACCATAAGTGACATTAACTTCATTGGTATAAGTCGTTCGAAAACCTATTTATTTCAGTTTACTATTATTAATAAGCTTTTCTGCCTCAGTTTTGTTTTCGAATTTCATTAAAACTTTGTATGGTGATTTGAAGCTTAATTTATATTTCTCTTTGTATAATGTTTATAGAGAATTAAAGTATATTGAATATAGGCCGATTAAACTGTTGGTATGTTTCAATAATTAATAATTTTTGTTGAAAATAGTTATGTGAATGAAATAAAATTTTGCTTACAAGTGAAAAGAAACATAAATTGTTTGACCGCTATAACTTTTACACCATTTCACAGCACATTTCGTCATTTTTTCTTTATAAAAAACCCTCCAAACGTGTACGATAGACTGAGTCCGCGGAACAGCGACTTAGCTAAAAATGCTTAGCAAATGGCAAGCGGGGTATAGGCGCTAACGGTAAGATAGCGCGTCCATTGCTTAAATCGTCCTAGGTTCTCTCCTGTGAAGATGCTCATTTTCAGATAAATATAAATAAATAAATAATAAATTTTGTGGGACACTTTTCACACAGCGCCATCCAGCCCAAAGTAAGCTAATATTAGCTTGTGTTATGGGATCTAGATAACTGATAAACATACTTATATATTTCTAAATACATACATATTATAGATAAATAACACCCAAACACAGAATAAACCATCGTACTCATCACACAGTTTTATCCTGGGTGGGAATCGAACCCACGACCTCTTGCGTAGCAGTCGCATGCACTCCCACCACGCCACAGACGCAGTCAAAAAGATCACCATAAATCACCATCAAATTATTGTATTTCGCCTGATTTACATAAGTAAGACAAATATCAGCTCAATTGGATATCAACACTTGTTGATATCCAATTGCTCAACACTTAGTTGATTTTGAAATTCTGTGGTATTAACAGTGTAGTTTAATAATAGGATTGTACATTGTTTGCTTAAGGTACAAGTTATCATAATCATTATCAGACATACATATTGTCACGCCTTTATCCCCGAAGGGGTAGGTAGAGGCCTACCATACGCCCACATTTCATCGTATGCATTTTTGTCCCACATAACAGGTGGTGAGCCCATTGCTGTGTCATAATAATTATATCATTGTCCATAGTTATTATCATTCAATATTATAATTACAGTTCTGGTACAAAAGTTGCTGTGCGAATTTACAAATTTTTATTATCAATCAATTAAACCCCCAGGCTTTGCCAGGCTTTACATACTTGGTCACACACAACATTTCATTAAAATCAGTTCAGTGTTCTTAAAGTTTGCGCTCATTTTTATGTAGATATTCATAATAAACTGCCCCTAATACCTACTATACTATTTACTTATTTATTTTGTAAACATAGGTACAGTAAAATGTTTATACTTTTTTCCTTAATACTAAAGTACTTACAGACATAGTGGGAAGCTAGACCATAGTAAAAAGTAGAGTTGTGAACCTTAACCATTGAATCATGTACAGCAGAAGCTATATCTAGCTGTAAATATATATCTAATTACATTTATTATTAATTAGGTGCCTATTTAAAGAAAAATAATCATGATTTTTATATTTTTACATCTTGAAGGGATCCTTTTATAGCTTCTTATACTAATTTATGCAACAGGTATTCTACAAACATATGTTCCCATAGAGACAAGTTCTTTTTAGGGATAAAAATTAGCCTATACTTAGCAGATGCCGCGTAGTTCCTGTTTTCGCCAAATACGGGGAAAAATATAGTCTAAGTTACTCCTTAAAAATCAGCTATTTGCCAGTGAAAGTCCCTTAAAATCGGTCCAGCAGTTTCAGAGGTTAGCTGGAGCAAACAGACATACAGAATAAAAATTTAAAATTAGTTTATTTATGTAAGTATCATACCTATATACTTTCATATGCTTTTTAGTATAAATTAACAGCTAAATTTGGAATTACAAACAGACACTTCAATTTTATTTATCTAGATTCTCAGATCTATAGATTTGTTCCTATATACTCACCAACACATCATAATTATTACAATGCTTCGTATCATATGCATAGGGTATTGTTACAAGATTTTCAAAGCCCCTAACATTGATAAAAGCCATCAGTTTTAAAGCAGTCTTGTTGAGGAACTTTGATACGGCTATTGTTTCGTCTTCTGACAAAGGGTTTAAGCCCGTAAAAATTGGATCACATTCTTCATTTCTAACTAAAATTGTTTAAAAAATTCGAAATATACAGTCTTTAGTAATATTATTGTACTATAGAGTGTGAAGGGTCTGACCTGCATGTATTGCACCTGTTGACTAACAGTAACAGACAAGGAGGCAGAAAACTCATTTTTTATACTACTGAGGTGGCAGACAAGACATCTTGCTATACACTAGAGGTGCAGCATTCGCACTATCCCTGTCAAAACTAAACAAAGCCTAAGTATACGGTAAAGCAATCACACTCCCAAAATGATTGTGAGTGGTTACTATAACTTTTCAAAAATAGAATAATTTTGTAAAGCAATTAAGTAGCTACTTCTAGATAAACAAGCAAATACAAATCCCCAGTATAAAGACTCTAAACAAAACCCTAACTTGTCTGTACAGTGTACTACAGTAAAGCCATCGCCCTCCCAAAATGATTGTGTGAGGTTACTTCTAGATAATGTAACTTTTTAATAATAATCAAACTTTCAGAAGCAGTAAAAAAAAATCAGTAGGTACTTTCAGACAAACAAGCAAACATAAAACTCGAGTATAGAGATACAACATCATAGAGTACTCTTGAAGAGTTAAAAACAATAAATTTAGTACAAACCTGTTATTTGATCAAAATACCAATTTCTGTCGATACTTATGCCTACAGCAGATACATTTTCAGAGCATGGTGTTTTCGGAAAGTAAACTCTAGCGTTTTTAGTCCATACTCTTTCCTGGAATAATAATATTAAGTCGTTTCAATTTCTAGACTTCCCTACATCCTCTAATCTAATTTTCTATAAGACATTACAAACTTACCTTCATCATGCTATACATGTAACCATCAGGATTAAAAATTGGTAAAATATAAAAGTCGTAAAGTGTAGTGAGAATTTCCAGGCGTTTCCTTTTTTCCAACATGTAATTAATAAGATTTAGAAGTATAGCTGGCGAGATCCAGTCTTTTCCTTCTTCGCCTCCCATTAAGAACACAGCTTTTTTTTTCTTTCTTCCAGTAGATATTTTTAGTACAAATATATCTCTTTTTTCGTAAGTTTGGCCAATCTTGACTATATTTAAGATGCTATGCTTATTCAGTTTAAAATTTATCCACTGTTTCAGAGCCTCATAGCTATAAAATTCTGTTGTTAATTTAGGTTCTGCATTCAAGTTTAAATATTGGTATAACTGCCCCTTCAAGTCTTCTAATTTGAATATTCTGTTCAGAAGAAACTTTGCTAAAATTGTGAAAAATATTGTTATGGTAGCTACACACGCTACGAAAATTCGTTACGATTTAACAGTGTAGGACGGAGTGCAGCTGCTTGGAATGTTAGAGGAGGAATGGTAGATAAGATGAATGAGCATCAACTCAACAATGGATATGATGTATGAGAGAAAATTAAATGCAGTGTGCTTGACAGAGACCAAGCGCTACTGTCTGGAGTACCAGAAAGCAAGCATGGCAGTCGGACTGTTAGAATTTTTTGTCGTCGCGATTGTTCTCCGGTATGCATGAGTACAAATAAGTAAGTCCTAGAATCCTTTAAAACTTAGTTTGACGAAGATTTTCCTGGTTGCTACATACGCGCCAGTATCTTCGTCGAACGCGAGTGAGCTAGAGGACTTCTGGGAGAGTATGAGAGAAGCTCTAACTGTGGTAGAAGCTAATGAAAGACGTATAGTGTGTGGAGACTTGAATGGATGGGTGGGTACCGCTCGCAATGGATTAGAGTCGGTACTCGGGAAGTACGGGGACAAAAGGGTGAACGACGCTGGCAAGCTTATACTGTCATTTTGTAAGGAAAAGGATTTGTTTGTGGCGAACACAATGTTCAACCACAAACAAATTCATATGTATACGAGGAAATGTAAGTCAAAGAGAAGCATGATAGATCTATTCCTAATGGATAGTTGGCTCCGTAAACAGGTGATGGACACAAGGGTTTACCGAGGCGCTGAGCTGGGATCAGACCACTACCTAGTCATAACTAGGATTAGGGGTCTGTTCGCGGGTTGGCGTCATCGTACCGAGTGTCCTGAACCTGAGCCGACTTAAAGCATCAAAAGCTGGAAGCTGCAGGATGCATCCATTAGGGATAAATATAAAGAAAGGGTAGCCGAAAAGTTTGGCGACGTCAATGTTATTAGTGAGAATGTGGAAAGTGTATGGCAGAACCTTTGGGATGATAGTACGGTACATGCCGCTGTAGAAGTGTGTGGACAAACGAAAATAGGCAGTAGTAATAAGCGTTATGCATGCTAGAATGAAGAAGTAATACAAATGCAAAAGTATAACGGCAAGAATGACTCAAGGTGGATTTTGATGTGGAAAAGGTTGCATGGATCAAGTGATTTCTCTTCGCATGATCGCGGAGAAGTTTCTGGCTGTTAGCCAGAAGTTTTTCCGTGCAAAAGCACAGTAAAGTGGATCTGGAGAAAGCATTTGATAACGTTGTGAGAGAAACTCTGTGGGGCTTGCTGCCCGGATATGGTGTTGACGGCTCGCTACTGCGGGCAATACATACATATTGTCACGCCTTTACCAGGTTTACAGTCGCTTTATAGGGACTATAAGGCTTGCGTGCGTGTACTGTGTGTCACCTCTTTTCGACGTCTGAACAGGTGTCAAACAGGGTTGTGTCATGTCCACCTGGCTGTTCATAGTGTATCTGGACAGTTGCCTGCAGAAGTTGAAAGATTGTGATATGGGTGTGAATTTGGGTGACTTAACATTAAATTGTCTGCTGTACGCTAATGATGCGGTGCTCATAGCCTCATAAGAGGCCGACCTTCAGGTATTAGTCACTAATATGAAGCACCTGTGTAAAGCAAGGGTGGGTTGCTTAGGAATAATGAACTTACGTTTTCTCATTCGCCACCTTAATATATTCAATATCATTAGCCTGCATTATTAATTCAAATTCACTTATACAACATTTATCGACTAAAACATCCATAGGTAGGGATGCTTCGTTAGTGATTCCATTTATAAATACCATGTCATCTACTTTTGAATGGAGAGTATACAAAACTGCACGCTCGCGTGTATTGAAAGCTGTTACTTGATATACACTAAAATTCCGTAACCTTTCTCTGTACACATTTGTTAAAACAGCATCTTTAACTTGTAATAAAGTAATTAAACTTGTAAAAATTAAATAAAGCGACATTGTATTTTCGAGCATTGACAGCATTGTATTTTCTTATTACGTTTTGTATCTATGAGGCTATGAATGTCACTTTTATATTATTAACATTATTGAAAATTTCAGGCTCCCTTACCTATGGGCGGAGGGCCACCACCTGGCAATGGACCACAAGGACCTCCTGGAGCACCGGGCGTCCCTCTGCCACTAGGAGGACCGCCACCGCATGGCGTGCATGGCCAAGGGATGGCACCAGCTGCGCCAGGCCACATGCCACCGCACCACGCAATGATGCCGGGCCAAGGGCCTCCACCCCATGCTGCTTCACCGGGTTATGGCCACGCACCTCCTATTCCACCCGGTGGAGGCGCCGCACCGCCGTCTTCTATGCAACCGGCTTCGCAATCTCAAGGAGGTGGACCTCCACACCCTCCTGCAGCACAAACCCCACCACATGGAGCACCACTAGCACCGGCATCATCGGCTAACGGAGCTCCACCAGCTTCCTCGCCCATGCAGTCTCTGCCTACACCTGGCCCTGACAATCTCCATGCGATTCAGCGGACCATAGACTCTATGGAGGAAAAAGGCCTCCAGGAAGACCCGCGGTTCTCGCAGCTTTTGGCACTTCGAGCGCGGTCCCAGGACCCCGGGAAAGGAATGTTCACCAATAACCAACTCTGTCAACTTAAGTTAGTAGCAAGTATTACATATTATATTGCATGTTTGTTTGACTGTTGCCTTTATTGTATCATCATTATTTTTTGTCGTGCGGGTCTCATATCCGTGGTGTGGTGGGGACGGTGAATTGGTTATTTATCGAAGTAGTAAGAGCAGTACTGATGAAATAAGAACGCTACATTATAACTCTTTTACTTCTGGGACGTGTGTATATCAGGCGATAATTAGGTATATTTGAAGTTAATAGTTTTATCGACTATTGATGACCCTGGCATAATATTCAGCTACAGTATATCTTATTAAGTTATAATGTCGCGTTCCGCTTGCATCGATGTATACCGACTGAAATAACAACGCATCCCTGACAAAAAATCTTCTCCGAAACCAGAGGGAAATGTCGAACACAGGATCCCCAGTAATGCTCCACCATTTTTACTACTACTATCTTCACGCTGTATCCCTGACGGGGTAGTCAGAGAGGACAGATCGCCAGGCTTCGCGATCCATGCATACTTCTTTCGCTTCTTCGAGATTCATCAATCGCTTCATACACGCACGTCTGGGTATCCGAGTACTTTGACCTTTCCGTTTTTGAGCAATCTGCTCACGTGGTCTTCATATGTAAGTCTCGGCCTACCCTGACTCCTTCTACCCTCTACTTTTGAACAATATATATTCTTCGTCAATCGTTCCTCACTCATTCGTTGGACGTGTCCAAACAAACGGAGCACGCCCTTTTCCAGCTTAACGCTGACACTTTCATTCAAACCTGCCAAATTGCGTATCACTTCGTTACGTATTCGGCCAGCCAAGGTAACGCCGCACAACTTTCGAAGTGATCGCATCTCCACAGCATTCAATTTACTTTCATGCATCTGCTGACATACCCAGGTTTCACTACCGTAAAGCAAAGTTGGCACTAGCACTGCGTTATGAATCGCCAGTCGTGCTTCTTTTACGATGCTTTGTCGCTTTACTAACTGGGACAAAGCACCGTTAACTTTGTTTCCGGCAGCTACTCGCCGTTCCACATCCGAATCACATCTTCCATCCGCGCTAAACATACTTCCTAAATACACAATTTCATTCACTTGCTCTAGACGTTCCTGGTTTACCCTAATCTCGCATTTAGTTCTTACGTCACCTCTTTCAAATACTAGAACCTTAGTTTTACTTGCATTCAAGCGGAGACCCTTACTTTCACACCCCTCTTTCATATTAGTGACTAATGCCTGAAGGTCGGCTTCTGATGAGGCCATGAGCACCGCATCATCAGCGTACAGCAGACAGTTTACTGTAAAGTCACCCAAATTCACACCCATATTAAAATCTTTCAACTTCTGCAGGCAACTGTCCAGATACACTATGAACAGCCAGGCGGACATGACACATCCCTGTTTGACGCCTGTACAGACATCAAAAAGAGGTGACACATCCCCCCCTACTCGCACGCAAGCCTTACAGTCCCTATAAAGCGACTGTATTGCCCGCAGTAGCGAGCCGCCCACACCATACTGGCAGCAAGTCCCACAGCGTTTCTCTCACAACGTTATCAAATGCTTTCTCTAGATCCACAAAAGCGCAGAAAACCTTCTGGCTAAGAGCCAGAAACTTTTCCGCGATCATGCGGAGAGAAAACACTTGATCCATGCAACCTCTTCCACGTCGGAATCCGCATTGAGCCTCCCATAAATACCTTTTAGACTTTTCTTGCATTCGTGCCGTTATAACCTTTGCATACACCTTACTAGCTAAGCTGACCAAGCTGATCGCCCTGTAGCTGGAGCAGTTTAGGCGCGAGCCTTTCCCTTTGTAAATAGGTACTACAACTGCTACTCGCCAGTCATCTGGGACCTCACCCGTCCGCCAGCACAAGTTGCATAACAGACATAGTGTGTCCCAGACACGCGACCCACCGTACTTGATCATCTCAGCAGTGACTCTGTCTTTTCCCGCAGCCTTACCACATTTCATACTTCTTATCGCTTGTTCTATTTCTTTCATACTAATGACTTCAATGACATCGGGATCCGGAGCATCGAAGTGAGCTCCCCTTCCTGATGTGGCATCTCTGTCTTTTCTTGCATACATCTTTCCATAATATTCACTCCATCTCTGCAGGACGTCACTTTGGTCTGTTAGGACGTCATTGTTAACACTAAGCACTTTATTCATACTGCAGATTGCCGAACAACTCCGGGTCTTGCCTACCTCTTTCCAGAAGAGCTTGGCATTATCCCGGAAATTGGACGACAACCTTTCATCCGCTTTCATTCTGCACCTTTCACGAGCTTCTTCTTTATGTGCCTTCGTATTAACTTTCTGCAGCTTGTATCTCTCTTTCATATTAAAATCATTCCGCGAGGCTAAGTAGTCTAGCCATGCTTTCTTCTTCATTCGAACTGCTTCTTTCACTTCCTCATTCCACCATGCATCACGCTTATTACTACTGCCTCTTTTCGTTTCTCCACACACTTCCACAGCGGCATTTATCATACTATCCCTAAGGTTCTGCCATACACTTTCCACATTCTCACTGCTTACATTGACATCGCCAAGCTTTTCGGCTACCCTTTCATTATATTTATCCCTAATGGATGCATCCTGCAGCTTCCAGCTTTTGATGCTATAAGTCGGCTCAGGTTCAGGACACTCGGTACGATGACGCCAACCCGCGAACATACCCCTAATCCTAGTTATGACTAGGTAGTGGTCTGATCCCAGCTCAGCGCCTCGATAAACCCTTGTGTCCATCACCTGTTTACGGAGCCGACTATCCATTAGGAATAGATCTATCATGCTTCTCTTTGACTTACATCTCCTCGTATACATATGAATTTGTTTGTGGTTGAACATTGTGTTCGCCACAAACAAATCCTTTTCCTTACAAAATGCCAGTATTAGCTTGCCAGCGTCGTTCACCCTTTTATCCCCATACTTCCCGAGTACCGACTCAAAACCATCGCGAGCGGTACCCACCCATCCATTCAAGTCTCCACATACTATAAGTCTTTCATTTCCTTCTATCACATTTAGAGCTTCTCTCATACTCTCCCAGAAGTCCTCTAGCTCACTCGCGTTCGACGAAGATACTGGCGCGTAAGCAGCTACCAGGAAAATCTTCGTCAAACCAAGTTTTACACGGATCCAGAGGATTCTAGGACCTATCAGTTTGTACTCATACATACCGGAGGCCAATCGCGAGGACAGCAAAATTCCAACCCCCCGACTGCCATGCTCGCTCTCTGGTACTCCAGACCAAAGCGCGAGCATCCCACCCGGGAGCTCCAAGACTTCGCTGCCCTTGCGCTTGGTCTCTGTCAAGCACACTGCATCTAACTTTCTCTCATTCATAACATCCATCAACTCATTCATCTTATCTGTCATTCCTCCCCTAACATTCCACGCAGCTACCCTGCACTCCATCCTCCACTTCCCGCCGTGTCGGGCCGCGCGTGTATGGTGGCGGTCCCCTACGCCGCTCTGGCTCACACTTTTCGCACCAGCGGGGACGAACTGGTGCGCGTCGCCTCGGGGGCACGCCCTAGCAGTAATCGCCCTGGTGGCACTCGTGTTGAATTTTACAGATCCTGTAAAAATGGTGGAGCTCCTCCTCCTTTCTCAGATCTTTTAATCTTGGTCCTGGCACATAATGTCCAAGAGTGGCGAAGCGTATTTGTGGTATTTGCATAGTATATAACGTCAATACTCAAATACTTTTAAATTCATGTGTATAATGACTTCTAAAGTATACAAAGAGCAATATGGGTATATTACTAACTATACGTGCAATTTCGGGATAGCAGTGCCAGCGCATCTTCCGAGGTAGCTTGACGCTCCTCTTAAAAAAGAACCTCCGTTAGGTCCGAAACTAGTCGGGCTATCCCGAAATTTACGCGTGAGTATAACCGTTTAGATAGTAATAATGAATAACGCCCACGAAAGTTATTATTCTATTATGGGTATACGAAATATCTATTATACCTATATATTGATTACCTTTTTTACAGTATAAAGTAGAATAAATTCATTTATTTTTTCAAAGACCATATAAATGCGCTAGTAATTTTTTAGACGTAATTATCTATGATTTAACGTATGTTGAGTGAAGTAGCCCGTCACACTCCATCTTGTCAAGAATCTAACGTTTTGTTCTTTTCAATAAAAACAGATTCTTTCTTCTTTGAGTATTCTCTTGTAATATTAAAAGGTATATTTGACTCTGACACGGAAATCGACTAATTCATGTGCTTTGAATGACTGTTGCTGTGTTTATCCACCAGAATACCAACGGTGAAATATGAGCCCACATTTCACCGTTGGTATTCTGGTGCCATAAACTAAGCACATATGTATTAGGCCATAAACTAAAATTTAATCGAATAGACGAATATACTCGATATCAGAGTCTATTCGATTATTTTTTCTTTGCGTCGTTTTCGTAATTAAGGTTCCCTTTTTATTTATTTATATTAATAATTTTAAAACCCAGACGTGCGTGTATGAAGCGATTGAGGAATCTTGAAGAAGCGAAAGAAGTATGCATGGATCGCGAAGCCTGGCGATCTGTCCTCTCTGACTACCCCGTCAGGGATAGAGCGTGAAGATAGTATAGTATATAGTATAAATACTTATTGTTGTATATGTATTATTTATAATTAAATTTATTTAACCATTCTCTAAGTGCGACGTAATTGTAAGAATTAACCATAAATACACATAGAGTAGTAGTAGACTTAGTTTAACAGCAATCTTCTATCAATTTAAGGGCACAAATAAACGCCTACCGCAGTCTCGCTCGCAACCAGCCCCTAACGCAACAAATGTCCATGATGGCTGCTGGGAAGAGGACTGGGGAAGCGCCCTCTGAGTGCCCCACGCCGCCAGCACAGCCCCCATATGGTGACGGTCAAGGTACTCCACCCTCAAGTTCTGGTGGAGTCGGAGCGACTGGTGGTAAGACGGGCGCGTCTGGTACCGGTGGGGATGCACGTGGTGGCGGCGGAGCTCCTCCTACTCCGCTCCCGATGACCGGCCAGATGGCTCCACCGACCCAATTGACACCACCTCTAGTCAATCCGGTAGGTATTTTTATTTCAGTATATTCCTGAAGTACATAATTTATTATTTTTTTACATACATTTTTTACGTACATGATTGAATGTAATACCTAAATGTGTAATTTTTCAGCCGGTAGGTGGGACACCACCACTCCGTGGTCCCGCGCCTCTGCGACCGACTGCACCAGGCTCACAACCACAACACCAGGTAAATTCAATGGTAAAATTTAATGTTTAAAATCACAACTGTAACATATTGCTTAATATTAAAGAAACCACGAATTTGCATGACTCATTAACAAAGTTGAAACCAAAATGTTTTTTTAAGTCCTACCTTACAACTGCAGTTCTCTGATCTATACCACAAAATATCATGTAAAAATTAGCGTTTTCAACGTCTTTGAAGAAATAGGGATGTGTTTATTTATTGTGTTTGCATATTAATAATTATTTTATTAAAATTTAATCAGGAACTTTTTGCTATAAACAATTAATTACCTATATGTTATTAATTTTATAAAATTTTCTGTAAATATGTAATAGTTTTTATTTACAATTTCGCGTTAGAGCATTTATTTTTGGTAACAACAAAATCGATTTACCCTAATATCGCACTTTAGAAATTAATTTATTTTATAATTTTCTAGGGTGTGCCTATACCAGGAGCCAAACAAAACCGCATCACCACTATGCCGAAGCCTGTTGGCATTGACCCACTACAAATTTTGAATGAAAGAGAGAACAGGTATGCAGAGTACTACTCTTTTTATTAACCCTTACAATGGCTTTGTTTAGGTACATTATCTTTATTAATCTTGTTTAGTTTTTATACATTGTGTGTGCTACAAATAATTTATACGATACAGGATAGCAGCGCGTATCGCCCATCGTATCGAGATTTTGTCTAACTTACCAGTGAACATTCCTGATGATCTCCGACTGCAGGCACAAATTGAGCTTAGAGCTCTCCGCGTGCTAAACTTCCAGAAGCAGCTACGAGCAGAGGTAAAAATAAATCGTTAAAATTCTATAAAATTTAATTTCGTACAGGATTACTTGACGAACTTTGTTTCTTTCTAGATTTTGGGGCAAGTCCGACGCGACACCACCTTGGAGACTGCTGTAAATATAAAGGCGTACAAGCGTACAAAACGTCAGGGATTGCGGGAAGCCCGAGCCACTGAGAAATTAGAGAAGCAACAAAAACTCGAAGCCGAGAGGAAACGGCGCCAGAAACATCAAGAGTTCTTACAGACAGTGCTGCAACATGGTGAGACCTATTGAAATTATGTTCAAAATATATTGGACCCACCAAAAAGTGTCTTGTTTTTTCGACGTACCGCCACAGACAATCTAGGTAAAATTGTGACAATTTTAAAATAACAAAAGTATAATTACATCAGAGTATTTTACATTGAAATACAATAAATTATTTATTTATTTAATTTCAATATGTACAGGACTAATGCTAATACAATAGTATAGAATGCACATATCTAACATTTAAAAACCCAATAAAACCAGTTAACACAAATATTTAGTAAAAACAGCATTACCTAATCAATTACTTAATCAGTATAGATCCTAATATTATAATACAAATTTTCGCATGAGTGGTTTAATTATTTTTTAACACACATGCTCGTAAAGTGGGGCCAATTTCATCTGTTGTAGATACACAAAGCAGCTCATTAGGCACGCGTGCGTTATGAACCCAAATAGTGAAGTTATATTTCATAACCACACTATTTGCTTTTTTAATCAGCAATGGGTTGTCATAGAAACAGTATGTAATTTTTTTGTTAATAAATAAACTCTCCTACTTAAAATATAACAATAAACTTTAATTTTCAAACCATTATTTAGTTTTGTTTACAAAGTAACAGTGATTAGTGTTATTCAATAATATAATTTTATTTTTATTTATTTATATTATATTAGTTGACGCCCGCGGCTTCGCCCGCGTAGAGAAGTTTTTCTCGTTCCCGTTTCCCACAGGAAATTATTCCTGGGATAAAAATTAGCCTATGTGTTATTCTGATGTATAAGTTATATTATTGTAAAGTTTCATTAAAATCTATTCAGTAGTTTTTACGTGAAAGAGTAACAAACATCCATACAAACTTTCGCATTTATAATATTATTAAGATTATATTAATAATAGTAATTATTATATTATATTAATATTTAATTATCCACCTATGCAACATTTTAAAATTAAGAGTTTTGCTTTTCCCTCGCAAGTGTGTTGAAAAACGTCGTATGTGTTGTACGACGATTTTCAACGTGTGCCTGTGACCATTATATACGCGGCTTTCTTATAGCGCATTCGCTACCACTTGTAGACTGAATGGTTCACAGAACCACTAGTATATAATGGTCAACTGAGCACACTTGTATCATAATGTACTATAATAACACACTGACATTCCACTGCACGTTGTATTTCATGTAAAATGTAATGTCACATTTCCATTTGTTTATAAATCTGGCACATTTCAGCCAAGGACTTCAAGGAATATCACCGCAACAACATCGCCAAACTGTCGCGTATGAACAAGGCCATTATGAACCATCACGCAAATGCCGAGCGCGAACAGAAGAAGGAACAAGAGCGTATAGAAAAAGAACGTATGCGACGGTAAACTTTAAACCTTTTACCTTTTTTGCGTGCCGATTGATAGTCTAAAATCTATCAACGTTTTGTTCTATCTCTTCCTGGTCTTATTTTTCCGTACTGGTTTCCCACTGGTTGTTCTTCCCGGTTAATCCAGTTTGTCAGCATCCTGTATATAAAATTTCAGTTTAATTGGTTCAAGAGTCCGATTAAGTTTTACTTTCATATGTATTACTGTCTGGAATAAGGGAACTTGGCTTAATGAATTATGTATATCTTACCGACTGACCAGAAGAAGAGTAATGTATTTCGCGTCTATAATGTATTTTATTGTTTATATTTTATAATTTTTTACTAGTTTGATGGCGGAGGACGAAGAAGGTTACCGCAAACTTATCGATCAGAAGAAAGATAAGCGGTTGGCGTTCCTGCTGTCCCAGACAGACGAATACATCGCCAGTCTCACGGAGATGGTTAAACAGCACAAACAAGAACAGCGCAAGAAGCAACAAGAGGAAGAACGCAGAAAAAGGGTTTGTATGCATTATATAAAATGCTGAACGAAATGGGCTCAAATTTGCAGATATTACTCATGGACTTTGAAAATTCCTCTCTTATAGGGTGTGTAGGGGTGTACAAAGTATGTCATGAGTGATGTTAAGGACCGCAGTTAGTCCTGCATAGGTATTTGAAACTAATAAAAGGGTGTTAAAAAACCCGAAACAACCAGATTGTACACCTCCGGTCAGATCGACAAGAAGGTTATAGCTGGAGATTCGAGGCAAGCGCTTCTAAAAATGCCGAGGAAAGTAAAATTGTGTTTACAGAGTTCGATCTCAATGTAACATTTCCGGTTTTGGTTATTGCTTATAGATAGATTGTGATTAAAATTGGAATGCGAGTGGGATTCCTAAATATAACTTCAGACAGAACATAAATCGCCGAATATTAGCTATTTGAGAATATTTTTTCTCAAACAAGTCTCAAATTAAGACTATCATAGTGTTGTACATTGTACAATATTACTGAAGATGTATAGGGCGCATTTTTTGCAGCAACAGTACTAATGTAGTTTTACTTCTTCTAATTCTAGAAATCGCGGAAGAGGAAGTTGCTGGAAGGTGGTGAAATCGATGCTATGGACGACAGTTCCCAAACATCCGACTCTAGGGTCAGCGTTATGGATCCTAAGACAGGCGAAGTAAGTGGTTACCATGATTTTCCGGTAATGTATCCTTTACAGGTCTTTATCCCACCATTGGGGCTCCAATACACTTTGAGCAACCATGTCAGTCACATTGTACACCTATCAAGTTTAGAGAGAATTAATTGTTTTATTAGGTACTAAAAGGAGAGGAAGCGCCTTTGTTGTCTCAACTCAAGGACTGGATGGAAACTCACCCTGGCTGGGAAGTATTGTCAGACTCTGAAGATTCTGGGGATGATAGTCAAGATGATGATGGTAAGTGTACTTTTGTTTATTGTTAACGCTCCAACCCTATTCAATAGCATTACCATCAATAGGTACCATAAGTACAGTAATAATCAAATAAATAGGTTTTAAATTATTCATAGGTACATATAAAAGTAAGCTCATCATTAATATATTATAGAAATACATTTATTGAAGGACTAGGCAGAGGCATAATATACCATCACATATTAGTGACATATCTATTACAGAAAAGAAAAAAGACAGGCATAAAGATTTCAGGAGTGACAAGGAGAAGACTGACGAAGAGAAAGCTCGCGACATGATCAAGAAAGCTAAGGTCGAGGACGACGAGTACAAGACTGAGGAACAAACATACTACAGGTATATATCTATATATAGTTATACACATAACGTAAACTTCGAATCGTTTATGAGTACAGTATCATCATAAACCATGTTATTGTTGTCACGCCATTATCCCCGAAGGGGTGGCAGAGGCATTTACACGCCGACATTTTACCGTGGTCCACCTAGAACGATAATGATGTCATTTCCGCCATGTAACGCCCGATTCAATTAGTTATATCGTGGTCCACCTATTAGGTGGTGAGCCCATTGCCGCGGTGAAATTGACAAACGTAGGTTGTGGCTACTGCTGTTGAAGTTTTTCTAGCCTTCGATAAGGCTCTTAACTTGGCTTACCGACTGCCGTGATACTGGCAATTGGGGCCCAACTGCTAACGTCCCTTCCGAAGCACGGAGACGCTCGTAAATGGAAATAACACAAAGTGTAAGGGCTAAATGAACCATAGAAATCTGTATAACAAGTCAATAGAGATGGTATGTGCCGTTCTAAATATCGGGGATACACACACACACACCTCTCCCTGTCACAACAGTATCATAAAAACATGGTAATCACAGGTACCCCTTTTACCGTACAGTATTATTTAAAAAAGCGATGTATTACAACAAACGAATTTGGTTATAATAGTATTCATTAAAATACGTCTTGACAGCAGATTTATTCAATATTTTAATTGTTTAAATTGGGTAGTTTCTCATTGCTCCATTCCTTTAACACTACCCTGAGAATGGATTGGAGCGAGAGAACAATACAATCAGATGTCACTGATTATTGCTAAAATGCGTCCGAACCCTAGTCACTCGTGACGCGATTTTGTGTAAAATTTAAGTTTCTAAAATGATTTTCGCTTTATTGTGAATGGAATGTAGCTCATGATAAATAATATCTATTAAGATAATTCGAACCATTGAGTGAGGAACGATTGACGAAGAATATATATTGTGCGCAAGGAGAGGGTAGAAGGAGTCAGGGTAGGCCGAGACTTACATATGAAGACCACGTGAGCAGATTGGTCAAAAACGGAAAAGTCAAAAGTACTCGGATACCCAGACGTGCGTGTATGATGCGATTGATGAATCTTGAAGAAGCGAAAGAAGTATGCATGGATCGCGACTCTCTGACTACCCCGTCAGGGATACAGCGTGAAGATAGAAATCGCCAAATAAAGCATACATGGCAACGGGCTCACCACTTGTTACGTAGGACAAAAATGCATACGGTGAAATGTGGGCGTATATATGTATGCCTCTGCCTACCCCTTATACAAAGGGGTGGCAAAATATATTTACACTATTTTTTTTTGTGTTATGTCAAATGGTAGTTCACAATTTTAGCTACCGTGTAATAATATTTACTACGATCGTTATTTTAGCAAGAGTCATAGAAGTTGATCACTAATTCTAGCATGGTTAAACTCAACACATCATATGTCTATTATTTTAGTATCGCTCACACAGTCCACGAGTCAGTCACAGAACAAGCCAGCATTCTGGTCAATGGAAACTTAAAAGAATATCAAATCAAGGTAAGTGGAACACTCAACCTTTTAAAAATATCCTCTCTTCCAAAGCCATTGGTCTGACCTATCATTATTTCAAAGATAATCATCTGAACACATTGTTCTTTTAAAGATAATCAAATACTGTATATAACTACTATTCTGCTAATCGAATTAAGATTTAAATTCATATATGTTATTTTTTTAGGGTTTAGAGTGGTTGGTGTCGCTGTTCAACAACAATTTGAATGGTATCCTAGCAGACGAGATGGGTCTCGGCAAAACCATTCAAACGATTGCGTTGGTCACTTATCTCATGGAGAAGAAGAAAGTGAATGGTCCATTCCTTATAATAGTGCCCCTCAGGTAATTGTTTTATTTTTCTTTTTTAATTTGAAGTAAATTTTTTTTTTTTAACATATTTTTAATAATCTCGTTGAAGGTCTAAGGATTGTGTTATGTTAAGAGTAGGACGTTTTACGTCCATACTTTGTTATTTTGATATGCTCACAATAAAGTATATGATCGCTGCAGTGAAAAGCTATTACATTAAAATAGTCTGTTACTGGTTCTACAAATAATGTAAAGTGTACATAGAAGACTCATGTATCACTCCCTTAAAACTATTGGAATACTGGTTAATAAATGAAACAAAAACTTTTATAGCATTCCTTATATAGTATCTATACTAATTGCAAATAAAATTTTACATATAATAAGACAACTTTCAACAACTAAGATCAATTTTCAATTTGAATTCAACAGTTGACACATCATCCTACCTCCATTTCCTTCAAACATATTACTCTGGTAATGGATTGGGGTGAAAGAAACACACAGATGTCTCTAATTGTGCTGATTATACAGACTCCGGGATATACTCGTATACTCCAGCCGCAGGATGTCTCGCCACATAAGGAATACCTCTCGATGTCAAACTTTAACGACACCTAGAAATCTTTTTAAATAGATTTTTCGGCTAGTTTTGGCACCGCATTCTGGGATCACGACGAGAGTGAACCTGTATTTTTTAAAAGTAACTATCTTCACTCTGTATCCCTGACGGGGTAGTCAGAGAGATATTTTTTATGTGTAGTGAAATGCATTTCGGCACGTTTCCGTCTTATTGCTGTGCAGCAGAATTTTTAGGACCTGTCTAGGTTGATTAGTATTTGACACCTATGTTTTTCTCTCATTTTAGAATCAATTTTATTAATTCCCTACCAACTTGAAAATGAGAGAAAAACATAGGTGTCAAATACTAATCGACCTAGACAATGTAAGTTACTGATACATAATATTTTCAGTACTTTATCGAATTGGGTGCTTGAATTTGAGAAGTGGGCACCGACCGTGACAGTAGTGTCGTACAAGGGCTCCCCGCAGTCGCGACGTCTGGTACAGAACCAGATGCGATCCACCAAGTTTAATGTGCTGCTTACCACATACGAGTATGTAATTAAGGATAAAGCTGTTTTGGCCAAGGTTAGTAAAGCACACTTTATTTTCTACTGTTTAACAACCACGCCTTATGTGAGCCTCAAAGGGCATATTATACGCCCATTTTACACCCCCATTTTACACCATGTGTATTCCCGTCCCACGTAATAGGTGGTGAGTCCATTGACGGGTTGAGGCTACCTACTGAAAGTAAACAACTATCTTAACATAATTCAACTTAAGTAGTAGTCACGAACTTTAATTGGGGACCCACCAAAGGTACATATTTAAAGATAATATTGTTAATACTTCTCTAGGGGCAACCGCTATAGTGAAGTGAAATTTTCGGCGGTTTTATGTAATTGAGTCTTCTAATTAAAGACAGCATTTGTGTAAACTCAACAAAACAGTTGGCAGGCAATAAAACAGCAATCAATACATGAGGATTATTAAACATAAATTGAACTTTTAACAACAATAATAAAAACAACATTTTATTTTAATAATGGAAAATCTTTTCAAACGACATTATGATGTTGTGGCCTGCATACCAAACTATTTTGCCGAATGTACATAGTCAATGTTATATTACTTTTAGCTGCAATGGAAATACATGATCATTGACGAGGGACATCGTATGAAGAATCACCACTGCAAACTGACGCAAGTTCTTAACACCCACTACATAGCGCCTCATCGCTTGTTGCTCACTGGCACACCGTTGCAGAACAAACTGCCCGAGCTATGGGCACTGCTCAACTTTTTGTTGCCGTCCATTTTCAAGAGTTGTTCTACATTCGAACAGTGGTTCAATGCTCCGTTCGCTACCACAGGAGAAAAGGTTAGAATCTGTACAATAATAAAGGCGAAAGTTTGTGAATGTTTGCTATGTTCTACTGCTCAAACAGAATCAGTTTGGTGTGGAAGTAGCTGTCATCCTGGATATTTTTTAATTTATATATATCCATCACGCCTTATCCCCGAAGGGGTGGCAGAGGCATATTATATGCCCACTTTTCACCGTGTGGATTCCTGTCCCACGTAATAGGTGGTGAGCCCATTACCGTGTTTAAATAGACAGAGGCAGGTTGTGGCGACCTGCTGTTGAAGGTTTTCAAGCCGCCCATAAGGCCTTCAACCAGGCTTAACGACTGCCATTTTACTAGCAACCGGGACCAACGGTTTAACGTGCCTTCCGAAGCACGGAAACGCTCGCAAATATAAATGCCACAAAGTGGTCACCCATCCAAGGACCAGCCATAGTGAAAGTTGCGTAACTCAGTGATCGTTTACAGAACACTGAGACCGCGGGGCCGCGAGCGCTTCATTTTTTAATTTATATTAATTTATATATCACTATTATTACATGTAGGTACATAATTTGTCCCCCAAAATGAGTTGATGGTTTAATTGGAAATAGGCTTTTATTAATAGGCTAGTAGGCTACTTTTATCCCCTGAAACAGGTTCCCACAAGTAACGGGTACAGGAAAATTCACCACGCGGGCGGTGAGTGACATCTAGTATAAAAAATTCCTGTGGGAAAAAAATGTGTTTATTTTCTATATAAAGCAATGAATATGTGCCTCGTTTTGAGACGTATCAGTATACTTTGCCCCTATCAGTATCTATAAATTAAACGACTTGTATAAATGCATGTGCGCAGACTTCGCCCGTTAGTCCAACGCAGTATTGAGTTGTTGCTGTTAGTACACTTAGACCTTTTAAACTACTCAACGGATTTTAATATAGTTTTCATCAATGAGTAATTAAAGAGGATATTTATATGCATAAATATAGGTGCGGGGATGTATCTAATACTTTGATACAAGTTATTGTTTTTAACTAGGTGGAACTCAACGAGGAAGAAACCATCCTTATTATTCGTCGTCTGCACAAAGTACTGCGCCCCTTCCTGCTGCGACGGTTGAAGAAAGAAGTAGAGAGCCAGTTGCCCGACAAAGTGGAATACATTATCAAGTGCGATATGAGTGGCTTGCAGCGTGTGCTTTACAAGTAAGTTTGATATTTTGTGACATTAAAAATTCCAATTGTAAAATTGAATTTGTTTAGAATTTCATAGAGAGCATCTGAATGACTATATACGCACATTGCTGGATGCAACGGGGTTACATAGAAATGTAAAGGGCAGGTAACGCAGTGATTAGCCGTGTGAAATAAAAACCCCAGCAAAAACTGCTGCCAAATTATGTAAAATGAAGATTCGCAATTACACACACTAATCTATGATGATCCTGATTTAGATTAAATTAATTTTTATTCCACAACCCAACTCTAATACATAAATCGTCTTTGCTGTGCAGGCCAAAAAAAAAAATTGGGCAGTCCCAGTGACCCCTTTCAGGAACGAAGTTTCTTATGTTAATAATTAAATTTATTTGTGAAATAAAAAAGTACCGTAAGCCGCGTTAAGGAACTTCATTCCAAAAATATTTACAGAATTCCTACAAACAATTTACAGAATACATATTTCCTACAAATAATTCATTTTGTACTTCTCAATAGGCATATGCAGTCCAAGGGAGTACTGCTAACGGATGGCTCAGAGAAGGGCAACAAGGGCAAAGGCGGTGCGAAGGCGCTCATGAACACCATCGTGCAACTACGCAAGCTTTGCAACCACCCATTCATGTTCCAGCACATCGAGGAGAAGTTCTGCGACCATGTAGGATCTGGAGGCACTGTCGTCAGCGGGTAAGTACCTTGCATATCTCTCTTCTTAGTCTATTTCCAGTTGTTTTCAAACTACCTTTTGGAGTTTAGGATCCACCTTTATTTGACTATTAGGAGCTTTGATTGTCTTTTCATTCTCGGCAATGTTGGTAGCCATATGTTCGACATTTTTTTATACCTCAGTGGTATAAAAAAAAATAAAGAAAGAAACTTTCGTCTCACCTCCTGTAAGACCCCTTGCTTTGTTCTCTCTTCCTTTAATAAAAGTGCTCCACTAGAAAATGATCTTGTGGGTCCTTTACATCCCTACATAATTGTAACTGAGGAATGATAAATCGAACTCCATGAATGTCACCTCCCGTCCAGGCTCACGAAACGATAATTATTACTTGGCCAATTTTGATTATTTATGATACCGAATTTGCGGGCGTTTTATTAAAAAATTACTATTGTTATGTTACATCAATCAAATTAGACTATTGTAGTCTACTACTGCAGATAGACGTCCTTATACCATTCGCCCTCCGTACTCTCTCTCTCGCGATATTGTTTAGGGTAGTGCCGCTCGGTCAAAAAATGAAAATAATACCTTGAAAAATGGGTTATTATCAATATATATAAAAATCAATGCCACTTTTCGTTGTAATTTTATAACTCAAGAACGGGCTCACCTATCCAATCCAAATGTTTAGGCTTTGTTCGGACAATTTAGTAGATGGTTTATGTGAAGTTTGCATGTTTAAGTGGCGCTTACGAAGTTGCGCGGGTCAGCTAGTATACTATATATGGGTCTGCCTACCCCTTCAGGGATTAAGATATGGCTAAACGTATGAATGTGGTTCCATCTGGCCGTGTCACCTCAAGTTTACAATGTCGCGGTTTTACAATAGATTTGTCTGCTCCATTGGTTATGGACAAGTAATTTCCGACAGACATGGCCAACCTATTACCATTAATGCGTGTTGACTCTTTTTTTGGTTTTATTTTATACTACCAAAGTGATGGACAATAATACTCTTTAAATTCGAAATTTATCCCTTAATGATTATGTCCCAAATGTCATAATTTAATAGTTCTACTGACTATTTTAACTAATACGAACCAATCAAATTTTGCAGGCCAGACCTATACAGAGCGTCAGGTAAATTCGAAATCCTGGACCGTATCTTGCCGAAACTGAAGCAAACAGGGCACAGAGTTTTAGTCTTCTGTCAAATGACTCAGTGCATGACCATCATTGAAGACTACCTCTCATGGAGAGCTTTTCAATATTTGAGGTAAGTTATTGCCAATACCAACCAAAATGATGCGTTTGAACTGCGCAAGGCGGCTTTTTAAGGCGCCGCAAGGGCGCCGGGTCCATTAGTTTATTCAGTCAGCATACTAATTGATTTTTCAAATTATTTCTATGTCCTTGATATCATAAACTTAAAGAACATTTGTATGTACCGTAAACCCTATTGCTCAACTGTATTCAATCAACTGCAGATTAGACGGTATGACGAAGGCCGAGGATCGTGGGGAACTGCTGAAGAAGTTCAACGACGTGGGCTCTGAATACTTCATTTTCTTACTATCCACACGTGCAGGAGGTCTTGGCCTCAACTTGCAGAGTGCAGACACTGTAATCATATTCGACTCTGACTGGAATCCGCATCAGGTAAACAACAATACAGAAAAATTCCAAAAGTGTATTTCATTTATATTCATCATGTAACTAATACCCTCAATAGTTCGCACTTGGAACTTTTTTTTATCTATCACGCCTTATCCCCGAAGGGGTGGCTGAGGCATACATATTGTATACCCACTTTTCACCCATGTATATTCCTGTCCTTCCTGCATTTGGAACTTGTTAGTAAGTAAAGTAAAGTAGTAGAAAGAACCGCATTCGACTGTGTTAGCTTTTATGTTATAGAATCCACCGTTTTTATGCATAGACTATCTAAATTCCACTAAGTTTTGAAAAAAATTAACGGAGTCGACAATGTCCTTTGGTGTTCCCGCCAAGATCCAAACATGTATTAAAAATACAATTTTGTACTCTCTAGGATTTGCAAGCACAAGATCGTGCTCATCGTATCGGCCAACGAAATGAGGTTCGCGTGTTGCGACTCATGACTGTCAACTCAGTGGAAGAAAGAATTCTCGCCGCTGCCAGGTATGTATACAATATTCTGTTTACCAAATTTAGTCGCAAAGGCATTTTGTATAGACAATTTTTAGGTTGAATCTACATCTATACTTTATTTAATATTATAAAGCTGAAAAGTTTGTTCGTTTGTTTGGTTGAACGCGCTAATCTCTGGAACTACTGGTGGGATTTGAAAAAATATGAGTTGGATAGCCCATTTATCGAGGAAGGCTAACTGCTATATATCATCACGCCATCATCACGCAGTAATCATAAACGTCGACAAAAATGGGGCAAATATACATTATTGTAGAATTTATAAGCGAAGGGAGTTCGAAATATGTCACTGGCGAAGGGGTGGGGGTCACCTAGTTACTATATAACGAAGCTGTTTGACTATCCAACGCCCAGCCGAAACTACTGAAGATATAAACATGAATTTTTGGCAGTAGTTTTTTTTATATTCAATAAGAAGAGATTTTTTTTGAAATTGGTTTCTAAAGGGGTTGAGCCAACAAGGGGCTAAGTCAGAATATGCCCAATAGCATGAGAAAGGACCAGTTTATTTAAACGAACTAGTCCTTTCTATATATATCCTTTTTATAATTGCTTTCTATTTCATTCTATTTCTGAGAATGCCTAGTTCTGAAAAAGCCCAATCCTTAAAATAAATTAAATAAAGTCTGTTTCACGAATACTACAATCACGAATACTACAAAATTGCAGCTTATCAATATTTTCTAGTAACGTATAACATTTTTACTGTTTATAGATACAAGTTAAACATGGACGAGAAAGTTATCCAAGCTGGCATGTTCGATCAAAAGTCTACCGGCTCAGAACGTCAGCAGTTCCTTCAGAGTATTTTGCACCAAGATGGTGACGATGAAGAGGTTTGATTTTTCCATCACTAGTACCTATCTTCCGCGCCTCACACACCTTCATTAATATTGAGCAATATGTAAAACGAAATATTATTAAAGTCCGTTAGTTTGAATTATAACATAAAAAGAATAAGGGTGATAAATAACTAACCACTAGTTGATGCTCGCAGCTCCGCGTGGTTAAGTTATCTCTTTTTGTTTCCCACGGAACTTCTTCCGTGGATAAAAGTGTAGCCTCTATATGTGAGTCCAGAGTGTCGGCTTTTTTACCAAGTTTCATCCAAATTGGGTCGAGCGTGATTGAGTAACAAACATCTTCACATTTATATTATTAGTATTCATCCTACTAATATTATAAATGAGGATGTTTGTATAGATAATTACTCTTTCACATAAAACTACTAAATAGATTTTTATGAATCTTTACATTAATATACGTCAGAATAGTACATAGGCTACTTTTTAGCAAAACATTACTACTCTGTCGCAGTAACAGGCATCAACCAGTTTAAAATATTATAGACTAGTTGACACCCGCGTAGAGAAGTTTTCCCGTTCCCGTTTTCCACAGGAACTTGTTCCCGGGATTAAAAGTAGCTTATGTGTTATTCTGATGTATAAGCTACATTGTTGCATAGTTTCATTAAAATCCGGTCAGTAGTTTTTACGTGAAAGAGTAACAAACATCCATACAAACATTTACATTTATACTAAGATTACGTATAAGATACAAATAAGATATACATAGTATATTAAGATTATCGCGATATTGGAACCGCGAGTTAGACTAGGAGGTCCGACGCAATAACGTCGCAGTATAGTTTCACCTTTATTTTTCATATTACAACTCTATTTTCCATACTATATAATTCTATCCTCATTGACTATCCCGTCAGGGATACTGCGTGAAGACGGTTAAGTTTTATAATTCATGTTGTTTATTTACAGGAAGAAAACGAAGTTCCCGACGATGACCTAATCAACGAGATGATCGCCCGCTCCGAGGAAGAGTTGGAGATCTTTAAACAAATGGACATTGAACGCAAGAAGACTGAAACACATTCGCGACTTATCGAGGAGTCCGAACTGCCAGATTGGCTCGTGAAGGATGATGATGAAGTTGTATGCAGCAAGGTAGGATCACATTTAAATTTATTTTATTTATTTACTTATCTATCACGCCTTATCCCCGAAGGGGTGGCGAGGCATATTATAGCACACTTTTCACCATGTGTAGTATTTTAATTTATACTTTAGCAATAGCAGTTGTATAGTTATAGTCATTTCATATTACCGTGAGGCCTCGAATATCATGCTGTAGGGATAATAATTCAACATAAACTAAATTCTGAGGATATTTGTGACTTTTGTACTGCTATTTAAGTTTCAAAACTAAAAAATTATACTCAATTACGAAAATAGTTATCCAAGTAAAGATTCATAATGATAAGTCCCCAGATCTGAAAATTAACGCCATCTACGTCTACGTATTCATCCAAACGAGGCATTCAAAGCTCTATGACACAATTTTAATTACACAGCTAAACACATTATTATTAGTATTTTAGTTCTGATAAAGTCATATATTGCTCCAAATTAAAGCCCGTATTAATAAACGGATCTCAAATTCACTCTCAAGTGCGATCTCGGTTGTACACACTCAAGTTTTGGTTCGCGTCTTAAGTTCGTTGCTAATTAATAAACACATATCAGCCACATCTCAAATGATATTGCTCTCAAGAGCCGTGACTCAATTTACGTCATTTGAGCTTTCATTTGAATGACTTGAGAGCTACATCTTGAGCTTGGTTACGTCACGTTTTGTTATTACATATTATAAATGTATAATTAACAAAATGTACCTAATGCTATAATGATGTTTAGTATGATCATGATTAGAATATAATGATGTTAAAATCTCTTTGACATGCTGCCAATGAATATAGTATATCAAAAGTTAAAATTTAACAAGATTTAAATCTTACTAATATTATAAAAGCGAAAGTATATTTGGATGTATGTATGGATTGGTGGATGGATGTTTGTAACTCTTTCACGCTCTAACCCCCTGAGGCAATTTGGTTGAAATATCGACATATGCTACTTTTTATCCCGGGAACGAGTTCCTGTATGAAACGGGAACGGGAAAACATTACCACGCAGGCAGAGCCGCAGGCTTCAACTAGTTATATTTCACTAGCAAAAAAATTACCGTGGCTCCGCCCGCATGGTTAAGTTACCCGTTTCCCACGGGGAATTGATCCCGTGATAAAAAGTACCCAGGGATATTTTTATTTTATTTACACATAATTCACAAACTTTACCTGATATTTACTTACAAATGTGGGCGTATAGTAAAATATCATCATAATAGTCTACATACATAGTACATGGCACTTTTTATTATCAATAATATTTTGAAACTCCATAATTTCCGGTAAGTTCATTTATCACTTAAGTCACGAATGGTCTGCACTCACAAAACGCGATCCCAATGGAGATCTCAAGATCGCTCTTGAGATCTGTTCTTTATTATTTTTATTATTAATACTTTATTATTAATACGGCCCGTATTAATAATAAAGTATGGCCCGTATTAATAAATCGCTCGCAGTCTTGAGTAAGCTATTAAGTTCGTTTTTGAGATGCTGTACTATACAATAAACAAAACTTGAGCTATAACTTAAGTGCAAACTATCACTCAAGATGTCACTAATTAATAAACAACACTGAGAACTCAAGAGCGATCTTTTGATCTCTATTGAGATCGCGTTTTGTGAGTGCAGACCATTCGTGACTTTAGTGCGTGAACTACTACTTACCGGGAATTATGGAGTTTCAAAATATTATTGATCAATTTGATTTTATGATGCTATGTATGTAGACTATTATGATGATATTTTACATACATACATATCAACATATCGTCGCGCCTTTATCCTCGAATGGATATCCAGTGGCATACTATACGCCCACATTTGTAAGTAAATATCAGGTAAAGTTTGTGAATAAAATAAAAACATCCCTGGGTACTTTTTATGGCGGAATCAATTCCCCGTGGAAAACGGGTACGGGATAGCTTTACCATGCGGGCGGAGCCGCGGTAATTTTTGCTAGTGTTCTATAACTAGTTGAAGCCTGCTGCTCCGCTTGGGTGGTAATGTTTACCCGTTTCCTACAGGAACTCGTTCCCGAAATAAAAAGTAGCATAAGTCCGTATTTCAAACAAATAGCTTGAGGGGCTTGAGCGTGAAAAAGTAACAAACATCCATCATTCCATATATACATCCAAATATACTTTCGCCTTTATAATATTAGTAGGATTTAAACCTTGTTAAACTTTAACTTTTGATATACTATATTCCTTGGCAGCATGCCATTGAGTTATGCGTAGAAAGTATGAGATTCATTATAATTCTTATTTATCTTTCGTGAACAGGGTCAGGGATGGACATTAGACGAGGACGAAATCCTGGGCCGAGGTTCTCGTCAGCGGAAAGAGGTAGACTACACCGACTCGCTCACTGAGAAGGAGTGGCTCAAGGCGATTGACGACGAGTTCGACGACGAGGAGGAAGAAGATGATGATGACGAAGTCCTTGATAAGAAGCGCAAGAAGGGACGCAAGCGACGGTGAGCTTACGACTTATATTATTAACTTTTTCGGGTTCCATACCTCAAAAGGAAAAAAACGGGACCCTTATAGGATCACTTTGTTGTCTCTCCGTCTGTCTGTCTGTCAAGACCCTGTATTTATTTATTTATTCATTCATTCATAGACACACCAACAGTATACATATAAGTATACAATATGCAACATTCTCATCTTACATTACAAGGCATAGTTCTGATATGTAGGCCAATAAGAAGGATCGAGAATGGAGAAAGTATCGAGTTGAAAAGATATACTCATATCTACGGTCTCTTGAAGCTTGTAATAATAATAAATTGATGGCGATGATGACTACTAGATCCCTGTATATAAATAAATAAATAATAAATAAATATTGTGGGACACTTTTCACACAGCGCCATCTAGCCCAAAGTAAGCTAATATTAGCTTGTATAACACAAATCTAAAGAAAAAGGATCTAGATAACTGATAAACATACTTATATATTTCTAAATATATACATATTATAGATAAATAACACCCAGACACGGAATAAACCATCGTGCTCATCACACAAAGTTTTATCCTGGGTGGGAATCGAACCCACGACCGCTTGCGTAGCAGTCGGATGCACTCCCACCGCGCCACAGAGGCAGTCAATAAATAAATGAATTGATATACAGCAAATGTAGTTTAATTTACCTCAACAGTACATCTAATCATGAAAGGAAATTATGTATTGTCTCATTACGGAGACTTGAACTAACAAACAAACAAAAGTTATAAATCGGTTCAGGCGCCAGGAGGATAAGTCCTACCAACTTTATGCATACGGATATCAGCTATAGAGATTGAGCTTTTAATCATAAGATCAGGAACCAAAAATAATAGAATACATCTCTAGAAGAAAGTTTCTATATTTTTATAGGCGAATTGATTGAATATACATTATCACTATTGGTATAACCTATTCAAGTGATTTAGTAAGCTAAAGATTAACTATTCACGGGGTTGAGGCGTGAAATTTAGAATCGTGAGATCCAGCATAAGTGCCAGTTTATGAGTCGAAAAGAATTAGTTCCATTAGATTTGGAAAAACAATTGGAAATTTGTTCGTGATTCGAATACATAAAGAGAACTTTCCACTTTTTTAAAGAAAAACCAATAAATCTTGAAGAGCAGGCAAACATTCCATTAACGCCGCTCTAATCGTCGTAATAAGCTGTAAACAAGCGAATAATCTTTCGTCAAAATACTAAAGATCACCAAGGTTAGAAACGTGGTTTCAAAAATCCAAAGTTCTTACCGAAAAACATAGTTATTTTGGTATAACCATTTATAAGAATTTACAGGCGTGAACTTTCATATACAATTTATAAAAGTTTACTTCTTTTTAGCGAAGTTTAAAAAATATATTTACAATCGACATCTTTTTGTCGTCGATGCAGCTAGGCGAATGCTTGTACCGTCACCACAGACAAAAGACATTTTTTTCTTTTTTTTTCTTTCCAAGTCCGCCCTATGGCATGGAAACTAAGGTAGGCATACAGCCTTACAGAAATCGCAATTTGTTTAAAATCGATGACACACGGAGCGAAAGAGTCAACAATCTACTCACCTCATTCTCTAAATCTCAAGACTAACAATGACATTCCAATTTACAACGTTACAAGCTGTGAAACAATCAAACTTCTAAGTTAAAGTATTAATAAATTAAGGTCCTTTATGAGGCAACAACGTATTTTTATGGAAACTTCGGTGGGCAAGTCCGACTCGCATTTGCCCGTATGTTGCAATTTTTTAAATTATAATTATCTAAAGTACGAGGGCGGGTCAATAAGTCCGTGACTTTTTGAATAAAACACAGTTTTTTTGATTAAAAAATCATCTTATTTTTCAACGTAGTCTCCCTTGAGCTCTATACACTTTGTCCACCGCTTCTCCAATTTTTTTATCCCTTCCAAAAAATAAGATTTGTCGAGGTCCTCAAAATAGGTCTTTGTTTGTGAGATGATTTCATCATTCGAGTCAAATCTTTTTCCACCAAGCCATTTCTTCAGGTTTGGAAACAAGAAGTAGTCACTCGGAGCCAAATCTGGAGAATAGGGCGGATGAGGGAGCAATTCATAGCCCAATTCATGGATTTTTGCCATGGCAACTGCAGATGTGTGCACCCTTGCATTGTCTTGGTGGAAAAGAACTTATTTCTTGGCCAAATGAGGGCGATTTTTTTTTAAATCGTCATTGAATCGGCCCAATAAGTTGGCATAATATTCTCCATTGATTGTTCTTCCTTTTTGAAGGTAGTCAATGTGGATTATCCCGCGTGCATCCCAAAAAACAGTCGCCATGACTTAATTGGCTGACAAACCCACTTTGGCCTTCTTTGGCGCCGATTCACCCTTAGAAACCCACTGTTTTGACTGTTGTTTGGTCTCTGGTGTGTTGTGGTGGATCCACGTTTCGTCCACGGTTACAAAACGGCGAAAAAACTCCTCCATATTGCGGTTAAACAACGCCAAACCCTCCTGTGAAGTTGTTACACGATTGCGTTTGTGGTCGACTGTGAGCAAACGCGGCACTCATCTTGCGGAAAGCTTTCTCATGCCCAAGTGATCATTCAAAATTGAAACCACTGAACCATGCGAGATCCCTATGGCATCCACAATCTCTCGCACTTTCAATCTTCGGTCGGCCAAAACCATATCGTGATTTTTTTCGATTGTTTCGGGTGTAGACACCTCAACTGGGCGTCCAGGACGTTCAGCATCTTCAGTGCTTGTACGGCCACAACGAAACTCAGTAAACCACTTTTTCACCATTGAAATCGATGGTGCAGAGTCCCCATAGTATTTATCAAGCTTAGCCTTGGTTTCGGTAATGGTTTTTTTTCGCAAAAAATAATGCTTAATAAGCACACGAAATTCACTTTTTTCCATTTTCTTCTCAGATTGCTGGGTAGTCTGATAAAAATAGCTGCCAAACACAAACTAACTGACGCAGTAAATTCAAATTTTGACAGGAGTTGACTGACAGATGCCTGTTGACAGGAGCAGTGTTTCTTTTTCAGTAAAGAGGTCAGAAGTTCAAAAAGTCACGGACTTATTGACCCACCCTCGTATGTGCCGTAGTGGATTAATTTACTGACACGGTGTTTTAGTGGGAAGTGCAAGCGACCGACGTCACGGGTTTGAACCCCGGGCCGGAACAAATATTTGTTGATCCATAAATGTTAGTTTCAGAGGTTGGATGTTTTCTATGTATGTAATTAAGTATGTATGTATATCAGTTGTCTAGGTCATGTCTTTTAGCACAAGCTTGTATTAGCTTAATTCGGACTATATGTTGTTGACAATGTCCCAAAAATATTTATTTTATTTAAGTGTATATTGTTTTACAGCCGCAATCAAGATGACTCTGATGAAGAAGAAGTGCCCACTTCGTCCAAAAAGAAAAGCAAAACTGAGCTCAATCAACTCAAGAAGCGTTTGAAAAACATTATGAAGAAAGTCATCGACTACACAGATGAGTAAGTAGCAAGTAGCTTGCATACTTGGATATAAATATGTGTTAGAACTATATTTTGTTGGTCCCGTTGACATAAATCAAATGTTGCAGGGGAGCCAGAGTCCTATCTGAGCCGTTTATGAAGCTGCCATCGCGTCGCGAACTACCCGACTACTATGAGGTCATCAAGAAACCGCTGGATATAAAGAAAATCATGAATAGAATTGAAGATGGAAAGGTAATTATCGAATCTTTTTCACAGAACTATCTATACTAATATATAAAGCTGACTAGTTTGTTTGTTTGTTTGGCTGTACGCGCTAATCTCAGGATCTACTGGTCCGAGGTGTGAAATTCTTTTTGTGTTGGATAGTACATTTATTAAGGAAGGCTATATAACATTACGCTACTACCCATGAGTGCGGAGCAGTAATCATAAATGTCAACAAATCGGGCAAATTGTCATACATTTTTGCAAAAGTAAAAAGCGACGGGATTAAATAGATGCTGCGGGGATTCAAAGTATGCTACAGGCGAAGCCGTGGGGGTCAGCTAATCTCATATAGGTATAACCCTATAAATATTATAAATTTGAAGGTTTGTATGGATGTGTGTTGGATGTTTTTTGGAATTTTTTTCGCCAATACACCCTTAGTCCTTTTTAGTGCTTACTTGTGCTTGAGGCGCACGCGGCTAACATTGCGTAAATGTATCTGACGTACGAGTTGAAACGGGGTCTTGATCACAATTTATTAAAATGCGTGGAATGTTAGGGGAGGAATAGCAGAGAAGATGAACGAGTTGATGGATGTTATGAATGAGAGAAAATTAGATGCAGTGTGCTTGACAGAGACCGCTTGGTCTTGCAAGGGCAGCGAAGTCTTGTAGCTCCAGGGTGCCATGCTCGCGCTATGGTCTGGAGTACCCAAGAGCGAGCATGGCAGTCGGGGGGTTGGAATTTTGTTATCCTCGCGATTGGCCTTTGGTATGTATGAGTACAAGTTATTAGGTCCTAGGATCCTCTGGATCCGTTTCAAACTTGGTTTGACGAAGATTTTCCCGGTGGCTGCTTACGCGCTAGTATCTTCGTCGAACGCGAGTGTGCTAGAGGACTTCTGGGAGAGTATGAGAGAAGCTCTAAATGTGGTAGAAAGACTTATAGTGTGTGGAGACTTGAATGGATGGGTGGGTACCGCCCGCGATGAATTTGAGTCGGTACTCGGGAAGTATGGGGACAAAAGGGTGAACGACGCTGGCAAGCTTATACTGGCATTTTGTAAGGAAAAGGATTTGTTTGTGGCGAACACAATATTCAACCACAAACCAATTCATATGTGTACGAGGAGATGTAAGTCAAAGAGAAGCATGATAGATCTATTCCTAATGGATAGTCGGCTCCGGAAACAGATGATGGACACAACGGCTTATCGAGGCGCTGAGCTGGGATCAGATAGTCATAACTAGGATTAGGGGTCTGTTCGCGGGTTGGCGTCATCATACCGAGTGTCCTGAACCTTAGCCGACCTACGGCATCAAAAGTTGGAAGCTGCAGGATGCATCCATTCGGGATAAATATAAAGAAAGAGTAGCCGAAAAGCTTGGCGACGTCAATATTAGTAGTGGGAATGTAGAAAGTGTAAGGCAGAACCTTAGAGATGAGAGAATGCCACTGTGGAAGTGTGTGGAGAAACGAAAAGAGGCAGTAGTAATAAGCGTGGTGCATGGTGGACTGAAGAAGTTAAAGACGCCGTTCGAATGAAGAAGAAAGCATGGTTGGACTACTTAACCTCGTGGAATGATTTTAATATGAAAGAGAGTAGCTGCAAAAAATATACACGAAGGCACTGATAGAGGAAGCTCGTGAAAGGTGCAGAATGAAAGCGGATAAAAGGTTGTCGTTCAATTTCCAGGATAACGCCAGGCTCTTCTGGAAAGAGGTAGGCAGGACTCGGAGTTGCTCGACAATCTGCAGTATGAATAAAGTGCTTATTGTTATAGTTGAATCAATATAATAGGCCACATTTGACAAGGTTTTGCTTCATAGGGAGATGAAATGATTAAAAATATCGATTACTGTGAATGAACCGATACGGACTTCAAACATATATGAATCGATTCAGTTATTTTGAAACAGAAAGCTATCAAGAAGAAAGTATGTATAGTTGAGTCATTATAAGAAGCCACATTTGACAAATGTCAGTTTCAGCTTCATAGTGAGATGAAATGATTAAAAATATCGATTAATGTGAATGAACCGATACGGACTTCTAACATATAATATCGAATCAACAACTAACATATAACATATAGGAATCGAATCAGTTATTTTGAAAATTGAAATTGTATTCTAAAAATTATCAGTCTACTTTTTACTAAACGTTTTTTACCGTAAAATTAGAAACTAGTATTATTATTATTTATTTTATTATTATTATTACTATTACCCCGTCAGGCATACAGCGTGAAGATAGTAGTAGTAGTAGTAATTTAGAAACAAAATCAGACAACTTTTAAAATTACAACGAGAATATTGTCATCATCATCACTGCACTAAGAGATATTATTAATTTATTTGCAAAAATAGTGTCTAAATTGGCATCGCGTTGCAACTTTTTTTCGTCGGACTTCTTATGGGGCGCTGAATCACAGATAAAACGAATAAAGAAAGATATTAAATAGGTATATAATTATTAATTCTATAAATTGATGTTAAATGTTATCATTGTTATTTTCTTTGAGTCCTATATGACGTGAAGGCTGGCAATGTGGGTATTAATTTATTGTGAAATATTCCTGCACAAAAACATAAAAAGTATAACTGCCAGGTAATTTATTTTTCTATAAATATAAATAAAATTCGACTGTAGACAGAAATAAAAAAAAACAAAAAAAAGTCCATAAAAATAAAGCATTTAGAGAAGATATTGATTGTTTGGAACCTTCACCTTCTACAGCACTAGATCTTGGCCAACTGGATCACTAAGCACTAATGTGTGCAGCGCTGAAAGTGAAGAACAGTCTTCCATGTGAATAGCGAGCTGAATTTCTAGAAGGTTAATAAACTTCTTATATATGTTGATAGAACTGCGTTAGGATCATATTTTAAGTGGTTAGGAAAAATTGTGTTGAAGGGGCGATGTTGCAAGCAGACTATACCTTAAAATGTTATACTTAACTATTAAAACTTAACTATTTTCACGCCGTATCCTATCTGACGGGGTAGTCAGAGAGGACAGATCACCAGGCATCGCGATCTATGCATACTTCTTTCGCTTCCTTTAGATTCATTAATCACTTCATACATGCACGTCTGGGTATCCGAGTACTTTTGACATTTCCGTTTTTGAGCAATCTGCTCACGTGGTCTTTATATCTCTCGGCCTACCTTGACTCCTTCTGCCCTCTACTTTCGCACAATATATATTCTTCGTCCATCGTTCCTCACTCATTCGTTGAACGTGTTCAAACCAACGAAACAAGTTAAAATGTTATGAAACTAAATATTGAAATAAATCAGTAAACCTGTAAAATAAGAGAAATATTTTAGTGAAAAAAAATTATGTTGAACGAAGATGAAAACAATAAATAGACGTGTAGTAATAAGAATGACGAAATTATGAAGATTATAATTAAAACAAAACATTAAAAGTGGTGGAATATTACGAATAATTCGCATTTCATTCGATTCTACTAATAAACTTTCTATATTCTTGGTAACTTCCCTAGTGTTTAAAATGGAAAAGGGTTCACTGCCGCAACGTTGTAGCGACGTTCAGTTCTTTAGAACAGAAATTGTTTATTGTTTTTAAAATGGTTTATTAGTGAAAGTAAATAGTAAAATTTCCTTTTTGGGCATTTAGACAATAAAATATGTAATTATAACTGGAAAAAGTTCAGCAATAGTGTAATTCTAACTTCGAAAAATTAAAGATTATTATATATCCGCCGTTACAAGGATACGCAGGTGATTTTTGAAGAAGTGTCAAATGTGGCCTATTAAATTGACTCGACTATAATATAGTATTTCAGTCGAATTCCAGTCCAATTATTGTTATACATTTTCTATCGTAAGTTTTGGAACAATATCAGAAAATTTAACAGATAAAAATATATATTAAATATATAATTACATACATACATACATTTTGTTACGCCTTTATCCCCGAAGGGGTAGGCAGAGGCATTCTATACGTCCACATTTCGCGGAATGTATTTTTGTGCCACGTAACAGGCAGCGAGCCTATTGCCGTGATGAAATTAAATTAGTGGCATTCCAGTATACGAATTTTACATTGAGTGGCGTCTGAGCGCAACTAACCTGAGTTCATCTTAAAGGACAGTGACCACTCTCTATGGAGTATTGGCCTCGACGCGGACAATTTTGCAGCGCCTTAAAAATATTACATAGCTGAGACTATGTAGAAACCCACGATATAGATTTTTTTGTAGCCAGGTAGTTAAAAAAAAATAAAAAAATTTAACCGCAGGTTTTATTCTCAATTTAATTTTCAAATGTGATCATTATCATCTTCATATGTTAGTAAAACAATGTCTAGGATTAAGCTGGAGGAGTAATATTTTCACCATACCGTACCCAACTTAAGTACACATCACAAACATGATAGTAGCAAACAACCAATAAGTGTTTGGCCGACAATGCTGTAACAATAATAATGTTTTATGGTGTCTAGGTTATATTTTCATATATAAACAAAATATATTTTTGCTTATGTGGCATATATAAGCAAAAAAACATATTTTGTTTGCTATATTTTTACCTCTTAATAATCTGCAGTTGACGGCTAAAAGGAATCATGCTCAAAATCTTGCCAGTTCTATCTGTGCACATTTCAACAATAAATATGTATCATTATTTCTCATGTGTTTACCATATTATGATCCTAGTTGTTTTATTTAGTATAACTCTTAGCCTTTAAAATACTACATCAATATTATATAGAAAATAAAAAAAGCATTATTTTTTGAGGTGAAGCGCTCGTGGCCCCGCGGTCTCAGTGTTCGGTAAACGATCACTGAGGTACGCAACTTTCACTATGGCTGGTCGTCGGATGGGTGACCACTTTGTGGCATTTACATTTGCGAGCGTTTCCGTGCTTCGGAAGGCACGTTAAGCCGTTGGTCCCGGTTGCCAGTAAAATGGTAGTCGTTAAGCCTGGTTGAAGGCCATATAGGCGGCTTAAAAAAATTTCAACAGCAGGTAGCCACAGCCTGCGTCTGTCTATTTCAACACGGCAATGGGCTCACCACCTATTACGTGGGACAGGAATCCACACGGTGAAAGGTGGGCATATAAAATGCCTCTGCCACCCCTTCGGGGATAAGGCGTGATGGATATTTATTTATTTTATTATTTTTTTGTCACTAAGTATAAGAAAATTATAAATGGAATTGGCAAATCAGACATTGCTGTAGTATATATCATATATACTTTGTTTATATATGTACTTTGAGTCACCTAGAAACTTAATATCTCTCTTCATAGTTACAGTTCAGGAGAAAAAACAAGGTAATAGAGTATCAGCGGCTCTCTTCAAATCTGGCAAAAAGATGGTTACTTCTGGGTTCTGTTATTTGACTTGAAAATTATTATGTCCTTACAGATTGAAAGTAAATTGCCCATTGGGCAAATCCAACAAGTATAACAGGTGCTGTCAAATGCTCTTAACTGAAACAAAAAAGGCAATGAAAAGTACTTAAATAGTTATATGTAACAAACCTGTTGGTAAATGTTGATGTAAGAGGCTCCAAAATAATCTATGGGCAACAAGCCATATATCACCTGCAGGTAATGCAGCTACTGGCTAGCCCACTGAACTGATTAAAAACAATTGTTTTAACATTTGAAAGCTATGTTGTGTAAAAGTAATACAGTAGTAATTATAAATATCAAGAGTTTAATACAATAATATACTGAATAACATATATGCAATGAATTATAAAAATATGATAAAACAAAAATAGCATAAAAAAAACATAAATTATTATAAATGGGAAGTCGGCAGTGAGGCACAGCTAGTCTATGTATATATTTATGTTGGTCACTTTAATAATACATACCTAATAAAGCAAATCCTTCAAAATCAATAAAAATCAAAAGGAAAAAGTACCTCAAGTGATGTAATACTTTTCATTGTTTATCTACACTTAACTTACATATATAACCTAAATACATGTGCATCTGGGTCTAAAAGTAAGTAAGCGACCATTTATAACAACAGACTTGACATTTAAAAAAAACTTACTACTCAGAGTACAATCCACTGAAGAATTACATGCGGCACTTTCATCAGGTCAAGAGTTATGACGACTTCTGTATGTAATTTCATTACCACAACAGATTCAACAAACAAAAAATGCCATTGTCAGGATACAAAAAATACAGGACCCAAAAAGCCATGGTGGTCGTGAGAAGTTGAATTGGTTATTATAATACAAAACACTCGATAAATACAAACGCGAACTAGGTATATAATTATATAGTTGAAAATATAATTTTAATAAGACACTTTGTGTTGTTTATTTATTTACGAGGGCAGCACTGAAAATTTCGGGAATCAAGGAAGTGACACAATATTACTATTTAAAAATGTATTGATTGCTTTTCGAAGTATTCTCCGCGAAATTTGACACATTTTTCCATACGATGGAACCAATCATTGAAGCAACCATTCCATTCGGAAGTTAGGGTATCCAAAATGGCCGTTGTGTAGACGTCCTCAGCTTCTTCAGGTGATGAAAATCTCTGACCACGCAATTTATTCTTTATTTTAGAGAAAGTATAGAAATCATTAGGGCTTAGGTCGGGGCTGTACGGCAGATGGTCTAATAATTCTATGTTTTCTTGCTCTAAAAACTCTTTTGTTCTGTGCGCGGTGGAGAACTCGCATTGTCGTGATGGAGGATGATGCGGCGGTTGCAGTTCTCTTTACGGAGTTCAGAAACGACCTGTGGCAAACTAATGCTAGCATACCATTCTGCATTAACCGTTCTTTGTCCCTCAAGAGGGACTCGCTTTTTGCTCTTCACAGAGCGAATGCGGTATCCATCGGGAAAACAACTTTTTTACACCTAATTGTTCATGCAAGATTATTTGTATTTAACTCATGCCAATGTCTAAAGTTGCCTGAATTTCGCGGTATGTCACATGTCGATCTTCCTCAATCAGCTTACGCACAGCATCAACGTTTTCTTGGGTGACTGCTGTTTTTGGACTGCCTTGACGGGGATCATCACTGAGCTTGACACGTCCACGTTGAAATTCAGCAAACCAGCGATAAATTGTGGTTTAGGATGGGGCTTCATCACCAAATGCAAAAATCATCCGGTCAACACACTGTTTTTGTGTTAAACCACTTCGAAAGTCATAATAAATCGTTGCTCTTGAATTTTCTCGAGTCAATTCCATTTTCTCAACGACTAAACAAGTTTGACAAAACCTTGTGACAAGACCGAGAATCTTTGTTTTAAATAAATAAATGGTATTCGATTTTTAAAACCAAGGAGTTTTTAAATAAAAAGATTTTTATATGACAGGAACAGTGGAAATGTTCCATTCCCGATACTTTTAGTGCAGCCTATGTACAATATATTCAAGGTCGTTCGACTTCGATGACAGGTTTGATCAGTGTTGCTAGAAGATAAAAACTAGAACTCCCAATACGGTTTATCTTTTATAAAAATATGCATTTATTTAAACATATTTACTATTTTAAAATACAGAAGTATTTTAAAATACAGAAGTATTTTAAAAAACAAATTACACAAAACATTAAGCACAGTTACAGTTATTAAATGAAGTAGTAGTGACTAATAAATAAGGAGTTTCGACTTTTAATTCTCCCTACTCTTGTCATTACTTTTATTTTATGCAACACAAGGGTGACAATCAAAATAATATCCGTTTGTAAGCCAAGACAAATATTTTTTTAATTCGTTTTGAATATCAGATAAGTGGCTACAACCAAATTGTCATTAATATTTATTGTATAATAAATAAAAATTATTACAAGTTTTATAACTTTCCAAAGTTGCTGTCCGCGCTCAGGCCAGATTCGGTCACTGTCCTTTAACACAGCTTAAATTTGATGTTTGAGAATACGAATTTTGTATTTAAGAGCTGCTTAAAACATTTAAGTTGATATTTAATTGCCCTTTAGTATTCGGATGTATATAACTTAGGTAGAACATAACCTTTCCATTATTTCGTTGCATATTCCGCTATCTTAGCGGAATTAGTTTAGTGCCAATATATTTATGTTCAATAACTGTGAGCTCACAAATAAATATTTTAAAATTATTTAATTCAAAAATAAATAAGGTATATCTAAACAAAAAAAGCAACCTGCAGCGTACAAACAATCTCATGAAATTATTGACACCAACCTTGTATTCTTGTAACTTATATTCAATTCTTTGCCGCTTATATTTTGGCGGCACCATTATTGAAACAATAAAAATTACTAGCCTATCGTTTTATCTGCAATAATTAACATTCATTTGTTTTGAAAAACTCATACATTTACGCGCTCACAATATTTAAAAAAGTAAATGACAACTATGACATGAACGGTTATTGATTTTCAACACCTAGCAAGGGCTTTTTTTTAAGTTAAAAGTCATGTTGGTTCCATCAATTGGCGACATTTTGTATTACAAAGCTATTTTAGTTATCAGAGGTTTCTGGGCTCATTATGAATAAAGAATTTTATAGAAGGTTTATTAGACTTAAAATACGTTTTATGGCCTTGATAAGAGTTTTATTATAAATAAGACCGCTAGAGTATAATTATAATATGAAAGTACTATAACACATTTAAATGTGCAGAAACACATACAAACTCACACACACACTCGCACACACTTTGACTAACACGCTCCAAAAATTCGCATGCACGTTTTCTTATATTTGTAAGATTTTTTATACTTGTTATAAAATACATAAATAATGTTACACAAAGAATATTTGAAACAATTGTCACCGTGAAATTGGGGAAGACACTCATCTGCAACACAGTTGTTACTAGCGCAGGTATCGGGGGCGACGACGTGCAGAATACATGCGAGCCCCCGAAGTGTCTGGCCGTGGGCGGATGGTCGGGGGACCCCGCCCAACTGGCCACATGGCGACGGGCACCCTTTCTGTGTTCCAGGGGGTGCCCCCCTTTAGCGCACGTCCGTACCGGCCGCTCTCTACCTCCTCTGCTTTCAGAGGGGCGCTCGAGAGCGGTGGAGGTGCGGGCTAGATTCTTCAGCTCCGTAGGGAGCTCCGGGGTGGTCACTTTTCCGGCCGCCCCGAGACGGACCCCTCCACTCTGGGGTGCCCCTTGCCGGCTCGCAGTGATTTAACCTGAGGCCTACCCTGCGAGCCGGTTTTAAGGTGAGGCGGAACACCGCGGGGTTTTGTGGGTAGGACGTCTCCCACGGGCCGGGAGCCTCACACACCGTCCCTGCTGCCCCCGCAGACAAAGCGATTCCCCGCGACAACAAAAAAAAAAAACTAGCGCAGGTGTAGGGAATCCCATGATGTAATAAATCCAGTGTTTTTTTTAATAAAGAAAGGCAGAATATGCAGCAAGCTTTAGAAGGAACATTTTTAAAATTACTAATTGTGTCGCGGGGGCGCATAAGTAAAAACACATCGCTATATGTTCCCCCTTTATGATGTTTTTGCCCCAGCTGCGCGTATTATCGCGCCAGTGTGCGAGTCATAGGTACCCGTACCAGGGTTCATACTTTATATATTTTTCGTACAGGTACAAGTTATAGAGTATGAACCCTGGTATTCTGTACGATTTCTTTTTACTTAAGTAAAAATGAAAACTTCGTAAAATGCTTTGAACCACTGAGCTATAGAACCATTCTGCAGGTTCAGTCGTTTACAAATATAAATTTATCATGATGTTTTTTTTTGTCTAAACAGTACCAAGAAATTTCGGATCTGGAGCGCGATTTCTTTACACTGTGCGCCAATGCTCAGACGTACAACGAAGAGTCGTCATTGATCTACGAAGATTCCGTGCGCTTGCGCAACGTGTTCATTGAGTTCCGTCGCCGCTACGAGAACGGACAAAATTCTGACGACTCTGATGACAATGACAAAGGTTGGTGAAGATTTAAATATAAATAATAAAAAAAGCTGAATGAGCCCGCGGTAAACTAAATCTATTATGTCAGCTTTTTTATCTTATACTAACGGACGCGCAGCGGTTTTACCCGCGAAGTACCCATGGGAATACAGGAATGAAATGTAGTTTAAGTTATTCCTGATAACATCAGGTATCTGCCAGTGAAAGTCCCGTTAAAAGTGGAGAGACAGAATCTTCGCAAGATGTGAAGAAAACTACAAAAATATTGACTATTTTCATACAACAATTATATTTTTTAAAGTTAATTGCAAACTATTTCTTTACAGATGAAGACGATTCGGACGGTGAGTCGAGCCGTTCTGTGAAAATGAAGATCAAATTAAAGGGCAAAACAAAGAGCACACCGTCACGTAAAAGAAAACAGCGCAAATACATTTCTGACGATGAGGATTATGAGGAGGATTGAACTCATAGGGCAGGCTCCTATACCTAGTATTAAGATATAGTTTATATGATTAATGTTTAAATCCATTTTAAGATTCTGATAATACTAATTGACTGATGAATTCATTATGCATTGACATTAAAATTCTATCAATTATAGTAATTTAAAAATGATTCATGTCTTGATTAGTTCTTAAAAGGGATGAAGGGGATATTATTAACATTATTACATTAATAACTTGGATATCCATAGAAATTTCTAAATCAGTGTTACTCAATGTTTGCAAAATCATATGCAAACCTGAATTAATATTTTACATCAATAACAATTTTAGCAAAATATTTTACTAATATGACCTATAAATTATTTAGCTACAGATAATACTACATTTTAGACATGTAACTCATTTTATGTAGGTAAGTAGTATCAATAAAAAATCTATTTCTATTTGTGTGTTTCTATTTCAAATATTTATCATCTCAGTCACCATACTTTGTTTTACAGTCTGTGTCTTCTTCCATTTAAAATCTGCCCATTTGTAGTCAACTCCATGGACAGTTTTCATATGCTTGTTCAAACTGGGGCTATAAGAGAACTTCTGACTGCAAGTGGGACACGAGAATGGTTTGTCACGTGTGTGAACACGCTGGTGACGTTGAAGGTTGCTCTGTGTATAAAATGAAACTTCACACACATTACATTTGAATGACCTGTTGCCAGTATGCCTGAAAAATAAATATTTAATATTACAGTAAACTGTAACCAATCTTTACATCAGACCCTATGGTTTCTGATTTTTAGGTCAATGTACAAAATAGTGTTCTATAGACCTAAATTCATTTGTTTTCAGTGAGAGTACTAACTAACTATCTTCACGCTGTATCCCTGACGGGGTAGTCAGAGAGGACAGATCGCCAGGCTTCGCGATCCATGCATACTTCTTTCGCTTCTTCGACATTCATCAATCGCTTCATACACGCACGTCTGGCTATCCGAGTACTTTTGACCTTTCCATTTTTGAGCAATCTGCTCACGTGGTCTTCATATGTAAGTCTCGGCCTTCCCTGACTCCTTCTACCCTCTACTTTTGAACAATATATATTCTTCGTCAATCGTTCCTCACTCATTCGTTGGACGTGTCCAAACCAACGGAGCACGCCCTTTTCCAGCTTAACGCTGACACTTTCATTCAAACCTGCCATATTGCGTATCACTTCGTAACGCCGCACAATTTTCGAAGTGATCGCATCTCCACAGCATTCAATTTACTTTCATGCATCTGCTGACATACCCAGGTTTCACTACCGTAAAGCAAAGTTGGCACTAGCACTGCGTTATGAGTCGCCAGTCGTGCTTCTTTTACGATGCTTTGTCGCTTTACTAACTGGGACAAAGCACCGTTAACTTTGTTTCCGGCAGCTACTCGCCGTTCTACATCCGAATCACATCTTCCATCCGCGCTAAACATACTTCCTAAATACACAATTTCATTCACTTGCTCTAGACGTTCCTGGTTTACCCTAATCTCGCATTTAGTTCTTACGTCGCCTCAAATACTAGAACCTTAGTTTTACTTGCATTCAAGCGGAGACCCTTACTTTCACACCCCTCTTTCATATTAGTGACTAATGTCTGTAGGTCGGCTTCTGATGAGGCCATGAGCACCGCATCATCAGCGTACAGCAGACAGTTTACTGTAAAGTCACCCAAATTCACACCCATATTAAAATCTCTCAACTTCTGCAGGCAACTGTCCAGATACACTATGAACAGCCAGGCGGACATGACACATCCCTGTTTGACGCCTGTAGAGACATCAAAAAGAGGTGACACATCCCCCCCTACTCGCACGCAAGCCTTACAGTCCCTATAAAGCGACTGTATTGCCCGCAGTAGCGAGCCGTCCACACCATATCCTGGCAGCAAGTCCCACAGCGTTTCTCTCACAACGTTATCAAATGCTTTCTCTAGATCCACAAAAGCGCAGAAAACCTTCTGGTTAAGAGCCAGAAACTTTTCCGCGATCATGCGGAGAGAAAACACTTGATCCATGCAACCTCTTCCACGTCGGAATCCGCATTGAGCCTCCCATAAATACCTTTCAGACTTTTCTTGCATTCGTGCCATTATAACCTTTGCATACACCTTATTAGCTAAGCTGATCGCCCTGTAGCTGGAGCAGTTTAGGCGCGAGCCTTTCCCTTTGTAAATAGGTACTACAACTGCTACTCGCCAGTCATCCGGGACCTCACCTGTCCGCCAGCATAAGTTGCATAACAGACATAGTGTGTCCCAGACACGCGACCCACCGTACTAGATCATCTCAGCAGTAACTCTGTCTTTTCCCGCAGCCTTACCACATTTCATACTTCTTATAGCTTGTTCTATTTCTTTCATACTAATGACTTCAATGACATCGGGATCCGGAGCATCGAAGTGAGCTCCACTGCCCGATGTGGCATCTCTGTCTTTTCTTGCATACATCTTTCCATAATATTCACTCCATCTCTGCAGGACGTCACTTTGTTCTGTTAGGACGTCATTGTTAACACTAAGCACTTTATTCATACTGCAGATTGCCGAACAACTCCGGGTCTTGCCTACCTCTTTCCAGAAGAGCTTGGCATTATCCCGGAAATTGGACGACAACCTTTCATCCGCTTTCATTCTGCACCTTTCACGAGCTTCTTCTATCAGTGCCTTCGTGTTAACTTTCTGCAGCTTGTATCTCTCTTTCATATTAAAATCATTCCGCGAGGCTAAGTAGTCTAGCCATGCTTTCTTCTTCATTCGAACTGCTTCTTTCACTTCTTCATTCCACCATGCATCACGCTTATTACTACTGCCTCTTTTCGTTTCTCCACACACTTCCACAGCGGCATTTATCATACTGTCCCTAAGGTTCTGCCATACACTTTCCACATTCTCACTGCTTACATTGACGTCGCCAAGCTTTTCGGCTACCCTTTCATTATATTTATCCCTAATGGATGCATCCTGCAGCTTCCAGCTTTTGATGCTATAAGTCGGCTCAGGTTAAGGACACTCGGTACGAATACGCCAACCCGCGAACAGACCCCTAATCCTAGTTATGACTAGGTAGTGGTCTGATCCCAGCTCAGCGCCTTGATAAACCCTTGTGTCCATCACCTGTTTACGGAGCCGACTATCCATTAGGAATAGATCTATTATGCTTCTCTTTGACTTATATCTCCTCGTATACATGTGAATTTGTTTGTGGTTGAACATTGTGTTCGCCACAAACAAATCCTTTTCCTTACAAAATGCCAGTATTAGCTTGCCAGCGTCGTTCACCCTTTTATCCCCATACTTCCCGAGTACCGACTCAAAACCATCGCGAGCGGTACCCACCCATCCATTTAAGTCTCCACATACTATAAGTCTTTCATTTCCTTCTATCACAATTAGAGCTTCTCTCATACTCTCCCAGAAGTCCTCTAGCTCACTCGCGTTCGACGAAGATACTGGCGCGTAAGCAGCTACCAGAAAAATCTTCGTGAAACCAAGTTTTACACAGATCCAGAGGATTCTAGGACCTACCAGTTTGTACTCATACATACCGGAGGCCAATCGCGAGGACAGCAAAATTCCAACCCCCCGACTGCCATGCTCGCTCTCTGGTACTCCAGACCAAAGCAGCACGAGCATCCCACCCGGGAGCTCCAAGACTTCGCTGCCCTTGCGCTTGGTCTCTGTCAAGCACACTGCATCTAACTTTCTCTCATTCATAACATCCATCAACTCATTCATCTTATCTGTCATTCCTCCCTTAACATTCCACGCAGCTACCCTGCACTCCATCCTCCACTTCCCGCCGTGTCGGGCCGCGCGTGTAGGGTGGCGGTCCCCTACGCCGCTCTGGCACACACTTTTCGCACCAGCGGGGACGAACTGGTGCGCGTCGCCTCGGGGGCACGCCTTAGCAGTATTCGCCCTGGTGGCACTCGTGTTGGAGTAGAATTGCAGCCGTAGCTGGCAGGGATGGCGACGTGCACGCTTCTACTCTTCATCCCCAGAGAGTACTTTGTTTTACATTTATTTTCAGTAGTAGGTATGTAGCAGTGGTAGGCAGTAATAAGGTTTATCAAGCATCAATTTGATGAGTTACTGCTGGATATCTTTACCTAAATATGAGTCCAATTATATAGCAAATGTCTATGTTACTAATTAGTCAAGTCTCATACAACAGTACACACTTGGAGTTTACATAACTGTAGAAAGGATAAACAGGATGCCAGTGGATGAAATGGATTTGTACCTTTTAAGATGTATGATGAGATTCTTTTTGGTGTGAGTTTTATAACCACATAAATGGCATTCAATATTTTTGTCTATACTATGCTTTTTCCTATGATTTAATAGTTCAGATGATGTTACAAATGTGTTCCCACAGTCTTCACAGTTGTAGTTGCAGATGTTGTAATGCCTACGAGTATGTGCCTGCAGTGATTGTTTAGACTTCAGTGATTTGAAGCAAACACTGCAGAAAAAGTTACCATTTTCATGTACTCTTAAATGATTTTTCAATGAAAATGCATGTTTAAATTGTTTGCCACAAAGTGGACAAGTGAAATATGTAGTAGAGCTATGTATTTTTTGATGTGCTGCAAGACTTGATGACTGTGTAAAGCTTTTACCACATTCACATCTATATGGCCTCTCGCCATTATGCCTTCTCATGTGATTGACCAAAGTCTGACTGTGTGGCGTAGAGTATGTACAAGCTGTACAATGATATCTTCTGTCTGAACCGTACCCTGATACCTTGCCAACATGCTTTCTTTTCTCATGCATGGATACATAGTGTTTTAAAAGTGAGGTCTTTGTTTTTAACACCTTATTACACAAGTCACATTTCAAGCTAAATTCTGACTTTTTTAAACTATCAGTTTCATCAGTAATATTATTTTGTAGGTTGTCAGTCTTTGATTTGGTATAATCATGGCTAGTTTCAGAATCTTGGATAGTAATCGGTGACTCTATATTAAATTCCTCACGTAAAGAATCTCTTTCAGTCAATTCTTTGCAACAACTTTTATAGCGTTCATCAATTGTAAGGCATTTTAATCTAAAGCTGTGAGAAAGATACAGTTCATTTACACAACCTTTGCATATATACGAAGGTTTGGACTTTTCGTACAGTATCGTAACTTGAAAACATTCATAAATTTTGTTGTGAATGTCTTTAGATTCTTCGTCTGCTGAAAAGAGGTCTAAGTCTCCACCCATAAAACAAAGCCTACAGAGTCTTGGAGGGTCTACGTTACTTGGTACAATGCCACAATCCCGGATATTCTCGTATTCCATATTCTCACTTCAACAGAGTGAATTGAGGTGTAAGACGAGATTAATCGCGTCACAGAGCATCAAATGTATTTCAACTGTTTGAAAAGTAATCGTATTCGTTACGGTTTATGTTTATGTACATAAACAGAACACTGATGAAAATCTTCAATCGTAACGAAATAAAATAATTGAATTAAGCTTATTATGTTGTGGGCCGGTCTGTTTGTTTGGGAATAATTTTTTTTTTTTTTTTTTTTATTAGAAGCTTTGGCTTTTAAGCCATCAGCTTAAGAAGTAATTAGTCATACAATTTACAAAAACAATGTTTAAAACTAAATAAAATCTATACAGTGCAATTATTTACTATTTTTTAAATTATATTATATTAAAGCTAGAGTTACAAATATTGTAAAAGCAAAATCATGAGCGTATTAAATTGGTCCGAATGTGCTAATATAATAATTATACAGAGGTGTATACAATTGAGGGTATTTTAAAAATTCTTGCACATTGAGAGGAAAAGAATCATTCACATCTAAAATATCTTTTGCTAGGCTAATTAAAAGTAAACGTTGAATATTAAAATATTTACACTCTAAAAATAAATGATCTAAATCACAAAAATTAGCAAAACAGTATTTACATATAGAATTATTATTAAGTTTAAGTCTGTACAAATGTGAAGGAAATTTACAATGTCCAATTCTTAATCTACATAAACTAGTAATAAATTCTCTGCCTGGATAGGTAGGGAGTTTTTCAAACCAAGCGATAGTACTGGGAACAGGAATAATTTTGGTGAGCCATTTTCCTTTGCTAAGACGGGAGGAATTCAATAACTTAATCCAACGCTTGTTTTGATTATCCTTTAAAAAGTTGACTAAATCTAGATGAGGTACTCTGTATTCCACGTTAGTTATATCAGAGGCAGATTTGGCAAGAATGTCAACTAATTCATTGCCTAAAATGCCTGAATGCCCGGGTACCCAACAAAACTCTACCAAAATATCACTGCAATTACACAAATAAACTAAGTGCCTAAGCTCATAAATCAAGTAATTACAACTATTGCTTATAGATTTCTTCTCCAAAGTCGATAGTGCACTCAGTGAATCTGATAAGATAATTACTTTTGAGAAGACATTATTCTTGCGAATATTAATAACATACTGCAAAGCGAAAACCATTGCCAATATTTCTGCAGAATAAATAGAAAAGTAATTACAGCAAGAAAATACTTTGCCAGTTTTGTTAGAAGAATCATAAAAGGCAAAGCTTGTCCGATGGTTAGTTTTGGAGCCATCAGTATAAATTTGAATAAAATCTACTTTTTCCTCCAAAAACTCATAAAAATCATATTTACAGGTAAATTTATTAGTTGTAACTGGAATGTGCATCATCATTGACTCGTAACTATAAGAAAAACAAGGTATATACTTATTCCAATAAACTACATCTTGAAATTTAAAATTCAAGTACGTGACAGAGTCAACGATAGAAGTGAAAACAGTAAGAGGTGTATCATTATACTCCGGTACTGTAAAATGTTCCAGAAGTCGGCCAGTTAGCACATTATCGCGACTAATTAAATTTAAACAAAATTTATCAGTAAGATAGCTTCTTCTTACAATTAGAGGAGTTACACCAGCCTCAACTTCTAAAGAGTTTATGGGTGATGACATCATAGCTCCAGTGATGATACGTAAAGCTCTATTTTGTATTATGTCAAGTTTTTGAAGTAAAGTTTTAGAAGCAGATGAGTAGAGAATACATCCATAATCAAACTGGCTGCGAACTAAAGATATGTATAATGTCTTGAGGCTCTTAGGATCAGAACCCCAACGCACTCCAACCAGAGATTTCAAAATGTTAAGACGTAACTCAGCTTTTTTACATATATATGTAACATGAGGACCCCAAGATAATTCACAGTCGAGTAAAATACCTAGATACAATTCTGAAGTTTTGAAAGGTAATAAAACCTGTTGGAAATATATCTTAGGACGGTTAATGTAATATGGACTAAACAACATAACTGAGCTCTTTTCGATGTTAACTTCAAGTTTAAGTTGGGAGCTTAGAATCATACTCAAAGATTCTAAAGCATTGTTCATTATAATTTCTCCTTGCCTTACGTTATCACATTCTGTGTAAATGACAAGGTCGTCGGCATAAAAAGAATATTTAACTGATTTCGGGATGGCTTTCATGAAGTTTACAATGCATAAAATAAAAATTAATGGAGAAATTACAGAACCTTGAGGAGTGCCTTTATATGTACGATTTGGACCATACAACTTTTTTTTGAGTTTTAAAAATATCGTACGGTTGTTTAAAAAGTGGAAAATCCAGAACAAAACCGAGCCAGGTATTCCTAGGGATCGAAGGCTTCTAATTAAATATTCATGATCTATGTTATCAAATGCGCCTTTTATATCTAGGAAGACCGCTAGAGTTAACTTATTACATTTGGAATTGTTTTGAATGTCACTTATAAGACAGCTCAGATTGTACATTGTATTTTTACCTTTACGAAAACCAAACTGATAGTCTGGAATTAAAGAATTATGTTCAATATACCATTCTAGGCGATTTTTTAACATAGTTTCGAAAATCTTTGCAAAACAAGATGTTAACGAAATAGGTCTAAAAGAATCTAATTCATTAACATCCCTGTTTGGTTTTTTGATGGGGACAACAAATTGAATTTTCCAAATAGGTGGAATAATCTTTTGCTTCCACATTTGGTTAAAAACATTCAAAAGGATGATTTGTACTTCATTTGGTAGATTTTTGATGACGGCGTAGGGTATGTAGTCAGGGCCAGGAGATGTGTTCTTCTTTTTACTATCTAACGAAGCTTCCAGTTCAAAAAGAGCAAAGGGTTCCTGAATCCATTGAGCGGATTCTGACCCCTGAACTAAAAAATTTAAGTAAAAATTTTGAGAATACTGAACATAATTTCCGGATGCTATTTTATTTAAATATGCATCGGCGTTGGAAGGGGTTTCAAAGAAATTAAGCGAATGAGTATTAGTGCCTAATTTTGAGAATTTTAACCTTTTAATATGACTCCATACTACTTTTACAGGAGTCATTCTATTAAAAGAAGAACAGAGATTGACCCAACTAAACTGCTTTTGCTCCGATAAGGTTCTTTTTTTCTTGGCGTCGAATTGTTTGTACAGGATATAATTTTCAAGTGTAGGATAACTTTTATATGATTTAAATGCAAGCTTGGATTGATTGACTGCCTGAGAGCAAATATCATTCCACCAAATTATAGATTTGCGTTTTTTAAAATGGCAATTATTTGAATTCTTAGGAAACAATAATAAAACGTCAGTTAGGTTTTCAATGAAGTCATCATAACTTATTAACGGTTCGTTATTTAGAGAGAAACTTGAAAATTTCCTCTCACATAGTTCCTTAAACTCAGTCCAATCTATTTTATTAAAATTAATACTAGATAAGCAACCTGTGGTTAAATCATCGGAGTCTATCTCAGCTTGAGAACTTTGACTAGGTGAGGTACTATTATATAGAACGCCAACTATAATTGGGTAGTGATTGCTACTCATCAAGTCATCGTGAACAATGAAAGAACAACTAGTACTCACCGATGGTGAGGCAAATGCTAAATCCAAGACATTACCAGATTGACCGAAAGCCGCTACAGTAGTTTCAGTGAAATCACTCAGACAAACGAGGTTGTTATCATCTGCAAATGAATTGATTATATTACCCCTGCCGTCGTTAAATCGTGAACCCCAGGACAAGTGGTGAGCATTAAAGTCGCCAATTATCAAGAAATTTTTACTTTTAATTTTGACGAGTGTCTGTCAACATATTCAAGTTAAATTTGACATTAGGAGTAGGAGGAATGTACACAGAAAGAATTTCAATCGATATAGAACCAATTTTAACAGATATCAGTAAGTTTTGAAAATGATAATTCGAAGGTGTGTCAATTAGAGTGTATGTATACTTAGCTTTTATAGCCACTGCAATGCTTCCATGAAGCCGGTCAGCGTCATATCGAACGATGTGATACCCTGGCAATTTAAATGATTTCATAGGGTTCAACCAAGTTTCATTAAGCAGAATTATATCAATATTAGTATGAGTAACGATAAAGTGCTTTAACTGGTCAATTTTTGGTAATATACTACGACAATTCCAATGAAATATATTCAATTGATTAGCATTACAATTTGTGCTATCCATAGACTAATTAACTTGTAAAATTACTAATGAGCATTTCTTTTATGAGTTTAGAGGAAATAGTTGCATTAGCTTGAATTGGATCAGATCTTTTAATTGTTATATCTACAAGTGTTTTTGTCAAAATGTTTAATAAATCGTCAGAATTAAGTATATCAGTGAATAATGCCCTCTTTTGAGGCATATTAATTAGTGTTCTCTTGTTTTTCTGATGTGTTGTTGGAGTGGATGTTTGAGAGAATGCAATAGGTGGCAAGGGATAATCTTGTGTGGGTCTAGCGGCCATGCTAGCATAAGTCAATGTACCATTAATTTTATTTTTCAAGTCTTGTATTTTCGTTGCTTTCACAGGGCAAGATGTACTAACAGCCATGTGTGGGCCATTACAATTTGTACACTTAACATTGTCTTTATTATCACAGTCTTTAAAGAAATGATTACCAGAGCAGATGGAGCAAACCTGTGCACTCCTGCAAGAACCTCTGCTGTGGCCAAACTTGTAGCAGATAAAACATTGGCGAATTGGTTTGACGTATTCCTTAACATCAAACCAGATATAATCAAATGTCACATGGTCTGGGTGTGTCGAACTGAGGAATGTAATTAATACAGTTGGGGTTGGGACAAGCAAGCCATCAATGTTCTTTCTCATAAAACGTTTTACTCCTATAACCTCAGCAGTTGATTTGATATTAGACAATAAATCATGTTCAGTTATGTCTATTGGCGTTTTAATTATACCTTGACTCTCTAGGTGATCAAATGGAATAGAGGCTTTCCACTCATTTTCCTCCAGTAATCGTTTATTTAATAGGAAATAATTGGCATCCTTAAGGTTGTTAAAAAATATCTTCAACAGATGGTTACCTATAGGTTTAACAAACATTACCCCAGAGCAATTTATAGATCTTAAAATTTTATTTGCTTTCATTATATCCATTTTGGTCTTGTTAGTAGATGTGGATGATAAAAGTATTGGGTATTCCTTTTTGCCATTTTCTGTGTAAATATGATTGTAGTCTTTGAATAAGCCTCTTTTGGTGTTTACAAATGCAGCTGACATTTTTGGTGGTGAAGATTCATCTGCTGAGGAAAGTTTTCGTTTGTGGGCAGAAGCCCTACCACCACTGTCTTCAGTCATAACTTATTTTAACTTATTAACAATTATTTACACACTTAGATTATAGGTTTTATTTGAATTTAAACGAAGAAGGGCGACTATTACACAATTTTAGAAAATAATTATCGAAAAAGTCGCCACTAAATTCGAAAGTTCGCGCCCTTTTTTAAAATTGGTTTCAAACATGGACCCACAGACTAACTAGGAGATACTACGTATGCATGGACCAGAGTTCCTTTTTCTTTGGGAATAAAAGCAAGCATAGATCATATAATTATTACTCCTTTTTTTTTGTTATTTTTGCCCATCTTGGGCAGGCAAAGGAAACTTAGTTCATACAGCCTAGTCTTCAGTATTTATTATTTTCATATAATTTTGTTTTAGTCCTGTCTAGTCGTTTGTCGATGTCCTCAGTCCTAGTCCGTACCCCAATAAGGCAGTGGATCCCTTATTGCGGCTATCTGTGGAAATTTGGCACTAACACAAACAACACCGCTATTCTTTGCAATATATCACTTTCGTTCACTAATGCACTTTTCCGAACTCTTTATGTAAAATATTCCACCATTATTAAACACAAAAACACGAATTTTACACTAGTTTTTAAAAATAATTAACGACAAACGTGCGTCACCGCTCGCGTTGGCGCAAAAATTATTACTCCGTAAAATAAAAGACAAACTTAAACAAACACTGTTTTTTTTTTGTATTTATTTTATGGCCTGCTTTTTAAGAACTTTTAGCTAAATCTTAGTTTTTATATCATATTTATTCAATCTTATCTTTTAATTTAGTCCTGTCCTGTCCTTTGTCGATGTCAAGTCCAGTCATAGGTCCTGTGTCCTTGGCCCATTAAAGGGGGCTTTCAGTGGAATTTGCACGACAAGTTGTAAAATAGCTTTTCACTGCAATATATCACTGTCTTTATTATAGCACGTTTACCACAACTTTCATGTCTAAGGAACAACCATTTTTACACATAAAGCAAGGTTAATGCACTAGTTTTGGAAAATAATATACAGTAAGCGGTCGCCATTTACCAAGATCCCGCGCAAATTCCAACAAACACTAGACTTTTGGTGGGAAGAGTGTCAAGTGCGGACGCTTGCTGTGAATTATTTTTTAAAACTAGTGCATTTATCTTGTTTTATGAGTGGAAGTGGTGGTTTTTTGGACATAAAAGTTGTGTTAACGTGCTATAGTGAAAGACAATGATATATATGCAGTGAAATGCTATTATCTCTCTTGCCGCGAAAACTCCACTGAAAGCCTCAGTATAAGAATTACCATTATACTAAGGGCAAGGACCAGCCCTGCTATTATGTAACTTTGACAGTTCATGTCGCGTTGGTGTGTTCGATAGCCACCAAGATATTTAAACAAACATGTTATCTTGCAAAGTCAAACTTTAATAAAAACAAAATTTCTAATTCTGTGAATAAAATAAAAACGACTTGGAATATCATTAACTCTGAACGCGGTAGAACTATGGTGACAGAAAGGGATTTCCACTTAAAAGTAAATTTAATTATACCTTATGGCAATGGTAATATAATAATCGCAAAAGACAGGCCTAAGAAAGGTAACATGGTCGTAGAACTTGGTTTTATCATTATTGGAAACACTTGTGTATAAAATTAAAAAAAAAAAAACGTTACATTTCTATCCTTTTTATCTTTTAATTAGTAGTGAAGGAGGTGTTTGGGTGTCACAAAGGGGACCAAAAATCTTATTTTTTCAAGCTCCGTTTCGGAGATATGGCAAAAAATGTGTAAAAGTTGGTTAGGTAAGTATGGACCCGCTTGTGTAAGATAAACCATAGGTTAAATTAGTATTGCCACCAACAACGCAAGAGCCCTTTACCAATACTACATGGGTCCAAATAGCGAAATATTAACATGTCTCGATAAACCTACATAACCGCCCAAAATTATGCTAAGTTTCAACTTCATATAAAATCAATCAAAAATTGCCCTAGTCTCGTTTCTATACAAAAGCGTTAATTTTTGCCCAAGTAAGCCTTCTCAGTTCAAGCCTCCTTATAATATATATCACTATACCTACCTACTCTTCCAACTTTCTTCCTCAGCAAATCCCAAAATATGGCACGAGCTACCTTATAAGTTTATTAGTCCCGCAGATCCCCGAAGGCAATGGCTTTACGCCCACATTTCCCTATATGCATTTTGCCCCAAGTAACAGGTGGTGAGCCCATTGCCTTATTGAAATCTAAAAAAACGTACAGATTTGCAGTTATCACACTTGTAAATCTCTGAAGCCACAAAGACAAAGCGTGTAAGGATATTATCCCATCAAATTACAAGTACATCAATATTTATAAGTTTTTTAGGCTATTGTCTACTTTTAAATCAACCGCATAATAGTTGCTTTTCATCAGAACTTCATTTACGCTTCTCTTTAGCAACTGCTTTCGGCAAAGTCACCGAGTTGCTTTGATAACGATTTAAGTTATAAATTTGAAGTCCATTATGCTTAGATAATACCAATTTCACGCATTGATAGGACTATCGATACGAAAGTAGCTGTCAAATTTGAATAAAAATGGATATCGCATCTATGACGTCATTTCAGTTGCCCACTGAACATAGAAAATACCAAAATTGAATTTTGACAGCTGATTGGCGCAAATAGCAAACAAACTGATACCCATTTTTGTTACATAATACACCTGCAGGACCTAGGACCGAGGACTAGACATCGACAACGACTGGACAGGACTTAATACTACGAATATATTGATTTAAATATTTATGTATTGTTATGGAGATAATAAGTATTAAAAAGATCGTATGTTTTGCTTACGATTTTGACAACATAATCGTACCAGGATCAAAAAGGTCGTATACATATCGCAGTCATCTGGTTGAATCTGCTATTTGACTGAATGACTAGCGCGTTCATTGAATGACGACTTTAATTGTATGACTAAAGGACAACTCGTTAAGTTGTTTAATGAAATAGGGCTAACAGACAACCGGATTTGATCCGACCCGACCGCGGATTTGATTTGCCACCCGACCAAATCTTACCGTGTGTACAGCAGTCCGGCGGACATAATCATTATTAATGGAGTCCGCTTCGATCCGCATCGGATATGATCAATGTTGCCGTTCTAGCTACTTTGACATAAATTTTCCCAGATTTAATATTTTTTTTCCAATAAGAAATTTTTTCATAATTTTTTTCCATTGTTGCCATCATAGTTAGTTTGTCAAAAATGTCCCCAGAACAAGAACATTTTACTTTTCCCCAAAAATTTACATTTTCGTACATTTTTCCCCAGAAAGAAAAAAGAGCTACGTTAATACATAACGTAGTGCTTATTTACTCTATGGAGAGGAATACTATGCATACTTACATAAATTGAAATGCGTGTGTGTGTGTGAATGTAATTTTAATTTAGCAGCTTTTTACTAAATGCATATAAAAGTATATACTTTATTAGAAACTTTTCATTTCCCTAAAAGTTCCTTACATAATTAATTATTATTATCTGAGTCTGCCTCGATCCGCCTCAATCCGGATCTATGTTGCCGTTCTAGCTACTTTGTCGTTCGTCGTCGTGCCAAATTTCCCCAGATCTAATTTAAATTTTCCTCAAAAAGACACTTTTTTATAAATTTTTCCCAATGTTGCAGTCTTAGTTAGTTCGTCGTAAATATTCGCAGAACTGATTTTACTTCGCATAAAAATATACTTTTTCGTACATTTTTTCCCATAAAGGAAAAAGAACTACGTTAATACATAGCGTATTTGCTTTATGGAAAGGAATACTTCGCAATCCAGTTATCTACACAGATAAATAAAATTGAAATGTCAGTTTGTAATTTCAAATTAACACTTTTTTATTAAATGCATATAAAAGTATGTACCTTATTACGTAATTTTCCTTTCCCCAAAAGTTCCCTAACATTTTTATTTTACCCCAGAATAGTGAAAAAGCCCCCAATCTGGACACCCTGTCTGGTCGTCTGAAGTCCGGTGCTGTGTGATCCGGTCGTCTGTTGCGACAACAGATTTGGTCGGCGGATTTGATCTGTCGCGGTCCGGCTGATCTGAACGTGTGCTAGCGCTTTAAAGTTCAACGTCTTGACTGAACGTCATTTAGCATAGTCGATGGTTGAGATATAGCCAATGTTTGGTTAGGGTTTTTGTTATTCAAGGCCTCGATATTATCGATATTTATTACTCATACTCTGCTTGCTCTGTCGACTCTGCACCTTTCAGCTTGTAGTCGTTGTTCCAGGGTACACATCTTACAAACTTTAGGTTTATAAAAGTATAATAAACTTTATAAGGCTAGGTTAGAACAGTGATCCCCTCTGTGTTTGTTTGCATCATTTCGATTTGATTAATTTTAGAACATTTTAATCACCTGACTGATTTTACGTCCGCTCTGTTTAAATGGCTATGTTACAATCCGCTAACTAGTTGGACGTTGAGTGACGCTTGTTGAATGCCTAGTCATTCAATAGAATGTCGTCATTCAATGAAGGCACTAGTCATTCAATCAAATAGCAGATTCAACCAGATGACGGCGACATATACCGTGTGGTTCCTTTCTTATCACATTAACTGAAATGCCTTATATCACTCCCTAATGTAAACCTAGTCATATTCATTGGATAATATTTTTGAGAAAAAACAAAAATACATTTTTCGAATACCTTAAATACAATAAATATTATAAAATAGTATAAAATAGTCGAAAGTTATACATACCGTTTTTTATTATTTATAATAAAAGTACCTTTGAGAAAACTGGCAACGGTTGTCATAACAACGCGTGTTTATGTTGACAAAAGGCGGCGGGATGATCAAACGGTTGCGGCTTACACAATACCTAGTTACTGCCTCTTTATTTTTTTTAATGACTACTTGCAACTTTAACAATTTTAATAAAAACACTTCACATTTATACCTAAATAACTTAATTTTTTATGTTCTCAATATGTCCCCTATTTACATTTACTGCAATGCACCGCTGACATCGTATAATATTATGGCGTATTTTGACACACAAATTATCATAAGCTGCTAAAGCTTTTACATTTTCAAGAGCTGTAAGTATTCTACTTGTTAGATCCTTTACACTTGCAACTTCAGTAGGATAAACTTCATTTTTTATACGGCCCCAAAGAAAAAAAAGGCAGAGGCGTAAGGTCTGGTGATCTCGGTGGCCACCGCGTTGGTCCAAATCGTCCATTCCACAGTTCACCGAACATTTGGTTCATACACTTTCTACTAGCTACTACGGAATAAGCAGGTGCTCCGTCCAGTTGATGGCGGCATTCCCTGTAAACAAGGATCATGTCAGTGAACTCCGAGACGGTATAATTCACTCGCGGCATCGTGATAAAACGAAAATAAACAAAAATTACGTCAAATTGCACTATCACAAATTTCAATTAGGTATTAAGTTTTTTGGTACCTACTACTCGCGCACACTTTACAACAACCAGGCGGCTGGCGGCGACATACTGAATATGCTACTTTATGACGTCACTACACACGATTAATAAAGTATATCGTACAGAGGTCAAAGTTCATACAAAAATTTTAATATAATGAATTCCTATCTCACAAAATTAAAAATAGTAAATATTCATTACTAATCTATCATGTGTGTATGTTTATAGTGTTTTATAGACAAATTAAATGTACAAAAGAGTCTTAATTTGATGTCTCGGATCAAAGTAAGACTTATTATTATTTTTTATTTTTATTCTGGCTACGCACGGTGACGCGAAGTGATAATTTTCAAGTAGATAATTAATCTTCTTCATTCAAAAGTAGTTAATTATTCTTATTGATAGCAGCGTATTCATATATACATATATATATATAAACACATCAACACGGTCTAGGGATATTTCATACTCAATTAAATAACTCGAAAAGTACTGGCCGCATTGGGATCTTTTATACACCGATTTGTTTGTAATTTATCTCAGACTAATTCCAAATTCAAATTTTTGAAAATTTTTTTGTTTCGGTGGCATAAAAATGTCTTGATGTGTAGGAGAGGGAATTTTCATTTGTGCGAAATTTAGAAAACAATACGAATTACGTTTAGTTACAGTTTTTTTTTCATTTTTAAACGAAAGATAAAGTTAAAATTGAGGTATTGTAGCCATGAAACGCCAACATTTGACGAGGGCGGAGATGTTACGAGCTGTGGGAATGCTGGACGCTGGGTCTGTTCAGCGTAATGTTGCTGAGGCCATAGGGACCCACCAAAATGTAATTTCAAGATTGTGGACACGCTATCGTGCCACAGGTGAAGTAGCGGGGAGGCACCGGGGGCCAAGTCGCATCACTACCTCCAGACAAGACCGATTTTTGCAAATTACTGCGCGAGCTCAACCAAATGCAACGGCGACTCAATTGGTCCAAAGGCTGCGAGTGGAACACCAAGTGCTTGTGAGTGACCAAACTGTAAGAAGGCGACTGCATGAAAGCAATCTACGCTCTCGTAGACCACTCCGGGTCCCACCTTTACGGATAGGCAATCGTGGACGACGATTAGAATGGGTTCGGAACCACGTGGACTGGGGCCGTGAGCAATGGTCCAATGTGCTGTTCACGGATGAATCCAGGTTCGGCTTCCATCCAGATTCACGAAGGACGCGTGTTTGGCGAGTTTCTGGACGATGGAGCCGTCTTCAGAACCCTCAGGAAGTTCACCCATACCAAGGAGGAACAATTATTTTGGGCAGGAATTCAACTTGGAGGACGGACGGATCTCGTTTGGGTGCGGGGCAATATGACGGCAGAACGATACGTCCAACAGGTGCTGGGGCCCGTAATCTTGCCCCACAGAACACAAATGGGGCAAGATTTCCTGCTCATGCACGACAATGCCCGGGCACACACGGCGAGAATGGTAGCACCTTGGTTACATACACACAATGTTAGGGCCTTAGACTGGCCTGCGCAATCGCCAGATCTAAATCCCATTGAGCATGCGTGGGATATGCTGCAAAGAAGAGCTCTGAAGGAAGTTCCTGAAAATCTGGCTACAGAAGATCAACTTTTTGCGCACCTCAGAAGGACATGGGACAATATTCCGCAGCAAGACATTGACAACCTTGTTCTGAGCATGCCGAATCGTTGCCGATGTGTTATGAACATCATGGGCGCTTTTTCAGACTACTAACTTCAAGTTTATAAACACAAATTAAATGATTTTTCTATTTTTTTCAGTTTTTACTCATAAATTAAAAGTTAATTCATGTACGGTTTCCGTCTATGCTTCATTTTTTTCCATAAAATCCTGAAATTTTAATCGAAGTACCTTAACCATTATTAAAAAATGGTAGAATATTAAATAACGTATCTTTTAAATATATACATGTCATATAAATAATTAACACATTGATAGTAATTCACTTTTTTAAAAATATCCCTAGACCGTGTTGATGTGTGTATATATATATATATTGTTCAAAGTTCTACTGCAGTAAAATGATGATAAATTTTACTGCAGTAATATGTGGATTTTGGAAGGCAACACAAAATACCGCTTGAACGATCTAGTAGAAGTTGCAACTGAATTTGAAAAATATTTTTCTAACATTCCTCTTTCAATTACAGAGTGCTTGTCGTCTTGCTCTAACGATGCTGAACAACTTTTAAAACAGTGCTTGGAGGAATGTGGCACAGACTTTGAATTTTCAGCTGTTAGTCTTAGATATATTTTAAAAACTTTTAAGGCAATTAATATGAAAAACACTCAGCGGACATTAATACGATATTTATTTTCCATTATATCACAATATATATATGAGAATTTACTTTATGTGCACAAAAACATAGACACATTTCTTAAAAAAAGTGAAATACATAATGTAACCACTAGGCATAAAGATAATCTTGTATTACATTCTAGTCGTCTCGAAATAATCAGCAATTCTTTTATGGGACAATAAATACGATTCTATAACATACTTCCCGATGAAATTAGAATATTGTCAATAAATGTGTTTAAGACAACAGTCAAGGCCAAATTGTGTAACAAGGCATATTATAAAATTTCATACTATATAAATGTTAAAAATGCATGGGAGTAAGTCGCTCTGAGTCAACACACATAAATATACAAATAGAATAAAATAAAAAAATGAATATTGTGGGACACTTTTCACACAGCGCCATCTAGCCCAAAGTAAGCTAATATTAGCTTGTGTTATGGGATCTAGATAACTGATAAACATACTTATATATTTCTAAATACATACATATTAAATAAATAAATATTGTAGGACACACACTATTATACACAGGAAACACCCAAACTCTGAAACACACATTTGTGGATCACACAAATATATGTTCCGACCCGGGAATCGAACCCAGGACCTCTAGCGTAGCAGTCGGATACACTCCTACCGCGCCAAAGAGGCAGTCAATAAATAAAAAATAATAATAATAATAAAGAAACATTATAAATATAATGTACATTTGTTCAACAAAAGTAATCTGAAACGTCAGGCAACTAAGGGTATGAAGGATGGCCGTTTTTGGTCCCGGTAATAACTAATATAATTATATGTAATGTGAGTTTCACATAGCTTTTTACAATTTTTGAAATTGATATGATGGTTTGAGTGTGTATGGCAGTGGTGGCGCTTGTATCGGGTCGCCTTATTCCCTATAATACGGTTGAGTAGGACGATGGCTGATATATGCGTCATACCCGTGAACAGGTGCCGTCTGTTGGGACTGGTCAGCTCATAGCTGTTATAGCAATTATTACAAATAATACAATTTATATTTAAGGCAAATTAAGTTTAGTCGACTCTCAAATAAATAAATATCCATCACGCCTTATCCCCGAAGGGGTGGCAGAGGCATATTATATGCCCACTTTTCACCGTGTGGATTCCTGTCCCACGTAATAGGTGGTGAGCCCATTGCCGTGTTGAAATAGACAGACGCAGGCTGTGGCTACCTGCTGTTGAAATTTTGTAAGCCGCCTATAAGGCCTTCAACTAGGCTTAACGACTGCCATTTTACTGGCAACCGGGACCAACGGCTTAACGTGCCTTCCGAAGCACGGAAACGCTCGCAAATGTAAATGCCACAAAGTGGTCACCCATCCGAGTCGACTCTCACATAACTACAAAGGAACAATGTAAGTTTAATATTGTAAGCCATACCTACATTTTAAAATAGCAGCCATAGCCATTGAGTATCTAGCCGGAGTCTTCTTCATAAGGGTGGGCTGCCTTTAAAACTGGCAACTAGAAACGCTCTCATTTTGATTTGATTTTGTTTCTTTTGTATAGACTTATTACTATATAATTGCAAACAAAGGCGTGAAAGTATGTATGTAAATGCAAATACAGTGCCGGATTAAGCAAGCGCACTGCCCTAGCCAGGGGGGATAGCTGCCCCCCCCCCCCCCTGGATTCGGTTCAAATCGTCCACTTTCTTTTGATATAGCTTTTTTTTACGTGTGTAAATCCCATGGATATCTTAACTGTTAGTTATAAGGATATAATCCCGAATGATGTTGTGTGTTATGTGTGTACGACGTTTAACGCCGGGCGCCCCGGGTAACTCCTCGGAAGGATGTCCCAGATTTTGTGTGCAGACTTGGCTACCGCCGTGGCCTCGCCTGATGGTTTAGTGTTATCTTGCTTGCTTAAAGGTTGATTTAGATGTGATCCCGCTTGTTAAATCATGAGGCGTGCGTGAATTTCTTACGTCAAGGCGTCGTCTTGAGCCTGTTTCTGTAAGGACAGCGGGAAGCCTGTCCACCTCACATTTAAAATAGCTAATTATTAAAAAAATATAACAAAACAATTACCTATTTTAATTTATACTAATAATAGAATAGGGGATAAAATGTAGCCTAAGTTACTCCTTATAACATCCACCTGTCGGCGAAAGTCCGAAACAAACGGACAGAAAAAATATAATTTTTTGGTGTATCGTATATACCTACTTTCATTAAGTTGTTACTTTAGAATTACAAACAGACACTTTAATTTTCAATTTTATTTATTTGTATAGTAGATTTAAACCTTTAAACTGAATAAATTAAAACAGGTAGTTTTAGACTCAACAGACACCTTTCTCCCCAATGCGGTGGCGGAGGCATATTATATGCCCACATTTCACAGTAAGCATTTATATACCAGGTGGTGAGCCCGTTACCGTGTTGAAATAGACAGACGCCGGTTGTGAATAGGTACCTGCTGTTGATTTAACTTGGCTAACGACTGCCATCCCATGTTACTGGCAACCGGCACCAATAGCTTAACGTACCTTCCGAAGCACGGAAACGCTAATAAATGTAAATACCACAAAGCGGTCACCAATCCGTAAACAGCCATAGCGACAGTTGTTTAACGCAGTGGTCGTTTACAGAACACTAAATTAGCGGGGCTACGAGCACTTTATGCTCTTAGGAAAATCGGATTTGCCCCACCTGGCCCAGAACCTGGGTACGCCCATGGCGCTGCCCGTAGCAAATTCTTTCAAAGTGAATCTTGATCTGCTATAGGTTCTTAAGTATAAATTAATAAAAAAACTATTTAATACTCAATACTTTTATTTGCTATTTTGTGGTTAATTAATAGTTAACTAAATTACTATAGGCGCTGTTAGGCTCAGACAAGTACAAAAAGCCTGAAATTTAATCTTTAATTGACAAAAAGAATTAAATCTCTAACCCATGTAGTTGCTGAGATCTCCGTGGCCGCGCAATCCTCCACGTTTCGTTCGCGCGGCCGACTTTAAACCCTAATATCTTCTTTATTTCTACTTTGACAAATTTTTGATTTGTTGCATTCGGTTTTGACAAATTTCGACAAATATTTGACGGAGTGCTTTTTTTGAATGGATACCGTAGCGGAGCAATCGAAACGCACACGAAAAATTATGGTAAATTTTACTGCAGTTATGATATGTGGATTCTGGAAGGTAACAGAAAATACCGCGTTCCACTAAGTTATCCAAATTCACAACACTAGTGCACGTTGTCGAAGCCTTTATGTTTAAAACACCATCATTTACACATATAAACACCCGAAAATACACTAGTTTGAAAAATTAATAACGGAGTGGCGACCGCGTCATTCGCTGTTTCCCGCTAAAATCAAGAACATCTAGATCGGTCTGAAAATAAAAATACGATTAAATACGGTCTCGCAATCTTCCACGTTTCGTTCACGCGGTCAACTATAAATCCTAATATCTTATTTAACAATATAAAAATGAAAAATGTTCGTTTAATCTATATCATATATAACTATTTATATCTTTATTTACTTACAAAATCAACAATAATTCCATATCCCATCCATAATTTTATTTTCTACGTTTCGGAATTCCTTTTTTTTATTTCACGATTTTGATTCCTTAACTTTACTATTTTAACATGAGTTTGGCAAAATCCTCTAATCGAGAAAGCCCAAGAAGAAAGAAAAGAAAATTATTTTATTTATTTCTACTTTGACAAGTATTTGGTTTGATTTAATGCATTCGGTTTGACAAATTCCGACAAATTTTAACGGTGTTTTTTTTATTGGGATCCGTGGCGGAGCAATCGCTCACGAACTAAATACAAAACAGAGCAAGCATACAAAGACAAGACTGTATGGCCTGTGTTTTCTTTGCCTACCAAAGATGGGCGAAGACTATGTAAGGAGGTCAGTGCGTACTTGTATGTATGGAGGTCTGTGGCGGAGACAAATAATACAAAGTTCTGGACATTTGGCGGGAAGAGTGACAAGTGCACGCTTGCTTTATATTATTTTCTAAAACTAGTGCATTTATCTTGTTTTATGTGCGGGAGTGGTGGTTTCTTGGACATAAAAGTTGTGTTAACGTGCTATAGTGAAAGACAATGATATATATGCAGTGAAATGCTATTTTCTCTCTTGCCGCGAAACGTCCATTGACAACCTTAGTATAAGAATCACCATTATACTGAGGGCAAGGACCAGGACGGACAATGAGGACACGACATCGACTGGACAGGACTAATTAGAAGATAAGATTGAAGAAATATGGTATAAAAAATAAGATTTTGCTAAAAGGTCTTAGAAACCAGGCCATTAAATAAATATTAATAAATAAATAATCGGTCCGCGACATTTGGCGGGAAGAGTGACAAGCGCGGACGATTGCTTTATATTATTTTCTAAAACTAGTGCATTTATCTTGTTTTATGTGTGGGAGTGGTGGTTTCTTGGACATAAAAGTTGTGTTAACGTGCTATAGTGAAAGACAATGATATATATGCAGTGAAATGGTATTTTCTCTCTTGCTGCGAAACGTCCACTGACAACATTAGTATAAGAATCACCATTATACTGAGGGCAAGGACCAGGACGTAGCCTGAGGACACGACATCGACTGGACAGGACTAATTAGAAGATAAGATTGAAGAAATATAATATAAAAAATAAGATTTGGCTAAAAGGTCTTAGGAACCAGGCCATTAAATAATTATTAAAAAAAAAATCGGTCTGCGTGAGATGGCTCTCGGCAGTGGTAGTCTCTTTCTAAATAAGTGACCATAACCAATTAAAACACAGGACAAATACCTTAAACGATTGTTCGAACCTACTGAATTTGCCGTAAGTAAAAAATATGAAAAGAATATATATTATATGAAAATATTATACAGTCGGGGACCCCCGTCAGAAACGAAGTATACTTAAAAAAAAATATAATTGCAAAGAAAATACGGGTATTGAGACACAGAGAGAGAGAGAGTTGCACACCTGGCTGCGCACTCACTTGCTCGTGTGCTCCTTTGTAGGTTCGATACACACACGCGTAGGTACAAACATGACTTATGTCATTTCATTATTACGACGATTTCTACCAAATAGCACCATCCGTAAGCCGCTATAAACCAGTTCGTTCCAAAAATCTAAATGTTAAATTTTGCTCCTTTTGTATACTCTGAGGGTGACCGGCGTTTTCAATTAAAACAGATGCTGCGTATCTACCTACCTAATACTAAAGAGATTGAAAAAAATTTAATCAATATAATACTATGTTACTTAAAAAATATGGTTGTTGCTGTTACTTACCCGTGGCAAGAAAAGCTGCTATCGATGAAGACTCATTTTTGCACCCTGTCACACAACATGAATTCACCATATTTCATGAATATCTAACAGGATTAATATGAAAATTTACACAATCGCAAATCGAAGCACGAGCATCCAATGACCTTATAACAGTACATTGCCAATTTAAAACAATCGATACGTAAGTATCTACCTACCTACTATTATGAGATTGTAATAATATTTGCAATTGCTACGGGCCGCATATTCAAACCCTAATCTCTAAGCGTATTTTTTTGAGTGAAACTTATTAAGATGTAGTATGTTGAAATTTTTTGTTGTCACATAAACGAGAAACGTTACAGGTTTTCCTACTAATAAGTGTCGAGTAAGAGTGCTTGCGTACGTCAGACTTTTAGTACAGCTGATTATCAGGCCGACTGACATGCTACACGTTTATACTAGCTACTTTTTGTAAAACTTGTGCGTTTACCGTATTTCGGTGTTTTATTTACGCCAAAGAAATAGGTACCGAGTGAAGTGGATTGTCTTAAATATTATAGATTCCTAATGGACAATTCATTAGAATCATGTTTCCCCAATTTAGAAGTTGCTTTGCGCATTTATTTATCTCTCATGATCACTAACTGCAGTGGCGAACGTTCATTTTCGACATTAAAGCGCATAAAAAATGAGTTATGGAACACTATGAGTCAATCTGAATTATCTCGCTTTGATGAATAATAGTAGTTTATGATACTGTTGCATAATAAGGGTTCTTATAACATGAGTGTGTTTTAAAAAAGTTTTTTTTTTTTATAGTATCACACGAGTGTTATAAGACCAAGTTATGTACAGTGTCATACACTACTTTATCTACTCTCATACTATAATACGTAAAACAATATTGCAAATAAAATGATGAATATAACAACAAATTTAAATGTTATTTAAATTTATTTTATTTTTTAAATGTCAAATGTTGGCGCCAAGGCGCAAACATTGATTGCGCATGCGCGCTTGCGTCGCGGGCTCGTTCATGAAACCTTTTTTTTTTTAGTAGAGGTTCTACCTCCTTGGTCCAGCTGGAGGTTGTATAGGTGTATCGTTATGATTAAAAAGTTATATTATGATACAGGTGTCCATACAAGACCTGTATCGTAATTAAACTTTTTTTTTATTATTTTTGGGCTGTACGTAATGTTTGTCATAAGAATTTTGTTATCAGTTTTATAATCTTTATATTATAGTATCAGAGTGGATAAAGAATATAATTTGCTCAGAGAAATTGATAGGAATAATATTATTTCTAAATTTGCCCACTTGAAATCTAGAAAAGTATGAACTGTAAAAATATGAAGCGCTCGTGGCCCCGTGGTCTCAGCGTTCTGTAAACGATCACTGAGTTACGCAACTTTCACTATGGCTGGTCCTCGGATGGGTGACCACTTTGTGGCATTTACATTTGCGAGCGTTTCCGTGTTTCGGAAGGCGCGTTAAGCCGTTGGTCCCGGTTGCCAGTAAAATGGCAGTCGTTAAGCCTGGTTGAATGCCTTATGGGCGGCTTGAAAAATTTCAACAGCAGGTAGCCACAACCTGCGTCTGTCTATTTCAACACGGCAATGGGCTCACCACCTATTACGTGGGACAGGAATCCACACGGTGAAAAGTGGGCATATAATATGCCTCTGCCAGCCCTTCGGGGATAAGGCGTGATGGATATTTTTTACTCTGTAAAAGTTTAAAAAATAATAAGCAAACAGATAAATAAATATAAAATATAAACATTATTTGAAATAAACTATCGATAAAATATATACATTAGCTATTCCTAAAAATATAATATACTTTGTATTAAACTTTGAAATATGTATTGAAAAAAATAATTTGTGTAGTATCATCAGTTTTCGATTATTAGGGTCGTATTACAGAAACTAACTCAAGTCACACATAAACGGAATTTAGCAGATTGACACTTGAGTGCTAAATCTAGACATAAGCATGTGGTTTATTATAGAACTATCCCCATGCTCAGATCGGTGAAAAGTAACCTTAATAATAACAAAAGGACAAGAGTTTCAACTTCTGTTCTCTGAGATACTATTATTTCCACAGTATCTGTTTCAGCTTACAATATCACTGTAACAAAAAAAAATTTTCAGGTATGCATATATTACTGGCTCGGTGGTGTAGGTGATAGTGTATGTGACTGCTACTCATGTGAAGGTCCCAGATTGGAATAAATATTTGTGAGATCCCCAAATGTTTGTTTAGAAGTTTGGGTGTTTGCTCTATAACAATTAGATATACATAAGTATGTTTATCAGGTGAGTAGTTCCCATAACCCAAGCTTAAAGGGTTAGATGGCGCTGTGTGAAAAGTGTCCTACAATGTTTATTTATAAACTCATTACCTACATACAACTTTGATTCATGGTGTTAAAGCTTCTGTTCTACATGTGACTTTAAGCTCTATCTTTCTATCCTCTCAAGGTTGTTTATGACAGAGCCCCGAACTCTATGCAACCAATGTTACAAAGTGTACAAAACTCTATAATATTTTCAACAAATAATAGGTAATTACCCGGTATGTGTCAATAGTCTCTGGTATTTAAATTCAGTGCATATGTTAAATTAGATATTTGGATCCATATCGGCATCAGGACAAAGACATCCACAGACAGTGGCTATATGGTACTGCGTTTCACACGTAAGTGCATCACACGTAAACACATCAACAAAAATAGATTGAATCTTATTAAACAGTTATCATGAATTACTAGATGGTGTATATCTGCACAAATATATAAGACCAAAAACCTCCAACACTTACCGTTTCGATAGTTTTTGTAGTAAATATACTTTTCTGAAATATTGGCCCAAGACGTTGTATGGCATCGTTTTTTATTTTGTATACCTAATATTCTTGAAAGATTGTATACCTAAAATTCTTCTTTTTTCAGATATGTACAGAATTAGAAGAATTTCAATTAATTTACAATGTAAACATAACACTGGCACGATAATATCAAATGTCAGTCAAGCAAAATTTATTAAACTCGCGATCCATTTAACGCAGACAAAAGCTTCATTTTATGAGTCCGGAACCTCCTCTACAGCAGTTTTTTGTTTAGTATTTTGAAGTAAGGATACTTTAAGGCAATCACAGAGGTGATTAAATCATTTCAATGAAAAAAGTAAATAAAAAATAAGCTTTTGAAACATAAATATCAAATAGTAAGCTGCGTGGAATGAAAACAAAATATGTAAGGAATAAAAATGTAATAGAAAACAGACTGTTTTTAGGCTTACAACATTCCAATGCGTATTCTGGCGATTGGAGATTTGGATATTTACTCAAGGTTACTTTTCACCGATCTGAGCATGGGGATAGTTCTATAATAAACCACATGCTTATGTCTAGATTTAGCACTCAAGTGTCAATCTGCTAAATTCCGTTTATGTGTGACTTGAGTTAGTTTCTGTAATACGACCCTAGTGTTCTGTTAACGATCACTGAGTTACGCAACTTTCACTATGGCTGGTCCTCGGATGGGTGACCACTTTGTGGCATTTACATTTGCGAGCGTTTCCGTGCTTCGGAAGGCACGTTAAGCCGTTGGTCCCGGTTGCCAGTAAAATGGCAGTCGTTAAGACTGGTTGAATGCCTTATGGGCGGCATGAAAAATTTCAACAGCAGGTAGCCACAACCTGCGTCTGTCTATTTCAACACGGCAATGGGCTCACCACGTATTACGTGGGACAGAAATCCACACGGTGAAAAGTGGGCATATAATATGCCTCTGGCACCCCTTCGGGGATAAGGCGTGATGGATATTTATTTATTTATTTATCAAAATTATTCTAAATTGCCAGAAAATCTCATTTCAGGTATAAAATCTCATATGAGTAGGTATTCCGGCGAAGTCGTATAGGTAACCACTTGAGCTGTATACGAAACTGTGAAACGTGACCATACTTGCGCAAGCCAAATATGAATCGTATGCAGACATTTTGGAGACGCTCAAGTTTCTCGAATTGGTTTTCGGCGAGATCTAAGTAGCTGACATCTGGATAATCAAGGATTGGAAGAAGCAGGGAACTTGCAAGTACAATTTCTGTGGCTGTGGGAAGGAAACGCTGCAGTCTCCTTATGGAACCTGCGGAAGCAAACATCTTCCGACTTACCTCCTGGAGTTGTGGACCCCATGATAAATTGGAATCAATAATGATGCCTAGATTTTTTACCTTATCGCTAACAGGAATCGTTGTACCATTGAAAACAAAAGGTGGAATCTGCGGCCAATTTATTCCCGATGTTGTTTTTGGACTGCCAATTATTATGACATGCGTTTTAGAAGGATTGACTTGTAGCCCATATGATCGACTCCATGATGATATTTTTGACAAATCCTCATTTATGGTATCCACCGCCTCCGATAGCTGCTTCAGGGGTGCCTGTGTGTAAATTTGGAGATCGTCTGCGTAAAGGTTGTAGGAAGAAATAAGTTGATTTGAGGGGGAGAGAGAACGCCACCCTAGGGCACTCCGACACTAGTATTGCACCAACTAGAAACGTCATCGTTAATTTGTATACTTTGTCGGCGGCCATTCAGGTAACTACAAAACCAGTCTATTTCCGTAGAAGATATGTTAAGAGAGCGGAGTATCGAAAGCAAAATGTCTAAGTCTACAGTGTTGAAAGCGTTACTGAAGTCTAGTAAACATAGAACAGTCAACCTCCCATTCTCCATACCGGATCTAATATCGTCTGTAATATTTACTAAAGTCGTGGTCGTGCCGTGACCGGGACGAAAACCGGACTGAAATGGATTGAGAAGATTATTTTTACAGATAAATGAGCTTAATTGGAAGTGAACAAGGCGTTTAAGCGCTTTAGAACGGAATGGGAGTATAATCTGGGGAAAAGGGACGGTAATCTGCTAATAACTGAGGATTAGATTTTTTTGGTAAAGAAATTATTAAAGCGTCTTTCCATCATGATGGGAAAATACCAGTCGTTAAGGAATAGTTAAAAATATAACAAATGATGGGTAGGATTTCATCGAGGATTGGAAGAATCATATTTCGCCCGACACAGTCACTACCAATAGCTTTAGACGTGATCGCCATAATGCTCTTCTTAACATCACTCGCGGTAAATAGTTCGAAGACAAAAGGTGAATGATTGGGGGTTGAAAGATTATGAATGGTCTGTGCCTTCAGGGTCCTATCAAAATTGGGCAAGGCAGTAAAATGCTGGTTGAGAACCTCAACATTTAAATCTTTTGGATTCAATTCTTGTAGCGATTTCCCAACCCCCAGTGTTCTTAAAAAATTCCAGACCTTTGATGGGTCGCTATTTTGAACTGATTTATGAATATGCTGGCGTTGTGCATTCCTACACGCCCTCCCGCAGCGATTCCGGGCCGAAACGTATTTTTCATAGTTTGAATCTGTTGGATTGATTTTGTAGCGATATTTAGCAGCTGCTTTTTTTGAAATCAAAAATTTAATATCATTTGTAAGCCACGAAGACGGCGGATGCTTCATTTTGATTGCCCGAACAGGCGCATGTTTGTCATATAGTTTGATGAGATTCGATGTCAAATAAGCAACTTGATCATCTACGGATCCGAAAGTAACCAGTGATGTCCAATCGATGTTACTGGCATCTTCACGCAAGTCACCAAGATCCATGCCGCAAAAATTACGCTGCAGAAGGATTTTAGGCTTGGCCTTAGGAGGACAAATCTTGTATGAAAGGTAAAGGTCATGATATGAGAACTGGTCAGCCGAGAATGTGAATTGAACTTGAAGAACTGGTGAATAGTGACTTGATCAGGAGAGGAGACCATGATAAGATCGATAAGTGTAGAAGTAGTAAGATCGATAAGTGTAGAAGTAAGTGAAGAATGGAAAGGTTACAAGATGTTATGATATTGATAAGAGAGGAGGAACGGAAATCGCTCTTCAGCAAACATGTATTAAAATCCCCCATGATTATGGAATGATTGTAAGGTATGAGATTCAGTAACAGTGCTTCGAAAGAGGAAAAGTAATTAATATTCATTGAAGGACAATAATAAACGCAGAGTAGGAGTTTTGCGTGGTTGAGTTCAACTTCCAGAAACAAATGCTCACCGGCATCAGGCGGTGGTGGTTGTTGCGACATACTTATGACAGCAAAAGGTATATGAGATCGTAGAAATATGGCAACACCACCAGCGCGAACATCGCGATTTGTGCGATCGTTTCTGATAAGCTGAAACCCAGGAAGGGAATATGTACTAGAAGAATGACAAGGTATGAGCCATGATTCTGAAACAAGGATAGCATGAATATTCTTACAGTCAAACGTGGCCAGCATTTCAGGGTAATGAGCCGGAATACTTTGGGCATTGATATGAACGACATTGAAATGCTGAGCAGCATCAGAAAACCTAGTTTTGAGTCTTTCCGAAAAGACGGGATACTAACGAAGCTGTCAGTCCGCAGAGCTACCTACCGAAAAAAAGCTATCAGTATCACTATCATTTTCATACTCCAGCATTAAATCACTGTAAAAAATAAAAATATCACAAACATAATAAATAAATAAGTAGGCAAATCTTACTTAATAAAATATAAACAAAATAAATATATAGCTATATACCTAGTCAGGTCATAAATTCTGTCACATGTTTAATATAAAATAATTGAAACAAGTTTATTCATTATGTAACCATTTATATACCAAAATGGACTTAACAAAACATAGATTCTTATGACAATAAAGTTTATTAAAAATGACCTCCGTGATTTTGAATACAGGCCTTCAATCTGCGCGGCCAGTCGTCTATCGCAACACGAACGAGGTCCATGTCAATATCGGCGGCTGCCTTAATCAAGGATGTCTTGAGTGACTCCAAATTGGGATGAGGCTTTGAGCACGCCTTTTCCTCCAGGTGTTGCCATATCTTGTAATCTAACGGACTCAAATCTGGACTGGAGGAGGGCCAGTCTTCGTGCCGGATGAAGTCGATTTCACGCGCCGCCAGCCAGTCTTGTGTGCTCTTCGCTCTATGAGCTGGCGCCGAATCTTGTTGGAATACCCAGTGCCTGTATTTGAACATGTTATGAGAACCAGATTCCACAAGGTTCGTCAGGACTGTATTTTGATACACAACTGCATTCGTTTTTACACCTTTCTCACAAAAATGTACCTCTGTTAAGCCCCAATAAGAAACTCCCAACCATACCATGAGCGAGGGTGGAAAATGACCTCGCTGGACACGCAGAATACGGTTGCTCGCTTTGTCACTACTGTGTGCGTTCACCTTATCATTTTGTTTGTTGTAGCTCTCTTCTATGGTAAAAATTTTTTCATCCGAAAAAAGAATTTCCCGATATATTTTTTTCCCGCGTACCGCTTCAATCGCGCGGCATCTCTTCAGTCTCAGGTCCATTAGACGAGCATTTAAACGATGTCCTGTTTTTCTTCGAAATGACCGAAGCCCTAAGTCTTCATTTAACACCCTTTTCACCGTGGTTCTGCTTAACCCCATCTGAAGGGCCAACAGTTTCTGCTTACGTTTGGGATTTCTTTGAATTTGCGCCTTCACAGCTTTTATCACTACTGGAGTCCTAACAGACCGAGGGCGACCACTTCTTGACCTGTCATCTACACTAGTCTTCATTGTATCGTTTGATGGTACGATAAACGAATCTTTTGGTTTTATTAAAATTTTTCAGTATGTCAAAAATTTTAATTGGCGCGTAACCGCAACGATGCAACGCTGTATCTGCAACACGGTCTTCTTTAAGCGTCCACTCCATATTTAAAAATTAGTAAAATTCTAAAAAGTATACATTTTTATTTTCATGAACAATTCGAAATTCGAATTCAATAAACTTTTTTGTGGCCAGCATTCTAAAAGAAAAGTTTTTACTGTGTGACAATACTTTTGACCTGACTATGTATATTTATATAATGAGGTGTTTATGTGTATACCAAAATATTATTACCACCATATCACCTATAATAAGTAACATACAATAATACTATACCTATTACAAAATTAATAAAAGATAAAAGATCCGGGTATGTTTCTAAAGCGAAATATAACATTTACAATAGTCAACAAAACGCAAATACATAAAACCTTTTTTAAATCTTAAAAGACTAGTAACCACAGCCAAAAAATCTTGACATTGCCATATAAAATTGACATTTGTTAACATTGATGCTAGTAATTTTATTGTGTTGTGTTATTATTGAAATTACAAATTACTAAATCGAAATTACAAAAAACCTCCAAATATAGAAAAAATTAATAAGATGTGATAACATTTGTCATCCACAATGTAAACAAAGCAGACAGAGAAGAAATGGCGGACGGCATACGCTTGCTGTATATTATTTTCTAAAACTAGCAACATTTACTTGTTAGTGGTGGTTTCTTGGACATAAATGTTTTGTTATAGTACTTACAGTGAAAGGTGTGATTTTCCATCTTCCCGCGTAAAATCCCTTGAAAACCCTACTTTAGCAACTACTACTATACTGGGGTATAACTAAACTTGACAAAGACGTAGAAAACGAAGACATTTTAGGTACCTAATATGAAGTTTGAATAAATATGAAACAAGTAAGATATAGCTAAACGGTCTTCGTAGCCAGGTCATAAAATAATAATAAAAATACTCCTAAATGTTTTCAGGAGTATGGCGCCAATCCTTGAACATTACGCATAGTTAATAACTAGTATAACTTTTGTGATTTTGTGTTTTATGATGGTGAATTATGATATATAGTGTTTGAAAATGAGCATGAGTTGTGGAAAGTGAAATGTTGCGGTGAACAGCGGTGTTCTTTGTGTTTGTGCCAAATCTCCATGTAAAGCCCTAGTAAAGGTTCTTCCGCTTTACTAGTGCAAGGACCAGATTCTAGGACGAGGACATATATCGAAAAAGGACTAGACATGACAAACTCTGTATGGACTAAAGTTTCTTTGCCTGCCCAAGATGGGCGAAGACTACATTAACAATGGAATAGTTTCGTAGTCAAAACAGTTATTCAATTATCATATTTTAACAAAAGTCTTACAGGCCATGATGATATATGTTGAATAAAAGTAGAAAAAATAATAAATTTTTGGTATGCCATATTTTTAAACGCTAAAATTTTTTTCAGGTAAGATTCTGCCAATGTCCTTTAACAAGTACAGAATATGTGACATCCATTTTTCATTCTAAATTACTACTCAAACATTTTTATTTTATTGCTATAATCCATCAACGTTGAACATTATAAAGTAAAGTTAGGTACAATATAAATTTTAGTTTTGTATCAAGCTTTGGTGAATATGTTGTAATAAAAACCAGGTCTAGAACAAATAATATACAGTGTACGTTACAGACGTTTATTTAATAACAATCGTCTTTATCCCTCTGTTTGACCTTGCAGCCTCTTGAGGAAAGAGGCCTTCTTTTGCTTGATTCTATTCTTGCGCTCGGCCAGTGTCAACTTGCGTTTGTTCCAGCGCTTTTGTTTGCTTACATCCTTTTTCTCTTCCTTCTTTTTGTGCGATGGATCTGCACGAATTGCTTCATGGGCTTTTTTGTAGATAGTTTCAACCTAAACATTTTGGAATTTTAGACTTAACTTCATTTTAATACTGCCATTTAAAAAGATTAGTGTAGCCAATGAAATCCTTTTATAACCTTCTCCAAAGGAAATAAAGTAAGGTGATTATTAGCAATAATATTGTCCAATTTCGACACTGTTCCTGAATAAAACAAAAAACAGTAATTTGCTTGGACGTTATAGGTTTTAAAAAATATACTCACAGCATCAGCACTGACACCCAATTTGACATATTTGCCAAACTGTCTTTTGAAAGAATCCTCATCATCAGCTTCAAGGCTGCGCATGTATTCTGCTACGTGTAAACCAAAGATATGTGCCCTATACAAAAAAAAAACTTAAATAGAACTGGGATTGACATTGAGATGATAATTATATTTTGATGAATAAAGGTGGTCACACACACATACTAAAACCAATGCAGTTAACATGGGCTCTGCACAAGAATTTTTAAACAAAATTTTAAACCCATATACATGCACATGAGGTGCGTATCGCCAAAATAAACCATTTAAGAGGAAGTCAATTTTAAATGTCCATAGAATTGGTTGCAAAAAATTCTTTAAATTTTTAATCACAACCAGTGATCCTAAATTTGATGTTGCTCCTCATAATTGCTGTCCAAATAATACACACATGTTTTCATTTGGAGGATGATTGGAGCCAATCAATAACTATGTATTAGAATTACTTTCATACCTGTGTATTTCTGGATTAAATTTCTTTTCATCAGCCTTATATCCAGGGAATCTTTTGATGGAATGAGGGACATTCAAGCCCCCATCTACTGCACCTTTCATGGCTCCAAAAACACGAGCACCAGTGGTGGTGCGTGCTAGACCGACATCCAGATAACATCTAAAATGTTGAAATTAATATATTAGAACTAAAGACCAATTCTAATGTATTGATGGGGTAAAATTAGTATAGTAAAATCAGTATTGAACATAAAACAACAGGGTTTTGTGAGTTTGTACATCTCTTCAGACCGCCCGTTCAAAATCATCATTAAAGGAACAGATATAATCAAGGAGGTACCCTTATCTGTAATTCTAGATTGGCAACATCTTTGTCAGTATTTATTGTCAGTAATGATTAGACAGTTTAATAATTTAAGGGTTAGAAAATTGTAGATGTAAACAGACATACCACAGTACCACATTTGGTCAGTTATACTTTAGAAAGAACTGTTAGGTTAGGTTAGGACTATTATTTCAGAAACCACTTACATAGGCATCAATGCCGAGCCTTAAATCACCTTTGATAAACTATAACTGCTATGATAAAATCACATCTCAGCAGAGTAGCAGCTTGGATTGATTTAACACAGACAACATAATTAATTTCTGAGTATTTGTTGACTTGGATAGTAGGGTGTCAGCAATTATGATTGTCATTAATTTATCTTTTATTTTACCAACCTGAATGCACCTGGACCATCATCTACTGGTTCTACATTATATTCATCGCCTGTAACCTCTGTAGCTCCTGCATATAGAGTATCAAGGCCAAGCCTTTGCAGTAGTCTTCGGGCCAGTAGCAGACCAGTGCAATACGCTGCAGCATAATTTGTCAGGCCAACCTAAAAATAACCTGTATTTTAATTTTAATGAAAAACTTAAATTGTATGCAAAAAATAGTTTTTCTAAATCAGTTTTGAACATAAAACAACAAGGTTTTGTGAGTTTGTACATCTCTTCAGACCGCCCGTTCAAATTCATCATTAAAAATGTGTTTCAGCAGTAAGTGCAGTAGAATTAAGGAATAGTAATTTCAAACAGTTTTGAAAAAGGCTGTCTTAACACAGCTTAAACCCGTCAGTCAATCCCTGGACAAAAAAAAAAAAAAGTAATCCCTTTTTACAATGTATAAAATTTGTGCAAATAATGTAATTTTTCTAGATAAAATAGCTATTAAATTTTTAACATCCCTAAAATTGTAAAAAGTAAATTAAATTTTACCAACCTTAACACCATAACGTGGCAGTTCATGAGAGTAGGCAGCACAAACAATGTGATCACCTTCAATGCGGGAATAAGCCACCTGACAGGTCACATCTTTGTTCGAAAGGCGGACAATGAGCCGGTATTTAGGAGTGTTGTATTTATTTTTATCCTATAAATAAACAAATAGGTGAGACTATACAGACACTGTAAAATAATATAGTGATATATTTTAAGACAACACATAAGCCTGATTGACTATAGAAGAGTTAGGGTCGGAAGTCGAACATTGGATGCTTTGACATTCAAGGATTATTTTCTAAATTTTCAAGTTTTTCTTTTATTGCTATATTGAGATATATGTGAAAAACGGATGAGTGATTAACTATGTCAAAGATTGCCTTAATATTTATATTGTAATAAGACAACTATATGAGTATTTAGGAATATGCTCTCAGTGCCTAGCCCAAATCTAACCAAACCTTGCTCTATGGAATATCTGATAAACCTACTTATTTGTTTTAAAATACACACTTATAGATCCAAATATCGAAAATAATATTTAATCCAAGCCAGGATTCGAACCTGAGACAGCAACGGTAGTCCTATACATTTACCACTGCACCAATAACAAATATTAAATAAAAAAAGTTTATTACTTACTTGAATAACAAGGCGTTTGCGGGCATAGTAGTCGGTTTTACCTTCACGGCGCCTCTTGAATTTAACTTGATATCTCTTGAAGTATTGCTTGTTCTTAACCACTTTCACAAAACCCTAAAACAAAAAAAAACTAAAAACAAACGAGCACACGTGTATATAAAAGGAAAATTGCCACATACGATATCAGAGACACTTTATAATCATGAATACTACAAACTAAATCAGAATTGAAATAAACAGTACACATAAAACATGGCACTATCCATCAATTTTGTCTCTTTGCAGTATCAGATGACGCGCATGTGTCGATGTTTCATCATGTAACTTGTACAAATTTTCAATATGACAAACTCATCTTCATCCCATTGCACACACCAATCCATTCGAATATCCTCAATCACGTATAGTATTTACAAAATCTTTTGGTAAAATGAGCAGAATTTAAAGAAATAAACATGTGTTCTTTTATTTTAAAAGCAATTCTCACCATTTTAGCGGATTCCCAATTAAAACTTGGAAATTTGGCGTCCACACGAAAGGATAACGCCGAAAAGAGAAATTGTGTGTTTGACAGTTGACACAATTGACACCGTTGTTGTTGTTAGTTGTCTTCTCTTATCTTGGGCAGGCAAAGGAAACTTAGTTCATACAGCCTTATCCTTAGTGTTTATATTTTCTAATTGGAAAATATAAACACATTAAATTATTTTTTTATAATTTTAGTCCTTTGTCGAAGTCGAGTCCTCAGTCCTAGGTCATTGCCCTTGCAGTAGACTCTTTACTAAGGCTTTCTATGCATGCACATTTTCGAACATTTTATGTGACCACTTTGTGTCCACCACTATTAAACAAAAATCACGAATTATACACTAGTTTTGATAAATAAAATACGGCAACCATATGTTATGTTCAAGAATTGGCGCCATAACCTCACAATTGACACCATAGACAGAAAATTGACGCCCATGAGCTCTTATATTATCAATTCATTTGATCTTCTTCTTTGTTCTGCCCTTTTTCCATTATTTGGGGTCGGGTCTCCTCACTCTTCTGCGCCAGTATAATCTATCCTGGATTGTCTCTTCAGGCAAATGGGCTTCCTTGAGATCTCTCTGTATTTTGGACCACCAGGTAAGTGGCGGGTGGCCTCTACTTCAGGCAGACCAAGTTCAATCTGGACTACATGGTCCTCACCTCGTCTTTTGACATGTCCGTACCACCTAAGGCAGTATTCGGTGAGTTTCAGGGTGATTGGTGCGACTTTAAAGCTGCCTCTTATATATTCGTTGCGCACTTTATCCAGTCGAGTCACACCTCCCGCCCATCTCAACATCTTCATCTCGTTGACGTGGGCCTTTTGCTCATTAATTTTCTTAACTGCCCAGCATTCGGATCCGTACAATAGCGCTGGTGGCCTACCATAAACTCCTATAGCAGGTCAATTATAGCCAATAATTGAATGGCCGCCTTATTTTGTACCATAAACGCGTTGGACAGCAGGCGAGTCAGCGATTGCCTATCAGAGGTCACGTGATTAACATTTCAGCGGCTTGGCGTTACCATGAAGTGATTTTTGACATGTTTACTATCGAGAACTGAGCGGCCGTGTTGTCATATTTAGCAGGCGTAAAAGAGTAACTTTAATTGAACTGTTTCCTTTAATTTTAATTAAAAACCGAAAGTATTTATTTATTATTAATTTTTGGTCAGAATATTATTCTGACACCATTAAACATTATTCTAAAATATAAATTTCATTATATTTGCCATTATTTTAGATGTGTGATAAAGATAACATATTACGAGTTTAGCAATGATGATTTTGCACTATAGCACATGAGTAGATAATCAATTTAATGTTGCTTGCAAAATATTAAAGTTAACAAGTCAAAAAAATAATATTGTACTATTTCAATGTTATTTTTTATGTGTAAAATTGATAAAAACTATCCCTGTGTTCATTGCATTGTAAAAAATGTTAGCCTATGGTCTTACTTAGTGAAGGCTTGGTTGCTCGCGACCAGTATGTTTTATATTGACAAATGTACTAAACTCGAATATTATAATTTGCTTTAATAAACATCACGTATACATTTCTATAGTTATTTATCTTCAGTAAATACACGGTTCAAAGAATATACAGGTGTTAAACTGTTTATTTTAAAGTGGTAGCAGAGCGTATATACCTTATGATGTGGTAATATAAGCAAGTAATAAAAAAAAACTAAAGATCAACCGGATTATAGTTTTTCTTGAAAGCACCAAAAGGAAACAATTGTAATGGATAAAATTCCAGATGCGATTTGTAACAAAATTGGTTGCCTAAATGACTCTTACTGGCTAACATGGAAATTTCAAATTCAACTGGCACTCAGAGGACTCGGACTTATAGACGTAATAGAAACAGACTTCATAACTACCGATAAGACGACCACTGATGAAAAAGCTAAATTTGAAAAACGTGATAGTTTAGCATTTTTAATAATAACTACACATTTATCTACTGAGAATGTTCTCGAAGTTATGCGATTTACAACAGCTCGCGAAGCTTGGACTGAGTTACACAATATTTATGAAGGAGTAACAGAAGATCGCGCTTATGACTTATGTATGTCATTCTTCGGGTATGTAAAAGATCCTAATGACGACATTGGTAGTCATATTTCAAAATTTAGAAATATTTGGCAAGATCTCACTCTAGAAATGAAAAAAGAAGGTACCATTGTATTACCTGAGATGTTTCTCATGTGCAAGATTCTGAAGAGCTGTCCTGATGAATACTTCTCCTTTATATCGAGCTGGAAACTACTAGCAAAAGGGGAACGTACAGTGGAAAAACTTACCAGTCAGCTATGTTCGCACAAACGAGCTCTTTTGTCTAAAAATGAAACCGAGGAAACACTCGTCGTCACTGATAGTAAGAAAAAGTCTACTTATAATCAAGGAAAGAAGTTCGCTAACAGAGATCAGAGGTCAGTAATAAAGTGTACATACTGTAATCGTAAAAATCATCAAATCCAAGATTGTCGCAACTGGATTGCTGATGGACGACCAACAGGATCAGAGAGACCTTCAACATCAAAGAAAATGGTAAGCTCTAACAATTCTAAAGACAAAGAATTGAATAATGTATTGCTGCTGAGTATTGCACACACAAATGTTAATAAAGATACTAAAAATTGGTATGTTGACAATGGTGCCACAAGCCACGTAACAAACCGATCAGATCTATTTGAAACATTTGAGCCATTCAGTAAAGATTCTCATACCATTACTACAGCTTGCGGACAAACTGTATGTGCAGCTGGTAAAGGAAATATGATTGTCGAAGCAAATGTTAATGGTGTAAAAACACTACTTACCTTGACGAATGTTTGGCTTGTACCAAATATATCAAAGAATTTATTTTCGGTACTTGCCGCACAAGATACATTGAAGGACAGTACATTTATATCTAAAACTACGAATTGCAAACTTGTTGTAAATGAAAAAACAGTCCTTATTGGAGATAGAGAAAGACATGGTGGTCTATACAAATTAAGATTAAATAACAAGCCGTCTACTCCAATTAAAATCAACACGATGGATGCAACAAACATGCTTCAATTGTATCACGAGAGACTAGTCCACCAGAGCAAAACTCATGTGAGAAAAGTAATTGAAAGGGAACTAAGCATCAAACTTTGCACTCTAAGTGATAAACAGTATGTGAAAGCTGTGTATATGGAAAAGCACATCGTCTTATATTTGGAACAAGAAATGGAGCTACTAAACCAGCAGAAAGATTTTATGCTGATGTTTGTGGACCTTTTATGTATTCTATATCAAAATACAGATACTTCTTGCTGTTTAGAGATGATTTCACAAAATTTCGCTATTTTTATCTATTGAGAAACAAAAGTGAAGTACAAGACAAAATTGTAGAATTTGTTGCTCAAGTTAGAACCACTGGTCATACTATCAAGGAACTGTTCACAGACAACGGGGGTGAATTTCTTAATGACAGTGTGAAAAAGGTCCTACAGAAGGAAGGTATATTACATAAATGTACCATGCCACATACACCTCAGCAAAATTCAACTGAACGGGATAACAGAACTGTTGTTGAAGCCGCTAGAGCTATATTGCATACTCCTGGAAGAGAACTTCCACAAGGATTATGGGCAGAAGTTATTAATTCTGTAGTATATGTACTTAACCGCACTGGTCCTACAAATGAAGATAAATCACCATATGAACTATGGTATGGTAGAAAACCAAGAATTGGTCATTTGAGAGTAATTGGCAGTACCTGCTATGCTCATGTTCCAAAAGTTTCACGTAGGAAATTGGATAAAAAAGCCAAGAAAGGTATATTAGTTGGATATAATAATGACGAAGGATATCGTATATGGTTGAAAGATAGCTTGTCAGTTATAAATTCTAGAGATGTGATATTTGACGAGAAAACTTTGAATCCTATTGACGATACAGAATCTGTAACCGAAAGTAACTCGCAAGAGAAGACAACCGGAACTCTAATGATTCCCCTTCAACTTAGTGATGATCTTGATCTTGATGATCCAGTCACAAGTATACCAATAGATCCAATGAATGATTCCGTGAACTTCGATACAGCTGAATCAAAAGACGATGAAAACGACTCTTGTCCAGATGTTATAACGGAACAATCAGATGAACTGCATCAAGGTTCAGATAGAATAAACCTAAGAGATCGCTCTACATTGAAAGCTCCTGCTAGGTTCGATGAATTTGTAATTAGTTGTGTTGAGAAAGTTTATGAACATGAAGAAGAACCACAAACCTACAAGGAAGCGATGAAGTCAAATAATAAAAACAAATGGATTAGAGCTATGGATGATTAAATTAATTCTCTTAAGGAGAATGACACTTGGGAAATAGTTCCTTTACCCAACGGTCGCAAAGCCATTTTAACTAAATGGATATTTAAAATAAAAAGGAACCCAAATGGGTCTAGACCCATTTGGGTTCCTTTTTATTTTAAATATACATGTTTCTTCTCATTGGAGAGGGAAGGAGGTCGACTGCTATTAGCTTTATATGTCGATGATGGGCTTCTCGCTGGGACATCACAAGGGCTTATTAATGGATGTTTAACAACACTCGAGAATCGATTTAGAGTTAAAACTCAGAAAAACAGTAAGTCTCATAAGTAATATTATTTTCTAGGTCTTGAAATAGAAAAGAATGATAGTAGTATAAAGATACATCAAAAGGCCTACACAAAAAAGGTTCTTGAAAGATTTGGGATGTTAAATTGTAAATCAGTTGCCACTCCTATTATAAATATTATAAAGGATTCAGAATCAAGAGCAGATTTTGAAGGTGATTGGTGTAAGTTTCCTTATCGGGCAGCAGTTGGCGCACTTGCCTACCTAATGGTTGGTACCAGACCTGATATAGCTTACGCAGTAGGTGTCGTCTCAAGACATTTAGATTCTCCTACGTAGACGTCATGAAAGTGAAGAGAATACTGTGCTATTTAAAGGAAACAGTAGATTACGGCATAACTTATTACAAAGATAGTGCAAAATCATTGATAAGCTACAGTGACGCAGATCATGGTGGAGACTCTGACTCAGGAAGATCGACATGTGGTCTACTGTGCTTATATGGAGGCCCAATATCGTGGCGCAGTCAGTTGCAAACATCAGTTGCCATCTCAAGCACTGAAGCTGAGATAGTCGCTGCAAGTGAAACAGCACGAGAAATTATTTGGCTGAATAGGCTCATTAATAAAATTGAAAAACCAGACAAGACTGCTGTTCTTTTTGTTGACAATGAATCAGCTATAAAACTTGCACTTAATCCACCATACGAGTTTCAGAACCGTACAAAACACATTAAGCTGCGGCATTTCTTTATAAAAGAGACTGTAGCTGATGGCACTATGCAAATAGCCAAAATTGGAACAGAAAATCAGGTGGCTGACATGCTTACAAAACCTTTGTCCAAGCCAAGGTTGTTCAAGCTAATCCAACGGATTGGGTTACATGCTTAAGAGGATATGGAACTGGTTACCAAGACTTCAAGAGAAGATGTTAGACTATGGTCTTACTTAGTGAAGGCTTGGTTGCTACGCGACCAGTATGTTTTATATTGACAAATGTACAAAACTCGAATATTATAATTTGCTTTAATAAACATCACGTATACATTTCTATAGTTATTTATCTTTAGTAAATACACGGTTCAAAGAATATTAAACTGTTTATTTTAAAGAAAAATAACTATATTAAATACCACATAGTTAGATGGTAACAACCTTATACATATAATATTAAATTAAATTATAAGGATGTCATCACGATGCCCATGAAAACTTTACAATTATTTTGATTTAAAACATATTACTTAGCTGAGTAATTATTATATTCACTGCCACTTGAATTCCTGGGAGACGTGAACGACATAAATCAATTGAAAAGGAAACATACTAACTTACTTTGAGCAATTTTTCCAGTCTTCAATAAGTCTTCAATAATGTGTTCAAGATTCCACAATCTTGAACACATTATTAAAGCCCACAGAGCGATATCTTTGTGCGCATTTAGAAACTCCAACTTTAGGTACCTATTTCAATTTTTTCAAACGACACTACTTGAACTCATAGTTGCACACACGAGTTGACTTCAATAGTATTCATTTATTTTATTTTATTCCTAGTTGTAAACACACACAATATTTAGCACGGATGCGGCCGAGACAAACGTATAAACGATAATGAATGTACACAGTCAAAAAGCTTTTAGAGGCTAGAGGACATGAATAACTAAACTAAAACATAACAAAAAGCAATCCACATATGAGTTTCAAATTCCCTCGTAAATTTCATTCCAATTGTAAACATAAGTCTTATTAAATGTCGTTCAAGAATTGTAACACTTGATAACTTTTTCAGTTGAGTATATGAAGTGGCTTCTAAGAGTCCCCAATGTCTCAAATAATGTATTATGGTTGTTTTTATCGAAAATAAACACAGTTTGTTTAAACAACTTGATAATAAACTATAATTATTCAATTATTATATTCTAGGTTCAAAAAACCGGTAAACCGATAATAAGTACGGTAACTGTTAGAGAACGTTTAGTCTTATGACGTCAGACTAATTGACTTGCTACCAAATTGACACGTGTCAAGTTTATGGTAGGCCCCCTCGGCGGACTACCGTTTTGTAAACTTTGCCCTTCACCTTTACGGGCACACGATGATCACACAGTACTCCTGTTAGCGTTCTCCATTTTTGCCACGCAACATTTACGCGGTGAGTGACGTCGTCATCCACGTTTGCATCTGGTGTTAGCATGGAGCCTAGATATTTGAACTTCGTCACTGTTGGTATAGGTGTTGTACCAATGCGTATTGTGTCTTGCTTTGTTTCCACTAAAGGAGCATTTTCATATGTTCGGTTTTACTCCTACCGACACGCAGGCCGTACTTTTCCAGAGACTGTGTCCACATATTAAGGAGTTTCTGCAGATGTTGTGCAGTATTTGCGGCTAGTAAAACATCGTATGCATACAACATGGTCCATGGCAAAGGTGCAGGTATGTCCTTAGTGAGGTAGTCCATCACCAGATTGAAAAGTAAGGGGTTTAGCGCAGAACCCTGGTGGACGCCTACTTTAACCTTAAAAGCTTTGCTTAGACCAGCCAGACTTCGAACTTTTGTGCTAGCACCGTAGTACATATCCTGAATAATCTGGACGTAGTGTTCCGGTACGTTTTGGGCTCGAAGAGCTTGCCATACAAGTTTACGTGGCACGTGGTCAAACGCCTTTTCGAGGTCGATAAATGCTAGATGTAGGTCTTCATTGTTAATCCTATGCTTTTCCATCAGGATTCTGACCGCCTGTATGGCGTCGGTGGTCGATTTGGATGCAGTGAACCCAAACTGATTTGGAGACATTCTGATGAGCGCTGTGATACGCTTGTTAATGATCCGTTCCCATATTTTCAACGTATGCGAGGTGAGTTTAATCCCTCTATAGTTTTCACACTCTGCTACGTCTCCTTTATTTTTGAAGAAAGGCAATAGGTAGCTTTTTCTCCACAGCTCCGGGATGCTTTTGGTAGTTAGGATGACGTTAAACAACTTTGTTAACCAGGATACTGCCAGCAGGCCTAGTCGCTTCCATAAATCTGCCGGCACTTTATCTGGTCCTAGGACTTTTCGGTTTTTCAATGCTGTTACCACTTGTTTGACCTCTCCCTCGTCTACGTTTTTTATTGGGCCATGTGTAGCATTTTGGGGCCTTGGTTTTTCGTGTAGGAATTCCGTATTTAGCAGTTGCTCATAGTATTCTAGCCACCTGTCGTTAATCTGATCGTTGTTTGTGTTTAGTTGATGGTTTTTATCCTTTATGTATTTATTTACTTTATTATCCATTGTTGATCTATGTCTAGTCGGCTGCCGTCTGACGCCAAGGCAGTAACTCTCCTGGAGAGCTGAGGAACTGGCGTTGGACAGTGTCTTTCGCCACCTTCCTTACTATGCCGTCCTGCCTGACGGTATAGCTCTAGTGCAGACTGGGACCTTAATATGTAAGGGCAGCCTTCCCCTTCCACTAGGTTTGCGCCTCCTCCACCTGTTCCGCCGTACCGATGTTCGCCATCTCCGCCTTCACAGCCGTTGAGGACTTCACCGGTAACCCTGGGCAGGGGGCTGCGATATACCCCGCAACACTGGGTCCTCATCCGCACTTCGCCACCTGAACACCACGGCCTACTGTAGTGTGAGGTGCCCGCCCCCGCGACTAGGACGCGTCGGACAAGAATTGCTAAGTGAGAGATAGAGGAGTTGTCTCTATCTCCACAGGAGCCGGCTTAATGTTCCTGTCTGAAAACCAGAAACAAAGGCCAGGCCAAGGGTTTTATTTGATGCATCGGTTTAAAGCCATTAGCTTAAAAATGTAGAATCCGTGCCTGTATTTGGTCATGTCCACAGATAATTTAATTTTTGATCAATTATAAGTTTCCAAAGACTTTACACTTATAACTAGACTTATTACCAAAAACTTTCGTTGAGCTAAAATGATATCTATTTCCTTATAGGTAGGGTAGCAATTTCCTTATAAGCGGTAGCTAGCTAAAAACAATCCTGGCGAGAGAGCTCCGAAAGGTGCTGTGTCCTTGTCTAACGAGCTGCCAGCTTAAATAATCATTGGATTTGGTAGAAATGGTAGAAAAATATATATATTTATTTTTTTACGATTTAGAAAAATAATTATTCATAAATCTTTGGAACTTATCTAAATAATTTTACAGTTCCTATAATTATTAATAATAATTTCATAGTATTAAAAAAATACTCATAAATATGTACTCATAATACACCACTGCCGAGAGCAATCTCACGCGGACCGATTATTTCGCAGTAGTGCACAGTCCAGTTATAAGTATTAGGTCTTTGTTAGTTTCAGATTGGTCAAGTGTGTCCAGTATTTTGTCGATGTTAACTCCAGTCTTAAGGGGCCTATTCACGGCAGGCCGCGGTGCTGTCCGTCGCTTTAAGTTGACTGTAAATGTTGTTAGATCGTGAATTTGAACGTAGGACTGCAGTCCGCCGTTTTCTTAACAATGGAAAATACAAGATAAGAGGAGTTTATTAATATAAATATAAAGAAAATCGTTGTTTGTGGGAGCAAAAGCCCCCAAATTATTGTAACAAACAGTTATGAAATACGGCACAGCAAGCAAATTTTCCCACATCGTTTAGTTTAGTGTTCCATACCACAAAAAGTAAATAAAGAAACTATTATAAGACCACTTTCTTGTCCTTCTGTCTGTCAGTATGTCACGATCCTTTTTTTCAGGAGCGGATGGACCAAGCAAGTTAAAATTTGTACCAAATACTGAGGTCTATAGTCCCTATTAGATGTATTAAAATCAAAGTCCTGAGTCAAAGATAAAGAGGTATGGACAAATTTAGATTTTCGCGAAAACTTGTATCTACCTATTAACTACCTTATTTATATTTTCAGACAGTTCTGTTTAAACTCCATTTTACGAAAGAAGTTCCGCGGACAATAGTGGAACTAAATTTGACAGATGGGGAGATCGGCCATGTTGTCGTTTGTCGATGTCATCAAGGTGCGTTTGTTGTGGTAGATATTTTCTGAGTTTATTATTGGATTAGTGCGTTATAAGGTTTATTTACGATGCCAAAAGGAGTTCTGTGAAGTGGAACACAAGAATCGCGGTGTTTTCAAATGAGTCGCCGCCATGACAGTTAAATTTTGGGGCTGCCATATACAGATTTTTTCCCGATTGATTTCCAGATTGGAATTAAGAATTTTTTTAATGCACGATTTTTAGTAAGGAAAATTTGAAAAGGAATTAACACAACACAACAACAATTTGAAAAGTTATATTCAACAATAATGTAATTAAATAAGAAAATAATCATTGCCAGAATTTTTTTTTTTTTTCATTTTATTGCAGGTGTGTCAGAGAAAACTGTAACGAGAGTTACAAAAGAAGGCGCAACAGCGGCGAGTACTTTTAAAGTTATCCTCACCCCAGGGAAGAGTCGCCCACATCCCAAAAAGTTCGACTTGGATGGATTTGATTTGTGCGCTATACGGCAATAAAATAACAGTTTTTATGTTTTGAAGAAGGAATTACCTACATTGGCTAAATTACGTGCAGCTTTGAGAGAAGACACAAATTATTAAGGAAGCATCACAACATTGCACCGTATATTGCATAGCATCGGTTTCAAGCATAAGCGATGCCAATCGAAACGTAAATTACTAATAGAACGTCATGCAGTAATATCTACTGCATGGCGTTCAAGATATTTGGAGAGAATCCGAAGAAATCGCAATGTGGAGAAAAAACCTGTATAATATTTAGACGAGACTTATATACACAACACTTATCATGCCAAAAGCTGCTGGCAAAGTGAGGAGGAGCCTGGGTTGTTCGTGTCAGAGTCATCAGGGAGTCGTTGGATAATATCTCATGCGGGAACTGAAAATGGTTTTGTTAATGGTGCATTGTTAATGTTCAAATCCCAATACAAATCCTCAGATTACCACGATGACATGATCTCAACAATTTTTTTGAAATGGATGAGTGAAAAAGTCATTCCTAACCTACCTGAAAGGTCAATTATGGTAATGGACAACGCTCCGTATCACTGCACTCAAATAAATAAAGCACCTTCAATGTCAAGTATTAAACGTGACATGCAGGAATGGCTGCGACAAAAGGGAGTATATTTTGAAGATACTTGGACAAAAGCTGTATTATTTGAATTAATTAAACAAAGCAAAGGTCCACCTACATATTTTATGCCGTGGATGCATTATTAAAATCTCACAATCATGAATTGCAAAGATTGCCGCCTTACCACTGCGATCTCAATCCGATCGAAAAAATGTGGAGCCTTGTAAAGAGACGGGTAGCGGATAAAAACGTGGGCCAAGATCCAAAAGAAATTGTACGCCTAACAGAAGAGGCTTTTGAGACTGTTACAGCGGAAGATTGGGCAGTTCAATGTAAACATGAACAGCATTTGGAAGAAGAATATTTAAAAAATGATGGTCTTATGGATGAAGAAATGGATCGATTTATTATATTCACGGCTAGTGATAGTGAAACAGAATCTGATTCTGTTTCTATTCACTCTTCTGACAGTGATCATAGTATGTCCGGTCATAATTATTCAATAAAACTTTGAATAAAAGTTTTAAATGTTATTTTATTTTTCTAATTTAAAGTTGGTCGAACATCTCCATTTTATATTTTAGAAATTACAGGAAGATTTATTTTTCACTAATCTGACCTTAGCAGTATGGACATCAAATAGGTACCTATATTAAAAATACATTCTATTAAAAACATTTTTTTTTCTTATCTAACTATTCGAGTACCTAGTTAATAAAATGAAAGTAAATGAACTATAAATTATTTCCCCTGACTTCCCCATATTTAACCGTGGCAACATTATGTCGCACAAATACAGCGCTGCGTTTGCGGGACTTCTTTCTTTCGTGAAATGGACTCTACATGTACTGTAAAACCTAGCTTTTAACTAAAATTGACATTTCTAGGTCAACCGAAAGTACCCTCAGTCTTTTTATAAAAATATAAACGAGGTTTAAAATAAAACTGGTTAGTCTAAACTTATTACGGAACTAACGTTAGTACTAGCACTAAATCCTATCCATATTACAAAACTAGAATTAAATCCAAGTAGTCTGGGTTTAACTGGTACTGTATTAACTTCATTGCAAAGAGAATGTAACTCTACTTTTTCAAATACACTCCCGGACTCTTGAATCGAGCCACCTTACATTCCCGGGCCTAAAAGCCCAATACACAAAAAATATACAATATAACAAAAAACTATACTCTTACTATTATTATTATTATTTCGTTACTATTTACTCGTAATTATAATTTTATTTCATTTACATAACTATTTTTAACAAAATGAAATAATTATTGAAACATACCAACAACTTAATCGGCCTACATTCAATATACTTTCATTCTCTATATACATTATGAATGAATGAATGAAGCTTTGTTTGCAAGAACATGGGTACATTAATTTGTTAGTAGTTACATTACATGATGGTTGTTTCACCATATTCAACCTTAGAAGTTGTGCAAATATTATTTTATATTAAAACAGTTTTACATTACAGTCAGAGCATATTAGGACAAAACAAATATAAATTAATGTCAAAAATATCTATAAATTAACTAATTATGTCAAAATTTTAATCAATTACATTATAACAAATTCCAAAATAATATTACCTAATTCAAAATTATTTAAAATTAAAATATAGTCAGAATATAAAATTAGTGATGATTTTTTAAATTGTCAATAAGTTATTGCCCCTTAAATTCAAAATAATCATCAACAGAATAAAAACATCTCTCACATAACCTATCAAATAATTATTTGTGAATTTTTTTTTCTAGGTTTCTGATTATTATAGGTAATTTGTTATATATTTTTACTGCCATTGTATAGCAGTTTTTATCACACAATACTAATCTATTTCTTGGCACTACTAATGGCTTCTGCACATTTTGTTCAAATTGGGAGAAGTTGTCTTTAACAAATCTACACATCTCATACAAATAAACAAGGAAGAGTCAACAGTCTCTGTGTTGTAAATATAGGTCGACAGGAGTCAAACCATTTAAGGCCGAAAATAGATATGATACATTTCATTTACTATACTTTCAACCCTACGCAGTGCATATATAAATTTATTTATTTTATTGCATACATTATCTGTGTTGTTTCCAATTATAGTATCTGTCTATAAATATATAAATTGTACAAAGAATTACCATCTCAAATTAGCCGAATAATATTGTGTCAAATTCGTATTGCATACTTACATTTTTCTATTCGCAGTTGTATTTTTATTGGTTCTTAGACAGTGACAACACTTCATGCAAGAGTAAGAAAACAATATGTGTGTAGTTTTCCCCCCGCACGAAAGTTGGTTGAACGTGATTTCATACTTTATTGAGTACATTACGCGTCCATTGGTTATTTTATTATTAATCGTCATAGAGTAGCACACACGGTAGTGAAAATGAAATAATGGAAGCTGGCTTACTCGTTCGTGACGAGGTGCCGATGACTTAAATAGTCTGAGCAGAGCCGCGTCCCCCTCCGTCAGGCAATGGTGGTTGTTTACCCGCCACGCAACATGAAGGCAGCCGCCAGTGGCACCCTTATCGGATATTGTCGTTTCTAATAGGTTACCAACCAGCAAGTCCAGCAACCAGCACCCAATTTATCGGAGCACCTAACCAGTAGCTATCTTGATAGCTATTGGTTAGCTCTAGTTACTCTAAGCTTGCTGTAATTTAAAATACTCCAAGCAAACAAACATCACTGGCGCAATACTCACATTGAGTTAAACTTATCTTCGACTCGGTAAAGCTTCGCATTCGCGACATTCATGAAAAAAGGAAGAAAACAGGAAGTGAGTCTGTATCTACGAGTATACTACCTCAATGCACATATCCTGAACTTCGCAATCGTGACAACTGGCGCGTAAGCAGTCACCAGGAAAATCTTCGTCAAACCAAGTTATTTGACTTGCAACCGAGACCAACGCTCAGATGACGTTGAACATTCAAACATCGAACCCTCACCTATTTCAAACACAAATTCATTAAATACTCAGAAATTCGTTAAGGTTTCGGTTGCCACCGGGACTAACGCTCGAATGACGTTGAACTTTCAAACATCGAATCTCTACTCCAAATAAAAATTGATCAAATACTTTGTTGCGTGGTTTTCGGTCAAAACATTCAAACATCAAACCCGCATCTACTGCAACCACAAATTCATAAAGAAAATACTCAAAAAGGGCCGTGGGTAACGGGCGCCGCAGGGACTAACACTGATGATGACGTTAAAAATGTTTTTTTTTTAATTGAAGAAAATGTGACTATAATACATTAGATAAATTATCTTCTAATTCAAACATTGTAACTATCAGATTTTTCTGATACTCGCAACCTACCGTAATGCAGTTCCAAGTTCAAATCATCGCAGAGAAATAGAACTCGAGACAAACTTCATACGGACGTGCTCTTGACCTTGAATTTCTGGACGGCACGGAATTTTTAGCAGTCGGTATAAAGTGGAGGCTTCTTTTCCATACTATATGTGTATAATATAACTACTATGATAAATGAATTATCTATACTTATGTATAAATTATAACAAACAGATTACAGACAGAACAGAACGATTTAGCAGACAGAGACAAAATATGAAAGGCCGATTTTGCTGATTTTATCAATGTTGTCGATTGGTTTTCTCAAAAAAAATATATTATTCTAGGTAAATCGCGCGTGGTGTAGTTATAGATCCATCCTTTAGGAAACCGAAAATAATAAATTTTGACAATTCAATGACACCAGTTCCATAACATTTTTAAACACCAAGTAGTGTTTTGTGCGTTTTTAAGGACTTGCCCCTAAATGCATATTATATATATTTTATAGTAGTGTGCAGCTTAAGCGGTGCATTAGTGTGCGGACTAGGTCTTGAATTCCCTACAAATGACTACACTTCTATTTCTATTATTGATATTAAACATGATATTTAACCAATGCAATCTTAAACAATCTTACAGAGAACATTAAATGTTTTATTATTAACTAGCTGACCCGCCCGGCTTCGCCCGTGACATACTTCGAACCCTGCGGCACATTTAATCCCGTCGATTATTAATTTCACGATAATGTATGAACATTTTCCTAATTACTTGATTACTTCTCCGCTCTCAAGTACTACGCCCGCGCCCGCACGGCTTTGTCGAATTTTTGTTACACGAAATTAATTTCTTTGCGCATTTTTTGATATTGCCATATCGCTTCAGATATTCATTAATTTGCAAAGTGTTAAGGGACAAAATAATCTTCATAAAATGCTGAAGCCAACTAACATATTTAAAATGATAAGCATTAATAATGTTTATGTGTAAATAGCTTTTAAATTACCGCTTTATTATTGCTGTTTTTTTAAGTATTAAAATCGATATAGTACGGTATCCTTAAGAGATAGATATATACCGTCGTGGACTTTTTTGTAGACCTATATTGGATACACAATTCCACCATACATTATTTTGTTATATCTCAAAGTGTTTAGGCAGCGTTTTCGTTAAAAGCTCCCAGACGGCTAATTCTTTCCGACACCGCCAACATATAAAGTTATAATTAAGTTAATGTACACAAAAACTTAACAAAATATACATAAAAACCTTCTATAAGAATTACTCTATCTATTTAATAAAACTGCATTCGTTGCGTAGTTTTAAAGATCTAAGCATACATAGGGACAGAAAGCGAAAAAAGACTTTGTTTTATAATATGTAGTGATAATTGAAAGTGTTTAGGCAGCGTTTTCGTTAAAAGCTCCCAGACGGCTAATTCTTTCCGACACCGCCAACATATAAAGTTATAATTAAGTTAATGTACACAAAAACTTAACAAAATATACATAAAAACCTTCTATAAGAATTACTCTATCTATTTAATAAAACTGCATTCGTTGCGTAGTTTTAAAGATCTAAGCATACATAGGGACAGAAAGCGAAAAAAGACTTTGTTTTATAATATGTAGTGATAATTGAAAGTTGTTAGCGAAATAATGCTGATTGAAACTTACATATGAAATGCGATTTCAGGGGTTTCCACAGACGTTATTTTAGCTCTCGAGGAACAAAATACAGCCACACACGTCATTATACGGATTTTTGATATTTTTTTTTGTTGTTTTGGCGATGTCCGGCTTGGACTTAGCCACGACGTATATTTTATTAACTTTTTCTTATAGTGATAATTTTCAAGTAGATAATGATATTGATAGCAGCGTATTCATGTATAGGTTTGTTCAAAGTTCTAATTTCTAGGTGACGCGATTGTCAACAACAAAATTTATTGATCTTCCATCTTCCATTACGTAATAAATTTTTCTTCTGTAGTGATAATTTTCAAGTAGATAATTAATCTTCTTCATTCAAAAGTAGTTAATTATTCTTATTGATAGCAGCGTATTCATGTATAGGTTTGTTTAAAGTTCTACTGCAGTAAAATGATGGTCAATTTTACTGCAGTTATATGTGGATTTTGGAAGGCAATAGAAAATACCACGCTCCACTAAGTTATCCAATTTCACAACACTTGTGCACATTGTCGAAGCTTTTATGTTCAAAACACCATCATTTTTACACATAAACACCCGAAAATACACTAGTTTGAAAAATTAACAACGGAGCGGCGATCGCGGCATTCGCTGTTTCCCGCCAAAACTCTTTTGATATTTTGCAATAAATATCTAAGAAGGTTAGTTAGAAAATAAGTTTAACCGGCACCAAAACACAAAGTTTGACTACCCTTCGGTTGCAACTGCCGACTCACTTCACATAGACAGTGACGTTGCCAATTTTACACTTGCTGTAACTTTCACTCCTACGACATTCTTAACGACAGATAAAGATAGAGCGGGCACACGGATACAAGAACGGCAACAGCTCGACTTATCGTTTATGCTCTGTACATTGTGATACTTGGTCCTAGAATACAGTAGTGCGCAGTCTAGTTATAAGTATAAGGTCTTTGGAGTACTACACTGTGTGACCAAACCTCTTGTCTACTGCCTAATGTACTATGATTGTAATAGACCGTAGACAGAGAATACTATAGACACATAAGTCAGCGTGCCGCAGAAAGGGACAGGTAGTGTTATAACTGGGTTACCATATGAAGAAATTTTCCCCATATTTTGTATTATTAAAATTCTAAGTATCCACCTACGATCCGTACTTTTAATCATTTGGCTTTTAGTTTTCGGAATTGTTGTGAGCGACTGCTGACTGACCTCCAGATTCCGTAAGAGCACATGCGTAGTTGTCTCATCCGTTAGTTAGCAGTTACACTAGTAGGTGAGGGTATTTAAAAACACCCTTACACTCACATAGAAAATACCTAAACTCCTCCTTACTACCAACTGCACCACAGAGCTAGATAGGTTCTAGTTTTCGTGAGTAAAAAATACAGTATATTATTTTTTTAATACGTTTATTTAGTTTTGCAGTTAAGTAACATTATAAACATTTGTAAGCAAGCATAGACTGTTATAAAAAAACGTATCTCCCAAAAAATATATATTATTATGTCTTTTAAATTCATCACTATGTAATAGAGTCATTTTCTTCTTATTAAATATAAACTTTTGTTCAAAATGTTTGCTGCAAATTCTTGAAGTTGGTTGTGGTGACCAATTTGTTCGTCCTGTAGCTGTTATCCAAATCTGACGTGAATCGCCACTTTTTGGAAAGCTGCAAGAAACCAATAATTATTTAATTAAACACAACACAATAAAAAAACATAACAAGTGCTGAAGTATATTCACAAACAATGCAAGCTGATACACCTGCTGACAAATGAACAACGTCGGGCACAGGAGCGGATACCTACTAAAAGAGATTGGGAGATTAGGCAGCAGTCGTTTCTAACAGCACCTGCAACAAAGATATTACAGCTGCTACTATTAGTCTAGCATAGCAGACACCGACCACTAAAGTGGAAAATTTGGCCGAACCGAGACCTCACGGTTAGGTAATATAATATTTAAAATAAAATATTGACGTATAGAGCAGTTCCGAAAACATATTAGGTATGTATGTAAGTAATAGCGTGTCTAAAAACTACTTCTCACAATCCAGATCTCCGCCTCGTCTGCTAACTGCTGTTGGTGCTAACTGAATAATGAATCCAGGGCGCTGATACACGTAGTAGGTTATGGTTGGGAGGTCCGAGAGTAGTTATTTAGAATATACCCCAGGCCTAAACATATGTCACACAAAATATAAATAACGTTAATTACGTGGTAAGTAGGCTTATATGTATCTCAAAGTTAATTTTCTGTACGTCTCCCATATTTGTGCGTCTATTATGTTTAAATAAATGTAGCATGTACGACACGACAAGCATTTTGTTTTAAAATAAAATCAGATCTGGGGTAATTTAGCATACATGATATGGCGACCCTGACTTTTATTTATGTTAGGTGTTTGACTTCTTAAATAATGATATTTGATCTTATTTATTAATAAAATTCCATCTTGAATGCAAGATGTATACAATATACTTCTAATAAAACCTAGTAACTCATAAAACTTGGTAGTACTTTCGAATGAAAATATAGTTTTTTTTTCACCATTACTCTTACATCCTAAAACACTACATCGCATCATATTTTATTGATTTGAAATAATGTTTCGTTCGTCATATTACTCCACAATGAAAAATAAAATTTTTTTTTTCATTTATAAACCACTTTATAGCAATTTTTTTACAATAATGACCATGAACTGCAAAACAGCTGTCAAACTTTGTTTCGCTCAATCTCAAGATTGTGCTGAAAAAACGAGCACGCGATGAAACAAAATATCTAATCATTATGTTTCTATTCTTCACACTAGACATTAGCTTTCTTTCTTGTGTGAGTGAAACAAAAGCTATCAATTCGTCTATAGTATTCTCTGTCTACGTAATAGTCACAAGCAAATTGTATTTTTATAACATGGTAACTCTACTTATCTGTCAAAAAATTGTTTAGTTCTTCGCTATGGCTTCCTTTTATTCATATCCTGAATTATTTTTGGCGGGTTTTATTTTTACCGTACCATTTTTATATGAAAAAAGTAATCTTTTTAGATATTATTTGAAATTTTTCCTAGTTTATGCTTATGTTTTAGTAACCTGTACAGTGCTTTTGCCTGTGGTTCTAATATATCCTCGCGACGTAACAAACCTGATGTAAGATATCGATTTCTATAAGTATTATGTATATCCATGCTGCGGGCTCAAAGCAGTAATTTTATCTTTGTTTTCTGTTGATAGAGTTGCTTCCAGGTTTTGCAGATATGCCTCGTATGTAGTGGGCATTGAATGGGAATTACGAGGATTAGAATATTGGGATAATGAGCAGTGCTACATTGTGATTTCTAATCATCAGAGCTCATTAGATATTTTAGGTAACTTGTACTAAATGTTTGTAGTTACTGTTTGGAAACAAATGAAGCTATATCTAAATATAATTATAATTCATTTTTAAGGCATGTTTGAAATGTGGCCCAACATGAAGCGCTGCACTGTGGTTGCAAAAAGACCTTTAATGTTTACTGGTGCTTTTGGGTTTGGAGCCTGGCTTTCAGGCCTAGTATTCATTGATCGATTAAAAACAGAGAAAGCTCGCCAGCTGATGAAGGAAGCGACTCAACGAGTAATCAAGGACAAAGTAAGTTTGATCATTAGCTTAAATTTTATATCACTATTTAATACTATAGTGTTATACAATAATTAAGTAGATACTCCTAACTATCAATTACACTTGCACTACAAATCAAAAGTTAATTACACAAACCGAATCAGTTATGAATTAATTTGAAAAAACTATTGATTTTATGTTCAGTCATATTTATTTTAACTGTCTCCAAGTTGGGAACCACTCACAAGCACCTCATTTGTCTCCACATTGGGGTTATATATTATGTATGAAGTATGGGTCCTTACATATACCTCCAAGTTGGGCGCCATGTTATGAGGTGTGGATAGCTACATTGGCCCCACGTTGGGCGCCATTTATGAAGTGTGGTTGAAGGGTATGCAGATAAGGTAAGGTCCCTATTTTGCAGAGATTAACGGGTGCGCAGTATAATATAAACTAACACTGAGTAATTTATTTTCAGACAAAACTTTGGATATTTCCAGAAGGAGCAAGGTTCAATAAAGGAAGCATACAGAGTTTTAAGAAAGGTGCATTTTATTTAGCCATTGACGCTCAAATACCTATTTTGCCGGTAGTCTTTAGTCAATACTATTTCCTTGATAGTGAAACGAAAACATTCGAACCAGGTAATATGGCCTTATTTTTCAATACTTATGAAGAATGTTGATGATTTGTAAAAAACTGAGCAATATAAATATTATTTCAGGAAAAGTCGTAATAACAACATTACCTCCTATTTCAACTTGTGGAATGACTCATACTGATGTGCAATCCTTATTAGAAATTGCTCATCAAAAGATGATGGAAGTTTTTCACGACAGTTCCAAAGACCTAGTCATGCAAAGGAAAGTTGCTGTATAAATATGTAAATATTAGCCATCTGTTATCTCATGATGACATTTGACATTGGTAACAAGATCAAAGAAAGGATTTTAGAGAATCACATACTTTATTTAGTGTAATATACATCATGACAAATAGTATGTGTGAAATTGGAGGGTACAAGTGAAAAGTTACCTGTTGTAAGTACCTGTTGATAAGTTTTTGGATGTGGATATAAAATCAAGACTACTGAATAGCCAGAAGATACATCAATACTGTGCTTTATTTTTCTAGTCATTTAGATTTAAAATTACAATATTTAGGTGTGGAGGAAATAACTACTTGCTTACGAGTTTTCAAACAAATTTCGTTTTCAAGCTAATTAAAATAACATATTAATGTTTCGATTTTAACATAATACAACTGGATTGAGTTGCTTAATTGTGCGATTAGGATTGACTGCTTATGAAAAACGTTGTCATTATTATTTTAGAGCTCACCAATGGTAAAATAAAATAAATATAAATATCCATCACGCCTTATCCACGAAGGGGTGGCAGAGGCATATTATATGCCCACTTTTCACCGTGTGGATTTCTGTCCCACGTAATAGGTGGTGAGCCCATTGCCGTGTTGAAATAGACAGACGCAGGTTGTGGCTACCTGCTGTTGAAATTTTTTAAGCCGCCTATAAGGCCTTCAACCAGGCTTAACGACTGCCATTATACTGGCAACCGGGACCAACGGCTTAACGTGCCTTCCGAAGCACGAAAACGCTCGCAAATGTAAATGCCACAAAGTGGTCACCCATCCGGCGACCAGCCATAGTGAAAGTTGCGTAGCTTTCGTTTACCGAACACTGAGACCGCGGGGCCACGAGCGCTTAGAGCAGTATAGAATCTATAATTTGGGCTGTGTATCTAAAGATTATGTTATAACTTATAAGACAAAGTTCGAGTTTATTTCAACATTTTTCCAGTAAATACACATATTCAGGTAAACTTACGTATATTATGCTGTATATAAATACCTAGTCAGGTCATAAATTCTGTCACATGTTTAATATAAAATAATTGAAACTAGTTTATTCATTATGTAACCATTTATATACCAAAATAGATTCTTATGACAATAAAGTTTATTCAAAATGACCTTTGACCGTGATTTTGAATACAGGCCTTCAATCTGCGCGGCCAGTCGTCTATCGCAGCACGAACGAGGCCCATGTCAATATCGGCGGCTGCCTTAATCAAGGATGTCTTGAGTGACTCCAAATTGGGATGAGGCTTTGAGCACGCCTTTTCTTCCAAGTGTTGCCATATCTTGTAATCTAACGGACTCAAATCTGGACTGGAGGAGGGCCAGTCTTCGTGCCGGATGAAGTCGATTTCACGCGCCGCCAGCCAGTCTTGTGTGCTCTTCGCTCTATGAGCTGGCGCCGAATCTTGTTGGAATACCCAGTGCCTGTTATTGAACATGGTATGAGAAACAGGTTCCACAAGGTTCGTCAGGACTGTATTTTGATACACAACTGCATACGTTTTTACACCTTTCTCACAAAAATGTACCTCTGTTAAGCCCCAATAAGAAACTTCCAACCATACCATGAACGAGGGTGGAAAATGACCTCGTTGGACACGCGGAATACGGTTGCTCGCCTCTTCACTACTGTGTGCGTACACCTTATCATTTTGTTTGTTGTAGCTCTCTTCTACGGTAAAAATTTTTTCATCCGAAAAAGAATTTCCCGATATTTTTTCCCGCGTACCGCTTCAACAAAGCGCGGCATCTCTTCAATCTCAGGTCCATTAGACGAGCATTTAAACGATTTCCTGTTTTTCTTCGATATGACCGAAGCCCTAAGTCTTCATTTAATACCCTTTTCACCGTGGTTCTGCTTAACCCCATCTGAAGGGCCAACAGTTTCCGCTTACGTTTGGGATTTCTTTGAATTCGCGCCTTCACAGCTTTTATCACTGCTGGAGTCCTAACAGACCGAGGGCGACCACTTCTTGACCTGTCATCTACACTAGAGTCTTCATTGTATCGTTTGATGGTACGATAAACGAATCTTTTGGTTATATTCAAATTTTTCAGTACCTATGTCAAAAATTTGAATTGGCGCGTAACCGCAACGATGCAACGCAATAACTGCAACACGGTCTTCTTTAAGCGTCCACTCACACACAAAAATGAATAAAATTCTAAAAAGTATACATTTTTATTTTCATGAACAATTCGAAATTCGGATTCAATAAACTTTTTGGTGGCCAGCATTCTAAAAGTTTTTACTGTGTGACAATACTTATTACGCCAGAGACCTGACTCGGTATATCTATTCTCTCTCAACTCCTGCCAGCAGTATCATGTAAAACTTGGCCTGAACAGAGCGGGCATTTTCATTATGGGCATCTTATTAAGAAAGGTTTTATAAATACTCTCAGCCTAAATCGGTACGAATTGGGGGTCAAAGTAATTATTGGAAGTACGCCTCGTGGCATATGCTAATTAATGCATGTTACTAAAATCTAGTCATGTTATTTATTTTGTAGGTCATAGATAAGTTATAGACAATTCCTAGAATTGGCTTAAGTTTTACTCACCATTTTGTTGACTGATACTCATTCCTATTGAATGATTTTCCTTGTTGTGTGTTGTCCTTTAGAATATTATTCGGTGGTATTTTATTAATATGTACCTGTTATGATTTCATTATTTTACCAATGTTAGTATTATTATCCTTAAAACTAAACTTAACTATCTTCACGCTGTATCCCTGACGGGGTAGTCAGAGAGGACAGATCGCCAGGCTTCGTGATCCATGCATATTTCTTTCGCTTCTTCGAGATTCATCAATCGCTTCATACACGCACGTCTGGGTATCCGAGTACTTTTGACCTTTCCGTTTTTGAGCAATCAGCTCACGTGGTCTTCATATGTAAGTCTCGGCCTACCCTGACCTCTTCTACCGTCTGCTTTCGCACAATATAATATTCTTCGTCAATCGTTCCTCACTCATTCGTTGGACGTGTCCAAACCAACGGAGCACGCCCTTTTCCAGCTTAACGCTGACACTTTCATTCAAACCTGCCATATTGCGTATCACTTCGTTACGTATTCGTTCGGCCAAGGTAACGCCGCACAATTTTTGAAGTGATCGAATCGATCTCCACAGCATTAAATTTACTTTCATGCATCTGCTGACATACCCAGGTTTAGCTACCGTAAAGCAAAGTTGCAAAGTTAGCACTAGCACTGCGTTATGAATCACGTTATTGCGTTATAATGCGTTATTATTATCCTAGTCATTAATATTTACGTTTGTTGTTTTGTTTTAGTTTCCAATTACTATTACTTTGATTAGGTCATGATTAGGTGCAGTCACGAATATTATTTTGGGACCTACTCGAAATGTTTAATTTTAAATTTTTTGCAGTTTCACATCACACTAAGCGGGTGCCTTGAACACGAAATAACGTCTTTTTCGCGGTATGTTTTCAGATTGCTATACGAATTTACCATATATTATGTACCATTACCATATAGATGGGTACCAAATTAAAGTTCGTGACCATACATTAGTAATGTTTTAAAACTATTGATGATACCTGTGTATGTTTTTGAAAGGAATGTAGTGTAATGAGACAATTATTATATTAGATAATAATTTATTTGGCTAAGCCAATCCATTGCAATATAGAAACTATGATTTCGGCTGTGTATCTAAAGATTATAATAACACTTTTATAAGACGCAGTTGCGAGTTTAATTCTACTTAATAGATACATTTAAGTAAACTTACGCAAACTAAATTGGACACAAGGTTAAACACACATTTTCAGATTCGTAACGTATACATTTTTATTTGCGTAAGCTTACTTCAAGATTTGAGATTATAGAATAATAATAGATTGTGTAATAGAAATCGTGAAATACTTTATAATGTAAAATCTGCTATCTACCCTCATGTTTTATAATATATAGAATTTGTTAGGATATATGCGATAGTCTTATAGCCAAATATTACACCTACATCTAAAATCTGGTCCACTTTCATAACTTAAATATACCATGAGTTACGTTATGTATATATATATACATCTTGAATCGTCACAAGTGCTTACATTGAATTTTATTAGAATTATTTCATAAATTAATCGCCTCCTACATTTATTGCTATATTTTGAAGCAGGTGCACATGAGCAACAAGCACTTGCTTGAAAAGAATCTTAATAAATTATTGCACTATAATCCAAAGACAATTTTTTTTATCCTAATTTCTAAGTACCTACATTATTTCTAATTATTGCATCGAAGACATGTACAATAAGTTGTGAGTTCCCAGAGTGTGTTGGGTTCCCTGTATATAGTGTTACTGATATGTGGATTTTTCAGCGATCAATTTCAGCGAAAAATATATGTAATTATTAAAAGATATAGTTTCATCATCATAGAACATTCTAATTACAATATCGAATATTCCTATGTTGCTGTAACATTAAAGATATGATACCTACTGCAATCACAGCTCTCATGTTTATCGTTGATAAATTACCACTAAGCAAGCTTATTTTCACCAAAATTTTACAACAATCTTTAAATAAATTTGAAATAATCGCGCCCATAACTGAAAGTAATGTCAAAATATTAAAAAGCCATTTTTTTTTCTATATTACTTATTAAGGGTTTCCATTCTGAACAGAAACGCTTTTAAAGCATAGGACTGGACTCATTAATAGGACTTCGTTTTAAAGTGATACAAACTTAGAAACTATACAAGTATTTTCAAAAAATGAATCAGTTGTTTTATAAACGATTTTAGGACATTTTCACACAACGCCATCTATCCCAAATTAAGCAAAAGCAAGCTTGTGGTATAAGACATAACTGAAAAACATTTCTAAAAAAAAAGCTTGATGCAGGGCCGTCTGGTAACATATAACAACAAATGCTGTGATGAATTTAAAAACGATTAATTAAATATTTCACACCAAAGGTCATGTCAAAGTATTATTTAATTATTAAAACAGACTCTGTGTAGAATAACATGATCATCAGACCATTGTCAACCTGACTCGGGCAGTGAACTGGAATACAGTGGCATCGGCTTCGCTAGTAAAGTCACTGCTGGAAGAGCGAATGGTCATAATCTTACATTTATGAGCAATATACAAGCAGAATTTCTACTTATTCATTTTAATCATTCCAACTCTCTCCCCAACCTTCATTTTCATCGGGACCTTCATCAGGTACAAAGTTTAATTTGCTGCTAACCTCCTTGTCTTGTTCAATACTTATAATTGTGGGCTTTTCTATAACAGGTGTCATGTCCGCGAAGAAATCAAATTCATCTGCATCCCTTTTAGAGTAATCATATTTTTGATTTTTTATGTCTAATTCTGATATATCTACAATATTCTTTTTAGCTTCCATGGCAGCTTTTTGTAAAAGAATTGTCCGTGAATTTGGAACAATGTTAGTAACTGTAGTTTTAGTGCCAGAATTACGAATTTGGCTCAAACTTTCATCTGTGTAGTCAATATAATCACGATCTTCTTGTATAATGTCACCTGCTGTAGTAGAAAACGTCAATTGACGTTTATTTTCCCAATCACTCCAATCCTCCTCACTATCTGCCTTTTTAATGTGTTTTTCAGTAGCCTCGTCATCCATTGATTCTCCTCCAACAGGAGAAGGCCTTTCGTTTAATGTTAGCGTTTTTTCAAAAGCAGATAATTCATTGCCATCGTTAGAGTATATATCTTCTGAACAGGGTAATTCTCGTAGCGATTTTGGTGCAGTGTAAATATTAGTTTCAGATACATGATTTGCTGATGGTATTGGTGGCTTACACTTAGAGTTAGGTCTACCGTCGCTGAACATTTTTGACCTCTTTCCTCCTATAACTGTATCTGCTCCTAGAATAGGTACTAATTCACTTAGACAAGTCAGGGTTGCTGACACTAAACTATCGTCTACGTCCTTTATTCCTAACAGTAACTGCAATAGAAAAAAGTTATTTTATTTTGTATATCAATAATGCATTTTTTTATTTAATTATTTAAAGTGTTGTATGATTATAAAAGAGGAGAGGGAAAGGAGGATAGTGTTGTATGATTATGAAAGAGGAGAGGGGAAGGAGGAAACAATCACGCAACCTCGATCTGTCAATCGCACAACGGTCAAGGCTTATCACAATTAATAGTGACAGAGGAATGACGTTTCGAATTCCTCAAGGAAAGGGATATAGGACAGGCAGTAGCTGACCATTAACTTCGGCTAATTGTTTTTCGAGACATTAAGTCGCCATGTTGTCTCGCCTTCACATGAGCTATTTTCAAGACTGCTTAACAGCAAAGGATACAAATTTATAAGCCATGTTGTCTCGCCTTCACACGAACTATTTTCAAGACTGCTTAACAGCAAAGGATACAAATTTATAAGCTTTGGATCCGAAAGGATGAATTTTATAAAAAAAAAGCTTCCGTCAGTTAGTGGGAGGTAATTTTTTAAATTTCTATAAAGCACAAACAATTGAAATGAAAATACATTTGAAATGGAATGAATGAATGATATTGTGAAATGTAGGCGAATAATTGCCCCTGCTGGGATAGGGTGGTGATTGATAAACACAAACTTGTGGATTTAATGCTGTATACATTATCTTCTAGTAAACCATAGGAAAATGCAGTGATAAGGTAAAGAGGTCGAGGATGATAATAATCAATGTTGACAAGAAAGGATAGTAAAGTTTGTAGGACAGAGTGGAACATGCACACTCAAAATTTCATTGTAGTGGGACAGACGAAGAAATGCACTGGCCGTCGTCGGTAAAATTTGTAAACGTTCGGGATGGGCGGAGGCAGCTTCATATTACATCTACTCTGCCTCCAGTTAGGGCATTTTTTGCTTTCGCCATCCATACACTCCGCGCTAGATTGTTCCCTAAATACCAAAGTAATTGATTCGCGTGTGCTAATTATTATTTTAAATGTTCTATTCCTAAATACTATTTCTTCCCGTGTCTCTAGGCTTTTCTATTAACTCTGTTACGCTATTCTAATATTGTGTTAATTTCTACTCTTCCGTGTATATATTTAAAAGTAAAAATTTGAACTACTTAGCCGACAACATAACGATTGTTCATAAAATTAAATTATAGCTCTATTTGTGCTATAATGGACTATAACTAACTACTACACATTAAAATCCGTCACACTGTTTTTGAGATTTGAGCTTATCAACACATTTTGACGATTAATTTATATTTGTAAAAAAATTACCTCCGGCAGGATGTGTTGAGATAGCTCATCATGGGAAAACACTTGAACAAATTTAGAAAAATGCCTTAAAAGCAACATTCTGATTTGACTATCTCTTACACCAAATAATTGCATTAATCTTGGTTTTATATGTTCCTTAAAAACACCAAGATTAAAAAATCCGGGTAATTCTCCATTGGAAATTCTATCTGAAAATTATAAAAGATTAATTGAAAAACAATATGATATGTAAGGAAACAATAAGAGCTCAAAAATAACACAAGTAATTCCTTAAAATCTATTAAGATATAGTTCATTACCATTTCTAGGTTTGAGAATAAAAGGTATAACTTCTTTTTGAGCAGTTTGATCTAACATTGTTAGTCTGGAGAGTAAGAGACCACCTAGTTGTTTGGCTACAGTTTCTTCATCATAACATTTAAGGTTGTCCAAAATATTAGAGAAAAACTCGCATCTTTCTTCTTCTGTCTTTAATGGTAGGAAATTTAAGAACTTGTATATAGATATAAATTCATGATTGAAAAAATTGTGCATCAGGACCTCAGCAAGGTTGGGCCTGTTGGCAGGATTCTGATGTTGCAACATATCTCTGCAATATTTTCTAAATTCTTTCAAATAGGGTACTTCATCTGAAATAAAATCTCATTTTGAATTATTCTTTCTATGTTAATATGTATTTCAAATTTCATTTTAGTTAATTACCATTTTTACAGTCTTTAAAAACATCATCAACTAATGCTGCAAATCCATATTGATCAACTTTTGTTGTAATCTCATAGGAATCTTCGTTGGGATCAACTGCCTTGTCATATCTAGAATGTTGTTAATACATATACTATATAACCCCTTGATACATATATGCTATTGAAGATAGGAAAAAAGCCCTGTATCCCAGTAGTACCATTCTTTTATTCATTTCATTATTTTACTTTGTTACTATGTTTTTGTTGGCAATAGCAATGGGCTCACCACCTATTACGTGGGACAGGAATACACATGGTGAAAAGTGGGCATACAATATGTATGCCTCTACCTCCCCTTCGGGGATAAGGCGTGATAGGTAAGTAAATAAATAAAATAAAAATAAAATTAACTTTATTCATTTAGGTCACAAAGTAACACTTAAAAACATTATGAATGATTCAACATTTACTGCTTGATTTGCAAAGCAACAGGTAATGCCTGTGAGTAAGGATCCGGCAAAAAATCTCACGGCCATTCTCTTCCAATAGCCAAAAGTATTTACAAATTGTTATAATACATTTATATGGCGAGTTGCTGCGGGACACAAAGTTGACGGTGCTTTGTTCCAATGGTAAAGCGACATAGCATCGTAAAAGAAGCACGACTTGCAATTCATAACGCAGTGCTAGTACCAACGTTGCTTTTCGGTAGCGAAACCTGGGTATGTCAAAAGATGCATAAAAGTAAGTTGAATGCTGCGGAGATGCGGTCACTTCGAGAATTGTGCGGCGTAACCTTGGCCGACCGAATATGCAACGAAGTGATACGCAATATGGCAGGTTTGAATGAAAGTGTCAACGTCCAACGAATGAATGAAGAACGATTGACGAAGAATATATTTTGCTCAAAAGTAGAGGGAGTCAGGATGGGCCGAGACTTACATATGAAGACCACGTGAGCAGATTGCTCAAAAACGCTAAGTCAAAAGTAGTTGGATACCCAGACGTGCATGTATGAAGCGATTAATTAATCTACAAGAAGCGAAAGAAGTATGCAAGGATCGCGAAGCCTATCGATCTGTCCTTTCTGACTACTCCGTCAGGGATACAGCGTGAAGATAGTTAAGTTATAATACATTACAGGGATCTTAAGTTAATATAAAAAGAGAAAAACATAAACCATCCATTTACATCGGTAGCAATAAGGACCCAAATTATCCTAATCAGTAACCCACATCCATGTTTCTGTATCATTTAAATTGTCACCTGTAGTGTAATAGCCTTTTTATAATAAACCACTCTTAACAGCAACTTCAAATTCTTGAAAGGTAAGTTCATGACGTCCTTAGGAATTTTGTTAAAGAAATGCACACCTATACTCGCAAAAAAGTTATGTACTCTTTGCAGACTTATTAACTGATAATATGTATTAACAATTTGTGTAAGGGCCTAAATTATAAATATAGTATATTGATTGCTTTTGAAGGATAAAAATAGTTTCAATATCAGCAGCGTTGCCCCAGACCAGAACACCGTAAGACATGACACTGTAAAAGTAGCTGAAATAAACCAATCTAACAGTTTCTATGTCTGTAAGCTGTCTTACTTTATAGATGGCAAAAGCTGTGGAACTGAGTTTTCCCGCGAGGCATGAGATTTCCAGACTAAGTAATCCAGTTTTGCTTAAATTACACTCCCAACCTCACCTGCTAACGGTGCTAATCTGTTATTCAGCAATACTGCTGTTATATGCCAGTTTAATGTTCAACATGTGAATATTACAATAAATTATAACCTGTGTATTCTGGCTTGTTTTAAATATGCTGCAGTAAGTTCAGTCTGCGAGCACAAGTATTGCAGTCCTCCTAGTTTCCACTGGCCATCACCTGTGACATACACTGCCGATATACTTACATTATTGTGAGTCATACCAGCCTGAAATTATATGAATAAAATATAACTGAAAATTGTAAAGTTTCCCTGTTAGAATGATGATCTGAAGTGACATACTCATTTTTTATTTCTAAATAATAGATGCAAAGCCTAAAATGTGTTGATCATATTTTAGAATAACTATCTTCTATATTACCACATATTTTACCAAACTATATAATTTAAAATAAATCATAAATTTAGACATGCCGGAGATATTGAGATGACATTGTTTAATGCTTGAATAATTTAAATTTAATTATTGCCTTTTATAAAATTATTGATTTTTTTCTAGGTAAAATATTTGTTATTTCTATGACTCTCTTATTTTGTCAATAATTGTTTTCACCTGAGTTTTTGTGAAACTATTTGAGAGAAATATTGCCATCATATGACTAATTCTTACCATCGGTATAATTTCCTTTGACTTATATGATGGTTAGTGTAAATTTTAGTCTATATCAGGGATGGTAAACCAATCACACATGTGCTATTGATGCAATCCAATATTTTGGGTATGCCACTAAGAAGACACATTTAAATTGTTATATGCATCCTTGTCATAATTTGAGCACTAGACAATTAACCAATATAACTACATTTTTATTCTAGTGAATAAAAAGTTATGGATTGATAGTACATATTGAGTATAACATTCACAATAATCATGAAGTAAAAAGATATTGCTGGATGGCATGGCAAATCTATGGGTTTATTTTTTTAAATAAAAATAGCATGGTGATACCTAAACTTTTGCCATCCTGGCCTATATGTTATTCTGATTTTTATGCTGTGCTAATTATGTAGCTTACATAATTGTCAAGTTCCATTAAGTAATATTTGCAGAAAACATTCAATGCATATAATACACCCATTATCACAAACTTTAACATTTTTGTTATTAGTGGGATTGGCTTGACTCTTTAAGTCTACCCATGTGTTAGGGTCTAGTCTACCCATATAATTATATTAACATGTAGATGTGTTGATTTAGCAAGCACTGCTTACTTGCTTAAGTATGAGTGTAATACTTTATAGCCTTGCTCTGTAATAGTCTTTGTTATAAAAAAAAAGAAGTTTGTTACAAACTAACCTGGTCATGTAGAAATACTAGTGCTCTTAAGATATTGTTTAGGCCAATGCATATCTGAAGGGGATTAAGAGAGTGTAGCACATGTGCTAGTGGTAGCACATATTCTGTGGCCAAATGAAGTGTGGAACGCTGCTGCCAAGCAGATATATATCGAACTATACATGGATGACGGTACTTCAGAAGATTCTATAAAAAAAAAAGTTATTAAAATGAAATTCATTAACAGTTACTAATTTTAAATGGCAAAACTTACATTTGAAAATTTTTCTAATGGTGTAGATATTGCCCACAGTGGCCCTACGGCTGCTTCTCCTTTAAATACAGACACTGAACCATCCCCCTTTAAGCTGAAATATCTACAGCTATCGTTGATGGTAGCCTGGTATTGGCACCAAAAGTCTGTTATATCTATTGCCTTCTCTTCAATTTCTAAACCACTTAACTGTGAATTCTCGTTTCCCATCATTTATATTTTAAACTTCTCATTCCCTTCTCTACGATAGGATTCGGATTGCAGAGGAGTAAAGCACAAAACATTCTACATAATGTTATTTCATTCCTTATGGAGCAAGAGGCATTTAAACTTTTTCCAACACAACAATAATATTCTTCCTTTTTGTCTGAGTTTGACTTAATTTTTTTTTGTTCTTGTCGTCTGACTTAAGTGACTTACTTCTATAGACCTTTTTTTTTTTGTTTTTGTGGCGATACTAAGCTTTTTTTTTTTTTGTTCTTGTGGCGATACTATTGCTCCGCCAATAACTCAGTGTGGATTTGGTAGGGGTTTAGTAAGTCGGTCCAGATACTAAGCTTTATTATATATAAGGCTGACAGCAATGTGAATGACGTAGGTTTTGACGTTGACGTACAGTTTCTTTTTCTCTAGTTGGATAGGCAAAGATCTGAGACTAAAACAGAATGAGAACGAATAAAATAAAAAAGAACTGAATCTAAATCGATCTTGTTTAAAATAAAATGTTTCTGAATCATGGCGATGCGATGGAATAAGCAAATTTTTGCTCTACCACTAAGTTGTGTCGTCCATCAGCCAGCTGTCAAATTGAACTTACTACTTTATTTTCCATTTCGCAATATTATAAGTAATCATGTTGCAGTGAACGGCAGCGTTCTTTGTGTTGTATTGTAGCCAAACCTCCATAGAAAGTTGCAGTAGAGTTAAATTCGCATTATAGGTAAAATGATACAGGACTCAGAACTGGAGTTGACGAAGACAAAAGGACTATGGGACAAATGTTATAAAACATGTTAGAAGTATGTTCTTCAATACCTTCGCCTGTCCAATGAACAATAAAGTAACAACAACAATAGCAAGACAACGTCAACGGCCGTAGACAGAGAATGTCTACGTCAACGGCAGAGGATTTTTGCGCGAGATCTTGGAAAATGGCGACACTCGCTTTATATTATGTTAAGAGAGAAAGAAAAATTAAAGAAAAAAGAAAGAAAGAATTATTTTAAGGGAGAGGAGATGGGGCTGAGAAAGGTGTGGACTGGGCTGCCTCAGGGATCTGTCCTCAGTCCCCTGCTAAATAACCTGTACTCGGGTAATATTGGCTCAGCACTAAACAGAAATTGTTTAATTGCACTAAAAAGTTTAATTTGCTGCTAACCTCCTTGTCTTGTTCAATACTTATAATTGTGGGCTTTTCTATAACAGGTGTCATGTCCGCGAAGAAATCAAATTCATCTGCATCCCTTTTAGAGTAATCATATTTTTGATTTTTTATGTCTAATTCTGATATATCTACAATATTCTTTTTAGCTCCCATGGCAGCTTTTTGTAAAAGAATTGTCCGTGAATTTGGAACAATGTTAGTAACTGTAGTTTTAGTGCCAGAATTACGAATTTGGCTCAAACTTTCATCTGTGTAGTCAATATAATCACGATCTTCTTGTATAATGTCACCTGCTGTAGTAGAAAACGTCAATTGACGTTTATTTTTCCAATCACTCCAATCCTCCTCACTATCTGCCCTTTTAATGTGTTTTTCAGTAGCCTCGTCATCCATTGATTCTCCTCCAACAGGAGAAGGCCTTTCGTTTAATGTTAGCGTTTTTTCAAAAGCAGATAATTCATTGCCATCGTTAGAGTATATATCTTCTGAACAGGGTAATTCTCGTAGCGATTTTGGTGCAGTGTAAATATTAGTTTCAGATACATGATTTGCTGATGGTATTGGTGGCTTACACTTAGAGTTAGGTCTACCGTCGCTGAACATTTTTGACCTCTTTCCTCCTATAACTGTATCTGCTCCTAGAATAGGTACTAATTCACTTAGACAAGTCAGGGTTGCTGACACTAAACTATCGTCTACGTCCTTTATTCCTAACAGTAACTGCAATAGAAAAAAGTTATTTTATTTTGTATATCAATAATGCATTTTTTTATTTAATTATTTAAAGTGTTGTATGATTATAAAAGAGAAGAGGGAAAGGAGGATAAGTGTTGTATGATTATGAAAGAGGAGAGGGGAAGGAGGAAACAATCACGCTACCTCGATCTGTCAATCGCACAACGGTCAAGGCTTACCACAATTAATAGTGACAGAGAAATGACGTTTCGAATTCCTCAAGGAAAGGGATATAGGACAGGCAGTAGCTGACCATTAACTTCGGCTAATTGTTTTTCGAGACATTAAGTCGCCATGTTGTCTCGCCTTCACATGAGCTATTTTCAAGACTGCTTAACAGCAAAGGATTCAAATTTATAAGCTTTGGATCCGAAAGGATGAATTTTATAAAAAAAAAGCTTCCGTCAGTTAGTGGGAGGTAATTTTTTAAATTTCTATAAAGCACAAACAATTGAAATGAAAATACATTTGAAATGGAATGAATGAATGATATTGTGAAATGTAGGCGAATAATTGCCCCTGCTGGGATAGGGTGGTGATTGATAAACACAAACTTGTGGATTTAATGCTGTATACATTATCTTCTAGTAAACCATAGGAAAATGCAGTGATAAGGTAAAGAGGTCGAGGATGATAATAATCAATGTTGACAAGAAAGGATAGTAAAGTTTGTAGGACAGAGTGGAACATGCACACTCAAAATTTCATTGTAGTGGGACAGACGAAGAAATGCACTGGCCGTCGTCGGTAAAATTTGTAAACGTTCGGGATGGGCGGAGGCAGCTTCATATTACATCTACTCTGCCTCCAGTTAGGGCATTTTTTGCTTTCGCCATCCATACACTCCGCGCTAGATTGTTCCCTAAATACCAAAGTAATTGATTCGCGTGTGCTAATTATTATTTTAAATGTTCTATTCCTAAATACTATTTCTTCCCGTGTCTCTAGGCTTTTCTATTAACTCTGTTACGCTATTCTAATATTGTGTTAATTTCTACTCTTCCGTGTATATATTTAAAAGTAAAAATTTGAACTACTTAGCCGACAACATAACGATTGTTCATAAAATTAAATTATAGCTCTATTTGTGCTATAATGGACTATAACTAACTACTACACATTAAAATCCGTCACACTGTTTTTGAGATTTGAGCTTATCAACACATTTTGACGATTAATTTATATTTGTAAAAAAATTACCTCCGGCAGGATGTGTTGAGATAGCTCATCATGGGAAAACACTTGAACAAATTTAGAAAAATGCCTTAAAAGCAACATTCTGATTTGACTATCTCTTACACCAAATAATTGCATTAATCTTGGTTTTATATGTTCCTTAAAAACACCAAGATTAAAAAATCCGGGTAATTCTCCATTACTTTATTTTCCATTTCGCAATATTATAAGTAATCATGTTGCAGTGAACGGCAGCGTTCTTTGTGTTGTATTGTAGCCAAACCTCCATAGAAAGTTGCAGTAGAGTTAAATTCGCATTATAGGTAAAATGATACAGGACTCAGAACTGGAGTTGACGAAGACAAAAGGACTTTGGGACAAATGTTATAAAACATGTTAGGAGTATGTTCTTCAATACCTTCGCCTGTCCAATGAACAATAAAGTAACAACAACAATAGCAAGACAAGACAACGTCAACGGCCGTAGACAGAGAATGTCTACGTCAACGGCAGAGGATTTTTGCGCGAGATCTTGGAAAATGGCGACACTCGCTTTATATTATGTTAAGAGAGAAAGAAAAATTAAAGAAAAAAGAAAGAAAGAATTATTTTAAGGGAGAGGAGATGGGGCTGAGAAAGGTGTGGACTGGGCTGCCTCAGGGATCTGTCCTCAGTCCCCTGCTATATAACCTGTACTCGGGTAATATTGGCTCAGCACTAAACAGAAATTGTCAAATTTTACAGTATGCTGACGATCTTGCCTAGTATGTTAGTGAAACACTTTCCCTGAACTCATTGAGTCAGTGGCTGTTTGACCATGGTTTAAGGTTGGCTCCATCTAAAAGCTCTATAGTTACTTTCACTCGGAAACGTGAGCTCCCTCATGTTCAAGTGACTATCGACGACTTCCATATTCCAAACGCCACTGTTGTTAAGTTTCTTGGGGTCTATCTGGATGCTAAACTGTCTGGCCTAGCAAATATAAACTATCAGGTGAGGCGGTGTGAGAGAATTATTCCAATTCTGAAAGCTCTCGCTGGTGTTTGGTGGGGTGCGCATCCATACACCGTGAAGTTGGTTTATAATGCACTAGTTCGCAGCATCATGGACTATGGTTCCTTTCTGCTCATACCATGTAATAAAGAAGCGCTAGCAAGACTAGATAGGACCCAGGCTAGCTGCCTAAGGTTCATCTCAGGCTGTATGAAGTCCACTCCTGTCAATGCGTTGCAGGTCGAATGCGCCGCACCTCCTTTAACCTTAAGACGCCAATACTTAGCCTCACGATTTTTATACCGTTTAATTAGTAAATCTTTTCATCCTCTACTTCCAAAATTAAGTCTTTTGAGTGAGTGATGCTATAACTCCAGCTATTGGCTGCGTAAAGACATACCACTTATGATTAAGATATTTCGTTCCTTTCAAACATTAGAGCACCCCACAATAAAATCTAAGAGACTGCCAGTGTTCAGACATGACTTCGATGTGTTGTATTTTAAACCTGATATATGTCTGGACGCTGGAATATACAAAAATACCCCCTCGGCGGATTCTGTCTTCAAAGTATTACTAAATAACCGTTGGTGTGGTTACCAACGGTTCTTCACAGATGCCTCAAAACTGAATAATTATAGTTATACAGGAGCTGCTGTCTATTACCAGAACTCAAAAATCGTTCTGCAGTTCAGATGCCCCAAAGAATCTTCTGTATTCACAGGAGAAAGTGTGGCAGTTTTGGAAGCATGCCTCTTTATATAGTCCCATGATATCAGCAATGCTGTTATTTTCACTGACTCTCTAAGCTGTGTACAGGCTCTTGAACAGAACACACTTAAGAGTAAACTCCATAGTGCTCTCATCCTGGAGATAAAACAAGTACTTTTTTCCTGTGGCAACAAGCAAAAGACAGTCCAGTTAGTTTGGATTTCTAGTCACTGTGGTATTAAGGGCAACGAGTGTGCAGACACTCTTGCCAAAAGTGCTATAGTGTCGTCAATGTCAGATCTCAAACACCTTGCATACCAAGGATATGACTTGCTAAGCCTTCCCCAAGGGGATCTTCAGTCCTCATGGCAGGCCCACTGGAATATTAGTAGCAGAAGGAAAGGGAAACATTTCCATGCCATTCAGCCCGAAGACATTTTAAAACCATGGTTTTATCGTTTTAAATAAGTTTCAACAAGCATCATATCGGTAATCTGTAGATTGCGGTTAGGTTTTTGCTGCACTCCAGTATTTCTTCATAATATACGCGTTCGTGACTCTTCATTGTGTGAATGTGGCTTGGACGAAGGTTCATTAGACCACATTTTTTTTAGTTGCCCTAGAAATAATGTATTTCACAACTTGTATTTCTGCTTAAATGAACTTGATATCCCTTTACCCATTAAATTCTCTTCCTTACTTACCTATTCTTCCCCTGAATTGTTTAAACTTTTAATATCCTTCATTCAGTGTAACTCCATCAGACTCTGATCCTTCTTCTCCTTATTTTTAAAATTATTATTATTTATATTATTCGTATTTATTTCTGTTTATATTAGTGTTTTTTTTTCTTATTGTGTTTATTCAAGAATTTTTCACAAACTGACCAAAACAAAAATTGCTAAATTGTTATACCTATAATTTCCCATTTACAAATAATCTCCATCGCATGTCTATTTTTGGCTGAATCGTTAAGTTCGTTCGACGAGTGCCATACCCAAACAATTGAATTTATATTATTTTCCAAAACTAGTGCATTAACCTTGTTTTATGTGTAAAATTTGTAGTTTCTTAGATATAAAAGCTGTGCTATAGTGAAAGACAGTGATATATTGCAGTGAAAAGCTATTTTACAACTTGTCGTGCAAATTCCACTGAAAGCCTCAATAACGCTCTACCACGTTATTGGGGCAAAGACACAGGACCTATGACTGGACTTGACATCGGATTGGACAGGACTAAATTAGAAGAAAGAAGAACTATGATATATAAAAATAAGATTTGGCTAAAGTTCTTTATAACCAGGCCATAAAATAATTTAAAAAAAAAGAAATTAACGTCAGACGTCAGTCTCCCTTAAATCAATATTGGAATGGTTCAGAATTTTAGTGGTATTGTGTCACAAAAATGGCAAATTTATTGAAAAAAGCAGTTTTGCCTAATTCATCTATTAATAAGTCATTAGGAATACTTTACAATTTTACACGAAATCGTAAGGTTAATTTATTATGGTCTCCAACATTTGTCATCACAATTTGTGTTTTGATTGTTACGTCATTTTGTTTTAGATTGGAACTACCAATACCAACCTGGACAATATCCCCGAACTCCTGAACAGCGTGAGGCAGCGGCTAAACGATATAATATGTCTGTCGAAGAGTACCAACCTTATCCTGAGCATATGGGCTATGGAGACTATCCAAGATTACCGGACATTGGTGAAGACTCCAGAGACCCGCATTACCCATATGATTGTCCAGAGTTAAAACGGAATTTTAATGAACCGGTATGTTTGGAATATTCATTTAGTTTTCAGTCCATGTTTAACTTAATCAAAATGTATAGCAGATCGTTGGTTTTGTTTTCAGCTACATGCAAGTGCAGAAATATTTGGTGGAGATCGTTATGATCCAGCTATGAAACGGAGATTCTCTCTGACACACCAATGGACATGGTTTTTGGGCACTATTGGTGCCAGTCTTGCATTATTCTTTTACTTGCAGGATTATAAAATAGGAAGACCAGTAACAGCTAAACAACTACCTACTAATGGTCCTCATTATTTATTTTGCGATAATTAGATGCTAGCTGAAGTTCAGAACACGTGAAATGTATTTTAGTTGTAGTTTCAATAAAAATATTGTTCATTAAAATTGTTTTACTTGTACTATCCTGTGAATACTATTTAAAATTAATACATAAATCACAACAAATAATTAAGATCATTATTCACAACAGTTGCAGCAGTGTCTATAAATTTTTTACATGTTGATCATAACCTGGGTCTGCTGCAATGTGTTTTTCTGTTAGCAACAAACTAAAATATTTGCTAACATGTTATGTTATATGGAGAAACGGTGCTGTAGCCTGGCATTAGCATGTTTTTCCTAACAAAACTATAAGGGAAAACAAGATGCAGTGGACCCGGCTATACAGAAACAATACAGTAATATACAATGTTTCAAGTTGTCATATAATTAGACTTTAGTAGAAAATGTCTTAAAAAGCTACACTCTTAAATTTCATGACCACTTCTTTACTTATATATACTTGTAAAATATTCATCTTCTAAATCATATAAATCTGCTGCAATATCATCTCTGAGAGACATCAACTTCTGGTCACACTCCTGTTGCTTTGTACGAAACAGTTTGGAGTTCTGTGTTATTGCTTCATTAACTGAAGGGAAATCATTTAGTATCAAATACTGTTTTATATCTGATACCAATTTCATTAAAGATTCTCCAGCTCGCACTAAAAAGAAAATTGATATGTTACTTAACTAACTATCTTCACGCTGTATCCCTGACGGGGTAGTCAGAGAGGACAGATCGCCAGGCTTCGCGATCCATGCATACTTCTTTCGCTTCTTCGAGATTCATCAATCGCTTCATACACGCACGTCTGGGTATCCGAGTACTTTTGACCTTTCCGTTTTTGAGCAATCTGCTCACGTGGTCTTCATATGTAAGTCTCGGCCTACCCTGACTCCTTCTACCCTCTACTTTTGAACAATATATATTCTTCGTCAATCGTTCCTCACTCATTCGTTGGACGTGTCCAAACCAACGGAGCACGCCCTTTTCCAGCTTAACGCTGACACTTTCATTCAAACCTGCCAAATTGCGTATCACTTCGTTACGTATTCGGCCAGCCAAGGTAACGCCGCACAACTTTCGAAGTGATCGCATCTCCACAGCATTCAATTTACTTTCATGCATCTGCTGACATACCCAGGTTTCACTACCGTAAAGCAAAGTTGGCACTAGCACTGCGTTATGAATCGCCAGTCGTGCTTCTTTTACGATGCTTTGTCGCTTTACTAACTGGGACAAAGCACCGTTAACTTTGTTTCCGGCAGCTACTCGCCGTTCCACATCCGAATCACATCTTCCATCCGCGCTAAACATACTTCCTAAATACACAATTTCATTCACTTGCTCTAGACGTTCCTGGTTTACCCTAATCTCGCATTTAGTTCTTACGTCACCTCTTTCAAATACTAGAACCTTAGTTTTACTTGCATTCAAGCGGAGACCCTTACTTTCACACCCCTCTTTCATATTAGTGACTAATGCCTGAAGGTCGGCTTCTGATGAGGCCATGAGCACCGCATCATCAGCGTACAGCAGACAGTTTACTGTAAAGTCACCCAAATTCACACCCATATTAAAATCTTTCAACTTCTGCAGGCAACTGTCCAGATACACTATGAACAGCCAGGCGGACATGACACATCCCTGTTTGACGCCTGTACAGACATCAAAAAGAGGTGACACATCCCCCCCTACTCGCACGCAAGCCTTACAGTCCCTATAAAGCGACTGTATTGCCCGCAGTAGCGAGCCGTCCACACCATATCCTGGCAGCAAGTCCCACAGCGTTTCTCTCACAACGTTATCAAATGCTTTCTCTAGATCCACAAAAGCGCAGAAAACCTTCTGGCTAAGAGCCAGAAACTTTTCCGCGATCATGCGGAGAGAAAACACTTGATCCATGCAACCTCTTCCACGTCGGAATCCGCATTGAGCCTCCCATAAATACCTTTCAGACTTTTCTTGCATTCGTGCCGTTATAACCTTTGCATACACCTTACTAGCTAAGCTGACCAAGCTGATCGCCCTGTAGCTGGAGCAGTTTAGGCGCTATATATGTTATATATGTTACTTTTTACTGCTTATGTGACATAAGTGGTAGTGTATAGGATTGCCACACTGACACTGTTTCAAATACTGGTTCAGACTAAATATTTGTGTGATCCACAAATGTTTTTTGAAGTTTGAATGTTTCCTATGTATAATATGTATGTATTTAGAAACATACAAGTATGTTTATCAGTTGAGTAGATGGCACTGTGTAAAAAAATCTCAGATCTTAAGACAGTTTTGGTATAACAAATTATCAAATGATTCTTATGTGTTCATCATCATAATAATTTCTAGGACACTAGCTAGAATCAATGGATGTGTGGCACAAAATTCTCTGCCTGGTCAAGTGACTAATGACTAACTGCATGTACTAGTGCTCAGAAAACTGTGTACACAAGACTTGAACAGTCCTTCATATTATTAGAATGTTGCTGGCCAAAACTAATGATATGAGCAGTGAAATGGATAATTTCAGTAGACTGGAGGATTGGCATGCAGCAGAGAGCAGTATGCAGTGAAGTAAAATTTCAACATCCAAATTTCTATAATATTTTTTATATGACTGAGGTGGTAGACTAGCATACGGCCCACCTGATGGAAAGTGGTCACCATAGCCTATGGACGTTTGCAACACCAGATGTGCAGCACTCGCTCTGCCGACACTTATTTAACCTTATAGGACCCCTTTTGAAATGATAAATAAATAATGAATCCCTCACAATACTTCACTTATTTCTTAATTTGGATTAGACACAAATTATTTCCTGATAAGAAATAAAAAAACATCAAGATTTTGGCTAACACTATTCTAATAATGAATCTTCTGCAGTAATAGAATATTATCATTTGTTGATAAGAGGGAAAATATAATTTGCCACTGTCAGTAGCATTCGCAACTAGACCTTGCATTGCTTGCTTGAGTATTTCACATCACCCAGTGGATTGTGCCTACAGTTTTGGTATGGATAGGGCCTATGATACACAAAGGAATACCTATGTTTGCAGCTCTCACTTGCATTTCAAATGTGTCCTGTTCTATTTGTGTCATTCTATTAAGCTGCGATTCATTTTCTAGTTTAGCGAGCTTAATAATCTCTGGGAACAAAATAAAGACAAGATTAAGAATAGTTTTATATAAACTAATCTAAATAAAAAATAGTTGAAGCCCTGTTAATGAATTTTTCCCATACTAACTTGTTCTTGGAATAAAATGTGAGCATATAGTATGCCTCTGCCTACCCCTTCGGGGATAAAGGCGTGACAATATGTATGTGTATGGAATAAAAGTAGCCTATGTGTTAATTCAGAGTGTCGTATATATACACCAAATTGATTTAAAAGTGTTCATAAAAACCCAAGCTTTTAAACAATTCATTAACTCACAGATGTCTCATTTCATCCAAACAATAATGCAAAACATGCGCTTATAACTAAAGACCTCAATATAAAATTGATATTGTATTGATTATCACAAACTATCAATTTATATACATATACAGAGAGAAAAGATCATTGCATCCAAATTTATGTTTCCTCACAACCTCCCCATATAAGGACAAAACTTACCTTCGAAATTTTCTAACATACTCTTCACGTCTTCTTTTAACCGCGTCGTGTATGATTTTAGCAGAGCTTCTTTATTTTGGGGTAAATTTCTTTGCATATTGTGAGAAAATTATTATATTCTTAATAATATTTATAATAAAAATAATTTGATAATCACTACAAATTCTGTAAATAATGTTCAAGTCATTTACCATCAATCAGTGGTTTGACCTGTAGTTAAAAGGGTTTTTGGTTTCTTTACCGATCCAAATTATTTTAATAAGATAAATAAAGTGCCACTGCACTGCCAAGAGTGCCAAGTCTGCCAATGTACCTACATTATTTTTTTTTAGTTGTCTTCGCCCATCTTGGGCAGGCAAAGGAAACTTAGTCCATACAGCCTAGTCTTCAGTATTTATTTTTCTTGTTATTATGTTTTAGTCCTGTCTAGTCGTTTGTCGATGTCAAGTCCTCAGTCCTAGGTCCTAGTCCGTGCCCCAATAAGGCAGTGGATCCCTTATTGCAGCTCTCTTTGGAAATTTGGCACTAACACAAACAACACCGCTATTCTTTGCAATATTTCACTTTCGTTCACTAATGCACTTTTCCGAACTCTTTATGTATAATATTCCACCATTATTAAACACAAAAACACGAATTTTACACTAGTTTTTGAAAATAATATACAACAAACGTGCGTCACCGCTCGCGTTGGCGCCAAACCTCCGTACCTACATAAAAGCAACTTTTTTTTTTCTTTATTGGAAGCCATGGCTTTTTATTAAGCCAACATAAAAGCAATGAAAGACGTCGTAAACCAATTTTTTTTTTTGTTTATATGCGCTCTTATTGGGCCTTTGAGAGTTTTGGCGGGAGAGTGACAAGTGCGGACGCTTGCTGTATATTATTTTCTAAAACTAGTGCATTTATCATGTTTTATGTGTGGGAGTGGTGGTTTCTTGGACATAAAAGTTGTGTTAACGTGCTATAGTGATAGACAATGATATATATGCAGTGAAATGCTATTTTATCTCTTGACGCGAAAAGTCCACTGAAAACCTCAGTATAAGAATTACCATTATACTGAGGGCAAGGATAAGGACCTAGGACTGAGGACTCGACATCGACAAAGACTGGACAGGACTATATACTAAGAAAATATAAATACCGAAGACTAGGCTGTATGGACAAAGTTTCCTTTGCCTGCCCAATACGGGCGAAGACTACAAAAAAAAAATTGGGCCTTTGACAGGGCAGGCAAAGGAAACTTTGTCGATACATGCCTGGTCTTCGGTATTTATATTTTCTTAGTATTTTGTCCTGTCCAGTCTTTGTCGATGTCTAGTCCTCAGTCCTAGGTCCTGGTCCTTGCCCTCAGTATAATGGTAATTCCTATACTGAGGTTTTCAGTGGACTTTTCGCGACAAAAGAGAAAATAGCATTTCACTGCATATATATCATTGTCTTCATTGGAGGGTGAAACTTCAGATGTAGGTGTTGAAGCTTCAGATGATACGGGGGGCGTTGAAGATGCAGAAAGAGGCATGTATGGCGAAGTGTTAGGCATTGGTGCGGGTGTTGCTGCTGGATTGGTGGTTGGAGGTGATGTAGCAGTTGCAGTTGCAATAACAGGATCTGAAGGGGTAAGTCGCGCCCATTGGCAGTAGTGACTATATAAGAATATCTGTGCTTCCGGGCCGCAACTGTTCCAGGTTGCCATTTTTTTTCCAGTTTGGTTTTAATATTAACATCATCGCCAGGTTGGTACGTGGGTGCAGAAGACATAATGCTGGCCTTCACATGCTGGTATTGCAATGTTCTCCTTTTATTCGGCCTGATATTGGACAGTACACAGTTTAACTGTCTCCCAAACATCATTTGCGCAGGTGATTTGCCGGTAGTGGCGTGTGGCGTGTTGCGGTAGTTAATAAATAAATAAATAAAATTATTTATTTCGGGCAGTTACCCATAAATTAAATAAAATAATTAAATAAAAACTCCAGCAATCGGCGTTTGGGTTGGTTTCCGTCACTCGAGGCTAACCTGTTCTTGAAGGTTCTTACAAACCGTTCTGCAAGGCCGTTTGTACGTGGGTGATACGGTGATGAAGTGACGTGTATGATACCTTGGTTTCTGCACTAGTCTTTAAATTCATGAGATGTGAGTTGGAGACCGTTGTCAGACACAATCATTTGAGGTAGTCCAAAGGTGCTGAAGATGTCATCCAACACAAGACATAGGCCTTTCGTAGTAGTCGTTTTCATTGGCCTTAATTCACACCATTTCGACAATGCGTCACACAAGACCAACCAGTAGTTGCCCTTGAATGGTCCGGCAAAGTCAATGTGCACTTGCTCCCATACGTGTTCAGGTATGGACCAAGAAAATACTGGGAACTCGCTACTGGATGGTCTGTTTTCTTGACACCTGGTGCACGCCTTCACAAAGTTCTCAATATCTTCATCCAAAGATGGCCACCACACGTAGAAACGTGCCAGGGCTTTCATCGATGATATGCCCGGGTGCCCCTTATGTAAATAACCTAAGATTGTCTTTCTGAGTGCTTCCGGTATGATCATCCTGCCTTGCCACATGAGAATTTTGTTTTCCAGGGATAATTCCAAACGTTTTCTGTAGAAGTGTTTAATTTCTTGCTTGTACTCTACTTCTCTCCAACCGGTCTTTATGTGTTGGCAAACTTGAGTTAATATTCGGTCTCTCGAAGTTTCCAGAGCTAGGTTATTTTCAGTTAAGTTAAGGTCCGTAATTCTACTCACTAGGAGACGTGAGGTCGTTTTATGTACAGCACCTTCAATCTTTGAAGGTTGTGTTTCAGGGTTTGGTAATCTGGATAGGCAATCAGCTACAATATTATTTTCTCCTTTCTGGTAGCAAATTTCGTACTGATAACTTCCAATCCAGAGAGCCCATCTCACAAGCCTATTATTCACTAATTTAGGTAGGTTGCGTTGAGGGCCTAGTAAGTGTATTAATGGTTTGTGGTCTGTAACCAACGTAAATTTTGTCCCTCTCAAGTATTGATCGAATTTCTTTATTCCAAATAATTTCGCTAGAGCCTCACGGTCAATGACAGAATATTTGCTTTCAGCTGGGCGGAGTTTCCGGGAAGCAAATGCTATTGGTTGTTCTGTATTTTTGTTTTTGTGAAATAGAACAGCTCCGACTCCCTTTTCAGATGCATCGCACGCTAAGTAGAGAGGACGACTTTCGTCATATGCTACTAAGGGTTTAGTAGTTGCAATACATTCCTTTGCAGCCTACCATATTCGGTTTTCGTGGTCGGACCACTTCCACTTTTGCTTTCCGCTGGTTAGAGTGTTGAGATCTGCACACAGTCCGTGTAGGTGTGGGATAAAACGCTCGTAATAGTTGATAAGCCCAAGGAAGGAACGTAATTCTTTTGCGTTGGTTGGTTGCGAAGCCTTGGTAATTGCGTCTACCTTCTCCTTTGTAGGACGTATTCCGTTTTTATCAATTGTATGTCCCAGGTACTCGATTTCATCCTTTAATAAGCAACATTTCTTTAGATTTACCTTCAAACCAGCTTGCTTTAGCCGATTGAACACTGTACAGAGAGTACGTGAATGTTCGTCTAAATTCTTACCTGTCAGTGCAATGTCATCGAAATACACTGCTACGTTGGGTATATTTCCAAGAAGTTGATCGAGAAAATTCTGAAAAATTGATGGTGCTGTTGATAATCCGAATGGCATTCTGTTGTACTGGTAATATCCCTTATGTGTTGATATCGTTAAGTATTTCTTAGAATCCGGGGCTAATTCAAATTGTAATAAATCTAAAATCTTTAAGGTCAATTTTTGAGAAGAGATGGCCGTTTGCTAACTTTTGTCGTAGCTGGTCAAAGATAGGTACTGGGTGTAAATGTTTTGTTAGAACTGGGTTCAATGTCGTACTGTAGTCTCCGCAGATTCTGACATCGCCTGAGGGTTTCAAAACATTGACAGTAGGTGTGGCCCACTCTAATGGATTTATGTTTGGATCTACTTTGTATATAATACCTGTGTCAACTAGTCGCTCTAACTCTCGCTCCACGTTTTTCTTCATGCTGAACTTGATTGGCCGAGCAGGAAGGTGTACTGGTTCTGCTCCGGGTTTGACATGAATATTAACTTCGTAGTTGTTCACTTTACCTAGTTTCCCATCAAATAGTTCATTGTATTGTTTAAGCACTTGTTTGAGTATTGTTGGGACCATAGTTTTGATTGAGTAAACTGGCCTGGGGAATTCCATTCCAAACATTTCGCTCCATCGCAGACCGAAAAGCATTGGGTTAACAGTTTTCATCACTACCACTGGTAATATTTTATGTTTACCGTCAACTTCCACATTAACATCTGTAATTCCTTTAGTCTTTAGTTTGCTGTTACCATAAGCTTTCAGTTTTGGCCCTTTGGTTAAGGCTGGTGATCGAATTTTCTTCCAAATCTCGGTGTTAATGATTGAGTAGGTGGAACCAGGGTCCCAATCCATTATGCAGTTAAGTCCGTTGAGTGAGACGTCTATTTGCTTGCAGTCTTTGTTTCGAAGACGAGTTACATTGCAGACAATCTCGTCATCATCTTCACTACTATCTATTGAATCATGTGAAGAGCTAGATGTTGACGCTTTAATATCGTTTATTCTATGTGGTTTTCGTTTTGATGTGTGTCTTGCTGATGTTGGCATAATATAAGCCCGTCCTGTTTTAATGCAGCAGCTTTCGAAATGTCCTTTTGAGTTACACTCGTTACAGATGTGATTTTTCGCCGTACATGCGGAGACGTCATGCTTTTCTCTCTTACCACATTGATCGCGATTAAGTTGTAACCCTTCTGAGTGTCGGTTACATATTCAGGGGATTTGATTTACTAACCTTATTTTTATATACATACCTTTAGTGGAAACAAACTCAATTTTCACAATACTTTAGTTATAACTCTAAAGTCACTTGTCTAATTATTTAAAAGTTTATAAATATTTCACATTGTTTGTTTTTGTTCTGAATGACATGAGTTTGACGTTGTCAAAACTGTCACGAACGTTTCGACTCTTATGGCGCGTTCTAAAATTAACGCGTGCGTCTATGGCGTCTTTCAGTTTGGTGCTGGACATTGAACTTAGATAGATTGGCTGTCCTGACTCACATCCACCCATAATGTATAGCGTGAGGTGTGACAAACAGGAATAGTAAGGTTTTCATGTTGGTTTTGTTTATTTATTTCTTGATTATTTGTTAAGGTTGTATAGGCCGTATGACTTTAGCCTGCTGTAATCGAGCGGGAGAAGAGAAAAGAAAGCTGCTTTTATGCTACGACATGGCGTCATGAGAATATGCCTGCCATGGTGATTTAATTCGGATTAATATCCGAAGTCTTTTTAGCAAATATGTAGACATAATAATTTGTGCTGAGGTGAGAATATTTGTTTTTATTTGTTTCTTCGTAATCGGTAAGATTATTTGGCCTTTGCGAATAATATGTTCTTACGATGGTTGTACTTTGTATTTCAGTCTGCTTTTCAAGAGACTTAGCAAATAATATGAAAAAGATTGATGATAGAAGGATCTAGTTAAAACCCCACTGAAATAAGTGGTAAGTTAAAACTATATAATCTCTTAGACTGCATTCCTTAACAGAATGTTGAGGGTGAAAGTGATTTTTATTACAAATTACTAATGTCTGTAACTTTTCTGTTGTTACAGGGGTTTTTTCGTTTTTGTTCTTTTTCGTTTTGGTTCTTTATTTTATATCTACATAATAATTGAGTTTAACGTGTTTCACGTTCTCTGCATTCTACATTTTTTTACTCCTTGTGAATGTCTGTAAGAAGACTTAAAGTAAGCTGAGACAATATGCAAAGAGGATATTTTTTCTCTACTCTGGTTACCTACTACCTGGACTTCTAGAATAGGAAGAGATGGGAAGGATTTATATCCAGAGAAGTAGTAATCTTTAATTAGTTTCTATGTATAATAACCCGGTAAAGGCCGACTGATGTTGATAGTTTAAAAGGAATAACTTTTAACCTTGAATATTCATTTTTCTATTACATATGTAGCTTTCAACTAGTTTAATATACTGTACTACCGATGTGACGTTCCAGTTACACATATTTTATAATCTTTTTATTATCACAAAGGAATATTAATGTGAAACTTTATTTTTACCTTGTTAGGTTGTGGTGGATGATGATTATGATGACAGGAAGCGGTGTTGTGTGTTTAACTAAACTAAGAAATAGTTTAAATGTATGTCTGTATATAATTTAGATATTTTAAAGGCATCTGACAACTGCTTTAATATTTGTCATTTTAGGCCACGCCCCTTATAACCAAAGTATGGACTTTGGTTTAAATTTTTATTTGTACTAAATATAAACTTATTTGTGTACAGTGACCATATATGTATTGATCCCACTATGCATGACTAAACCATTTCTTTTTACTTTCATATATGTATATTCATGTCTACATAAAGATATAGTTTAAATAAACATACTTAATAAGTTGATAACCATGAGTTTTTTAATTGCATCATTCGTTTGATGGAGAGATGCCTGGCGCCCTCTTTTTATAAATTCTGGTATTTCTCTGTTGGTTGGTCCATACTCACTCCCTATACACATGCTCTGCTAGCTGGTGCACCGGTGATTCTTTGAGATAGTGTTACTTACACATCTCCAGGGATTACCAACCGTACCTGATGGGTGTATGTAGGTGTGTTGTTGCTACCTAGTGCGCACCACCCCTACCAAGCCCGACAACCGTTATAAGTTGGCGGCCCAACGTGTGTCCTTGGAGAATGATGCAATTAAATATTAAATATGTATTTTTATTTAGTGATAAGCATGTACTTAATTGTGTGTCACTATGGTTTAGTTAGTCTTAAGGTGTACTTTAAAGGAAACTTATAAATTTCCTTTAGTCTTAAGCGTCATGGTGTTTCAAAGCTACTTTTGAACAAATCTACTACTTTTATGTATTTGGTTAGATAGTTAAAGCTGATAAACTTGAACCTATCCAACATGAATGAAAGGCAATATATTCAATTTAAGCTTATAAACTTAAAAATGCCGTGTGAATTTAAATATGCCGTGCTTATATCTACTGTTTTCAAATTTTTTTATTTTGATGAGGTGCCATAACCTAACAATTATACTTGTTTTGAATTAGAATTGAATTTAGAATTCAATTTTCTATCATGGATTTTCTACAAGCTGGATGTAAGATCTCTCATTTACACAAAGACGAAATTACACATGAACTGTCCATTCGTAAACCAGAAGTTAATCATCTCTCGCGACGATCCAGTCTTTGTCAAGCGTTAAATGAGACATCGAAACTTGCTCGAAGGGGTAGTTTGAAATTTACTGATTTGGTCAATGTTAATTTGACTTCGGAATTAGAAGTGTGTCAACGAAAAGTTGAGGTGATTGAAAGAGAAGCTAAAGGTGATTTGTCTACATCTGCTAGAGGTCGTTTTAACTCTCGTTGCAGATACTTTCTTTGCCGTATTGATGAGACTGAGGAGGAAATGCTTCTCAAAAAGCAATTGAATTCTATAATTGAATGCTTACAAGATAGTGATTCTGCTTCTTCATCGGATTCGGAGGATGACGATGACTCTGTAGTTACTGAGAAGCATGTAGTCAGAGAGGTTATTTACAAACCTGAAAAGATTTTTTAATATTAATTCTTTGAACTTGAAATTCAAGAGGGACACTTGTGTCCGTACTTTCCTTTCTCGCTTAGAAGAACTTCTTGTTACTAGGAATGTTTCTGAAGACAGAACATTCAGAGGTTTCCCGGAAATTTTTGATGGACCGGCGTTGTCTTGGTTCCGTTCTCGCGTATCAATTTAAACTCAAATGACGTTCTTTTTACTCAAGATCCTTGGTACTTAGACATCTTTAAAAAAGGACTCTGATACTCCATCTATGTTTCCTAATTTCAAAATTGAAAATAATAAACTTTATCGTTTCTCGATTTTAATTTGACTGGAAGTTGGTAGTGCCTTATGAGGAACGAAAAGAAATACTGACGCAGTGTCATAATAAGGTTACTTCTGGCCATTTCGGTGTGGCCAAAACTCATTTTAAAATAGCTTGTATATATTACTGGCCTAATCTCTTTGAAGATGTTAAAGAATATGTTGATTCTTGTGAAATATGCAAAAGGTATAAACCTACTAATTTAGCTCGTCCTGGATTTATGGGTAAACCATGACGTACTACGTTGCCAGGCGAGTCTATCTCTTGTAACATTCTTGGTCCATTTCCTCCCTCCTATATGAGAAATCAATATTTATTTGTTTGTACTGATTACTTTAGTAAATATGTTACTTTGTTTCCTTTGCGAACTATAACTGCTCAAGCGATAGTTAAGTGTTTGGAGAAAGGATTTTTTTCTTGTACATGGGGTACCTAAATATCTTTACTGTGACAAGGGCGCACAATTCACTTCAAAAGACTTTAAATACCTAATGGTTAAATATAGTGTTCCTCATATCTTTTACAATCCTAGATATCATCCACAGGCAAACACTACTGAGCGTGTAAATCGTGAATTGGTAAGAACCATAGCTTCGTACGTGCGTTCTGATCACCGAACTTGGGATAAGAACATATCTGAGATACAATGTGCTCTTAATACAGTTAAACACGATGTAACTAAACATACTCCGTACTTCTTAACTCACGGACGTGAGATGATTTTTGATGGTTCTATATATAATGATGACACTCCCATTGGTCCTAACTCTTTAGAAGTTGATAATGAGAATAAATTTTCCAACAAGTTAAAAGAACTTGAAACTATATTCAGTAAAGTTCGAAACTGTTTACTCGTATCGCATGAACGTAATGCTCGTTATTATAATTTGAGAAAACGTAATGTGGAATTGAAGGAAGGTCAAATAGTCAACAAGCGTTGTTTTCATTTGTCAAATGCCTCCAAGCATTTTTCTGCAAAGTTAGCTCCCCGCTATGATAAATGTGTTATATACAAGAAACTTAGTCCTCTTGTTTATACTTTAAAATCTTTAGATGGAAAGAATCTTGGTAATTTCCACATAAAGGACATTGTTCGCCCTGGCGAATCCGTACCTCAATAAATGTAGTTAGTGCTTTTCCTAGCTATATCCAAAACTCCATATAAGTAGAAACTCGACGTTGAGTTAGAGTTGATACTATTTAAAAGGAATCATAACTGAAAAAAATATATACTTAGAGTTTTCTTTCAGTAGTCGTCTAATTCGACAAAGTGTTTCGAAATCTAGTACTTTTGGAATCTCTTGGAATATAAGATTTTCTTATACTACCTCGGTTGTAAATAGAACGGCATCTTGTAATTTAATAAGTTGTTTTTTTTTGCTATTTAGAATTAACTAGATAGTTTTAACAGTATTTATACATAGTTTTGTCCGTTCTGTTTCAATAGTTTTTGTCATACTCTTTAGAGCTGAGTGTTATCTGTTAGTTAGATAGGTGTCTGATGTCTATAGTTGTTGTACATTTTTTTGTTGTTGTTGTATACAGGGTGACTGGAAATTCGACCTATTCCTTGAAAGGGGTTATAGTAGAGGTAATTTGCAACAAAATAATCCCCATCAACTGGGGGTCGGATATGATCGGTTTCCGAGACATCATTGTTTTAATTTTTTTTTTTAATTTTTGCCTTGTCACCGTAATTTAAACGAAAAAAAAAGCTACTCGTTTCTGGCCGCGCAACTGATACTTTTTTAAAAGCTGATATTCTAGCGAGCACTTTTAAAACAAAATCCGGCGCAAAATTCTTGTTATCTCAGAAATAAAGAGTATTAAGTTGCAAGATTTTTAATTTTTTCGAATTTTTTCCGAAAAACGCCATGAATGATTCGAAAAAATTTCATATCCGACCCCCAGTTGATGGGGATTATTTTGTTGCAAATTACCTCTACTATAACCCCTTTCAAGGAATAGGTCGAATTTCCAGTCACCCTGTATATAGTGCTTAAAAAAATTAAAAAAAAAAAAAATTACCCGACTAAGGAGAAACTGTAACCCTTCTGAGTGTCGGTTACATATTCAGGGGATTTGATTTACTAACCTTATTTTATATACATCCCTTTAGTGGAAACAAACTCAATTTTCACAATACTTTAGTTATAACTCTAAAGTCACTTGTCTAATTATTTAAAAGTTTATAAATATTTCACATTGTTTGTTTTTGTTCTGAATGACATGAGTTTGACGTTGTCAAAACTGCCACGAACGTTTCGACTCTTATGGCGCGTTCTAAAATTAACGCGTGCGTCTATGGTGTCTTTCAGTTTGGTGCTGGACATTGAACTTAGATAGATTGACTGTCCTGACTCACATCCACCCATAATGTATTGCGTGAGGTGTGACAAACAGGAATAGTAAGGTTTTCATGTTGGTTTTGTTTATTTATTTCTTGATTATTTGTCAATGTTGTATAGGCCGTATGACTTTAGTCTGCTGTAATCGAGCGGGAGAAAAGAAAAGAAAGCTGCTTTTATGCTACGACATGGCGTCATGAGAATGTGCCTGTCATGGTGATTTAATTCGGATTAATATCCGAAGATTTTTTAGCAAATATGTAGACATAATAATTTGTGCTGAGGTGAGAATATTTGTTTTTATTTGTTTCTTCGTAATCGGTAAGATTATTTGGCCTTTGCGAATAATATGTTCTTACGATGGTTGTACTTTGTATTTCAGTCTGCTTTTCAAGAGACTTAGCAAATAATATAAAAAAAGATTGATGATAGAAGGATCTAGTTAAAACCCCACTGAAATAAGTGGTAAGTTAAAACTATATAATCTCTTAGACTGCATTCCTTAACAGAATGTTGAGGGTGAAAGTGATTTTTATTACAAATTACTAATGTCTGTAACTTTTCTGTTGTTACAGGGGTTTTTTCGTTTTTGTTCTTTTTCGTTTTGGTTCTTTATTTTATATCTACATAAAAATTGAGTTTAACGTGTTTCACGTTCTCTGCATGTTACTTTTTTTTACTCCTTGTGAATGTCTGTAAGAAGACTTAAAGTAAACTGAGACAATATGCAAAGAGGATATTTTTTCTCTACTCTGGTTACCTACTGGACTAACTACTACTGGTGAACCACTACTACCTGGACTTCTAGAATAGGAAGAGATGCGAAGGATTTATATCCAGAGAAGTAGTAATCTTTAATTAGTTTCTATGTATAATAACCCGGTAAAGGCCGACTGATGTTGATAGTTTAAAAGGAATAACTTTTAACCTTGAATATTCATTTTTCTATTACATATGTAGCTTTCAACTAGTTTAATATACTGTACTACCGATGTGACGTTCCAGTTACACATATTTTATAATCTTTTTATTATCACAAAGGAATATTAATGTGAAACTTTATTTTTACCTTGTTAGGATGTAGTGGATGATGATGATGATGACAGGAAGCGGTGTTGTATGTTTAACTAAACTAAGAAATAGTTTAAATGTATGTCTGTATATAATTTAGATATTTTTAAGGCATCTGACAACTGCTTTAATATTTGTCATTTTAGGCCACGCCCCTTATAACCAAAGTATGGACTTTGGTTTAAATTTTTATTTGTACTAAATATAAACTTATTTGTGTACAGTGACCATATATGTATTGATCCCACTATGCATGACTAAACTATTTCTTTTTACTTTCATATATGTATATTCATGTCTACATATAGATATAGTTTTTAATAATTTGTTGTTTATATATAAAAGAACTATTGATGTTTAAATAAACATACTTAATAAGTTGATAACCATGAGTTTTTTAATTGCATCATTCGTTTGATAGAGAGATTAGTGACATAAAAGTTGTGTTAACTATAGCACGTTAACACAACTTTTATGTCCAAGAAACCACCACTCCTGCACATAAAACAAGATAAATGCACTAGTTTTAGAAAATAATATACAGCAAGCGTCCGCACTTGACACTCTTCCAGCCAAAAGTCTCGTAAACAAAATGTTGATTTAGGTGTTAGAGCCTTCGCTTGAACCACCTATGAGATAACACCTTCATATTTCGTAGTCAACTACCCTCTTTTCCTCGATAAATCTTCCAACTACCGACACTTACCCCCTCTTCCTTACCTATCAAGGCAGCGCGTGGCTGTTATTTCTTCAGTACGCTTTCAATATTCGTGTGGCCAACTAGTGCTCACCCAGTGATCAAGAAGTTAGCGGTGAGTAGGATAATATTTACAAATAGACACGCCTGGTAATTCCGCTCGGCGCCTCAAGGCCCAGCGACGACTTAGGAGTTATCCACCTATAGTTACCGTGCCTCTGTGACGTGGCGCATCGCACCAAATGTGCCGAATGAGCTCGATCTAAACCCACTCACGTTGGGTATGTCATGAACGACGCTCGCGTCGAATAAACTAGTCAACGTCGAATAAACTACTCGACGCCTTATCAGTTACTCGACGTCGCCTCACAATCCAATGCGTCATATCAGCTACTCGACGTCGTATCAACGACACCACGTCGTCTCAAATTACTCGACATTGCATGTCATGTCTCAACCATCAAATCTTCTTACAGATATGGAAGACCAAACCACTATGGGAGCACTGGCTTCCCTGCAATGCCAAGCCTCCGAGGAAGCGGATGCTTTCCAAGCCATGGTGGCGGCCATTGATTACAATTTTCCCACAACTTGGCGATCATGGCGCGTTCATGATTAATCGTTTGAAGAACTCTTCGGAGATAAGCAAATAGATATGTTCAGCAAACTGATTAGCATGTCTGCTGAGCAAAATGATAACCTCAAAAAATTACTTAAACGTGACGAACCAAGCGTTCGGAATACTGGTAATTTAAATGAATCATTTGACACCTTGCCCGACAGCACAAATACCGACGATGAACTAGATATCGCTTCAGGCTCAGTAGCTAACCCGAGTGCAGCTTCGAACTCTGAAGAACATTTCTTGAAAAACCAAATAGCTGAAGCTCAACTCAAATTAGCTCCTCTTTAAAAGGGTGAGGCAGCTAACAACGACGAAGCTATATTCAATTTTTCGCCATGCACTAAAGAAAAAGAGTCGAAAGTGACTAAATCAGACGTTAAACACCTTAAACAAGGAATTAGCTGCCAAAGGTTTGGTCAAGAAGGTTGGCGAAATGTTAGATACGCTGACACACAGAAAATGTTCCAAGCCACCCCAGCGTTTTGTTCTTTGAAGCCAAATAATATTTTGGCCGGGGTCACGAGTAACTATAAGTCTGTGACTATTCTAGAAAAGGCTGACATGACACTAGGAGCTGTGACAAACGGATTGCTCCAACATAAGAAATACTTAAGACCTGTTGGAAAAAATGCCGCCAGATATGCGACGGCAAGTAGGAAAAGACTTTCTGGACGCAAATTCCAATTTCAAAAAGGTCTCCGATAATCTGTTGCAGTACGTGTGTGGGCGTCGGGCAGACGTGATTCAACAAAGACGAGAGTCGTACCGACCCATCAATCGCGTATTGAAACAAATATTAGACGACATTCCTCCCTCAGAAACACACTTGTTTACGGATAAGACGTTAACCGAAGCTGTCAAGGAACAGGGTGGCATCCATAAGTTTTTTCCGACAAAGAAAAAGCAGGCATTCTACAAGGACAAATCAAGCTACGAAGGACCTGGGAAAAGAGATCCCACAAGGTCAAGTTCCAATGGAAATATTAGACAGAAAAGAAAACATATTAACGACAGTAACTCTAAATGGAACACAACAACACTTATAGGTAAAAGAGGCAACTTCACAGGTCCGGGACGATGCCCAAGCTATCATCATAAAAGAAAAGGGGAGGGAGAAAATAAGTGACGTATTCAAAGCAAATTTTTGAGACATCCGTCTCAAAAATTGTGCCAACAACTGGAGACACGCACCCACGAGCATTTTAAATATTATAAAAGGATACAAGATCCCCATTCGAATAAAACCTCCATTGACAATATTTACAAACAAAGTCGCTCACAATTTTCAAACAAGAACATCTCCAGAAATGACGGCAATAGAACTTTGAAATCAAAAGTCAGGTTTCCTTTCGACGTTTTTCTTAAGGAAAAAAGGAGACGGAACAAACAGACCCATATTCAATTTGACGGGACTGAATCATTACGTCACCGCCCCCAAGTTTCGACTGTTGAATCATCAGAAAGTGCCATCGTTTCTAGAAATAGGCGACTAAATGATGAAGATAGACATCTCAAAAGCATATTCCACGTACCGGTAACAGAGTGTCATCGCCGTTTCCTGTCACTGATGTACAAATGTACGAAGGAAAGAGATATCAGATGACCTGCCTTCCATTCGGCCTTGCCAGCGCACCAGCAGCGTTTGCAAAAATAAAAAATTGGATCGCACACGAACTCTGACAGAAGGGCCTCAAAATTATAGTTTATCTGGACGAATTCCTTCTTATACAAGTAAATTAACAAATCTTATCGGATCAAATGAGATTCGCTACAAATTATCTAAAAAATTTAGGATGGCAAATAAACCATCAAAAGTCATTAAGAGTACCAACCAGAGAACTAGAATATTTAGGAATCATCTGGAACACAGAAAAGAACGAAAAAAGTATCGATCGCCTGAAAATTGTTCAGTTGAAGAACTATATAAGCAATACGAAGCAAACACTGGAATTGGTACGATGCAAAAGTGATTCTAGGCAAACTGAATTTCGTGTCATACGTAGTACCCCTGGGATGTCTGCACTGCAGAATACTCGTATTACAGAGGTTGTCAAACCGTTTACTACGTTAACAAAGTGCTACGTCATCTGAAAACCTCAAAAGGGCAATATCTGCTGGTAACTCCAACCTGGACACGAGCATTTTGGGAGCCGGAAGTACAGAGGCATGCATTGAGATCGCCGTTGAGCATTCCGAATCTCGAATTGATCCTAGTCGATTTACGAACAAACCGCCCCCCACCAGAAGTGTCCAGACTAAATTTAGTGGTATGGAAGATACAGGCTGGTTAAGTCAACTAAAGGACTGGTCTGAAACGGAAGTGGGACTACTAGAAACCTCATGGCGAAAATCAACTTTAAAGACTTACAAGTCAGTTTCGTCCAGATGGCGAAAATGGGCTGTATCGCATAGCATCCCAGTGAATGATCCGAATCCACAAACATTGGCTAAGTACTTATGTCATCTTTTCATCAACGAAAAGCTTGCACCAAGAACTATAGCCCTTCATAAATCAGTGGTGGCCACTTTCGGAAATCCTGATCAATCCTCAGTATTAAGTTCACATCCGTTAATAAGACAGGTCATTAAGGGATTTTTTGCCAAAAAGCCACCCCATAAGAAACCGTTGTCATGGAGGATAGAGGACTTACTATCTTATCTGAAGAGTTATACTTTCCAGGAGGATAGTATCTTTGGAATATCAAGACACACATGTATACTTTTCCTATTAGCATCAGGCAGAAGAGTACATGACCTAACTCTTCTGAACATCGAAGAGAAATCGTTTGAAGATAACGGTGAAGAAATCATATTTTGGCCAAATTTTGGGTTTAAAACAGACACACGTTCATACAGGCAATCGGGTTGGTCGTAGAAAACTGCAGAAGGTCAACACCATCGCCTAAACTTGGTATTCTGGGCCAAAAAACTCAGAGACGTTTCATCCAGTCGCCGCAGCTCCAAGAATATCTATAATTTATTTATTACTACGAGAGGAGTCGTAAAAGCCGCCTCTCGTTCCGTAATAGCAGGGTGGATCAGTCTCTTTTTAAAGAGGCAGGAATTAATGCATCAGCGGGCAGCTTCAGAGCAGCAGTTTGCTTCCGACATCGTCCAGTAACCAGTTTGATACGACGAAGTACTAAAGAGAGGGAACAGGCGCAGTAAAAATAAGTTTCTCAATCATTATTTTCGAGAAATACCCAAGCGTTTAGGGACCACAAGTAATGAATTAGTTGATTCCTTCAACCCAATTATTAAATTTATTGTATTAAGTAAACGATTGTTTAGTTTAATACACAATTGTCTAGTAGGAAGAAGTAAATATTTAATTACTATCCGACACATTGCCTTAATTATTTTACCCTTTTAAGTCACAGTACGCTATAACGTCAGCGCCGGTAGAAAGTAAACACGTCTCATAGGTGGTTCAAGCGAAGGCTCGAACACCTAAATAGAACCTTTTTCCCCCAAAGGGTATAAAACGGATATTTAGGTTTCAGCCGAAGCTTGAACCACCACTTAATACCTTGCCGGCTTTAAGGTACTGAAGAAATAACAGCCACGCGCTGCCTTGATAGGTAAGGAAGAGGTGGTAAGTGTCGGTAGTTGGAAGAATTGTCGAGGAAAAGAGGGTAGTTGACTACGAAATATGAAGGTGTTATCTCATAGGTGGTTCAAGCTTCGGCTGAAACCTAAATATCCGTTTTATACCCTTTGGGGGAAAAACGGTTCTATTGTTGTTGTTGTTAGTTGTCTTCGCCCATCTTGGACAGGCAAAGGAAACTTAGTCCATACAGCCTTGTCTTTAGTTTTCCTTTTTATAATTATTTAATGGCCTGGTTACAAATACCGTTTAGCCAAAACTATTTTTTTTTATATTAAATTTCTTCTATCTTATCTTCTAATTAGTCCTGTCCAGCCCTGTGTCGATGTCGCGTCCTCGGTCCTAGGTCCTGGCCCTTGCCCTCAGTATAATGGTGATTCTAATACTGAGGTTTTCAGTGGACTTTTCGCAGCAAGAGAGAAAATAGCATTTCACTTCATATATTTAATTATCTTTCAATATAGCACGTTAACACAACTATTATGTCCAAGAAATCACCACTCCCGCACATAAATCACGATAAATGCACTAGTTTTAGAAAATAATATACAGCAAGCGTCCGCACTTGTCACTCTTCCCACCAAAAGTCTCCTTGTCTTTAGTATTTATATTTTCTTATTTTTTTATTATATGTTTAGTCACTTTGTCGAAGTCGAGTCCTCAGTCCTAGGTCCTGGTCCTTGCCCTCAGTATAATGGTCGTACTTATACTGAGGTTTTCAGTGGATTTTACGCGGCAAGGTAGAAAATAGCATTTCACTGCGATATATCACTGTCTTTCACTATAGCACGTTTACACAACCTTTATGTCTAAGAAAGTACAATTTTTACACATTAAACAAGGTTAATGCACTAGTTTTAGAAAATAATATACGTCCACTCTTGTCATTTTTCCCGCGTAGAAATCCCAGTACATAGTATAAAAAACTGTCAAAACATTTTGTGGAGCGCTTTTCAATAATCTGTTTACTTTTCCTTTAATCTTTTCTCTCCTGGAAATAGGATGGTGGAGGATCCAGGGTTGTAGGTCAGGTGTTTATGGTCTAGGATCCAAGCTAGCACGCCAGGAGTCCAGATTCAAGGTTCCAGGCCCGAGGGTTCGGAGTCCAGACACCAGAGTCCATGATCGAAAGCTCATGGTCCAGGGTCCAAGATTCTGGTCAGAGTTGTGAGTCCTGGCTCCAGGGTCTCTAATAATAATAAAAACTTTTAGTGAAAGTTTTAGTGGCCCTACTATGTAATGGCCCTAATATGTAGTGGCCACTATATGTAGTGGCCCTAATAAATAATGGCCCAAATATGCAGTGGCCCTAATATGTAGTGGAAAGGATTGTGTGGTTTTATGAAACCACGGTAAAAGTGAAACTTTTTTTACATTCTCCTAATACTCTTTTTTAATACTCCGCGGCCGACCGTCACGCGACATGCAACTTACAGACCAAAAATTTTGAGACGATGTAATAAAAGTTTCACTTTAAATATTGTAGTAACTGCATTTTTATACTGTGTCAGTAAAATAGATCGACACGAGACTGTACTGAATCAAAAATATTACGAGAATTGGGCTTCAGGTAGTTTGCCACCTCCAAAAACCTTATACTTATAACTAGACTGTGTAGTTGGCTCTCGGCGGTGGTGTGTCCCTTTGATGATTTGACGATTGATCGAACCTACTGAATTTATTGTAAGTACAAAATATTAATAGGAATATATATAACTAGATGACCCCCATAGCTTCGCCCGTGGAATATTTGAACCTCCCGTCGCACCTATTTAATCCCGTCGCTTATAAATTCTACAATGATGCATAAAAATTTGCCCGATTCGTCGACATTTATGACTACTGCTCTGCTCCCCAGTGTAGTAGCGTAATGATATATAGCCTTCCTCGATAAATTGGCTATCTAACACAAAAAGAATTTTTAAAATCCGACCTGTAGTTCCTAAGATAAGCGCGTTCAACCGAACAAACAAACAAACTCTTCAGCTTTATAATATTGGTATACATACCTAGACTACTGAATATATACCGAGACTATAAAAACATACCTAGACTCGCCGCCTGCAAGCAAAATTGAAACTTATTACTGCGCGCGAACTTTGAGCTTTGATTTATTTGGAGAGCGACTGTCGTCCGAGCAGAGCGGCAGCGGCAGCCCACTGTCATTAGCCGCTACGAGCGGCGCGCAGCCTGAATATACCTAAACTGCGGAGTGACAACCCCCTCACCTAGTTTAGGATAATCTTTCGTTTTCCTTATACATGCGGCAAGGCTTAGGATATGATGGAGCGACTTTCTGGCCATGGAATGCCAATATTAATGGGAACCCTTGCATCTAAGAAGCCGAACTTCTCTATTGTTATTTAGGGTAAAAGGCAGGTGTGGCATGATAGATTATCTCTTCACGCTGTATCTTTGACGGGGTAGTCAAAAGAGATTAATTTTATATAAATAAACATAGGTATCAGTAATATTGCATATTATTTTATTAAGGTCTGAATCTTGCAAGTCAGTATTATTTAACATATTAAGTATTTTACACTGGCTTTCCTTGGTTAATATAGCGAGAATTTTCTTTCAGCCGCAAAGCATGGATATTAATAAATCCGGTGCTATCTTCAGGAGAGAAACCGCCAGCAATGTCCATAGAGACTAGATCCATGTTGTATGAACTTGTTGAACTCTTTCTTGCCAGGACGGTTACTGTAAAAACGTAAAAGTTATTGACTGTTTATTGTTGTAAATAATCATGTCATCTACAGATTAGACTAGTAAGCGCTCGTGGCCCCGCTGACTCAGTGTTCTGTAAACGATCACTGCGTTAAGCAACATTCGCTATAGGTGGGTAACCACTATTTGGAATTTACATTTGCGAACGTTTCCGTGCTTCGGATTGCCGTTGGTCCCGGTTACCAGTAAAATGAAAGTCGTTTAGCCTGGTTGAAGGCCTTATGGGCGGCTTGAAAAAATTTCAACAGCAGGACGCCAAAGCCTGCGCATTTCCGTTTCAACACGGCAATGGGCTATCTACCTGTTACGTGGGACAAAAATGCATACAGTGAAATGTGGGCGTAGTTTGCCTCTGCCTCATAAAGGCATGACAATATGTATGTATGTTGGAATGTGAATGTAAATGGAAATGGTTTCACTCATTTCAGGACTGATTATGTACTTAGACTAATATATATAGAGATAAACTATACTAAGCTATACTAAGATTAAATACTATACCTACTATAGCGTAAGTTACTTAATGCAGTGATCGTTTACGGAACACCAGAGCAAGCGGGCTACATGCGCTTCGGTTTATATATTTATTACATGCAGCAATACTATTTTCTAGAATTGCATAAGGTTTTTATTTTTTTTTGGTTGGTGAAGCTGCACGAGCAAGCAAGACGCAGGGTTGAAGATGGGCGCAAAACACTCTTGATCGCATAATCATTGTGCATTGTAAGTATGCTAGGTGTGTGAGGGTACAAAACCACTGAAGAGTTTTGGTATAGGCACACTATAAAAAAAATAAGCCCACGTTTATGCATTTTTGTCCCACATAACAAGTGCAAGGTGAGCCTATTGCCATATTGAAATAGAGAGGCACAGGTTGTAGCGGCATTATGCTATTTAAATGTTGGAAGCCGCCCGCCCATAAGGCCTTCAACTTGAATCAACGACTGCCATAGTTACCAACAACCGGGACCAACGGCTTAATGTGCCTTCGAGACATGGGTTTAATTGGCTGATATTGATCATCTTACCATTTCCTTTATACAATTGGAGTGTAACAGTGCCATTTACAAACTCCTGAGATAACTCTAAACATCGTCGCGTATAACTTGCTTCAGGTGAGAACCAAAATCCATTGTACACGAAATCAGCCATCTTCTCTTGTAAATACTTTTTGACTCTGGAACAGAATTAAACGGTTTATTTTAATGTACAATGCCCTTTAGTAGCGAATAGGGCATAGAGCGCAAAGGATTCTCTATCGTAGTATAACGGTAGGTGCTTACCACAGCGCTTTATACGGACTATACGGTGGCATAAATATGCCATATTATAGTGGCATATAATATGGCATATTTTCGAACAGTTGGGTGGTAGGTAGCCCGCTGTTTTGCCCATCTTGTTTTCAGCTTTTGCATTTAAACAGGTAGCCCCAGAACGTCCATTTAAATGAAGTGTTTTGTTCTCTTCATTTTTACTGATCATTAGATAAGTATTTAAAAAAAACTACCTAGACCCAAACCATTTCCCTACAGTAGTTCTGCATACTGCAATTTAAACTTGCGGTATATTAGATGATCCCTTTAGAATTGGGCGATAGCCATATAATCGGTCAATCTGAGCCTTTTCATCTGTAGACAGGAATACCTACCTATCTTATTGTTGGCCATTATTTTGCATTAACAACAAACAAATAAGGACACAGGATTATGGATAGGGTTACCGCCGATATGTATTTATCGATACAATACCTAAACCAAATTATTATGCACATAGTTACATTTTACTGATTTCAGGAAGCTGATTGCAACAGAAATTCTCTGATGCAATCAGGTTCCCAAATCAAGGCACTTACCTCAGTACTTCTCTATCTAGCGTAAAGACTTCTAGGTCGAGGTGTCCAGTGTGTAAAATAGTTCCTGCCGGTGTTTCGTATAGACCACGTGACTACAATTATAAAGGGTTTTTTATCTTTTTTAATTTACTTTATAACACAAATACAGTCGAGTTTTAAACTTGAAGATTACCTTTAATCCTAGGAAACGGTTTTCCACGATGTCAACGCGACCAACTCCGTGTTGTCCGCCTAACTTATTCAGTGTTTCAACAATACTTAGAGGACTGGTTATCAGAAGTGCCTTCTCATGTCCACTGGGAATTCGAATCGAGATTGGCAATCCTGTTGTAATAAGTGATTATATAATTGATCCTTCTAATATTCATACGAAAAACCTCGTTAATGTGTAAAAATTTGCACGATTTGTCGACATTTATAATTATTATTATGCATGCATGATATATAGCCTATAGCCCTCCTCGATAAATGAACTATCCAAAACAAAAATATTTTTTCAAATTCGACCAGTAGTTCCTGAGATTAGCGCGTTCAACCAAACAAACAAACTCTTTAGCTTTATAATATTAGAGAAACGAACCTCAATAAGTATAGTGTAACATAATAGGTATTAGAATAACATACCTTTTTCAAAAATGATGTCGATAACACTCGGGTAATCTTCTGCGTCTTTTAGATTGCGCGTTAGTTTGAAGATACCAGTCGGGGGAATGGTGCCAGGATCTTCGAGTACACCGGATTCATAACTGTTATGTAAATCATTTTATTATGAGTAGGTATTAGCGAACGCCCTACGGTTTCACCCGCGTAATGCTTGACCCGTGGGATATTAATTAATAATGAATTATCTTATTACCTACCTAATATGCATAATATTTTCATCCGTTGACCACGGTTCCTTAGGAGTTGCAGAAACGGGTATCTTTTCTTGCATGGCGAATTCAATGAGATCACTCCGACCTTGGAATCTCTCGAAAAATTCAGGAAGGCGCCAGGGTGCGATGATCTAAGGGTTATAAAGGAAAATATTAATTAGGTAACTAAAGGGTAAAAGCTGTTAAATGTGTGTGTGTGTGTGAGACGATGAATGACAATCATGAAAAATAAATAAATTATTTAGGTATATTTTTACACAGCGCTATGAAGCCCAAAAGTATATAAGATTGTTCTAAGTTATCTATATAGATAATGAATAAAGATTTTTAATAATATCACAGCCGAAAGACATACAGTCGGTCGACGAAGCTGTCTAGACAGAGCAATCGTGCGGGGGACAAGGGACGAGACGCGGGAGGGTTTGTCCCGAGCTGCGAACAAAATGTTGTTAATGTTAGTGAACTTAGCAGACCATTGTCCAGCAGATCAAAAAAAATGAGAGTTCTGCTAGCATGCAGTAGAGTTCTATAGTTCCTGATACCTTTTAGAAATAGTTCTAGCGTTTTTACGAAAAAAAAGACAGTTGAAAAAATGCTCTGCCAACTTCCGTAACAGATCACTTAGCAGATCCAGCAGTCCAGACCAGATTGTCCAGCAGATCAAAAATAAATGCGAGTTCTTATCGCATGCAGCTGAGTTCTACAGTTCCTGATACATTTTAGAAGTAGTTCTAGCGTTTTTACCAAAAAAAAGGCAATTGACAAAATGATCTCCCAACTTTCTGTAGCAAATCATATTGCAGCAAATCAAAAATTCGAGTGAGTTCTTCTTACATGCGAATGAAATCTCCAGTTCCAGATACTTCAAAGGAATAGTTTAATAGTTTTCAAGTTCAGAAGACAGCAGATTCTTCGTTTCAAATTTTAATAAACGGTCAGAACTCTTTCTTATTTCACAGATCCGTATCGAAACTTTAACCTAAGGCTCGATTCGAGTCCAGAACTCATGTTCAAGTCAAAACTTACCACTCTCACTGTTTGAATAACACTAAACTTGAAATGCTTCGGTATTTCACAGAACCGTATTGGAACTAAACCCCAGGACTTAACTCAAGTCCAGAACTCTTTTTAAAATGCCAGCATAGCATGTTAAAACGGCCGAATAGCAGGAAAATACCATTATCGTCATTTCAAAATTATAGGAGAAGCCAGAACACTTTCGTATTTTACAGATCCGTATCGAAACTATATCAAAGGACAAAATTCAAGTCCAGAACTCTTTTTGAAATGCCAGCAGAGCATGTTAAAACGGCCGAAAAGCAGGAAATTACCATTTTCGTCATTTCTACATTATAGGAGAAGCCAGAACTCTTTGGTGTTTTATAGATCCATATAAAAACATTAATCTAGGATACCATTCAAGTCTAGAACTCTTTTGAAAATATCAGCAGAGCACGTTGGAACGACCGAATAGTAGAAAATTACCATTTTCCTCGTTTTGAATTAATATGAACTGCCAGAACTCTTTCGTATTTTACAGATCCATATACGAACAGTATCCAAGGTCTTTGTTCAAGTCCAGAACTCTTTATAAAATGGCAGCAGAGCACGTTGTAACTGCCAAAAAATTTAAAATTACTATTTTCCTCGTTTCAAAACTATAGGAGAAGCCAGAACTCTTTGGTATCTTATAGATCCATATCGAAACTGTTATCCAGGATACAATTTGAGTTCCGAACTTATTTTGAAAATACCAGCAGAGCACGTTAGAACGGACAAAAAGTAGAAAATTACCATTTTCGTCATTTCAAAATTATAGGAGAAGCCAGAACTCTTTGGTATCTTATAGATCCATATCGAAACTGTTATCCAGGATACAATTTGAGTTCCGAACTTATTTTGAAAATACCAGCAGAGCACGTTAGAACGGACAGAAAGTAGAAAATTACCATTTTTTTCGTTTTGAATTAAATGAAATGCCAGAACTCTTTCGAATTTTACAGATCCAAACACGAACAGTATCCAAGGTGTTTTTCCAAGTCCAGAACTCTTATAAAATGCCAGCAGTGCACGTTGGAACTCCAAAAAAAAAAGAAAATTACAAAAACATAGGACTAGCCAGAACTCTTTGGTATTATATAGATCCGTATAGAGACTTTAATCTAAGATACAATTCAAGACCAGAACTCTTTTGAAAATACCAGCAGAGCACGTTAGAACGGACAAAAAATTACAATTTTTTTCGTTTTGAAATAATATGAAAAGCCAGAACTCTTTCGTATTTTACAGATCCAAACACGAACAATATCCAAGGTCTTTATTCAAGCCCAGAACTCTTTATAAAATGCCAGCAGAGCGCGTTGGAACTGCCAAAAAATTTAAAATTACCATTTCCTCGTTTCAAAATTATAGGAGCAGCCAGAACTCTTTGGTATTTTATAGATCCGTATAGAGACATTAATCTAAGATACAATTCAAGTCCAGAACTCTTTTGAAAATATCAGCAGAGCACGTTAGAACGGACAAAAAGTAGAAAATTACTATTTTTTTCGTTTTGAAATAATATGAAAAGCCAGAACTCTTTCATATTTTACAGATCCAAACACGAACAATATCCAAGGTCTTTATTCAAGCCCAGAACTCTTTATAAAATGCCAGCAGAGCGCGTTGGAACTGCCAAAAAATTTAAAATTACCACTTTTCTCGTTTCAAAATTATAGGAGCAGCCAGAACTCTTTGGTATTTTATAGATCCGTATAGAGACTTTAATCTAAGATACAATTCAAGTCCAGAACTCTTTTGAAAATACCAGCAGAGCACGTTAGAACGGACAAAACGTAGAAAATTAAAATTTTTTTCGTTTTGAAATAATATGAAAAGCCAGAACTCTTTCGTATTTTACAGATCCAAACACGAACAATATCCAAGGTCTTTATTCAAGCCCAGAACTCTTTATAAAATGCCAGCAGAGCGCGTTGGAACTGCCAAAAAATTTAAAATTACCATTTCCTCGTTTCAAAATTATAGGAGCAGCCAGAACTCTTTGGTATTTTATAGATCCGTATAGAGACATTAATCTAAGATACAATTCAAGTCCAGAACTCTTTTGAAAATATCAGCAGAGCACGTTAGAACGGACAAAGAGTAGAAAATTACCATTTTTTTCGTTTTGAAATAATATGAAAAGCCAGAACTCTTTCGTATTTTACAGATCCAAACACGAACAATATCCAAGGTCTTTATTCAAGCCCAGAACTCTTTATAAAATGCCAGCAGAGCGCGTTGGAAATGCCAAAAAATTTAAAATTACCACTTTTCTCGTTTCAAAATTATAGGAGCAGCCAGAACTCTTTGGTATTTTATAGATCCGTATAGAGACATTAATCTAAGATACAATTCAATTCCAGAACTCATTTGAAAATATCAGCAGAGCACGTTAGAACGGACAAAAAGTAGAAAATTACCATTTACCTCGTTTCAAAATTATAGGAGCAGCCAGAACTCTTTGATAACTTATAGATCCATATCAAAATTGTTATCTAGGATACAATTTAAGTCCAGAACTCTTTTGAAAATACCAGCAGAGCACGTTAGAACGGACAAAAAGCTGAAAATTACCACTTTTTTCGTTTTGAAATAATATTAAATGCCAGAACTCTTTAGAATTTTACAGATCCAAACACGAACAGTATCCAAAGAACTAATTCAAGTCCAGAACTCTTTTGAAAATACCAGCAGAGCACGTTGGAACTGACGAAAAATAGATAATTACCAATTTCCTCGTTTCAAAAATATAGGAGTAGCCAGAACTCTTTGGTATTTTATAGATCCGTATAGAAACTTAAATCTAAGATACAATTCTAGTCCAGAACTCTTTTGAAAATACCATCAGAGCACGTTAGAACAGAAAATAAGTAGAAAACTACCAATTTTTGAAATCATTTTGAAACCAAGAACTCTTTTTGAAATGCCAGCAGAGCATGTTAAAACGGCCGAAAAGCAGGAAATTACCATTTTCGTCATTTCTACATTATAGGAGAAGCCAGAACTCTTTGGTGTTTTATAGATCCATATAAAAACATTAATCTAGGATACCATTCAAGTCTAGAACTCTTTTGAAAATATCAGCAGAGCACGTTGGAACGACCGAATAGTAGAAAATTACCATTTTCCTCGTTTTGAATTAATATGAACTGCCAGAACTCTTTCGTATTTTACAGATCCATATACGAACAGTATCCAAGGTCTTTGTTCAAGTCCAGAACTCTTTATAAAATGGCAGCAGAGCACGTTGTAACTGCCAAAAAATTTAAAATTACTATTTTCCTCGTTTCAAAACTATAGGAGAAGCCAGAACTCTTTGGTATCTTATAGATCCATATCGAAACTGTTATCCAGGATACAATTTGAGTTCCGAACTTATTTTGAAAATACCAGCAGAGCACGTTAGAACGGACAAAAAGTAGAAAATTACCATTTTCGTCATTTCAAAATTATAGGAGAAGCCAGAACTCTTTGGTATCTTATAGATCCATATCGAAACTGTTATCCAGGATACAATTTGAGTTCCGAACTTATTTTGAAAATACCAGCAGAGCACGTTAGAACGGACAGAAAGTAGAAAAGTACCATTTTTTTCGTTTTGAATTAAATGAAATGCCAGAACTCTTTCGAATTTTACAGATCCAAACACGAACAGTATCCAAGGTGTTTTTCCAAGTCCAGAACTCTTATAAAATGCCAGCAGTGCACGTTGGAACTCCAAAAAAAAAAGAAAATTACAAAAACATAGGACTAGCCAGAACTCTTTGGTATTATATAGATCCGTATAGAGACTTTAATCTAAGATACAATTCAAGACCAGAACTCTTTTGAAAATACCAGCAGAGCACGTTAGAACGGACAAAAAATTACAATTTTTTTCGTTTTGAAATAATATGAAAAGCCAGAACTCTTTCGTATTTTACAGATCCAAACACGAACAATATCCAAGGTCTTTATTCAAGCCCAGAACTCTTTATAAAATGCCAGCAGAGCGCGTTGGAACTGCCAAAAAATTTAAAATTACCATTTCCACGTTTCAAAATTATAGGAGCAGCCAGAACTCTTTGGTATTTTATAGATCCGTATAGAGACATTAATCTAAGATACAATTCAAGTCCAGAACTCTTTTGAAAATATCAGCAGAGCACGTTAGAACGGACAAAAAGTAGAAAATTACCATTTTTTTCGTTTTGAAATAATATGAAAAGCCAGAACTCTTTCATATTTTACAGATCCAAACACGAACAATATCCAAGGTCTTTATTCAAGCCCAGAACTCTTTATAAAATGCCAGCAGAGCGCGTTGGAACTGCCAAAAAATTTAAAATTACCACTTTTCTCGTTTCAAAATTATAGGAGCAGCCAGAACTCTTTGGTATTTTATAGATCCGTATAGAGACTTTAATCTAAGATACAATTCAAGTCCAGAACTCTTTTGAAAATACCAGCAGAGCACGTTAGAACGGACAAAACGTAGAAAATTACAATTTTTTTCGTTTTGAAATAATATGAAAAGCCAGAACTCTTTCGTATTTTACAGATCCAAACACGAACAATATCCAAGGTCTTTATTCAAGCCCAGAACTCTTTATAAAATGCCAGCAGAGCGCGTTGGAACTGCCAAAAAATTTAAAATTACCATTTCCTCGTTTCAAAATTATAGGAGCAGCCAGAACTCTTTGGTATTTTATAGATCCGTATAGAGACATTAATCTAAGATACAATTCAAGTCCAGAACTCTTTTGAAAATATCAGCAGAGCACGTTAGAACGGACAAAGAGTAGAAAATTACCATTTTTTTCGTTTTGAAATAATATGAAAAGCCAGAACTCTTTCGTATTTTACAGATCCAAACACGAACAATATCCAAGGTCTTTATTCAAGCCCAGAACTCTTTATAAAATGCCAGCAGAGCGCGTTGGAAATGCCAAAAAATTTAAAATTACCACTTTTCTCGTTTCAAAATTATAGGAGCAGCCAGAACTCTTTGGTATTTTATAGATCCGTATAGAGACATTAATCTAAGATACAATTCAATTCCAGAACTCATTTGAAAATATCAGCAGAGCACGTTAGAACGGACAAAAAGTAGAAAATTACCATTTACCTCGTTTCAAAATTATAGGAGCAGCCAGAACTCTTTGATAACTTATAGATCCATATCAAAATTGTTATCTAGGATACAATTTAAGTCCAGAACTCTTTTGAAAATACCAGCAGAGCACGTTAGAACGGACAAAAAGCTGAAAATTACCACTTTTTTCGTTTTGAAATAATATTAAATGCCAGAACTCTTTAGAATTTTACAGATCCAAACACGAACAGTATCCAAAGAACTAATTCAAGTCCAGAACTCTTTTGAAAATACCAGCAGAGCACGTTGGTACTGACGAAAAATAGATAATTACCAATTTCCTCGTTTCAAAAATATAGGAGTAGCCAGAACTCTTTGGTATTTTATAGATCCGTATAGAAACTTAAATCTAAGATACAATTCTAGTCCAGAACTCTTTTGAAAATACCATCAGAGCACGTTAGAACAGAAAATAAGTAGAAAACTACCAATTTTTTCGTTTTGAATTAATATGAAATGCCAGAACTCTTTAGAATTTTTCAGATCCAAACTCGAACAGTATCCAAAGAACTAATTCAAGTCCAGAACTCTTTTGAAAATACCAGTAGAGCATGTTAGAACGGACAAAAATTAGGAAATTACCAATTTTTTCGTTTTGAATTAATATGAAATGACACAAATTTTCGAATTTTACAGATCCAAACACGAACATTATCCAAGGTCTTTATTCAAGTCCAGAACTCTTTATAAAATCCCAGCAGTGCACGTTGGAACTCACAAAAAATAGAAAATTACCATTTTCCTCGTTTCAAAAACATAGGACTAGCCAGAACTCTTTGGTTTTATATAGATCCGTATAGTAACTTTAATCTAGGATACAATTCAAGTCCAGAACTCTTTCGAAAATACCAGCAGAGCACGTTGAAACGGCCGAATAGTAGAAAATTACCAATTTCCTCGTTTCAAAATTATACGAGAGGCCAGAACTCTTTTGAAAATACTAGCAGAGCACGTTAGAACGGACAAAAAGTAGAAAATTACCAATTTTGTCGTTTTGAAATAACATGAAATGCCAGAACTCTTACGTATTTTACAGATCCATATACGAACAGTATCCAAAGAGTTAATTCAAGTCCAGAACTCTTTGTAAAATGCCAGCAGAGCACGTTGGAACTGACGAAAAATAGATAACTACCAATTTCCTCGTTTCAAAATTATAGGAGCAGCCAGAACTCTTTTGAAAATATCAGCAGAGCACGTTAGAACAGACAAAAAGTAGAAAATTACCATTTTCCTCGTTTCAAAATTATAGGAGCAGCCAGAACTCTTTGGTAACTTATAGATCCATACCAAAATTGTTATCTAGGATACAATTTAAGTCCAGAACTCTTTTGAAAATACCAGCAGAGCACGTTAGAACGGACAAAAAGTTGAAAATTACCACTTTTTTTTTGTTTTGAAATAATATGAAATGCCAAAAATGTGTTTGGATCTGTAAAATACGAAAGAGTTCTGGCAATTCATATTAATTCAAAACGAAAAAAATGGTAATTTTCTACTTTTTTTCCGTTCTAACTTGCTCTGATGGTATTTTCAAAAGAGTTCTGGACTTGAATTGTATCTTTGATTAAAGTTCCTATACGGATCTATAAATCTATAATATAATTTTGAAATGACGAAAATGGTAATTTTCTACCTTTTGTCCGTTCTAACGTGCTCTGCTGGTATTTTCAAAAGAGTTCTGAACTCAAATTGTATCCTGGATAACAGTTTAGATATTGATCTATAAGATACCAAAGAGTTCTGGCTTCTCCTATAATTTTGAAACAAGGAATCTGGTAATTTTCAATTTTTTGGCAGTTCCATCATGCTTTGCTGACATTTTATAAAGAGTTCTGGACTTGAATAAAGACCTTGGATACTGTTCGTGTTTGGATCTGTCAAATACGAAAGAGTTCTGGCTTTTCATAATAATTCAAAACGAAAAAAATATTTTCTACTTTTTGTCCGTTCTAACGTGCTCTGCTGGCATTTTACAAAGAGCTTTGGACTTAAATTAGTTCTTTGGATACTGTTCGTATATGGATCTGTAAAATACGAAAGAGTTCTGGCATTTCACATTATTTCAAAACTAATTAAAAGGAAATTTTCTACTTTTCGTCCGTTCTAACGTGGTCTGCTGGTCTTTTCGAAAGAGTTCTTGACTTGAATTGTATCCTAGATTAAAGTTTCTATACGGATCTATATAATACCAAAGAGTTCTGGCTAGTCCTATGTTTTTGAAACGAGGAAAATGGTAATTTTCTATTTTTTGGCTGTTCTAACGTGCTCTGCTGGCATTTTATAAAGAACTCTGGACTTGAATTAGGTCTTTGGATACTGTTTGTATATGGATCTGTAAAATACGAAAGAGTTCTGGCATTTCATATTAATTCAAAACGAAAAAGTTGGTAATTTTCTACTTTTTGTCCGTTCTAACGTGCTCTGCTGGTATTTTCAAAAGAGTTCTGGATTTGAATTGTATCTTAGATTAAAGTTTCTATACGGATCTATATTATACCAAAGAGTTCTGGCTACTCCTATATTTTTGAAACGAGGAAATTGGTAATTATCAATTTTTAGTCAGTTCCAACAAGCTCTGCTGGCATTTTACAAAGAGTTCTGGACTTGAATTGTACCCTAGATTAAAGTTTCAATACGGATCTAAATAATACTAAAGTGTTCTGGCTAGTCCTATGTTTTTGAAACAAGGAAAATGGTAATTTTCTATTTCTTGGCGGTTCCAACGTGCTCTGCTGGCATTTTATAAAGCTTTTTGGACTTGATTAAAGACCTTGGATACTGTTCGTGTTTGGATCTGTAAAACACGAAAAAGTTCTGGCATTTCATATTAATTCAAAACGATAAAAATGAAGCGCTCGTGGCCCCGCGGTCTCAGTGTTCTGTAAACGATCACTGAGTTACGCAACTTTCACTATGGCTGGTCCTCCGATGGGTGACCACTTTGTGGCATTTACATTTGCGAGCGTTTCCGTGCTTCGGAAGGCACGTTAAGCCGTTGGTCCCGGTTGCCAGTAAAATGGCAGTCGTTAAGCCTGGTTGAAGGCCTTATGGGCGGCTTGAAAAAAATCAACAGCAGGTAGCCACAACCTGCGTCTGTCTATTTCAACACGGGAATGGGCTCACCACCTATTACGTGGGACAGGAATCCATTCGGTGAAAAGTGGGCATATAATATGCCTCTGCCACCCCTTCGGGGATAAGGCGTGATAGATATTTAATAAAAATGGTAATTTTCTACATTTTGTCCGTTCTAACGTGCTCTGCTGGTCTTTTCAAAAGAGTTCTGGACTTGAATTGTATCCTAGATTAAAGTTTCTATACGGATCTATATAATACCAAAGAGTTCTGGCTAGTCCTATGTTTTTGAAACGAGGAAAATGGTAATTTTCTATTTTTTGGCGGTTCCAACGTGCTCTGCTGGCAATTTACAAAGAGCTCTGGACTTAAATTAGGTCTCTGGTTACTGTTCGTATATGGATCTGTAAAATACGAAAGAGTTCTGGCATTTCACATTATTTCAAAACGAAAAAAATTATAATTTTCTACTTTTTGTCCGTTCTAACGTGCTCTGCTGGTCTTTTCGAAAGAGTTCTGGACTTGAATTGTATCCTAGATTAAAGTTTCTTTACGGATCTATATAATACCAAAGAGTTCTGGCTAGTCCTATGTTTTTGAAACGAGGAAAATGGTAATTTTCAACTTTTTGGCAGTTCCATCGTGCTCTGCTGGCATTTTATAAAGAGTTCTGGACTTGAATAAAGACCTTGAATACTGTTCGTGTTTGGATCTGTAAAATACGAAAGAGTTCTGGCATTTCATATTAATACAAAACGTAAAATTTGGTAATTTTCTACTTTTTGTCCGTTCTAACGTGCTCTGCTGGTATTTTTAAAAGAGTTCTGGATTTGAATTGTATCTTAGATTAAAGTTTCTATACGGATCTATAAAATACCAAAGAGTTCTGGCTACTCCTATATTTTTGAAACGAGGAAATTGGTAATTATTAATTTTTAGTCAGTTCCAACATGCTCTGCTGGCATTTTACAATGAGTTCTGGACTTGAATTGTATCTTAGATTAAAGTTTCTATACGGATCTATAAAATACTAAAGAGTTCTGGCTACTCCTATATTTTTGAAACGAGGAAATTGGTAATTATCTATTTTTCGTCAGTTCCAACGTGCTCTGCTGGCATTTTACAAAGAGTTCTGGACTTGAATTAGGTCTTTGGATACTGTTCGTATATGGATCTGTAAAATACGAAAGAGTTCTGGCAATTCATATTAATTCAAAACTATAAAAATGGTAATTTTCTACTTTTTGTCCGTTCTAACGTGCTCTGCTGGTATTTTCAAAATAAGTTCGGAACTCAAATTGTATCCTGGATAACAGTTTCGATATGGATCTATAAGATACCAAAGAGTTCTGGCTTCTCCTATAATTTTGAAATGACGAAAATAGTAATTTTCTACTTTTTGTCCGTTCTAACGTGCTCTGCTGGTATTTTCAAAATAAGTTCGGAACTCAAATTGTATCCTGGATAACAGTTTCGATATGGATCTATAATATACCAAAGAGTTCTGGCTTCTCCTATAATTTTGAAACAAGGAAACTGGTAATTTTCAATTTTTAGTCAGTTCCAACATGCTCTGCTGGCATTTTACAAAGAGTTCTGGACTTGAATTAGGTCTTTGGATCCACACAGTGAAAAGTGAGCATATAATATGCCTCTGCCACCCCTTCGGGGATAAGGCGTGATGGATATTTATTTTTATTTTATAAAAATGGTAATTTTCTACTTTTTGTCCGTTCTAACGTGCTCTGCTGGTATTTTCAAAAGAGTTCTGGACTTGAATTGTATCTTAGATTAAAGTTTCTATACGGATCTATAAAATACTAAAGAGTTCTGGCTACTCCTATATTTTTGAAACGAGGAAATTGGTAATTATCTATTTTTCGTCAGTTCCAACATGCTCTGCTGGCATTTTACAAAGAGTTCTGGACTTGAATTAGGTCTTTGGATACTGTTCGTATATGGATCTGTAAAATACGAAAGAGTTCTGGCAATTCATATTAATGCAAAACTATAAAAATGGTAATTTTCTACTTTTTGTCCGTTCTAACGTGCTCTGCTGGTATTTTCAAAATAAGTTCGGAACTCAAATTGTATCCTGGATAACAGTTTCGATATGGATCTATAAGATACCAAAGAGTTCTGGCTTCTCCTATAATTTTGAAACAAGGAAACTGGTAATTTTCAATTTTTTGGCAGTTCCAACATGCTTTGCTGGCATTTTATAAAGAGTTCTGGGAGGCAATTCTCGTTTTCTTCGAAATAATCTCGAATTCGAGTTCACTCTTCGAATCCTTCTTCGACCATAAAATCTCGTAAATCGAGATGGTTTTTTCGAATGTCTTATTCTCACCACTATTCGAACTAAAGTTCGAGATTATTGTGTGAAATGCCATTTAAGAACCATGTCACATTGCGATGCGTTCCGTTCGACACGTTTCATCCGGTTTTAAAACGGTTACAACAAGACTACTCTTACAAAATGTTCTAAAAGTTTTTTAAGCTTATTTTACACGTTATAAACAATAATTACGTATTTTATAAAATAAAAATAAATATCTATCACGCCTTATCCCCGAAGGGGTGGCAGAGGCATATTATAAGCCCAATTTTCACCGTGTGGTTTCCTGTCCCACGTAATAGGTGGTGAGCCCATAGCCGTGTTGATATAGACAGACGCAGGTTGTGGCTACCTGCTGTTGAAATTTTCAAGCCGCCCATAAGGCCTTCAACCGGGCTTAACGACTGCCATTTTACTAGCAACCGGGACCAACGGCTTAACGTGCCTTCCGAAGCACGAAAACGCTCGCAAATGTAAATGCCACAAAGTGGTCACACATCCGAGGACCAGCCATAGTGAAAGTTGCGTAACTCAGTGATCGTTTACAGAGCACTGAGACCGCGGGGCCACGAGCGCTTCACGACGTATTTTACAGTAATTATTAAAGGAAAAAATATTGTAAACTGCATAATAAATGTTACTTTATGTCTATTTTAAAAAGTTCTTATACCGTCCCGTAAAATGAAAAATATCTGAATGTGTCACTGTCACATGTGTGTTGTCTATATTATTGAAGACTGTGTTATTTGTAATCACAAATCAAATTGCTGAAATTTCCACATTGCTGAAACATCGGCGACGACGTGTTGGAAATTGAAGCGAGTTGCAATATGTTTTGCACGTATTAAACTATTAAATCATTTCATCATCAATCATTCATATTAAACTCATTTTGATATTTATTAAATGTAAAATGTAAAATAATGCTAATTTAAGGTCGGTCACTGAAGAAATGTCCAAAGATTATAATGATTCGACTTCGAAATCTGCGTCTCGACTGCTACCAACCATTCGAAGCAACTCGAGTGGCTTCCCTTCGAGAAAAGTCGAGTTCGAGATTTGCAGAATAGCTAAACGTCAATAAAACTCGAATAAAGTTCGAATTCGAGATTTATCTCGGAATCGAGACTGTTTCGAAGGCATGAGAATTGCGGCCCGGACTTGAATAAAGACCTTGGATACTGTTCGTGTTTGAATCTGTCAAATACGAAAGAGTTCTGGCTTTTCATATTAATTCAAAACGAAAAAAATATTTTCTACTTTTTGTCCGTTCTAACGTGCTCTGCTGGCATTTTACATAGAGCTTTTGACTTAAATTAGTTCTTTGGATACTGTTCGTATATGGATCTGTAAAATACGAAAGAGTTCTGGCAATTCATATTAATTCGAAACGAGGAAAATTGTAATTTTCTACTATTCCAGATCCAACGTGCTCTGCCGATATTTTCAAAAGAGTTCTGGACTTGAATGGTATCCTAGATTAATGTTTTTATATGGGTCTATAAAACACTAAAGAGTTCTCTATAATTTAGAAATTTTTCTCCTCCTCCTCTTCTCTATAATTTAGGCTTCTCCTATAATTTAGAAATGATGATAATGGTAATTTCCTGCTTTTCGGCTGTTTTAACATGCTCTGCTGGCATTTCAAAAAGAGTTCTGGACTTGAATTGAGTCCTTTGATATAGTTTTGATACGGATCTGTAAAATACGAAAGTGTTCTGGCTTCTCCTATAATTTTGAAATGACGAAACTGGTAATTTCCTGCTTTTCGGCCGTTTTAACATGCTATGCTGGCATTTTAAAAAGAGTTCTGGACTTGAATTGAGTCCTGGGGTTTAGTTCCAATACGGTTCTGTGAAATACCGAAGAGTTCTAGCATTCAAGTTTAGTGTTATTCAAATAGTGAGAGTGGTAAGTTTTTGACTTTTTACACTTTCGCATATGATCTACTGCCACTTGAACGTGAGTTCTGGACTCGAATCGAGCCTTAGGTTAAAGTTTCGATACGGATCTGTGAAATAAGAAAGAGTTCTGACCGTTTATTAAAATTTGAAACGAAGAATCTGCTGTCTTTTGAACTTGAAAACTATTAAATATATTCCTTTGAAGTATCTGGAACTGGAGATTTCATTCGCATGTGAGAAGAACTCACTCGAATTTTTGATTTGCTGCAATATGATTTGCTACAGAAAGTTGGGAGATCATTTTGTCAATTGCCTTTTTTTTGGTAAAAACGCTAGAACTACTTCTAAAATGTATCAGGAACTGTAGAACTCAGCTGCATGCGATAAGAACTCGCATTTATTTTTGATCTGCTGGACAATGATCTGCTAAGTGATCTGTTACGGAAGTTGGCAGAGCATTTTTTCAACTGTCTTTTTTTTTGTAAAAACGCTAGAACTATTTCTAAAAAGTATCAGGAACTATAGAACTCTACTGCATGCGAGCAGAACTCTCATTTTTTTTTGATCTGCTGGACATTGTTCTGCTAAGTTCACTAACATTATGTTGTTAGTGGCTCGGGACAGTCTTTCAGGGCTGACGCATTCACGACCGCTTGCTATGATTTTTGAATTTTTGTATAGATTGATTTAATTCATGGGGTTTTTAATATTCTAAATCCAAATTTCGTGTTCATTTTGCAATCCAATATGGCCGCCGCGCCATGGATATAAAATTTCATGTTGGGTATCGTTTAAGGGGTTTTTTAGTATGCTAAGTACGAATTTCGTGTTAATTTTGCAATTCAATATGGCCGCCGAGCCATGGTTATAAAATTTCATGTTGGGTATCATATAAGGGGTTTTTTGGTATGCAGAGTACGAATTTAGTGTTAATTCTGCAATCCAATATGGCCGCTGCGCCGTGACTTTTAAATTTCATGCTGGGTATCGTATAAGGGGTTTTTTGGTATGCTGAGTACGAATTTGGTGTTAATTTTGCAATCCAATATGGCCGCCGCACCGTGGTTTTAAAATTTCATGTTGGGTATCATATAAAGGGATTTTTGGTATGCTGAGTACGAATTTCGTGTTAATTTTGCAATCCAATATGGCCGCCGCATCGTGGATATAAAATTTCATGTTGGGTATCGTATAAGGGGTTTTTTGGTATGCTGAGAACGAATTTCGTGTTAATTTTGCAATCCAATATGACCGCCGCGCCAACTGTTATAAATTTCATGTTGGGTATCGCATAAGATTGTTATGGTATGCGGAGCCACACATGTGGGATTATAACTATACTCTATACTATGTTATCCTGTGTTCAAGTTTTTTGTCATAATTAATATTTAAACTTGTTCAAAGCATAACCAATATTTTTTTTGTTGAAAACAACAGTAGCATTAAGTCCAGTTAGTCAAAAACCGAAAATATTTATCATTAACTCATTTACTACTAATAATATACGTAATATACCCGACGAACTTCGTATCTCCATAGAATTTGGTTTTTTTTTCTTAAGAGTGCTCATCGGGGCGGAGACAAATTGAACAAATTAATAATAATAATATACCCCTCGAGGACAGTCGTAATCTTTTATAGGATTAACGCAACCCTATGAGGGTATAGTAGATTCGCTTTTTGAGTCATCCACTTTCTGATATCAACAAAAAAATGTTTCAGAAAGTTATTGAAAAGCTCACATCCGCAGGGCAGCTTGTGGCGAGCTGAATGTGCGTGGCTACACATCGGTCCCGATTCCTCAGAGTTGCCCTTCTGCACCGGTTAGCATTTAATGGGCTAACGGGTGAGCAGTACGAGTGCTACTCCCGGGAGTGCAGCAAATCTCAACTTTAGCTTGCCTTAATTGGCCGGTCAGAGGGAGGGAGCCAGAGCTATATGCTCGGGGGTGGAAGTGTCATTTTCAAGGGCATAACTACGGGGAAGCCCGCTCTGGGTCTGAGCCGCGATGGTGAAACCGGCGCCGCACCGCTCGACACCCCAAGCCGCTCACACCGGTGTTGCCTCATGTCGCCTTACAGGCTTATCATGCCTATGGCGATTGTATAGGGGGGCCATCTAGTGAGTTGGCGAGTCACCGTCTGCCAAAATTAGGATAATCAGATATTAAAATGGCAGACGCCGCCTTTATCCATAGTTATAATCACCTAGTTCATCAAACCCCCAACCCAGTAGCCCATTTCTTAGTTAGCATATTTTACAATAGTTTAGCTCCCATTGAAGGTGATCCATTATCGTTCTTCTACATAAGGCGGGCGTGGACTGTCTGCAGTGGGGGTCCCACTTCCTTTTAGATTAAAATTCTCAAAGGGCCTCTGCGTGTTGGACCAGTATGTCCCCATGTAAGCCTACCAAAAACCCGGGTATCTTCATAAAAAAAGAAGATACCCGTGAAAAGAAGAAACAATAATATGAGATCACATATGTCAGCTCACCCTTGTTTGAATTCCCAGTTCCCATCCCCAGCTTCCAGTTCCCATTTCTCATACCTAGTTCTCATCGTCAATTCTCACTCCTGGTTCATGCTTCCATTCCCTTGATTTTTTTTTATAACGACACGGTGGCCATTATGGATTGTGAACACGAAATTCGTGCTCAGCATACCAAAAAGCCCCTTATACGATACCCAACATGAAATTTTATAACCACGGCGCGGCGGCCATATTGGATTGCAAAATTAACACGAAATTCGTACTCAGCATACCAAAAAACCCTTTATACGATACCCAACATGAAATTTTATAAGAATAGTTCGGCGGCCATATTGATTGCTAGAAACCCCATAATTTTATATCTACTACGCGGCAGCCATTTCGTAAACGCTTTCTCATAAAAAAAACTATCGATTCGACATTAAATGAACCTTATTTACTTCCGTGTGCGGCAATTGATGAAATCTCAGATCCTTTTTTTAAACCGGTATTTATATTATTGATTTATTATATATACATACTAGTTGACGCCCGCGGCTTCGCCCGTGTAGAGAAGTTTTCCCGTTCCTGTTTCCCATAAGAACTTGTTCCCGGGATAAAAAGTATATGTGTTATTCGATGTAAAGCTATATTATTATATTATTGTAGCTATATTATTGTAAAGTTTCATTAAAATCTATTCAGTAGTTTTTACGTGAAAGAGTAACAAACATCTCTACAAACTTTCACATTTATAATATTATTAAGATTAAGATATTATATTATAATGTTGATAGTTGATTGCGAGTACGAGTTAATAAATAAATTATAAATAACATCAGCCTTGTATACTTGTGACAACCCTACAAGCATCACTGACTAGACGTTGTCGGCATTTTTGTCAACTTCAAAGGCGTAACGCTACTGATAGGTTTACTCTTTATACTGTGATAATATTAAATAAGTACATAAATTTAAAACATCTAAACTCCGAAGCAAATATTTGTTCCGAATCTAGAAATCGGAAATACAAATATAGTTTCAATACAAATCAAATCAGACAATCTTTGGTTACGACTCGAGACTCCAGTAACGGCAATCGCATTTACTACCACTGCACCGCCGAAACAGTCTTCGTGGTAAGTCAGAAACAACATAGGAAGTAATAATCGTACAGTATAAGTAGATGGTCCTAAGGTATTTTAGATATTTTTTTTTACCTTTGCTTCTGGCCACAGTGAATAAACGCTGAGTTCAAATCTGATTTGATCGTTGCCTTTGCCTGTAGCACCGTGGGAAATATACCTGAGAAAAAAGAAATCTATATTTAATCTACCAAAGACTGTACTGAATGGGTGACATACCACGTATCCCGCTTTGTAGTGGTCGCTAAATAATAATGTTTTCACAGTGAATGTAAACAGTAAAAACTACGAATGTATGACATTGTTGTTTTAAACCACCGACGCAAAACGAGGGGCTTAAACTTATAAAGTTTGATGTCTATGTCGTTGTGTGTGTGTCTGGTACCCTTATCGAATCAAGTTGAAATTCTCCACCATATTTCATCCGTCATTTTAACTTGATTCGATACGGTTCGGGTAGTTCAGGTGGCTAGAAAATTGCCGTGGTTAGGCAAAGGTCACAGGTTCAATCCCTGTCTCGAATCGAATTGTTTTTATCCACTTTTTTAAAAATTTATAAGAAATTTAGCAAAATAATTGCTTTAAAAAATTCATCCATTCTCTGTCCTATTCTAATGTATAAGCTGTATTATTGTAGTTCCATTAAAATCCATTTAGTGTCTGCGCCGAAAGAGTAACTAACAATCTAACAATATTTTACAAGAACTATTGTAACTAACAAGTGGTTCAATAAGTCCCGAGACTAAGTACTAAAACAAGGTTTTTTTATAAAATTATTTTTTATTCATCAACGTAGTCTCCTCCAAGAGCGATACAGTCCCTCCAACGCTTTTCTAACTTTTCTATCTCATGCGTGTAGAACGATTTGTCTTTGGCTTCAAAATAAGCCTCCGTTGCTGTGATAACTTCACTATTTGAGTCAAATTTCTTACCCTGGAGCATTTTTTTGAGATCTGCAAACAGCCAGTAATCCCTGTGGGCCAAGTCTGGCGAATAAGGGGGATGAGGAAGCAATTCAAAGCCCAATTCATTAATTTTGGCCATCGTTCTCACAGACTTGTGACAAGGCGCATTGTTCTGGTGAAACACCACTTTCTTTTTGTTCATTTGAGGCCGTTTTGCCGCAATTTCAATCTTCAATCGCTCCAATAAGCACATGTAATAGTCACTATTTATATTTTGCCCCTTTTCAAGGTAATCGATGAAAAAGTACTCCATGCGCATCCCAAAATATAGACGCCTTAACCTTACCGGCCGATTTCTGAGTCTTTGGCCGCTTGGGGCGGCTTTCACCAGCCGCTCTCCACTCCGCTGACTGCCGATTGGATTCCGGAGTAAAATGGTGTATCCATGTTTCATCCATTGTCACATAACGACGTAAAAAATCCTTTATATTACGATTCATCAGTGTCAAACATCGCTCTCTTGATACGTTGTTCCTTTTGATCAGTTGCAAGCAAACGCGGCACCCACTTGGAAAAAAGCTTTTTCATGGGCAAATTTTTATGTAAAATTGTGAAAAAACTACCAGCTGAAATCTTCACTATCTCGGCTATCTCGCGCACTTTAATCTTCCGATCTTCCATTACGATTTTGAGGACTTGGTTAATATTTTGTTGAGTCACTGCTTCATTTGGACGACCTGAGCGTTCCCCATCATTTGTCCATGCGACCGCGTTTGAAGTCGGCCTACCACCGACAAATGGTTGCTTTAGAGGGAACTGATCCCGCATAACATTTTATAAGCCATTGCTGTGCTTCAACGGTATTATTTCCCATTAAAAAACAATGTTTTATCAACACGCGAAACTCGTTTTTGAAGTGAAAACTTCTTTAGCGGCGTTGGGTATAAAATCTTAAACTCGCGTCAGGACACGTGTCCTGATCGAAAAAGCGTAAGATTTTTATCATCATCATCTTTACGTCGATCCCGGTCAATTTTTGAAGGAAAAACTTCTTTTAGCGCGGTACGCATATTTTTAGATGAGATAAAATCTCTGGACTCGCGACCATAATCATCATCATCATCTAACGTTGATACCGGTCATCTACAGGTCTTATTAAATAATTGGGGATGAAGAGTAGAAGCGTGCACGTCGCCATCCCTGCCAGCTACGGCTGCAATTCTACTCCAACACGAGTGCCACCAGGGCGATTACTGCTAGGGCGTGCCCCCGAGGCGACGCGCACCAGTTCGTCCCCGCTGGTGCGAAAAGTGTGTGCCAGAGCGGCGTAGGGGACCGCCACCTTACACGCGCGGCCCGACACGGCGGGAAGTGGAGGATGGAGTGCAGGGTAGCTGCGTGGAATGTTAGGGGAGGAATGACAGAAAAGATGAATGAGTTGATGGATGTTATGAATGAGAGAAAGTTAGATGCAGTGTGCTTGACAGAGACCAAGCGCAAGGGCAGCGAAGTCTTGGAGCTCCCGGGTGGGATGCTCGCGCTTTGGTCTGGAGTACCAGAGAGCGAGCATGGCAGTCGGGGGGTTGGAATTTTGCTGTCCTCGCGATTGGCCTCCGGTATGTATGAGTACAAACTGGTAGGTCCTAGAATCCTCTGGATCCGTGTAAAACTTGGTTTGACGAAGATTTTCCTGGTAGCTGCTTACGCGCCAGTATCTTCGTCGAACGCGAGTGAGCTAGAGGACTTCTGGGAGAGTATGAGAGAAGCTCTAAATGTGATAGAAGGAAATGAAAGACTTATAGTATGTGGAGACTTGAATGGATGGGTGGGTACCGCTCGCGATGGTTTTGAGTCGGTACTCGGGAAGTATGGGGATAAAAGGGTGAACGACGCTGGCAAGCTAATACTGGCATTTTGTAAGGAAAAGGATTTGTTTGTGGCGAACACAATGTTCAACCACAAACAAATTCACATGTATACGAGGAGATGTAAGTCAAAGAGAAGCATGATAGATCTATCCCTAATGGCGAGGCGCTGAGCTGGGATCATACCACTACCTAGTCATAACTAGGATTAGGGGTCTGTTCGCGGGTTGGCGTCATCGCACCGAGTGTCCTGAACCTGAGCCGACTTATAGCATCAAAAGCTGGAAGCTGCAGGATGCATCCATTAGGGATAAATATAATGAAAGGGTAGCCGAAAAGCTTGGCGACGTCAATGTATGCAGTGAGAATGTGGAAAGTGTATGGCAGAACCTTAGGGACAGTATGATAAATGCCGCTGTGGAAGTGTGTGGAGAAACGAAAAGAGGCAGTAGTAATAAGCGTGATGCATGGTGGAATGAAGAAGTGAAAGAAGCAGTTCGAATGAAGAAGAAAGCATGGCTAGACTACTTAACCTCGCGGAATGATTTTTATATGAAAGAGAGATACAAGCTGCAAAAAATTAACACGAAGGCACTGATAGAAGAAGCTCGTGAAAGGTGCAGAATAAAAGCGGATGAAAGGTTGTCGTCCAATTTTCGGGCTAATGCCAAGCTCTTCTGGAAAGAGGTAGGCAAGACCCGAAGTTGTTCAGCAATCTGCAGTATGAATAAAGTGCTTAGTGTTAACAATGACGTCCTAACAGACCAAAGTGACGTCCTGCAGAGATGGAGTGAATATTATGGAAAGATGTATGCAAGAAAAGACAGAGATGCCACATCGGGAAGTAGAGCTCACTTCGATGCTCCGGATCCCGATGTCATTGAAGTCATTAGTATGAAAGAAATAGAACAAGCGATAAGAAGTATGAAATGTGGTAAGGCTGCGGGAAAAGACAGAGTTACTGCTGAGATGATCAAGTACGGTGGGTCGCGTGTCTGGGGCACACTATGTCTGTTATGCAACTTGTGCTGGCGGACAGGTGAGGTCCCGGATGACTGGCGAGTAGCAGTTGTAGTACCTATTTACAAAGGGAAAGGCTCGCGCCTAAACTGCTCCAGCTACAGGGCGATCAGCTTGGTCAGCTTAGCTAGTAAGGTGTATGCAAAGGTTATAACGGCACGAATGCAAGAAAAGTCTGAAAGGTATTTATGGGAGGCTCAATGCGGATTCCGACGTGGAAGAGGTTGCATGGATCAAGTGTTTTCTCTCCGCATGATCGCGGAAAAGTTTCTGGCTCTTAGCCAGAAGGTTTTCTGCGCTTTTGTGGATCTAGAGAAAGCATTTGATAACGTTGTGAGAGAAACGCTGTGGGACTTGCTGCCAGGATATGGTGTGGACGGCTCGCTACTGCGGGCAATACAGTCGCTTTATAGGGACTGTAAGGCTTGCGTGCGAGTAGGGGGGGATGTGTCACCTCTTTTTGATGTCTGTACAGGCGTCAAACACGCTGATGATGCGGTGCTCATGGCCTCGTCAGAAGCCGACTTACAGGCATTAGTCACTAATATGAAAGAGGGGTGTGAAAGTAAGGGTCTCCGCTTGAATGCAAGTAAAACTAAGGTTCTAGTATTTGAAAGAGGTGACGTAAGAACTAAATGCGAGATTAGAGTAAACCAGGAACGTTTAGAGCAAGTGAATGAAATTGTGTATTTAGGAAGTATGTTTAGCGCGGATGGAAGATGTGATTCGGATGTAGAACGGCGAGTAGCTGCCGGAAACAAAGTTAACGGTGCTTTGTCCCAGTTAGTAAAGCGACAAAGCATCGTAAAAGAAGCACGACTGGCGATTCATAACGCAGTGCTAGTGCCAACTTTGCTTTACGGTAGTGAAACCTGGGTATGTCAGCAGATGCATGAAAGTAAATTGAATGCTGTGGAGATGCGATCACTTCGAAAATTGTGCGGCGTTACCTTGGCCGACCGAATACGTAACGAAGTGCAAATGGCGCAATATGGCAGGTTTGAATGAAAGTGTCAGCGTTAAGCTGGAAAAAGGCGTGCTCCGTTGGTTTGGACACGTCCAACGAATGAGTGAGGAACGATTGACGAAGAATATATATTGTTCAAAAGTAGAGGGTAGAAGGAGTCAGGGAAGGCCGAGACTTACATATGAAGACCACGTGAGCAGATTGCTCAAAAACGGAAAGGTCAAAAGTACTCGGATACCCAGACGTGCGTGTATGAAGCGATTGATGAATCTCGAAGAAGCGAAAGAAGTATGCATGGATCGCGAAGCCTGGCGATCCGTCCTCTCTGACTACCCCGTCAGGGATACAGCGTGAAGATAGTTATAGTTATAGTTATTAAATAATGCTGTGTAATCAATTAGGACTCTTTCAGTGTAGAATTATTTTTTATCATCATCATCTTTACGTCGATCCCGGTCAATTTTTGAAGGAAAAACTTCTTTTAGCGCGGTACGCATATTTTTAGATGAGATAAAATCTCTGGACTCGCGACCATAATCATCATCATCATCATCAAACGTTGATTCCGGTCATCTACAGGTCTTATTAAATAATGCTGTGTAATCAATTAGGACTCTTTCAGTGTAGAATTATTTTTTATCATCATCATCTTTACGTCGATCCCGGTCAATTTTTGAAGGAAAAACTTCTTTTAGCGCGGTACGCATATTTTTAGATGAGATAAAATCTCTGGACTCGCGACCATAATCATCATCATCATCATCTAACGTTGATTCCGGTCATCTACAGGTCTTATTAAATAATGCTGTGTAATCAATTAGGACTCTTTCAGTGTAGAATTATTTTTTATCATCATCATCTTTACGTCGATCCCGGTCAATTTTTGAAGGAAAAACTTCTTTTAGCGCGGTACGCATATTTTTAGATGAGATAAAATCTCTGGACTCGCGACCATAATCATCATCATCATCAAACGTTGATTCCGGTCATCTACAGGTCTTATTAAATAATGCTGTGTAATCAATTAGGACTCTTTCAGTGTAGAATTATTTTTTATCATCATCATCTTTACGTCGATCCCGGTCAATTTTTGAAGGAAAAACTTCTTTTAGCGCGGTACGCATATTTTTAGATGAGATAAAATCTCTGGACTCGCTACCATAATCATCATCATCATCTAACGTTGATTCCGGTCATCTACAGGTCTTATTAAATTATGCTGTGTAATCAATTAGGACTCTTTCAGTGTAGATTTATTTTTCATCATCATCATCTTTACGTCGATCCCGGTCAATTTTTGAAAGAAAAACTTCTTTTAGCGCGGTACGCAATTTTTTAGATGAGATAAATTTGGACTCGCTACTCCCCGTTTTTTGAAGTGAAAACTTCTTTAGCGGCGTTGAGCACTTTTTCTGTAATGGGTATAAAATCTTAAACTCGCGTCAGGACACGTGACCTGATCGAAAAAGCGTAAGACGGATGGAGTTTTTAAGTGAAAACGCCTCTTAGCGTGGTACACATATTTTTAGAGGAGATAAAATCTCTGGATTTGCGACTATAATCATCATCATCATCTAATGTTGAACCCGGTCATCTACAGGTCTTATTAAATAATATTGTGTAATCAATTAAGACTCTTTCAGAGTAGAATTTTTTTTCATCATCATCATTAACGTCCATACCGGTCAATTTTTGAAGTGAATATTCTTTTAGCGCGGTACGCTTATTTTTAGATGAGATAAAATCTCTGGACTCGCGACCATTATCATCATCATCATCTAACGTTGATTCCGGTCATCTACAGGTCTTATTAAATAATGCTGTGTAATCAATTAGGAGTCTTTCAGTGTAGATTTATTTTTCATCATCATCATCATTAACGTCGATCCCGGTCAATTTTTGTAGGAAAAACTTCTTTTAGCGCGGTACGCAATTTTTTAGATGAGATAAATCTCTGGACTCGCTACACCCCGTTACGATACGCAGCTATAGTGTGTGCATATATGCATGTACCAACGCGTCTAGATAAATAAATTATTAATAAATTGAGTTTTCACTTCTGTCGGCACTCCCGGAGTGGTTAGGTTAGGTTTTTTATAAAGGCAAAGGTATTCAGTAGGGCGTGATGTTTAAAATATTTGAATATCGAACTGTGTGGTGCGTTTAGTTTTAATCAAGAAAGTTTCAAATTGGAATGAACAATGATTTTTAATACATCAAACAAAATCAATAATATTATCGATTTAACCATAATTTCGTAGTGTTTTGCTTTTTGTAAATTATTTACGATGAATGTGTTTTTTAAAGCAAGACTAAGATTATTTTATGAATCACAACCAAGGTTTTAATGTGACGTGTAGCGTTTTTGTGGATTTTATTGGAAAGAAAATATTTCTTCTTAAGTGTACTATTATATCTGTCATCCAATATTTACATCGAAAGACTTTTTATTACTGAAACAAAAACTCTAAATGAGCGTTGGTCTGTCTGAAATAATTTCTGATATGAAACCATTGAGTTTAGTATTATAACTCAATGTATGAAACGCATTTATAATTGTTACAGAATTCGGTAAATGCACCTACTTTCGTTCATATTTTCAGTTTAATATTTAGCTAACTATTTATTTTAAATGATCTTATCTTTTTCTTCATCAGCGTCTTCCCACTGGCTTCGAAACTGCACCTGGATTTAGAGCATTCATGTTTTGGATTGGTATTTCTGACATTTTTTGTAAGAATTGTACGCTGTTCTCCCAATCCAACCCTGTAATGGCGCTTGCGCTTTAGGCTCGTTGGTTCGTTTCATCTAGAAAACGTTAACGTGGGCCCTTTAGATCTTCCCTTATTTTATAATTATTTTTAAACGGAAGGGGTAAAAGCCAAGAATGAATAACTTTTAAATTGCTAGTATTTATAAAAAAAATCTTAAAAAAAATACAACATTTTTCATCATTAACTCAATTCTTAACTTGACAATTAATCCAGTGTAATTTCATCAAAATACATAGAGGTCGTTTAGTAAGAATGTTAGGTATTAAAAAAATAAAACAACGTGTTTAAGTATGCATTGTATTTTTTTTGGTACATTTCAGAACGTTTTTGAAGTGAAAACTTCTTTAGCGGCGTTGAGCACTTTTTCTGTAATGGGTATAAAATCTTAAACTCGCGTCAGGACACGTGACCTGATCGAAAAAGCGTAAGATTTTTTTATCATCATCATCTTTACGTCGATCCCGGTCAATTTTTGAAGGAAAAACTTCTTTTAGCGCGGTACGCATATTTTTAGATGAGATAAAATCTCTGGACTCGCGACCATAATCATCATCATCATCTAACGTTGATTCCGGTCATCTACAGGTCTTATTAAATAATGCTGTGTAATCAATTAGGACTCTTTCAGTGTAGAATTATTTTTTATCATCATCATCTTTACGTCGATCCCGGTCAATTTTTGAAGGAAAAACTTCTTTTAGCGCGGTACGCATATTTTTAGATGAGATAAAATCTCTGGACTCGCGACCATAATCATCATCATCATCAAACGTTGATTCCGGTCATCTACAGGTCTTATTAAATAATGCTGTGTAATCAATTAGGACTCTTTCAGTGTAGAATTATTTTTTATCATCATCATCTTTACGTCGATCCCGGTCAATTTTTGAAGGAAAAACTTCTTTTAGCGCGGTACGCATATTTTTAGATGAGATAAAACCTCTGGACTCGCGACCATAATCATCATCATCATCATCTAACGTTGATTCCGGTCATCTACAGGTCTTATTAAATAATGCTGTGTAATCAATTAGGACTCTTTCAGTGTAGAATTATTTTTTATCATCATCATCTTTAGATCCCGGTCAATTTTTGAAGGAAAAACTTCTTTTAGCGCGGTACGCATATTTTTAGATGAGATAAATCTCTGGACTCGCTACCATAATCATCATCATCATCTAACGTTGATTCCGGTCATCTACAGGTCTTATTAAATAATGCTGTGTAATCAATTAGGACTCTTTCAGTGTAGATTTATTTTTCATCATCATCATCTTTACGTCGATCCCGGTCAATTTTTGAAGGAAAAACTTCTTTTAGCGCGGTACGCAATTTTTTAGATGAGATAAATTTGGACTCGCTACTCCCCGTTACGATACGCAGCTATAGTGTGTGCATATATGCATGTACCAACGCGACTAGATAAATAAATTATTAATAAATTGAGTTTTCACTTCTGTCGGCACTCCCGGTAACCACTCCGGGAGTGCCGACAGAAGTGAAAACTCAATTTATTATATAATAAGGTTATAATAAGGTTTTTTCCATTGTATCGAAACTACAAGCGTAGCGTCACTTAAATGTCTACAAAATCAATATTTTAGTGTTCCATTTTTTTAAAATTGTCACATTTTTTTTTGAAGGCCAGTACTTTTTAAAGATCAAAAGAGTTTTTAATATATACGCCATTTCCAAGTTAGTCTCGGGACTTATTGAACGATCTAGTACTATATAATATTAGTTAGTAGGGTTAAATACTCAAAACTAATAACGTTGGTTCGTTACCTATAAAATCTTACCTACATTCCTATATTAAAACGATAAAACGGCTTAAATTAGGTACCTATACATATTTTAAACAACATTTGAAAGATAAAGAGATTGCCGTCTGTTATTTTTAAGAGATACTTAACGTAACTAACATAATGTTATATAAATATAAAATATATTTTATTTTTCTATCCTATCTTTATTTTTACTAGGCATAAATAAATAAATTAATAACGTTGGGACAACTACTATTATAACTAGATAACTTATAAACATACTTATATATTTCGAAATACATACTTATTTTAGATAAATAACTGGGTGTTATTTATACAATATAATACAAAGAATAAACCACCATGCTCATCACACAAAGTCTTATCCTGGTTGGGAATCAAACCCATGACCTCTTGCGTAGCAGTCGGATACACTCCCACCGCGCCACAGAGGCAGTAAATCATCAGAGTCGATGACCAGCATTTGGTGGTTAAAACAACCGTAACTCACAAAATATTTAAAAGTTGTTTACTTAGCTCCAAGTTTCTTTGCTGTGTTTACAAGACCAACTGAGATACACGGCCGTGCCAGAGCAGTGCTCAGGTAATACCGGCTTTCATACACTAGGCCCATTTGAATTGCAGATAGCATATAGTTGCTAACGAACTCCTTGCGTAAATCTTCCACGATTACCTGCAAAGAGTAGATAGAATTAACTATGATATGATAATATGTATATATTATGAATGGACAGGGGCATACTAACTAAACGCCCTCTATTCAACGTATGCATTTTAGTCCTATGTAACATGATGAGGCTATTGCCGTTTTGAAATTGACAGGCGCTGGTTGTGGCGTCCTGCTGTTGAAATTTTTCAAACCACCCATTACGCCTTGAACATCTAGTCTCGTTAAGAGAACGTCGTTTAAATTGCGGCTGCGACTGATCTCACATGAACACAATCAATGAGATCACTCACAATCACTAACTCATTATCAACATGTTAGAGGGGCGTTTCACAAAGGAAAAAGGCTAAACATTTTTTGGTTAATGTGTTATTATTGGAAAAGCTAGCATAGCTTTCCTGTTGCGCACCCATGAGGAACTATGTTTTTTTTTAATTCTTTTTTGATTTCTAGTTGTTTTAAAATTTAAATCGCTTGGCTCAGCAGCACACTTCAAGCCTATATTACCCCATGCCGCTTTGAGCGCTCTTGCCGACCACTACGGGACCATTTCCCGTCCCCTGCCTCCATTTACCCCCGATCGAAAATCCCCCTTGCTAAAAGTTTTTGGCTATATCAAGGATTGTCCATGCCAAATTGCATGCAAATCCTATGAAAAATGCGACCTGTAGACTGAATGGACGGACGAACGGTCGGACATCCATAGCATTTTTCCCGTACCAGTTGACTTAAAACGGAGACTTTCGTCGGCTCGCTTCGCTCGCCTTCTCAGTCAATAAAGCTGAAGGGTTTGTTTGTTTGGTTGAACGTGCTAATCTCAGGAACTACTGGTCGGATTTGAAAAATATTTTTTTGTGTTGGATAGTCTATTTATCGAGGAAGGCTATATAACATAACGCTACTACACAGGAGAGCGGAGCTCTATCATAAATGTCAACAAATCGGGCAAATTTTCATATATTTTTGTAAAAGTATTAAGCAACGGGATTAAATGGATGTGACGGGGATTCAAATTACGTCACGGACGAAGCCGCGGTGGTCAGCTAGTGATAGATATAGCACTTACATCTTTAGCTCCTATTCCCATGGCTTTCTCCGTTGCTTTCTTAAAGTCTTCATTCTGACCAACATCGGCCATGAAACACACAACATCGTAGTCTTTTTGGATCAACCTACAAAAATATTGGTATTCAGTTTAATCGAGATATTTGTGTGAGTTTCGATTGCTCCGCCACGGTGCCAATCAAAAAAAGCACTCCGTCAAAAATTTGTCGAAATTTGTCAAAACCGAATGGAACAAACCAAAAATTTGTCAAAGTAGAAATAAAGAAGATATTAGGGTTTAAAGTTGTCCGCGCGAACGAAACGTGGAGGATTGCGCGGCCATAGAGATCTCAGCAACTACATGTGTTAGAGATCTAATTCTTTTTGTCAATAAAAGATTGAATTTGTCAAAAAATGTTGAAAAATGAAGTATAAGCTCTAGAGCAATATTTTACGAAATATTCGCCTTTGAAGTTATGGCCGCGCAATCCTCCACTCGTTGTTTCTTAAATGTTGATTATTTGTTAAACCTTACGATTTCTTATAGTAAAATTAACACAAGAAGAAAGACCTTAATTTGTCGAAACTAATGAAAGCAATAAATGCTACTAAAGTTTAGTTAAACAGGAGATATCGTTCCAAAACTAAAAGTCCGTGACCGCGCGAACGAAACGCTACTTTGTAGGCTCATATCTCACTACCTATAATTGCTAGGATTTTGGTGTGAACTTCCATTTATTCGGCATATTAACCTCATTGTAATGACGTATTGTTTTACATTTTCAATAATAACACTTGTACTATTCCACAACATTTACTTGATAAACCTAACCGGTTTCGCCTCACGGCATTCTCAAAGGCACACAATATGACAACTCCTTTATCAAGCAAATGTTGTGGAATAGTACAAGTGTTATTATTGAAAATGTGTAGCAAGTTCCACCCAACACCAAGTTTTACCCTCAAAACAGTTTAAAACTGGAGTTAAATCAAAAATAATCATGTCTCATATGATGTTCTACCAGGGTGACAATAATTTCAATATAATTTGGACATACACCTTTTCTACTACACTAAATGCATCTATTAGGAATAATTAATTTATATCATAACTAAAAGTAAAATCTTCAGCTTGTAAACTTTTTGTTTTGTTGTAATTTGATAGTCATGGATTTTTATGGAATGAGTTAAAACAATCTTCATAATAAGTAACCTGAGGCTATCTATGTGGATACTGCAGACCCAGGTCAATTAGCAGCAGTTTTCGCTTACCATCCTATATCATAGAGTTAGAACACATACAAATGCAATAAGCGTAAGCAAATGGCGCCACTAAGATATTGTATCATATTACCAAAGCTGCTAACTGAGTTAGGGACGTTGCATGCCACACCATCATGATGACGAGCTTCAGTGTGTCGCACAAGCATGCAATCAAACTATGGTGAGTCGCAGTAGTTTAGTCACACTAGCAATAAATGCACTTCCATTTGTCGAGCTCACATTACACTCTAAATATAAAAATGTCTTTATTTTGCATAGACCATTTTAAAGGCGCTTACAAAATGTCATACACTAAAACTAAGGATAAATTAAATATTTTTAAAGTGACCACCGGTTCGGAACGCGGCCCACCTGAGAAGAACCGTCTTATTGTATCTATGTATATACTAGCTGACTCGTTCAACTTCATAAGAGGCAGAGAGAGAAAAAGAGTGGGGCGTAAGAATTTAAATTACAATTCTAAAGGAGCCGAAACTTAGATATGGGTTATATATATGTATAAATGTCACATCAAAAAAAGTTAAAAAATTATTGTTCAATAATAAAATAATACATTTGGGGTGGACCCACCCTACCCTTATCACTAAGGGGTATAAAAATAGATAAATATAGACAAAAATGCAGAAAGTGAAATGGGCGCGTATTGTATGTCTTTGCCTACCCCTTTGGGGCCATAGGCTAGATTTATAGGTAATTTTTGAAATTAATTTATAATTATACATTTTTTTAAATAGTTGCAATGATTTTTAATTCATCACATGGTGATTGTTAACTGTACGTTGACGACGAGCAGCGCCCGCTTTGGTCATTATTCATCATATTATTGTGATATATGTTCCGTTAGTCACTACATTTACAGTTCCATAAAAATTGTTTAGTACCATGTCGTTCTGCACGTTTTCGCCGCGCGCGTTATATAAAATTTGACATTTCTTTGCCGCGCTTTCTAAAACAGACAATGACTGGTTCGACGCCAATGTTCGATGATTTGCCGTGCAAGTCGATACGGCGCTTTACACTACTACTAGTAGTAACGTAATATTTATCATGTATTAATTTTATTCTTTCACCGAGTATTATATATTTCGGTTCTGTTACAAACGCCATGACCACGAACCTACTAAAGCTCGCATTTATTTTATTTGTTGATTTTTTTATATTATTCTTGATTTTTACAATTTTTACATTATTACATTTTTAATGTTAATGATGAATTAACAATGATGATGATGAAAATATTAAGTATTTTTAATCGTATTTTTATTTTCAGATCGATCTAGATGTTATTCAATTTCATAACTGTGCTCCAGTTATTAAATGTAAATGTATTCCCAAATAAAATTAAATTATTGTCACCCTGGTAGAACATCATATGAGACATCATTATTTTTGATTTAACACGAGTTGTAAACTGTTTTGAGGGTAAAACAATACGTCATTATAATAAGGTTAATATGCTGAATAAATGGAAGTTCACGCCAAAATCCTAGCAATTATAGGTAGTGAGATATGAGCCTACAAAGTAACGTTTCGTTCTCGCGGCCACGGACTTTTTGTTTTGTACCGATATCTCCTATTTAACTAAACTTTAGTAGTATTTATTGCTTTCATTAGTTTCGACAAATTAAGATCCTTCTTCTTGTGTTAATTTTACTAAAAGAAATCGTATCGTATAAGTAATAATTAACATTAAAGAAACAACAAGTGGAGGATTGCGCGGCAATAACTTCAAAGGCGAATATTTCGTTATATATTGCTCTAGAGCTTATACTTCTTCTTTCGACAATTTTTGACAAATTCAATCTTTAATTGACAAAAATAATTAGATCTCTTACCCATGTAGTTGCTGAGATCTCTATGGCCGCGCAATCCTCTACGTTTCGTTCGCGCGGCCAACTTTAAACCCCAATATCTTCTTTATTTCTACTTTGACAAATTTTTGGTTTGTTGCATTCGGTTTTGACAAATTTCGACAAATTTGTGACGGAGTGCTGTTTTTGATTGGACACCGTGGCGGAGCAATCGAAACGCACACAGATATTTTTAATAGAACACACGTACCTGGTTGGTAGGCAAATTTATTAGTACAAAAAGAATTTACCATTTTAATATGCAACTAGTGTCGAGACCGCCTGAGTAGGCCAGAATCACTAGATCTTTAGCCATTATGCAGTTCAAGGGATAGCAAGCACACGGCAGTCTGTGAGACACTACAGCGAAGATTATTAAAACTTTTTAATAAGTACTGTGTCACTCAATCCTGATAACCTTGGGGTTAAAAAAACATGATTGGAGCATGATTTTTTTAACATCATCATTTAGGTACATATTGTAGTTAAATAGATAATAATATGGCAATAAATATTTTTTGTAGGTTTGAATAAATAAAATACTTATGTAAAAAACAAGTTCTGTCAATTATCCGCAGTTGGAATAGCATCAGCCTTGCTCATCAGACAACAACGCGGTAGAGTTCCATGCGCTTTTACTGACCATAATCACGTGTATGACTTGCCTGCAGCGTAGTATTTACCGCAATTATATACACGTGGCCTCTTCATTCCCACGCCCATGCAGGTAGTCGAGAGGTTAGAGGTAGGCATAGAGGTTTTTGCAGGTGTCGGAATGTGCCTCCTCAAATTATGCAGTAGACGTAAAAGTGACACCATCACCTCCATGTGATTATATGTCAATACCTACTTCGGAAATGCGACTTTAATCAGGTCGTCGCCATCGAGTAGGTACGAGTCCTATGTTGATTTCATTTAGGGGTTTGATGCCGATGACGCTCTTAATTACAAACTTAATTAATATTAAAAAAATAAATAATTATTTATTTATTTAAATAGTTATTTACTTATTTATTTTTATTATTTATCAAAACGAATTTACGTATGTATGTATCCACAGTGCGTGTTTACATTTAAATTTCAAAAAAAAATCATTTTCTTAGCAAAAATAAAATGCTGAGCGCCCGACCGCGCATCGCGTCTAAAGTGTATCTCTTTCACACTTTTTGATACTTACCTAAAATATGAGACACCATCCTTTTTTGTCACGTATCTGCTGTTATTTGGGCAGGAAACAACCGAACACTTTGGCATCACGGACGTTGTACGAGGATTGCGGTCGCCTTACAACTAAACAAAAACTCTGCGCACTTCGCAGCGTGCGCCGAGTTTCGGCGCGGACATTTTATTTGTCTGATTGTGACTCTATAGTATTGTAACTCAATGCATCCAACTTAATGTTTAGCCAAACTAGCAGCGATCACATGGCACGGTTATAATATAACGGTTTTGTAATGTTATCAAAATTGTAGCTCTTTCAGGTACTAAGTAACTAGTTTGAATGAATGGTATCTGTACATACTTCTAAGTTGATTGTCTACGGCTATCTTGCACATTTATTTCCTTTAGTACCTACTTACCATTATATCAACATAATACACTACCACAAATGGAAAAGAGAGATTGAGTTAGTAGTATCACAGATAATATAATATAATTCTTATACAGTTGCACGAAAAGGAACGAAAAATGGTCACGGCCTTAACTTTCCAAGCAGGCAGGCAGTACGGGAGTTTGTATATAGATGGCGACAATGTTTTGGCAAACTATTCTTATTATTTACTACACTACACTAGATGTCACTATAAACAGAAATACTCTGCCGTATGCCTTGTCTAGCTAATTGACGTTATCAATTTTCTGTACGGGCATGATAAAGGTCATGTTATAAAGCAACAAATAAGGGTTTTACTTATTTGGATATTTTATCTATAGGTACTAATATTAAAAAACTAGAGTTCGTTCATTCAGTGTTTTTTTAGTTACGTAGGTACTTGTAAGTGACCATTTGTAATTTCCATGCATGGAGATCGTTTGTAGAGGACACTGGAAGGTGGCCATAGGAACTTCTAAAATAAACATTATAAACCCATTCCAGGGTTCATGAATGTTCAGGGGCCAGGATCCAAGTTCGAGGACGTAGAGCCCATATTCCCGACCCGGGGTCTGGGATCCCGAATTCCGGCTCCTGTGTCTTAGATCGAGAGTCCAAGGTCAGCTACTCCAGATCCTCTGTTTAGAGTCAAGGGTTGGGTTCTCCACCGAGGGTATGCAGTAGAGGCTCTAGAGACCTCACAGTATAGGGGCTAGGATAAAAGGTTAAGGGCCTAGGGATCATGATCCTGTTCCCGAGATCCGGAGTCCAGGGTCCTGAGTCAAGATTCCAGGATCTTAGATCCGAAGTCCAGGCTTCTGGGCTAGAATCTGAGTTTGTAGGCTTAGAGCCGGTAGGGCCCCGAGGCCTTAGATCCTGAGGTCAAGGTCAACTCTCTAGAGTCAATGGATGTCTATAGCCCCTGGCTCCGGGGTAGCTAAGTCTATGGTCGAGATCTCGGGGTTTACGTTGTAAGATATACCTATTGTCTACAGTGCAGGCTACAGAGACCGAAACCAGGGGTCAAATAAACCCTTAAGTTCTATAATATGTATAAGTAGATAATCTATTGTATCAGGCCTCCGAACGTGAAATTTATAATTAATGAAAGCAAAATAAAAGAAAGTACCTAGATAGATTATGATTATCTTAATGTTAATAATATTATAAATGTGAAAGTTTGTATGGATGTTTGTTACTCTTTCACGTAAAAATTACTGAACGGATTTTAATGAAACTTTACAATGTGGCTTATACATAAGAATAACACATAGGCTACTTTTTATCCCAGGAACAAGTTCCTGTGGGAAACGGGAACGGGAAAACTTCTCTACGCGGGCGAAGCCGCGGACGTTAACTAGTTTAATATAAATATTATAAGATAAATATTATAAATTTAAAAGATTTGATGAATGTTTGTTACTCTTTCACGTAAAAAGTACTGAATGGATTTACAACATATAGGCTACTTTTTTAAATGGGAACAAGTTCCCATCACGCGAGCGGAGCCGCGGCCTTCAACTAGCTTTTTTATATTTTTAACTTGTCAAAGCGCAATGTATCATCGTATTATACGATGCAGCGATATTTTGACGTAAGAGTAGTGCCGGCGCGGCAGTCATACCACTTTGAACCTTATTAGCAGGTTGACAGAGACCGACAGTTATTACGCGCTTCTATTTTGAACTTTATTTTAAGTGAAATATCGTTTACTTTGGCGGATCGGATCACTGGATTTGTTTTGATTACAATTTAGATGCCACATCGCGTTTGATATCAAATAAAACGATTTAATTTCTGCAATCAAAAAAGAAATGTGGGCCAGAAAGGCAGTGATAGTCAGTTTTTTTTAATGAAACTGCTCAATCTGGTACGTAATAAATACTATATTTAGTAAATTTCTATAAAACAAAAAAAAAGTATTATTTTTTCGGTGTTTTGTATTCACAATTGTTAATATTTATTTTAAAATGCAAAAACAAAAATCACAACAATGAGGATTCGATTTTGGGACTCTATACTTAGGAAAAATACTAAAACAAACAATACATCTATTTCTCGCCATTAACCACCAGACCACAAACATGGTTACGAAATGTGATGAATTTATCTACTGCTTGATTATTGCAGAGCAATCCTCGTCGCCGATATCACAATATTTTTACAAATAAGTCCACTCAAACGTTCACTATCCGTTCGCGCTGCCAGAGCAGCGCATTTTTTGTAATTAACCTATGACCTAATTAACTAAAATCGTGATATCTTGGAAACTATAATATCTAGACAAAAAATTTTAACTACTGAAAAATCGTTAAATATATAAAGATAAAACTTATAGCTATAATAATTTGGAATTTTAATCATAATTAACTGATATATTGGTATAAACACGAAAAAGTCGGTAAAAAAATAAATAAACGTTATTTTTCAAAAATTTGCCACTCACACGAAAAACTAATATAAAACACTATTATTTTTTTTACATAATTAAATTCTTGGAATTATAACGATTAAAACGATATATGACACTAATAACTTATAATTATTCTAAAAAAAACTAAAAATTTGTTAACCCATTAAATAATAACGCAAAACTAAAAAAATGGCGGGAAAATGGCCGCCGGCAATGTTTATACCGCATTTACTTTGAATTTTGATATTGTGACATATAGGTATTAAACCTCTAATACACGGGCTTTTTATCCACGATTCTAATGGTATAAAATTCATTCATTAAAACCACAGACAACATTTTTTTAAAAATTTTTGAAATGAGGTCAGTTCTAAAAAAGAAAAGGCAAAAAAAGTCAGCTGCTTTAGCAGCTTGAACGTTTGAGTAGTTAAGGTGCGTACAAATTAACCGCGGCAGCCGCGCGAGCCAATGTTCGACCAGAGTTGACGTTCATCGGCGCGCGAGCCAATATGTAGAAATAAAATTTCGTAGAACACGGCTGCCTCGCGCGGCAGGCGATCCAGTTCGAACACCCCGCGGCGGCAGGCCGCAATTCTCATGCATTCGAAACAGTCTCGATTTCGAGATAAATTTCGAATTCGAACTTTATTCGTATTAGTTTTATTGACGTTTAGCTATTCTGCAAATCTCGAACTCGACTTTTCTCGAAGGGAAGCCACTCGAGTTGCTTCGAATGGTTGGTAGCAGTCGAGACGCAGATTTCGAAGTCGAATCACTATAATCTTTGGACATTTCTTAAGTGACCGACCCTAAATTAGCATTATATTACATTTTACATTTAATAAATATCAAAATGATGGATAAATTAATAGTTTAATACGTGCAAAACATATTGCAACTCGCTTCAATTTCAAACACGTCGTCGCCGGTGTTTCAGCAATATGGAAATTTCAGCAATTTGATTTGTGATTACAAATAACACAGTCTTCAATAATATAGACAACACACAGTGACAGTGACACATTTAGATATTTTTCAATTTACGGGACGGCTTAAGCAATTTTTAAAAATACATTTGTAACATTTATTATTAGTCCAGTCATTACGTCGGAAAAATCGAGTTGGAAATGCAAATGAACCGAGAAAGCCAAATTTTGGATATTACGTGGGGGGAGGCTAGAAAAGCTTAAGTTCAAATTGTCGACCAAAATAACCTGATGGGTTTTCCGCCATCTTGAAAAAAGTTATATTCAGTTTTACATCATAACTCGGTTACCCGTTGAGATACGAAAAATTTCTTTATTTTTAATTTTTTTTTTAATTTTTACAATTTTTTTTTTCTTTTTCAAGATGGCGGAAAACCCATCGGGTAATTTTGGTCGACAATTTGAACTTAAGCTTTTCTAGAACGTTATATCCAAGATTTGGCTTTCTCGGTTCATTTGCATTTCCAAATGTATATATAATGGACTATATATATAAGTTTACAATATTTGTTCCTTTAATAATTACTACTACATACGTAATTATTGTTTATAACGTGTAAAATAAGCTTAAAAAGCTTTTAGAACATTTTGTAAGAGTAGTCTTGTTGTAACCGTTTTAAAACCGGATGAAAAGTGTCGAACGGAACGCATCGTAATGTGACATGGTTCTTAAATGGCAACATTTCACACAATAATCTCGAACTTTAGTTCGAATAGTGGTGAGAATAAGACATTCGAAAAAACCATCTCGATTTACGAGATTTTATGGTCGAAAAAGGATTCGAAGAGTGAACTCGAATTCGAGATTATTTCGAAGAAAACGAGAATTGCCTTTTTTTTCGTTATTCTGGACTTTTAATTATTCTGGACTTTTCTCTTCTATATGACGCCAAAAGTGTAGTAAATTTCCTTTTTAAGTCAGGAATAGGTATATCCATTTTTTTACTTATTTGTACCCACGCATCATGCCTCAACGATTTATTGTGGTAGTGTGAGGATTTGCTATTACACAACAAGTCATTAGCGCCATACAATTGAATTATTAGACGGCACTTTTCGTTGTCTATTTTTCGGAATCCGCCGCGCGAGCCAATTCACCAACGACCGTCCCAACTGCGCGCGCGCGAGCGTCTGAAGCTCCTTTGATACGGTCTCAAAAACCAACAGCGAACGGTTCGCCCCGCGGCACGTTCGAGCGCGGCAATGCTCGAGTCGCCGCGCGAGACGACCCCGTCTACATAGTGCGCAGCCGCCGCGCGCGCCAATGTTCGATGGTTTGCCGCGGTTAATTTGTATGCACCTTTATTCTAGCGTGCATCGCTGTGACGTGCTCGACCGAAAGAGATAGAATGCTCTTTTATTTTTACAGGTACTATTGGCATAGAGAGACGAATCTTGGTGGAGAACTGTTCAACTTATTACGTCGCCATCTATTATTATAAATGAACAGTATCGAGAACCAATTATTCACGCAATCTACATTAATTGTATTATTAACGAGTTTAGTATGTTAATATCACAGATTATAATATGGTTTTTATTTTAGAAATCAATTACCGGACTTTAAACAGCTAAATAAGATTTTTATTTTATGTAATCTTAAATTTGATACCATTACTGCCATCTAGGGATAATTTAATATTATTAAAAATATTTTGTTCGCATTGGTACCCCCTGGTAGTATCACAGATAATATAATAATCTATATTTTAACAATAGGAAGGTAAGTAGGTAGGTACGTTGTAGTCCAAACGTTGCAAAAACGGCTAATCGCTAACCTTCATCAAACTATGCACCAATTTAAAATAAAGCATGTGGTTACTTCTATAATCTATTTTTTTATACTGCTGAGTATACAGTCCACCTGGTATGTGATTAACAAAGGTTACATTCGCGCTATCGAGTCGACCCTGTTGCTGTGTTGAAACGGTTAGCACAGGCTGAGGTAATCTACTGTTAAGTCATTTTTAAACCAATCCTCAAGGCCTTCAACTCTGCTGAACGGCAATCGGGAATAACTGCTTGTGTGGCTTTCGAATCTCGACTACGCTCTTAAATGGTAATGCTGTAAGATAATAAAAAAAAGATGGGTAACCGTTTGTAAACGGTTACCTAAGCTGTCTGAAACTGTCAACTAAGCTGTTACGTTTGCCAGCTAAATCGGCCCCCGCCCCAGCAGCAGTGAAGGCTCTTCCAGCCCGACCCTGTGTGGTGGCTTACCCCGCGCCTGATCGTTCAACCGAGTTCACAACGGCGTCCGCGACTAAACAGGCACTTATGAAAGCTATCAAGCCCAGTGACGATGGCTTCCAAATTGTAGGCATTAAAAAAACCGCGAAATCGGGTGTAGTACTTCGTGTTGCGAGCGAAAGCCAACTCAAGAAGTTGGAGTCAGTGGACGCAATCAAATCGGCGGGCTTGCGCTTAGAAAAACCCAAGGGTCATAAACCGCGAATCGTAGTTAAAGATGTTCCTGGGTCTATGGAAGACCATATATATGGAAGGCGATATAAGGCTCTAATAATAGAGCCTTATATCGCCAAAACATTAAGGACGAATTAAAAATTAGCGAGTAGGACTTTATTATGAATTCCAAAATTCGTTCGTCGTTCGTGGGTGGGTTTGGAGCTGGAGCCAGATCCGGAATCATTTGGTGGCCACGAAGGATAAATAATTATTGATTGGGCTACTTGTAGATTTATCGATGACTTCTAAGTGCGTTGTATGAACTGTCAACAATACGGTCATGTTCACAAATTTTGTACCAGCAAGTCACCCAGCTGTGCTAATTGCGGCGAGGAACATGATACACGAGCATGTCCACATAAAGACAGTCCTGATTTTAAACCCATCTGTATAACCTGCAAAAGCCCCTTGACCACCGTTGCGGCTCTCGGGAGTGTCATACCTATAAGTATAGACTGCAGCAGCTCATTCTGAGCACAAACTACCTGTAGTCGTTGCATTTAATAAAAAAAAATCTTGAAACATGAAAGATCTAATTATAGGACAGCTTAATTTACACAACGATAGGGCAGCCACGGCGGAACTGGACCGCCTAGTAATAGAGAACAAATTAGACATTGTCCTCTTACAGGAACAATATCAGAGCGCCCACCTGCGTAACAGAGTGGTACAATTACATGCCAAGGCACAAGCTGGGATTTATGTTTCTAGTACAAATTTTACTGTAACATGTTTGAGTAACCTCATGACATCTCATTGTGCTGTTGCTGAGGTTACTTCCTCGGCCTATAGGGTGTTTGTTGTAAGCTGCTACTTTCAATATTCACATCATATCGATCCTCACTTACACCATCTTCGTCACGTCCTGCAGTCTCTTGCGGGTCAAAGAATAATCATAGGCGCTGATGTCAATGCTTCTTCTACATTATTGTATGGCAAACCACGTGTATTCGATAGGGACCGGCGCTGTGCCGTCGAAGAATTCATTGCAGAAATGAATTTATCTATACACAATTGTCCCAATGCACCACCTACTTTTTGCGGCCCTATGGGTGAGTCTTCTATTGACGTGACGCTTTCACGCGGCGACGACGTCTCGATATCCGAATGGCGTGTCCTCCCGGATTCGTCCTGTAGTGACCATCGTCTAATCGTTTACAAGCTCTTTCCCGGTGATGCACGAGAGGCGCAAAGTACTACTTGTAATTTCAAATATAAATATTAAAATTTTCAAATACAAATTTCAAATATAATACTATTGCGGCTCACGCTAAAGATTTTGGTCGTGGTAACCTGTCTGTCGAAGAGAGTGCTTCGTTAACGTCAGAAACTTTTACCTACTGTGCCGACGTGGCCATTGGTCGTGGATCTATTAACAACACTCGGAGATGGGATTGGTGGAGTGATCGTTTAGCTGAGCTTCGAAGGCGTTTCCGGAGAGCTCGTAGAAAATTAAATTATTTTAAAAAGCATAAAATTAGTGCCGGTGCGGAATACAATAGCGCTATACTTGCTCTTAGAGTTGCCAGGTTCCATTACAGGGCGGCTGTTGAAAAATCAAAGGGTAATTTGCTACGTAAACTAGTGCATGGTCTGGAAGCTGAGGGTCCGTGGTCGCCTATATACCATGAGTTTAGGGCTAACCGTTCTGTTGATCTTGCCTATGTACGTAATATCAATATTAACAACTCGCATACTATAGGTCTGAAGGAAACCGCGGATTACCTCTTGGATTCTCTTATACCCGACGACTGCTCGGAGAACGATAGTGAGCCACCATACTCACTCCAGTCAGACCTACCAACTTCTGATGAGTTCCTCGAAATTGTTAGGTCGTTGTCCATAGGTGAGGCGTCGGGGGACGATAAAATATCTAACAAAATGATAAAGGAGGCTTGCAAGCTGTCGGGTGAAGTAATATTAAATGTTTTTAACCGGTGTATTTACGAGGGAGTGTTCCCCCGTATTTGGCGAAGTAGCTGTATTCGGATTATTCCTAAAAAAGGCGACAAGCCGCCAGATGACCCTAAGTCGTACCGACCGATCACTTTGTTGCCCTCCTTGGGAAAGCTTTTAGAGCGTTTCATAGTACCCCGGCTCCTGCCGTGCGGTATTAAGTTTCACGAAAATCAATTTGGATTTACAGTAGGAAAATCTACTATTGACGCAGCGATATCAGTGCGAAAGACTGTCACTTCATCGGTTTCTCAATATGTGCTGGCCATCTTCCTAGATATTTCCGGGGCTTTCGATAACGCTTGGTGGCCAATGCTATTAATGAAATTAAAGTCTCGCGGTTGCTATAGAAATATTTACTCTCTTATTTATTCATATTTTTCACAAGGTACAACAACTTTAAAATTAGGTCATTATTCTGCTACCAAAACGTTAACAATAGGCTGTCCTCAGGGGTCTGTGCTAGGCCCACACTTGTGGAACTTAGGATTTGATGACTTTTTCAGTTTACCATTACCGGAGGGCTGTTCAATGACAGGATACACCGATGACGGTATGTTGCTCGTTCAGTCGAATACTCGTGCGGGACTCGTACTTGTACTTGGCACTAAACTCGACAGATCCGATCTATCCAGACTAAATCCGTCCGCATAGGCGGTGATTTGGTCGAGCGCACGGACCAGGTTAAATACCTGGGATCTGTTTTTCTCACGTCCAGTGACATCGATTGCGACGTCAAGTCACGCATTGCTGCGGCGTGGACCAAATGGCGGGAGATGACCGGTGTCATTTGTGAACCTAAAATGCCGATCCGGTTGAAGGGACAGGTCTGCAAAACCATTATTAGACCTGTCCTTTTACATGACAGTGAGACGTGGCCGATATTGGAGCGACACAAGCAGGAGCTGCGTGTCACGGAAATGAAGATGCTGCGGTGGATGTGTGGGGTCACGCGGATGGACCGCGTGAGAAACTCTCGCATCCGCGGCAGCCTTCACGTCCGTGACATTTCAGACAAGTTGCAAGAGTGTCGCCTTCGTTGGTATGGTCACGTCTTGCGGCAACCGCCGGGCTACGTAGGTAACAAATGTCTGGCCATGACAGCCCCGCTGGGTCCCGGTAAGAGGGGAAGACCCAAGAAGTGCTGGCTTGACGTCGTAAGGGATGACATGCGTGCCAATGGTCTCACTACAGGGGATGCCGAAGACCGTGCGAAGTGGAGGAGAAAATGTAGGAAAGCGGACCCCGGGCGTCGCGAGACGCAACTGGTACAGACGTTCGGGTGATGATGACTCGTGTGGGACTCGAGAGCTTGGCCCACACGTGTTTGCTCATCGTTGCGGAGTGGGGCGTACGAAACAGGTTATATTTTGCACCCAACAAAACATTTCAGTTGCTTTTGAAAGGAAGTTTGAAAGTACCACCGCGCATTAAAATCAATAACGTTTACATTAAAAATAAAACTTCGGTTTGCTATTTAGGATTGATTTTAGAGAGAAATTTTGCATTCGTTGAGCACATAAAAACTGTAGGTGAAAAGGCTAAAAATAGCTTTTATGCGTTGTCGAGAATATCTACTGCTACATGGGGACTTTCGTTCAAAACACTGAAGGTCGTTTACGGGGTCACTTATCTAGGCTGTATGTGTTACGGGGCGCCGGTATGGGCAAATAAGGCTACTATTGGTGCTGCACGTTTAAAGTTACTGCAAAGTCAACGCCTTGCATTGATATTTTTATGCAAGGCCTACAGGACGGTTAGCACGGAGGCTCTGCCGGTGATGGCAGGGGTCCTCCCGGTTGATCTCGAAATTCAGAGACGCGCGGCTTCATACTATTCGGCTAAGGATGGCATGGATGATAGGTTTTTGTTAGAAAGAGATAGCCATAGAATTGCCAGACTGTATCGTGATAATGTACATGAAGAACTTTTAGACGAATGGCAGCTGCGTTGGAACACTTCTATCAAAGGGCGCCACCTCTACCAGTTTTTAGACCGAAATTTATTTTCGCTAAATTCTATAGGTTTTGACGGTTATGTGAAGTGTGCTATTTTTGGATGCAAAAACGATTCAGAAACTTATTGTAAACATAGTGACGGTATAACATTTCATTTGTAAGTATTTTTACTTAAGGACGCTCTTCGCCAATCGAGGATTGGGATTTCCATAGAATTATATAGTAAGCGATGCTCCACAACCTTGAAAAAAATCACACAGCTAGCCAATGAATGTTACTTGGTCTTCCAACATTCGAATTGAAGATAATGTATATGGATAAGTGTAAAAAAAAACAGAAAATCACTAAAAACGTGTAACTCGCCATTTATCTCCGCAGGTCGAGCCAAAATGAGTACTACGAGTAACAAGCACGGAGGTAAATTCGTGTCTAAAAAAGCGTACATTGGAGAAAAAAACGCAAACGGTAGGTAAACTTCATAATCCATATCCGACGAATATTATAATTATAGCCTGACATGAGTGTTGTTGGTGAGGTTAAAAAAAAAAAAGTAGGTACTTGATTCTAAATTCCATGCGTACGAAGTTGCGGGCAAAAGTCGCGAATAAATATTATTATGATCATACGAATATCATGCATATTTTTTTTGTTTCAGGGTGGTTCCTGGCGCAATTGAAAATGTCAGTTGTGGTCAAGAAGTAAGTATACCGTGTGTGTGTGCGTGTGTGTGTGTGTGTGTGTGTGTGTGTGTGTGTGTGTGTGTGTGTGTGCGTGCGTGCGGGCGTGCGTGCGTGTGTGTATGTGTGTGCGTGTGTGCGTGTGCGTGTGTGTGTGTATGTCTTCATTTCATTTCACTAGCTTATATTTATTGCAGAATCGAGAATCTCCGGCACTAGTCATCGAACCGGAGCTGCAGCCTGATGAAAACGAACTGGTTGTCGGCAGCAGATTGGTCGACGTTGACTTTTTTTTTAAACAGCTGCAAGATATAAGTGATCACGGTCCTCTTGGATGTAATCTCAAGTGTTTGAAGATTGCATCTGAGTTTCGAAAGAGTCTGGCCTCAAACCTTACATTTAAATGCAGTATGTGTGCAACAAAATTTGATGTAAGTCTGGTTGAAGAAAAGAAGACTGAAATGAATGTGAATCACCAAATAGTTTCAGGCGTTATGTCGTCTGGTAGTGGTCATTCTCATTTGCCGACCATTACTTATTTCTTTTTAACGTAAATAAAGATGCAGTCCCATTAATTCCAGTGGCTATTGATGGCTGTTGGAGCAAACGCTCATACGGAAAAGGCAATTCTGCATTATCTGGAGCAGCTGCAATTATTGGGCTACAATTTGGAAAAGTTTTATATTTAGGCATTAAAATCAAACATTGCATAGTCTGTGCACGAGCTGCTACGAAAACCGAGCCCCCAGAGCATCAATGCTTTAAGAAAATATTCAGGCGCATCTACCGGGATGGAATCGACCATTTTAGTTGAGGGGTTTAAACGTTCATTGCCGGATCATGGGGTAATTTATAATCAATTTGTTGCTAACGGCGATTCCAGCACATACAAAAAAAAATTAGATTCTTGACCATACGGTGACTTGATTGTTGAAAAGATTGAATGCAAAAATCATCTTTTAAGAAATTTCTGCAACGCAATGGTACAGTTGTCTCAGGACACCAAATTTCCACCAGAACTGCGCAGAATTCTAAAGGATAGGTATTTGCGTTTGCGGACCGGAGTAAATTATGCCATTAAAGACTGAGGTTCTCAAAATTTACCGATAGAGCAGAAAATTTGTAATCTGAGCACCACACCTGAATGGTCCACAACACGTATTTGGCAACCACGAATATTGTAAAGAATACTTTTGTGTCCCCGGAAAACGCAGAGCTGAGCCTATTGGTCTAATGGCACAACTTGTTGCTAGCGGGTTAATGAAGGCAATCGAAAATATAAGTAAAAAACTTTCTTACCAATCGCGCAGCTTAATTCATGATAGTACAAGTAATTCAGTTGAAAGTTATAATGCTCAGGTTGTCAAATATGTAGGGGGCAAGCGAGTAAATTATTCACTTCGGCGTTCTTATGCAGGCCGTTGCGCTGCAGCTGTTGTGTCCTTCAATACAGGAACACTTCACACAACAACTCAAAAAGTTGTTTTTTTGACTGAGCCCAGCCATTTAATTGCAAAATTAGAAAAAAATAGAAAACGTGAAGTAGAAAAATCTAAAACCCACACACTTTTAAGAAACGAGAGGTTCCAGTATCGAAGGACGCTCACTACGGTGAAAACTGCCAACAGCCCGATATGAGCCCAGACGAGTATGAGGATCGGACTGAGGTTGTCTTCTGATGAGCGAAAGGAGCTTGAAAGGTCGACAGTTTTACAGAGACATAGCGCAGAGTGGATGAGCAGGAGGAGAAAATTACTTACCTCTTCAGTATTTGGCGAAGTTTGCAAAAAACGAGAAAGTACAAGTTGTGCTGCTCTCGTAAAAAAATTGTCTATCTCTCCACCGTTCCTGCAATACGGTATGGCATTGACAACGAAGAAACCGCAATAAGACAGCTTGAAAAACAGGAGAACATTCAGATCGAAAGTTGCGGGTTGTTCGTTGATCATGAATATGAGTTTTTGGGAACCACACCTGATGGCAAATATGCAGACGGCTTAGTAGAAATAAAATGCCCAGTTTCTTTAGCAAACACTTATTTAGTCAACAAACAGCATCACTGGCATTACCAAATTCCAGGCCAATTACATATTACCCAAAAAGACGTCTGCATGCTTGGCATTTGGTTTCGTGAAGCTGTACCTATGAAAGTGTATTTGATTTAGCACAATGACGAATTTTGGAAGACAAAAATGGAAGCCAAATTAGTCAAATTTTATTACGATTGCATGCTTCCAGAATTGGTCGACCCACGGCATTCTCGGTGCATGCAAATACGAGATCCGCCTTATATTATTAAATCAAGGGTGCAAAGCGCATAGAAAGATTTGCAACCATAAAGCTTGATTGTTATTAATTGTGTGTATTGTAATATTATTGACGTGGATACGTCATTCTGTGAGCTGGTGCATAATCACTAGCGCCATCTGATGGTACATAAATGAACTAAGCTTCACGACGCGAGTTTACTTTGTTCACCAACAGTAGGCCTAGCTCACTAATGCGCGAGTAAATTATACAGTGATTAATTTTAATTATTATTTATTAATTAATTATTTAGCTCAGTGAGTAAAATTGAGTTAAAGAGATTTGTTTGTTTGGTTTTAATTCGTATTGGGGTAAGGCCGTAGATTTTGCCATTTTTTGAAACCAAAAAGTGTCTCACATTTTGACTGCATATAAAAAAAAAGTTGCTAGTAATTTGTAATTATAGCACTCTTATTATGTAGTAGCTCTCTAAAGCATACAATTTCATTTCAAAATTACAAAACTCTGTATAGTTTATTAACTAGAGTGAGTTTAATTTGGCAAGGTACCCAAATTTCGCAAAAAACTCGTTGTCTTTTTAATGCATCCAAACACTAGGAACTAAATTTTTTGTAGTTATTTCTGTTGAAAGTCAAATTAACAACAACTAACATAAATAACACAAAAATAAGCCGCTAAATCATTATTTTGATCTTTAAAATAAGCTGATTTTATGAATTGATCGCAATTTAAATGTTTGTCTCCGTATTTTCGCTTCTATGTTACAATTTTGTATGTTACCGCTATTTCACCTCTAAACAATGTTAAACTTTTATGGTTATATTTTGTATTTGACATAGGCTTCAATAAGTGTCCATACGGATGAATAATAATAAAAAAGAAGCCATATTGTTTACTCTGTGGAGTCGAACAAAAGTGCAGACGTGTGTCGTCAGAGATTTTTTTTGGGTATTCATACGATTTCAAAATTAAATAACAGTTTTTATTACACCTATTTTATATAAAAATATGCATAAGTGAATAAGGAATGTGTGAAGTGGTATTTTTTTTTCAAATTTAGCTCGATTTATCGATTTATGATCAAAAATAACATAAAAAATCTCGCTTCTACGTTACTTCTAAGTTACTTCTATGTAACCGGTAACATTAATTGTATGTTACGTAACGTTCAAGTGTTGTAAAGATTCGTACATACAATGTATTCGCGCATTTTTTTCATTTTAGTACGTACTTAAAACAATCAAATTTCTGATAAACATTCCTATTTTAGACATTTTTATTAGGTTGCTTTCTTGTTTAGTTGTTTGTCCATAAAATTTAGTAAACGTTCTTATACTATTTTCCCGATGTGCTAGAGACTTGAAACTTATAATATATTTATATTTTAATTATCAATTTAAAAATATCTACAATGTCACAGATGCCGATGACTGCAGCTGAAAAGCAAAAAAAATATCGGGATAAGCTGAAAAACTAAAAACCCCGAGAAGTTTGAAGAAATAAAAAGGAAGAACAATAACAATTTTGTTGTTAGGTAATCAAAATAAAAGACTTGGTTTGATAAAAGAATTGGTTTTATTTTATTTGTTTTTGTTGCTGCTATCACTAACAAGACTGTTACCCAATATATGTTATCCAATATCTATGTACATTATAAGACAAAGATTAACACCAAAAGGGGGTAGTATGAAATCGGCCTTACACACTTTATTCGTTACTTTCGTGTTACTTGTACGTTACCATAACATAGAAGCATCTATGTTACTCTATGTTACTAAGTGGCAAAATCTACGGCCTTACCCATTGTTCTTTCAATTACCCGAATATCTGCTTATACATAGACGTATCCACGTAAAACTTACGGCTGTATATCAGGGATACAGCCAACCAGAGTTTTTTTATTATATAATTGTCTTTTTAAAAAAAAGCTAATTTAGCTCTTTTCTTTAGCTCTTTTTCTCTGGGAAGTATGACTGCATATTTGGAACGTGCATCTAGTTTTAAAAGAATGAAGTGTCTAAATGATATGTAAATATCTTACAGAAATATATACTTTGACTTTATGGTTTCTGTTTTTTTTAGCATTCGAATGCTTCTACCTTTATCACGTAACTCTGGTCAGGAATGTACGTCATTATGGTGTCAAATAGATATTGTATAATATTTGCAACTGTTATGTTCACAGGTTAATTAAATCTTGTTTGTAATTTTAATTATCTTATTTAGAAAGATGCGATCCCCGTGGAGTTTCTTTGACTGATATCAAATGTGCAAAAAAAGTACCACATTTAACCACTTAACCGAGGAAAATATTCCCACCTGATTCTTACGGAAAAACGTGTCCACTCAAACAAAGTCGTGGGCAGCAGTTAGTATGTATTGTTAACATAACAATTTTTATATTTAGTAACAAAATCCAAAGTTACAATTTAGTTGGCAAGTCGAAGTCCGTCGAACCACTGTGCATACGTACATGTGTGCGTGTGCGGTGCGCGAGCCTCGATCGTTGTGTGAGTAGCCCTAAAAACCTAAACTTCGCGCGACGCGTCTCCGAAACGGCCCCTTAATAAAAACAATTTATAAAATACTTTTCTCGGATCTTCTAAAAAAATTTAAATTAGAGTCATCTATGAGACAATAGATGCAAGTAACTTTTGAGATGCACCTATTGAAGAAAAAATAGAAAAAATAATACTCAATGTATACTTTTGTAAATACGCCACATTGTAATGCTATTTCATATTTCTGCCCACAACGACCACTATTCTGTTAGTCTGCAGCGTATTTACATGATATGACGAAATTTTAAATAAGAATAACACCATCTACCGACGCATAAACCAACAATTTTATTAAAAACACATTGTACATTATTCTAGCGGGAGCATTATTTGGAGTTTCATAGAAGTGCATAATAATTAAAATTTATTTTGTTGCTAAGTGACAAAATATAATATTTAAAACACGAAATGCGTGGGTAAATATCATAAACAGACCCAAAGTACAGAATGTTCTAGAAACGTAGGTAGCGCTATTGATGCGAGTAGACAAACTTAAATGTTCATTGGATCTTCAGTTCGATATGTGTTGCACGATTATTTCGCTAGATGGATTTACTATTAGGGACGAGTTAAAGACGGGTTTAACCGCCCCTTCTCCCCCTACGGCCCCATTTCCCACCTATATACTTTGAACTGGACACCGGAAGTAAGTTGTCGACTATCAGTTTAAATTATTATAATTTTTCAGATATGTCAGTTATTAACAATGACGTTACTTTATATTCTTATGTCGGTACTGTGATACAGCCGTTAGGGTATATATTTGTGAATGTTACCCTTAAGGAGCACACGGCCGAGAAACTAAAATTATTTATTATTAAAGACGGTGGACCACCACTATTAGGTAGATCTTGGCTTTCTAAGTTAGGTATTAGTAAAATAAACATTAATGATTTTTTATTTAACATTAGCGAGAATAACTTAGTAGAAACTTTATGACGTGAATTTCCGACCGTGTTTGCCTCGGGATTAGGAACATGTATCAAAAAAATGTCTCTCAAATTAAAGGACAATAATCCTGTGTTTATAAAAGCGCGACCGTTGCCACTAGCGTTACGCAAATCTGTGGAGCGCGAGCTGCAGCGGCTCGAGGCCGAGGGTACCATACGGAAGGTCGATTATTCCGATTATGGGACGCCAATTCTACCCATTATTAAGAAAAATGGTGAAATACGTATTTGTAGTGACTACAAAGTTACCTTGGGGATGAAGAGTAGAAGCGTGCACGTCGCCATCCCTGCCAGCTACGGCTGCAATTCTACTCCAACACGAGTGCCACCAGGACGAATGATGCTAGGGCGTGCCCCCGAGGCGACGCGCACCAGTTCGTCCCCGCTGGTGCGAAAAGTGTGTGCCAGAGCGGCGTAGGGGACCGCCACCCTACACGCGCGGCCCGACACGGCGGGAAGTGGAGGATGGAGTGCAGGGTAGCTGCGTGGAATGTTAGGGGAGGAATGACAGATAAGATGAATGAGTTGATGGATGTTATGAATGAGAGAAAGTTAGATGCAGTGTGCTTGACAGAGACCAAGCGCAAAGGCAGCGAAGTCTTGGAGCTCCCGGGTGGGATGCTCGCGCTTTGGTCTGGAGTACCAGAGAGCGAGCATGGCAGTCGGGGGGTTGGAATTTTGCTGTCCTCGCGATTGGCCTCCGGTATGTATGAGTACAAACTGGTAGGTCCTAGAATCCTCTAGATCCGTGTAAAACTTGGTTTGACGAAGATTTTCCTGGTAGCTGCTTACGCGCCAGTATCTTCGTCGAACGCGAGTGAGCTAGAGGACTTCTGGGAGAGTATGAGAGAAGCTCTAAATGTGATAGAAGGAAATGAAAGACTTATAGTATGTGGAGACTTGAATGGATGGGTGGGTAACGCTCGCGATGGTTTTGAGTCGGTACTCGGGAAGTATGGGGATAAAAGGGTGAACGACGCTGGCAAGCTAATACTGGCATTTTGTAAGGAAAAGGATTTGTTTGTGGCGAACACAATGTTCAACCACAAACAAATTCACATGTATACGAGGAGATGTAAGTCAAAGAGAAGCATGATAGATCTATTCCTAATGGATAGTCGGCTCCGTAAACAGGTGATGGACACAAGGGTTTATCGAGGCGCTGAGCTGGGATCAGACTACTACCTAGTCATAACTAGGATTAGGGGTCTGTTCGCGGGTTGGCGTCATCGTACCGAGTGTCCTGAACCTGAGCCGACTTATAGCATCAAAAGCTGGAAGCTGCAGGATGCATCCATTAGGGATAAATATAATGAAAGGGTAGCCGAAAAGCTTGGCGACGTCAATGTAAGCAGTGAGAATGTGGAAAGTGTATGGCAGAACCTTAGGGACAGTATGATAAATGCCGCTGTGGAAGTGTGTGGAGAAACGAAAAGAGGCAGTAGTAATAAGCGTGATGCATGGTGGAATGAGGAAGTGAAAGAAGCAGTTCGAATGAAGAAGAAAGCATGGCTGGACTACTTAGCCTCGCGGAATGATTTTAATATGAAAGAGAGATACAAGCTGCAGAAAGTTAACACGAAGGCACTGATAGAAGAAGCTCGTGAAAGGTGCAGAATGAAAGCGGATGAAAGGTTGTCGTCCAATTTCCGGGATAATGCCAAGCTCTTCTGGAAAGAGGTAGGCAAGACCCGGAGTTGTTCGGCAATCTGCAGTATGAATAAAGTGCTTAGTGTTAACAATGACGTCCTGTGTGTGGAGTGAATATTATGGAAAGATGTATGCAAGAAAAGACAGAGATGCCACATCGGGAAGTGGAGCTCACTTCGATGCTCCGGATCCCGATGTCATTGAAGTCATTAGTATGAAAGAAATAGAACAAGCGATAAGAAGTATGAAATGTGGTAAGGCTGCGGGAAAAGACAGAGTTACTGCTGAGATGATCAAGTACGGTGGGTCGCGTGTCTGGGACACACTGTGTCTGTTATGCAACTTGTGCTGGCGGACGGGTGAGGTCCCAGATGACTGGCGAGTAGCAGTTGTAGTACCTATTTACAAAGGGAAAGGCTCGCGCCTAAACTGCTCTAGCTACAGGGCGATCAGCTTGGTCAGCTTAGCTAGTAAGGTGTATGCAAAGGTTATAACGGCACGAATGCAAGAAAAGTCTGAAAGGTATTTATGGGAGGCTCAATGCGGATTCCGACGTGGAAGAGGTTGCATGGATCAAGTGTTTTCTCTCCGCATGATCGCGAAAAGTTTCTGGCTCTTAGCCAGAAGGTTTTCTGCGCTTTTGTGGATCTAGAGAAAGCATTTGATAACGTTGTGAGAGAAACGCTGTGGGACTTGCTGCCAGGATATGGTGTGGATGGCTCGCTACTGCGGGCAATACAGTCGCTTTATAGGGACTGTAAGGCTTGCGTGCGAGTAGGGGGGGATGTGTCACCTCTTTTTGATGTCTGTACAGGCGTCAAACAGGGATGTGTCATGTCCACCTGGCTGTTCATAGTGTATCTGGACAGTTGCCTGCAGAAGTTGAAAGATTTTAATATGGGTGTGAATTTGGGTGACTTTACAGTAAACTGTCTGCTGTACGCTGATGATGCGGTGCTCATGGCCTCATCAGAAGCCGACCTACAGGCATTAGTCACTAATATGAAAGTGAAAGTAAGGGTCTCCGCTTGAATGCAAGTAAAACTAAGGTTCTAGTATTTGAAAGAGGTGACGTAAGAACTAAATGCGAGATTAGGGTAAACCAGGAACGTCTAGAGCAAGTGAATGAAATTGTGTATTTAGGAAGTATGTTTAGCGCGGATGGAAGATGTGATTCGGATGTAGAACGGCGAGTAGCTGCCGGAAGCAAAGTTAACGGTGCTTTGTCCCAGTTAGTAAAGCGACAAAGCATCGTAAAAGAAGCACGAATGGCGATTCATAAAGCAGTGCTAGTGCCAACTTTGCTTTACGGTAGTGAAACCTGGGTATGTCAGCAGATGCATGAAAGTAAATTGAATGCTGTGGAGATGCGATCACTTCGAAAATTGTGCGGCGTTACCTTGGCCGACCGAATACGTAACGAACGCAATATGGCAGGTTTGAATGAAAGTGTCAGCATTAAGCTGGAAAAGGGCGTGCTCCGTTGGTTTGGACACGTCCAACGAATGAGTGAGGAACGATTGACGAAGAATATATATTGTTCAAAAGTAGAGGGTAGAAGGAGTCAGGGAAGGCCGAGACTTACATATGAAGACCACGTGAGCAGATTGCTCAAAAACGGAAAGGTCAAAAGTACTCGGATACCCAGACGTGCGTGTATGAAGCGATTGATGAATCTCGAAGAAGCGAAAGAAGTATGCATGGATCGCGAAGCCTGGCGATCTGTCCTCTCTGACTACCCCGTCAGGGATACAGCGTGAAGATAGTTAGTTAGTTAGTTCCGTACCTCCCGTACCTCTGACCGAATCGAGGAACTGTTCGCTGCATTAAGTGGCGGAGAACAGTTCTCTAAAATTGATCTCACCAACGCTTACCCACAACTAATGTTAGAAGAGGACTCTCAGGCATATACTGCCATTTCAACGCACGTTGGTACATTTTTTTATTCTCGTACCCCTTTTGGTATCTCTTGTATACCAGAAAAATTACAAAAATTCATGGAGGAAACAGTTAAAAGACTCAAGGGAGTAGCTGTCTTCTTCGATGATATCGCTTGCACGGGTTCCACGCGGGCGGAACATATCGCTAATTTGAAGGCCCTGTTGTGTCGGTTGCGTGAGGTTGGTCATAGAATTAAATTAAATAAATGTGAATTTTTGCAAAACAGTATTACCTATGTTGATTTTGTTATTGATAAGCATGGGTTACACCCAGACCATAATAAAGTTAAAGCGATTGTAGACGTGACGCAACTTAAATCTTTTCTAGGAATGGTTAATTATTATGCTAAGTTTATTTCTAATTTGAGTACTATGTTGTATCCTTTACATAAATTGCTACGTAAAAATTCTATTTGCAAGTGGTTTAATGATTGTGATTCAAGTTTTCTACAAGTTAAAGAGGCTATATTAGATAGCAAAATATTAGTGCATTACAACCCAGAGCTACCATTGGTGTTAGCAGTTGATAGCAGCTGGTACGGTATTGGCAGCGTACTTTCCCACCGATATCCTAATGGAGACGAACGGCCTATATGTTTTGCATCGCGTACATTTAATTCAGCTGAGCGCGCATATAGCCAATTAGATAAAGAAGCACTGGCCATAATTAGTGGTGTTATAAGGCATCACCAATATCTTTATGGTCGTCACTTTATAATTAAAACCGACCATAAACCTTTAACTTTTATATTCGGCCCTAAGTTAGGGTTGCCACAAACGGCCGCAAGTCGATTGCAGGGATATGCAACGAAACTGGCTGCATATGATTTCACCATTGAATTCGTTAAGTAGAGGGATAACGGGAATGTTGATGCTTTGTCACGTTTGCAGCTGCCGTACGAACGCAATCAAACAGGGATGGATGCGGTTTCGTATATTAATTATGTTGAGGAATCTTTACCCATCAGCGCTAAAGATGTAGCGGAAAATACAAAAAAAAATATGATTTAAAAAAATATTTATGACTACGTCATAAACGGGTGGCCCGCGTCGGTTACGGATAATGATAAAAAACCGTATTTTAATCGGCAAGAGTGCCTTTCTATAGATCGAGGATGTATATTATATAATCATAGGGTTGTTATACCGAAGTTATTAAGACAACGTGTTCTAAATGAGTTACAAGAGGGCCACTTAGGTATTGTTAAAATGAAGAACCTATCACGTAGCTATGTGTATATTCCGCAGTGGCCAGACATTTGTTACCTACGTAGCCCGGCGGTTGCCGCAAGACGTGACCATACCAACGAAGGCGACACTCTTGCAACTTGTCTGCAATGTCACGGACGTTAAGGCTGCCGCGGATGCGGAGTCCTGGAGGAGGACGCGGTCCATCCGCGTGACTCCACACATCCACCGCAGCATCTTCATTTCCGTGACACGCAGCTCCTACTTGTGTCGCTCCAATATCGGCCACGTCTCACTGCCATGTAAAAGGACAGGTCTAATAATGGTTTTGTAGACCTGTCCCTTCAACCGGATCGGCATTTTAGGGTCACAAATGACACCGGTCATCTCCCGCCATTTGGCCCATGCAGCAAAAACAGATCCCAGGTATTTAACCTGGTCCGTGCGCTCGACCAAATCACCGCCTATGCGGACGGATGTGGGATCTGTCGAGTTTAGTGCCAAGTACTCGGTCTTCGCCACATTTAGTTTCAGACCGCCGTTCTCAAGCGTCTCCTTCCATGCCTTTACACGTCGCACCAAACTGCCCCTGTCCGCGGCTGCCAGCGCAATATCGTCAGCATACATGAGCAACCATGGAGGTTGCTCATGCGAGTTCCTGATGCTATCCGACAATTCGTCTAATATTACACTGAACAGAAGCGGACTAAGGACCGAACCCTGGTGTACCCCGACGTTGATGGGGAAGGGTTTCGTGTCGCCAACAGCAGTCCGAACCATTGAATCGGAGTCACAGTACATGTCCCGGATAGTGTCAATATAGACCTCTGGAACCCCTTTGGACTGCAGTGCCCACCAGATCATCGCACGAGGAACACAGTCGAAGGCCTTCTGCATGTTTAGAAACAAACAGTGCAGAGGTGTGTTCTTCGACCTGTATTTTTCTGCGACAACCCTCAGAGCAAAAACAGGATCCGTGGACCCATGACCAGGGCGAAACTCATATTGACACTCCGAGAGAGTACACTCCTGCCGGATCTGAGAGTCTATAATCCTCTCGAAGACCTTCATGGTGTGGGACATCACCTTTATACCGCGGTAGCTCCCGCACTCCTGCACTGACCCCTTACCTTTGAAGACTGGAGTAATAATACTCAGTCTCCATTGGTTTGGGATCTGCCCGCTGAGGAGTATGCGGTTAAAAAGGTTTACTAAGATGCACAAAAACCGCGAGGACCCATCGCCTTCCAGGCTTCGTTGGGGACTGCATCGGGTCCGACAGCTTTCCGATTCTTCATGCGGTGTAGCTCTGGACCGCGACAGCGATTGGACGTGCGTTGCTTTTTTAAAATATATTTTAGTTTTAATACGCTGTATAATTAAATTTTTAAATAAAATAATATTCTTATGCGTCTTTTGGGTACTAGGAGCGCATAACATAAGTGTTGCTTAAAGCCAGTGTGCGACGAAGACAACAACAGCCGTAAGGAATATAGTTGGGTGAGTCGCTAAACAAAACACCTAAGTGTCAACTGTCATCTAATTTGACGACATTAGGCGACCGCGAGCTGTCAATTGCAACTGGCAGTTCTCTGTCATTCGTCATTGTACAATTCGTTTCACGCATCGTCAGAACCACGAATCAAGAAAGCCAGTAGTATTATTGTTAAGACACGTACATTGGACAGTGCATGGTATTGGTGCAAAATATTAAAGTTATCATATTAAACCAATATGCCACTAAAACGAACGCCTCCCGCATCGGCCGGCTCAACTGCAGGCATCCGGGATCTCACGCGGCATATACGGCATATACACATCTTCCAAGAGTGGTTCGCCACTGCAGCATTATGAGTCGGAGCCAGATCTGAGCGCATTGGCCAGCCTCACCGGTCGGAAGAAGAGGAAGTGTGATGAAGGAGATAGCGATACTGGTCACTATAAAAGAAATGTTTGTCCAGTTTTCCGTTGAACAAGAAAAACGTTTCAGTCAGTTAAGAACGAGCATAGAGTTGATATCTCATAAATATGATGAATTTTTGTCGCGAATAACTGCACTAGAAAAAGAAAAACAAGCTGATAAGGCAACTATAAATGCCCTGGAGGTTAAATCGGAAAACCTTGAGCGCGAAACACGTGGAACAGGTATTGAAATTCGAAATATCCCAAAGCACGCTGGCGAAACAAAAGAATCTCTTCAAAATAAAATCACTCAACTTGGTAAGACCTTAAATATAACAATGGACAGTAACTCAATAAAGGACATTTATCGGACAAAGTCAAAGGATGATTCTAACCCCGTCATAGTTGAATTTACTACTGTACTAATGAAGGAAAAGGTTCTTAAATCGGTCAAGACCTTCAACAGATCCAAACAGAGAGGTAGCAAATTGAACACAACACACATAAATAGTGAATATCAACAGAAGCCATTGTATGTATCGAAAATTTTGACAGATAATACCCAAAAGTTATTTTATATGGCTAGGCAGTTCCAAAAAAGTCACGGTCTGAAATTTTGTTGGACTTCGAATGGGATTGTGTATATGAAGCAAGATGAAAACTCATCTCACATTCGAATAAATAATCAAAATGACCTTGACAAACTTAGGAGAACCACTTCGGAAATGTGACCACCAACGGGCATGAAGATATACTGTAAAATATTTACTACCGTGAGACATATAGTGTACCGACTTTGTTTCTTAATGTTTAGATTTTATTATTTTTTTTACGGGCAGCATCTTATTACTCTAGATATAGGAATACCCTATAATTATTCTTCAATTAAATTCCATATACTAAATTACTATAACTCTTCATTACACAAATACTCAGATATACACTTACCTCATAAAACTATACACAGACACATCAAAGTAATAAGTAAATACTACACATTCTCTCGTCCAATTGCAACAAGGATACAATTACTCAACTACTACACAAGAAATACTGGGTGGTTTCAACCTCAACCAACTTTTCTCTTTTAAATAACTACAACTGCGAAAAATTATCCCTAAAATACTACCCCAATTTAAACTCTTTGGTGGTATACTGAAACTTACTGAAACCATTGACCAAATATCTGTATCCCAGTCATATACAACAAATTTGGAAGAATGTAATAATATACTTACATCACCATTCTCACAAGAGCGCTTTCTTATACTGACACAGAATATACGTAGTATAAAGTGCAACTTCCCAGGACTAGAAGTTATATTAACTAGATTAAAAGTTGAGTGCGACATCCTTATTCTAACAGAATGGCACACGGCACACTTCTTATACCTATTTTATCGGGTTATAGCCATGTGGCAACTCGCATAAACCCTATACAAAATGATGGAGTAGTAGTCTATTATAAAGATCACCTCAATATTAATATAAATGAACCCCACTTTTCAGAATGTAATTGTTTGGTTGCTATGTAGGAAAACAAATAGCGATAGTGGCGGTATACCGTTCACCCTCATATAAAAATTTAGATCCTTTCCTAAATGGCATAGAAGAAATTTTACTTACGCTCTCATCCTACGCAAATATTATAGTCATTGGAGATATTAATATAACAATAAGCCCAGACAATATTGGCATGGAAGGCGTGCGTTACCTCAATTTAGCAGTCATGCAGGGGCTTTTACCCGCTCACACCTTTGTTACACGGAGTGCAGCGGAACTTGCTTAGACCATGTTCTTATGAAAACTATTGTGCCAGCTACTACTATAGAGCCGCAAACAACACTGACAGATCATTATCCGGTCTTGCTGAGTATAGGCCTGAAACCTATGCGACAAGATGCCATTATATCTCTTACCAAACTAGACATTAAAAGTTTTGAGACAGATATTTCAAAAATTGATTTTAGCGCAATTTAAATTTAAAATTTAAATTGTGAAAATTAAAATTAAAATTTAAAATTTAATTTAAATTTAAAATTCTGCAATAAAATGTCTAAAAACATAATAGAGAAGAACACCATAGTTAATACTCTCTCACGCCGAAGACGAATTATTAAGCCGTGGATTACACCAGGTTTATTGAAATGCATACAAAACAGGGACAAATTACATAAAAAAGCCAATTCCTCTCCTGGAAACATTACTTTAAATATAATTTATAAACGGTACAGAAATTTCTGTAACAAATTACTTAAAGAGACAAAGACAAAATATGAAAAAGAACAAATAAAAACTGCCCAAAAAGACAACAAACAGTTATGAAAAATAATTAAGACCATTACAGACAATACTAAGAGGATTTCTGATCCAAAAGAACTCTTTTCACTCTCCACATCTCCTGAAGAGTCGCTGCACCAAGTTAACACTCATTTTATAAATGTTGGGGCCACACTAGCTGAAAAGATCAATGTGAAAAATAACCTTACTAGGACTGTTTTAACCTCGTCCATCCAAAATGAAAATATTATAAGCAGACTCAATTCATTAGTCCTTTTGGATACAGATAAGCAAGAAGTTAGGAATATAGTAATTGGCTTAAAAACAAGCTGTGCGACAGGATGGGATCGAATATCTTGTGGAATTCTGAAACAGTACATAACTATCCTTGGGCCACCACTCACAAAAATGTCCAACGACTGTCTAAGAAGTGGCATTTTTCTTGATTGCCTGAAAAGATCAGAAGTGTGTCCTATATGTATATAAAAGTGGTGACAGTAATGCTACGAGTATCAGCAATTACAGGCCAATATCCATCTTACCCGGTATTTCAAAGATTTTAGAAAATGTTATCAACAGTAGATTAGTAAATTATCTAGAGAAAAATAACCTTGAAGCGCTCGTGGCCCCGCGGTCTCAGTGTTCGGTAAACGATCACTGAGGTACGCAACTTTCACTATGGCTGGTCGTCGGATGGGTGACCACTTTGTGGCATTTACATTTGCGAGCGTTTCCGTGCTTCGGAAGGCACGTTAAGCCGTTGGTCCCGGTTGCCAGTAAAATGGCAGTCGTTAAGCCTGGTTGAAGGCCTTATAGGCGGCTTAAAAAATTTCAACAGCAGGTAGCCACAACCTGCGTCTGTCTATTTCAACACGGCAATGGGCTCACCACCTGTTACGTGGGACAGGAATCCACACGGTGAAAAGTGGGCATATAATATGCCTCTGCCACCCCTTCGGGGATAAGGCGTGATGGATATTTATTTATTTATTTTATTTAAAAATAACGTTCTATCTGCAAATCAATATGGATTTTGGCAAGGAAAGAGCACTGGAGATGCTGTAGACAGACTAGTAAACTTCATAAGCTATAATCTGTCAAATAGTAAAAAATGTATTGCAGTGTTTTTGGACCTTGCAAAGGCCTTTGATACGATGTCCGTCTCCATCCTGTTGGACAAGCTAGAAAAGTTTGGCATAAGAGGTATTCAACATTCACTCTTCAAAAGTTACCTTTCTGGAAGATCTCAGTGTGTCCGCGTGGGTCCGTATAAAAGTGCATACCTCTTGGTGACTCACGGTGTACCGCAGAGTAGTGTACTGGGACCCACTCTGTTCCTTATTTACTTAAACGAACTCACACAACTGAAACTCACTAAAGGAGAGATAATTTCCTTTGCCGATGACATAGCCTTGGTGTTTGCTGCTGATACTTGAGACGAAGAGTATGAGGTGGCACAACAGGGCTTTAATAAGGTTAGGAGGTGGCTACAGGATAATGTCCTAACTTTGAATGTAGAAAAAACAAAATATGTATGCTTTAGCATAAGAACTGCTGTAGGAAACAGCATGGGCCATAACATTATACCACACGAGTGTGGTATATATGATAACATCTGCAATTTTCCACCAATAGAACGTGTAAACACCATAAAATACCTTGGAGTAATAATAGACAATAACATTAACTTTAAAGAACACCTTAAATATATGTGTACCAGGGTACATGGGCGTACCCAGGGGAGGGGGGCAGGGGGGGCAGCTGCCCCCTCTGGCTTTGGTTTGGTCTTCTACTTTTGTCGATAATAGTACAAAAATAACTTTTTCCCATTTGCAATACCCTATACATCTTTTAAAAATCGTGAGACACGTCCCTTTTAACTGTTTGTTAGCAGCGTCAAGCCGGACTTGAAACGACTAAAAAGCTCACGATCTCTGCCTATCAGTTAAACACCGGGCGCCCCCAGTAACTCCTCGCAAATCCTCCCTGGGTTCCCGGTAGAGTTGGGCTACCATCGCGGCCTCTTTTAATGGTTTGGGCGTCATCCAGCTTCTTTGGAGTTTAGTTTGGATCCCGCTGTTTGAGGCGGTAAGGCGAGCGTGAAATTTTAAGGTCAAGCCGCCGTCTTGGACCTGTTTCTGTAAAAACAGTGGGTCATCCAGCGTACTAAACATAGTTATTTAAGAAATTATATAAATAATACCTGTTTTAATTTATATGTATTTCTTATTTACTAGTGGACGCACAGCGGTTTAAACTAAAGAACGGGATAAAAGTAGCCTGAGTTACTTCTTCTACATATAATAAGAGTGCCAGTGAGTCCCGTTAAACTCGGTTCAGATGTGTCAGAGATTAGCCGGAACATACAGACAGAATGCACATTTTAAAAATAGTTTTTTTTTTGTTATGTAAATATCGCATTTGATTTATTCAAATCTGAAGACAAGCAAGATGCATTAGGTGTATTCTGCGATCTATCCAAAGCTTTTGATTGCGTTCAGCATGAAACGCTGTGCAGAAAATTACATCACTATGGAATAAGACGCAAAGCTCTCGACCACAGCTCACAAATTCTTCTTCTGTTAATAAAAAAAAAGTTTTATGAAAAAAGTTATTAAGCTGTTAAAGACTATTTGCAGGACAAGGACGCCTAGAAATTATCTGCTGGCAAAGTAAAATAATATTAAATTGTAAATAGGCCATCAAAAAAAACATTTCTAAGTTTCTTGCCGGTTCTTCTCAGGTGGGCCGCGTTCCGAACCGGTGGTCCATCTAAAAATATTAAATTTATCTTTGAACTAGTGTATGACATTTTGTAAGCGCCGTTAAAATGGTCTATGCAAAATAAAGACTTTTTTCAGTAGTGAAAATCTGTAAATTTGGAATTACAAACAGACATTTTAATTTTATTTATCTATTCATATAGATTTGAAATTAACCAAAAAAAAAAAAAAATTCAAAATTCAAAAATATTAATTTTTTAATAAAAATCCTCTGAATTGCCCCCCATGGCCCAGATCCTGGGTACGCCCATGTACATGCTGTTACACAGAGGCTACGGATAGATATAGCCCGACTGTTATATGATAATATGTAGCCCCTATGTAGATCCAATCTCTTGTTGACATTCATGTAAGATTTAAATTCATTTAGTAATATTTACGATAATCGCTTAGGTATACATATATGTATCTAATAGTTCTCAACCGAGCCCCTATAATAAGAAGCGTGATAATATATATCCTATGTGTAGACCCGCTCTACTGTTAATACCTACTCCTGCAAAGTTTGAATAAAATCCATTCAGTAGTTTTAATTTATCCCGAAGATGCATTTATAGCTAATGGTTCTCTGCCAAGATCCTAGTATATGTAGCGTAATAAAATATATAGCCTATGTGTAGGCCCGACATACTGTTAATGTTCATACAAAATTTAAATGAAATCCAATCAGTATATTGAGTGTATCCCGGACATGCATTTAATATTATTATGTCCGGACATGCATATAATTATTGTTCTCTGCCAAACTCATAAGTTATGTAGTGTAATAGGCCCAAGATATTGTTAATGTTCGTGCAAAATTTGAATGAAATCCAATCAGTCGTATCAGAGGTTTTCCCGAGCGTAGCTACCGCAGACAAATAAATAGACAAAATAAAAAAAAAACGAATTTTTTTGCTTACTCGTATCCATTGGCGAAACACTTTTTGTGAAAATGTTCAATTTACAGTTTTTACTTTGTTACGATTTTATTATGCGTATAGATGTACCTTCAGTACAGTGTCATTATATAAATCATTGAACACTCTTTGAATGAAAAAACTGTATTATATTATGTCTGCAGAGGATTACCCCGTTAGCAAATTCATATCTAATAATTGCCCGGGTAATATAAAATGTATGTGCAATCCCTCTCCACATGATTTTAATTATTGTGTTGAGTTTCAGATAATGGAAGTAAATGATGACCAACTAAACCCCAGGTCACAGGGTCATATGTCTGATCAGGATAACGTTGGGGCGAAGGTCCCAGGGACGAAGTAAGTAATAAGTTGTAAGTAAAATGATCCAGGAGTACCCGTTTCATCGGGTCAGGATCTTAGCTACGATAGCCCAGGAGTAACCAGAAATGGTCGGGGTCATGTTTGCTACGATAGCCCAGGAGTCACTAGAAATGGTCGGGCCATGTTAACTACGATAGCCCAGGAGTCACCAGAAATGGTCGGGGCCATGTTAACTACGATAGCCCAGAAGTCACCAGAGATGGTCGGGGCCATGTTAACTACGATAGCCCAGGAGTCACCAGAAATGGTCGGGGCCATGTTAACTACGATAGCCCAGAAGTCACCAGAGATGGTCGGGGCCATGTTAACTACGATAGGCCAGGAGTCACCAGAAATGGTCGGGGCTCATGTAGAATCTGATTTTGTTCGAAACTAGGTGACGCGGACGTGAACTACGTGAGTTTGTGAGCAGGCTACTACGACGTAGCTCATCCAGCGACGCGCGTGATCCTTAACTCTCCAATACGTGTGTACGAATAATATAGTCCTGTTCCATAAGCTCTGTACAATGTGCCTTGTATAATAAATAGAATAGAATAGAATAAACTTTATTGCACACAAATATAAAACACTCACATAAAGAGATTACAGTTTCATATATGTACAAAGGGCGGCCTTATCGCTAATGAGCAATCTCTTACAGGCAACCTTTGGATGGAGAAGTTGTCAAGGACCTTAAGGGAAATGGGTAGCAATTGGTGTTTTTAATAAAGAAAGACGATTAACCAATAATATCGTTTGTACAATAAATAAATAAATATAATGTTGTGATATATTATCTAATTCTAAGTCTAATATAGCGTAGATAACTGCTTAAGACTTTCTTGTTTTTTTTTATATAAAAGTATAACCTGTAGAAAGTAGGCACTAATATAGATTGTGGAAATTCATTATTAGTTATATCGTGAAATTGCCAAACTGACAACAGATATTGTAATATTATGCTCTTCTCTATGGCCTACTATAAGATTGTTCGATAGGACATTTGGCGGGAAGAGTGACAAGTGCGGACGCTTGCTATTGACAGGAATCCATACGGTGAAAAGTGGGCATATAATATGCCTCTGCCACCCCTTCGGGGATAAGGCGTGATGGATATATTTTTTTTTTTATTTAACGTGCTATAGTGAAAGACAATGATATATATGCAGTGAAATGCTATTTTCTCTCTTGCCGCGAAACGTCCACTGACAACCTTAGTATAAGAATCCCCATTATACTGAGGGCAAGGACCAGGACGGACAATGAGGACACGACATCGACTGGACAGGACTAATTAGAAGATAAGATTGAAGAAATATGATATAATAAATAAGATTTGGCTAAATGGTCTTAGAAATCAGGCCATTAAATAATTATTAAAAAAAAAATTGTTCGATATTACCACACAAGCAAAACTGCTAGTATTGTTAAGAACTTATACTGCATGATTAAGGGTGACATTTCGCAAGTTTCGACAAATAATTGATACCAGTTTTATATTATACTACTAGCATAATATTTATGAACTGTACTTGTTTTGTATACCCAGTTACTTGCCTTTGAAAACTATTTGATACGAAATGTTGGTACCTAACTGCGTTGAAACTTTTTGAATATGTTTAACTGTATACTGGTTTGCCCACATGGAGCGAAGGGACTCGCTGTAGCAGGATGGTCGAGCTGTTAGCATTTAAACTAATAGATAATTATTTTCATACAGCTTAATGAGGGTAGTCTAATTTTTCATATACATTTTGATTCTAGAGTAAGTTAATAGTTTAATGTGAGTAAGTTATTATTAATATAGGTATGAAGAGTAGAAGCGTGCACGTCGCCATCCCCGCCAGCTACGGCTGCAATTCTACTCCAACACGAGTGCCACCAGGGCGAATACTGCTAGGGCGCGCCCCCGAAGCGACGCGCACCAGTTCGTCCCCGCTGGTGCGAAAAGTGTGAGCCAGAGCGGTGTAGGGGACCGCAACCCTACACGCGCGGCCCATCACGGCGGGAAGTGGAGGATGGAGTGCAGGGTAGTTGCGTGGAATGTTAGGGGAGGAATGACAGATAAGATGAATGAGTTGATGGATGTTATGAATGAGAGAAAGTTAGATGCAGTGTGCTTGACAGAGACCAAGCGCAAGGGCAGCGAAGTCTTGGAGCTCCCGGGTGGGATGCTCGCGCTTTGGTCTGGAGTGCCAGAGAGCGAGCATGGCAGTCGGGGGGTTGGAATTTTGGTGTCCTCGCGATTGGCCTCCGGTATGTATGAGTACAAACTGGTAGGTCCTAGAATCCTCTGGATCCGTGTAAAACTTGGTTTGACGAAGATTTTCCTGGTAGCTGCTTACGCGCCAGTATCTTCGTCGAACGCGAGTGAGCTAGAGGACTTCTGGGAGAGTATGAGAGAAGCTCTAAATGTGATAGAAGGAAATGAAAGACTTATAGTATGTGGAGACTTGAATGGATGGGTGGGTACCGCTCGCGATGGTTTTGAGTCGGTACTCGGGAAGTATGGGGATAAAAGGGTGAACGACGCTGGCAAGCTAATACTGGCATTTTGTAAGGAAAAGGATTTGTTTGTGGCGAACACAATGTTCAACCACAAACAAATTCACATGTATACGAGGAGATGTAAGTCAAAGAGAAGCATGATAGATCTATTCCTAATGGATAGTCGGCTCCGTAAACAGGTGATGGACACAAGGGTTTATCGAGGCGCTGAGCTGGGATCAGACCACTACCTAGTCATAACTAGGATTAGGGGTCTGTTCGCGGGTTGGCGTCATCGCACCGAGTGTCCTGAACCTGAGCCGACTTATAGCATCAAAAGCTGGAAGCTGCAGGATGCATCCATTAGGGATAAATATAATGAAAGGGTAGCCGAAAAGCTTGGCGACGTCAATGTAAGCAGTGAGAATGTGGAAAGTGTATGGCAGAACCTTAGGGACAGTATGATAAATGCCGCTGTGGAAGTGTGTGGAGAAACGAAAAGAGGCAGTAGTAATAAGCGTGATGCATGGTGGAATGAAGAAGTGAAAGAAGCAGTTCGAATGAATAAGAAAGCATGGCTAGACTACTTAGCCTCGCGGAATGATTTTTATATGAAAGAGAGATACAAGCTGCAGAAAGTTAACACGAAGGCACTGATAGAAGAAGCTCGTGAAAGGTGCAGAATGAAAGCGGATGAAAGGTTGTCGTCCAATTTCCGGGATAATGCCAAGCTCTTCTGGAAAGAGGTAGGCAAGACCCGGAGTTGTTCGGCAATCTGCAGTATGAATAAAGTGCTTAGTGTTAACAATGACGTCCTAACAGACCAAACTGACGTCCTGCAGAGATGGAGTGAATATTATGGCAAGATGTATGCAAGAAAAGACAGAGATGCCACATCGGGAAGTGGAGCTCACTTCGATGCTCCGGATCCCGATGTCATTGAAGTCATTAGTATTAAAGAAATAGAACAAGCGATAAGAAGTATGAAATGTGGTAAGGCTGCGGGAAAAGACAGAGTTACTGCTGAGATGATCAAGTACGGTGGGTCGCGTGTCTGGGACACACTATGTCTGTTATGCAACTTGTGCTGGCGGACGGGTGAGGTCCCGGATGACTGGCGATAGCAGTTGTAGTACCTATTTACAAAGGGAAAGGCTCGCGCCTAAACTGCTCCAGCTACAGGGCGATCAGCTTGGTCAGCTTAGCTAGTAAGGTGTATGCAAAGGTTATAACGGCACGAATACAAGAAAAGTCTGAAAGGTATTTATGGGAGGCTCAATGCGGATTCCGACGTGGAAGAGGTTGCATGGATCAAGTGTTTTCTTTCCGCATGATCGCGGAAAAGTTTCTGGCTGCCAGAAGGTTTTCTGCGCTTTTGTGGATCTAGAGAAAGCATTTGATAACGTTGTGAGAGTAACGCTGTGGGACTTGCTGCCCGGATATGGTGTGGACGGCCCGCTACTGCGGGCAATACAGTCGCTTTATAGGGACTGTAAGGCTTGCGTGCGTGTAGGGGGGATGTGTCACCTCTTTTTGATGTCTGTACAGGCGTCGAACAGGGATGTGTCATGTCCGCCTAGCTGTTCATAGTGTTCCTGCAGAAGTTGAAAGATTTTAATATGGGTGTGAATTTGGGTGACTTTACAGTAAACTGTCTGCTGTACGCTGATGATGCGGTGCTCATGGCCTCATTAGAAGCCGACCTTCAGGCATTAGTCACTAATATGAAAGAGGAGTGTGAAAGTAAGGGTCTTCGCTTGAATGCAAGTAAAACTAAGGTTCTAGTATTTAAAAGAGGTGACGTAAGAACTAAATGCGTGATTAGGGTAAACCAGGAACGTCTAGAGCAAGTGAATGAAATTGTGTATTTAGGAAGTATGTTTAGCGCGGATGGAAGATGTGATTCGGATGTAGAACGGCGAGTAGCTGCCGGAAACAAAGTTAACGGTGCTTTGTCCCACTTAGTAAAGCGACAAAGCATCATAAAAGAAGTACGAATGGCGATTCATAACGCAGTGCTAGTGCCAACTTTGCTTTACTGTAGTGAAACCTGGGTATGTCAGCAGATGCATGAAAGTAAATTGAATGCTGTGGAGATGCGATCACTTCGAAAATTGTGCGGCGTTACCTTGGCCGACCGAATACGTAACGAAGTGATACGCAATATGGCAGGTTTGAATGAAAGTGTCAGCGTTAAGCTGGAAAAGGGCGTGCTCCGTTGATTTGGACACGTCCAACGAATGAGTCAGGAACGATTAACGAAGAATATATATTGTTCAAAAGTAGAGGGTAGAAGGAGTCAGGGAAGGCCGAGACTTACATATGAAGACCACGTGAGCAGATTGCTCAAAAACGGAAAGGTCAAAAGTACTCGGATACCCAGACGTGCGTGTATGAAGCGATTGATGAATCTCGAAGAAGCGAAAGAAGTATGCATGGATCGCGAAGCCTGGCGATCTGTCCTCTCTGACTACCACGTCAGGGATACAGCGTGAAGATAGTTAGTTAGTTAATATAGGAATGCAATAACAGTATATTATAACCGCAAATAGAGCTCTGAAGGCATTTCTTGAAATATGACTGTCGGTGCATTTTATATTAATGAGGGTGGTTTTACTGATTAGTTTGCTGATTATTCAGTAAATTTATAAAAGAGGCATTTTGGGGCAGGACACGGCATTCAGTCGGCATCATTTAAAAAGTATAGACATGTAAGGTTAGCGTTAGTGTAATCAAGATGCAATATACGGTTATACCGTACATTGCATCTTGATTACACTAACGCTAACCTTACATGTTACACGTAACAAGTATTTTATTTTTAACGTGTAAATCAATACAAGCATTACATTATTTACACACCTTTGGTGTTTCCCGTTACCTACATTCAACGTAAACATAATAACATTTCTCAACTAAATTAATATTTTTCACTATTAGCATCATACAAATAAAAGTGGATACGTCATAAAAGATTCCATCATAGTTTATATTGTACTAAATTCATTTGAAGTTGAAGTGTATGGTGACGGTCGTAGACAGAGAATACTATAGACTGCGGGATAATTCCTTTTCATTCCCACAAGAAAGAAAAGCAAATACACGCTACACTGGGGAAAGAAAAGGATAGTATGACATTATGGGCATCTTAGCTCCAGCTTGGAGCTAAATAAATTTGACGTTTAGGAATTCTGCGGATCAAAATATTATATTTTCACAAATTACAAGTGATGTGTTCCGTGTAAAAAGTGTAGAAACTTAGTACAATAATATTTACAATTGTGCGTTGTAGTATTATTGACTGCAAAAGTGATGGTGACAGGAAGATTCTCGGATTGACTTTCCATCGGTAAGTTGGATGAAAACTTTGTAAAAAAAGTCATCCCTTTACTATTTTAACCTTATAATTCTTTCTTAAACATTTCAGTATTAGATGTGTTTATGTAAACAGAATAAACAATCTTTATTGTTAATTTATATTATTTCATAACCTATATTCGTTATTGCTATGATCCGATAACAATACTCCCGGTTTTTTTTATAAATTGCTCCAATATTACATATAATTTAGTATTACATATAATTTAGTATTACATTGTTACATACATGTATTATTTATTACAGTTTCCCGACTAAGACAAGATCACGTTTCATTTGGATAGCTGCCAATGGTCGTAATGGATGGGTACCGAAAAATGTTCCAAAATATGCAGTAAACATTTTGATACTGCTTTTATAATAACGTAAACAAGCAAGTCGTAACTAGATTCAGATGCTGTTCTAACTAAGGTGCCTACATTTATTTTTTATAACTAAATGATTGTCTAAATTGATAATATTTACTTACACTGACAAACTATAATAGTACTTATTTTAAGCAATTGTTACGTTCTATGTATTTATTATTAAATCTGATAATTTAGATGGAAGCTTTATTAAAAGTTTCAATGCTTATTGCTGTTCATAAAGTGTACAGCCTCAATAACGAATAAGAATTCTTCGCCATCGACTTCTACAATGGAAGTAGAAAATGATAGTTCTGAATCCGTAGTACTTGTAAGTTTTACCTTTTAGTTTTGACATTTAGTTAATAGTTTTGAATGTATACCTTGAGTGGTTTCAGGCCCAAGTCAACCACATATGCTAGTTTGTTCATCAATCACACCTTATTCCTGAAGGAGTGGCAGAGACATATTACACGCCCACTTTTCACCGTGTGTATTCCTGTCCCACGTAACAGGTGGTGAGTCAATGGCCGTGTTGAAATAGACAGACGCCGGTTGTGGCTACCTCCTGTTGAAATTTTCAAGCCGCCTATAAGGCCTTCAATTTGGCTTAACGACTGCCATATTAGGCAACCGGGACACGTTTGTCCCGGTTGCCACTAACGTTAAGCCGTTGCTTAACGTGCCTTCCAAAGCACGGAAACGCTCGCAAATGTAAATGCACAACACCCATCCGTGACCAGCTCTAGCGAAAGTTGTTTTACAGAACTTTAAGTCGGCGGGGCCACGAGCGCTTCTATGCTGGTTTGTACACTTGCTAAACAGTGAAGTAGCCGGTTAGCTGGGTTGGGTGCTTCATAGTATCAACAGCAATCGATAAATTGCTATGATGATGAGGTATATATATGCTCAGCTGCGGAACTGCTGAGAATTTTCATATCTAATAATATTTATTAAATTTTCTTGCGCATTTGAAGTATATTTAACTGCCAATGCTGTATGTCCGAACCTTGTTCGTTTGTCAGCAGGTGTATCAGCTTGCATTGCATGTGAAAATACCTAAGCACTCGTTATGTTTTTATTGTGTTGTGTTTAGTTAATAAATTATATTATTGGTTTCTTGCAGCTTTTCTAAAGAGACCATTTTTTTTGTTTTCGCGGGGAATGCATTTACGCACCGTCATCCCTGCTGCGGGGGCAGCAGGGACGGTGTGTGGGGCTCCCGGCCCGTGAGAGAAGGCCGTCCTACCCACTAAACCCCGCGGTGTTCCGCCTCACCTTAAAACCGACTCGCAGGGTAGGCCTGAGGTTAAATCACTGCGAGCCGGCAAGGGGCACCCCAGAACGGAGGGGTCCGTCTCGGGGCGGTCGATAAGCGACCACCCCGGAGCTCCCTAAGGAGCTGAAGAACTAGCCCGCACCTCCACCGCTCTCGAGCGCTCCTCTGTAAGCAGAGGAGGTGAGAGCGGCCGGTACGGGCGTGCGCAAAAAGTGGGCATCCCCTGGAACACAGAAAGGGTGCCCGTCGCCAAGTGGCCAGTTAGGCGGGGTCCCCCGACCTTCCGCCTACGGCCAGACACTATTCGGGGGCGCGCATGTATTGAGCACGACGACGCCTCCGAACCGGACAGCGGGGCGGGAGCGTCTGTACCATACGCTCCCGCACCCGCAACTCCTCTCGTTTCGCCGCCATCACCTCGCTAGCAAACGAGGCGACGGCGGCCCAACACTGTTGGCTGCCGACCATGGCTTGCACCACAGCCGGCAGCGACAAATCAACACCGACAAGGCCCGTGAGGGCGATTGGCGGCCCGTCCCACGCCGTGCACACGGCGAGTGTGTGCTCCGCCATGTCCACGACGCCACTCAGGCAGTGACGACACACGGGGTCCGGCTCCACCCCAGCCACCTCCCACAGGTACTTGGCGAATACGCCATGCCCTGTGAGGAGCTGACTAAGGTAGAACGTAGGCGCAGTGTGTGAAAGTGACCATTTGCGTCAGATTTGGTTAACAGCTACAGGACGATCCAATTGGTCACAAACACCAACTATAAGAATTTGTAGCAAACATTTTGAAGAAAAGTTTTTATTTAACAAGAAGAAAATGACTCAATTACTCGAGAAGCTAGACCCGTTGGCAATAATCGTAAACAATTTAAGAGATATTTTTCTTTGGGAATAACTTTATTTTATAAGAGTCTCTGCTTGCTTACAAATGTTTATTATGTCAATTAACTGCAAAACTAAATAAACAAAATAAAAAAAATTACTGTATTATTTACTACGAAATCTAGAACCTATCATGCCTCTGCGGCGCAGTTGGTAGTGTATGCAACAGTGGGGACAAATATTTGTTTGATACGCAAATGTTTGTTAAGGAGTTCAGGTATTTTCCCTGTGAGTGTAAGGTGTTTCCATATGTCACCGGCTAGCGGTGTAACTACTGACTAATGGATAAGACAACTACGCAGGTGCCCTTACGGGGTCAGACGGCAGTCGCTCACAAGAATTCCGAAAATTAAAAGTTAAATGATAGCTGCACTTAGCAATGAAATAATAGTGGACCCTGAAATATTACTAGACTAGAGTTTACAGACACTAATATCACAGCCTCACAGGTTTTCTCTCTTTATACTATACTAAGTTATATCAAAATCAAAAAATCAAAATCAAAAATCTTTATTCATGTAGGTCACAAAGTAACACTTATGAACGTCAAGATTACTGCTTCTACATTTACATTTACTGCCAGATTCGCAAAGCAATAGGTAGAGCCAGAGGAAGAACCTGGCAATAAAACTCATGGCCACTCTTTTCTAACCGCCATTTGACACAGTTTGATTAACATGATATTTGACCAATTATACAGTAAAGATTTTATACAAAAAAAAACAAAATAAATGTTGTGTTCATTAAAATTACACTTTCATAGTTCCTTTGAATTTATGTGAGAACAGTCGACTAAACTTAGTTTGCCTTAAAATTAAATAATATTATTTGTAACAATTGCTATAACAACTATGAGCTGACCAGTCCCAACAGCCGGCACCCGTTCACGGGTATGACGCATATATCAGCCATCGCCCTATTCAACCGTATTGTAGGAAACAAGGCGACCCGATACATACGCCACCACTGCCAGGACACTTAGGCGAGCATGACATACCCAAAAACTACACAGCAACTATCATGTCAATTTCAAAATTATAAATAAGTCTACATAGTGCTCACACAATAACAAAGTCAAATTACATATAATTATGTATATTAGTTATTACCGGGACTAAACGCAGCCATACCTTTAGTTGCCTGGCGTTTCAAATTATTTATACTGGAGAATGTAAATAAAAATAATGTAAAAAAAAAAAATACGACATATATATGCAGATTCAAGACAAGTAGATAATATAACACAAGATTCATTCGAATCCTAAATAGCTCGAGCGAAGAGCAAGCAACTCATTTCCATTTATTTTTATCATTCAAATAATCATTAATTGTGTAGTAAGCCCTTTTCAAGAGGTGCGTCTCAATTTCCGACTTAAATTTATGTAACGGCAGGTTCATAATGTCTAAAGGAATTTTATTATATAGGCGTACGCCAATTCCTGCAAAAGAGTCGTGAACCTTTTGTAAACGATGATGCGTTCCAATTAATTTATGCTTATTTCTAGTATTTATCGAATGTATGTCACTGTGTCTATTGTATAAATGTATGTTCTGTTTAACTAACATGATATTTTCAAATATATACTGTGATGCAACCGTTAAAATGCCAATTTCTTTAAATTTCTCTCTAAGAGACACTCTAGCACTCAATTTATATATTGCACGTATAGCTCTCTTCTGGAGTACAAAAATTACTTGTATATCAGCTGCTTTACCCCACAGCAAAATGCCGTAAGACATGACACTATGAAAATAACTAAAGTATACTAGCCTGGCAGTTTCTACATCAGTGAGCTGCCTGACTTTACTAACGGCAAAGGCTGCCGAGCTGAGTTTACCTGCAAGACACGTTATTTGGGCGTTCCACTGCAGTTTGCTATCTAAAGTGATCCCCAACTAATACAGTTAATTCTACAATATTAAGGGTATCACCGTTCAATGTTATATTTGTACCGCAATTCCTGACATTAGGCATGCTAATCTGATACATTTTGTCTTCTTAGCGTTTAGTAGCAAATTATTGGTCGTAAACCAATCTACAACTTGGGCAAGTGAACTATTAACGCCGTTAAAATCAGTAAGCGTACGATCTACTTTAAAAATAAGTGACGTATCATCAGCAAATAGAACAATGTCGCACAAGTTCTGTATATAGAATGGCAGATCGTTAATATAAATTAAAAATAGAAACGGACCTAGAATTGATCCCTGCGGTACGCCCATAGCTACAGATGCTCTTTTCATTAACATCAACATGTTGTATCCGATCATTTAAGTAGGAGGCAACAAGATCCAGTGCAGAGTCTTTAATACCATAATAAAAGAGTTTTTGCAATAGTGTTTTATGTTCAACGCAATCAAATGCATTGGAGAGAACGCAGAATACACCAATAGCATCTTGTCTATTCTCCCAGGCGTCAGATATATGATTCAGAAGTGTCACACCTGCATGAATGGTAGAACGACCCCTTGTGAACCCAAACTGCTCTTTATGTAGTAGCATATTTGAATTAAAATGAGCTTGTAGTTGTTGCAATATAAATTTTTCTAAAATTTTGCTTATGGCAGGTAATATTGAAATAGGTCTGAAATTACCAGGGTCGGTTTTGGATCCAGACTTAAATAGAGGTATTACCTTACTGTGTTTCATTAAATCCGGAAACACTCCTTTATCGATACATTTATTAAATATTTCAGCTAGATGTGGAGATAAATTAACAATAATAGACTGTATCAATTTCACAGAAATACCCCACAAGTCAGCTGTCTTTTTTGAGTTAAGCGACTTGAATACTTTAATGATATCGTTGGGGTTAACACATTTAAAGCTAAATAAGACATTGCACTGATCTACGCTGCCCCCAAGTATGCGTTGAGCTTTGATTGGACAAGAATTTAAGGAGCTAGTTGTTTTCGCGGGTATGTCTATAAAATAGTTGTTAAAAGTTTGTGCTACATCTAATTTATTAATAATCACCTTGTTATTTATAATTAACTTAAAGTTATTATCACGGGGTAGTAATCGACCGGTTTCAGTATTGATTACATTCCAAGTCATTTTTACCTTATTTTTTGAATCTTTAATCTTATATTTCTATATATATATATTTCTTATAAGAGAACGTGTTTCCTATATTTAAATGTTTGCTTTCAAGTATGTTTGTCAGTTGTCTAAATCCTCTAACACAAGCTCGTATAAGCTTAATTTGGACTACACTATCTTGGTGGGTCTTGTAATAATGTATTTTTATCTACGGAGCGTAGGTGGATACTTAGCATTTTAAAATACAAAATATGGGGAAAATTTCTTCATATGGTAACCCAGTTATAACACTACCTGTCCCTTTCTGCGGCACGCTGACTGTGTGTCTATAGTATTCTCTGTCTACGGTGACGGTGAATGCTAGGTCACTCGATTGTTTCACTCATTCATTGTATAAACGAACTCAACTCATTCTACAATAATTTATTCCGCGAATCCGTGCATTCTGTCATCTGTGCATGCTTCACTCGTTTCACTCAATCATTCAATTGGTTCAGTCTGGCACAGATAACTTTACGAAATTGTTTACAACAACAACTATACTTGTTTGAGGTTGTAATTTTGTTATTTTAACCAATTTTTTGGATGTTTATAGCTATATTTACGATACGTACTTGAATAATACTGATCTGCGATACGATAACGGGTGTTACATTGGTGTTGTCTTATTTGTTTTGAAACTTACCAATACGATGTCGTTCAATCCGAAACGTGCAGTACGAAAACTTAGTAGTTCTAAACCTAAACAGCTTTTGGAATCGGCTAATTATACAGTTGAACAGTTAGCCGTATTACGTAGAAGGCGTACTGTTGCTTTAAATCGCTTACTAAAGGCACTCGAGGTCGGTAACTTAGCGTTGAACGGCGATGGTCATTACGATTTATTTCTATCTTACTGTGACCAGCTGGACAAATACAATGCTGAATTTGAGCACACTCATTTTGCTATAATGGAACTTGTCGAGTCTACCGAGCATGGTGAGAGTGATGATGATGATGAGATACGAATACGGTTCGATGATGCATATTTTCAAATCATGTCAATTCGTCGTCAGATAACAAACTCAAGTTTAAACACGTCTGAGGTTTCTCCTCAAACCCGGACTTCATCATCATCATTGTCACGTGTCCGACTACCGAAAATTCAATTACCCATATTTTCGGGTAAAATTAAAAAGTGGCCGGAATTTATAGATACATTTAATGCGCTTATTCATGAATGTCCATCCCTCAAAAATGTTGAAAAGTTTCATTATTTGGTGTCGTCCTTGAGCAACGATCCTTTAACACTTATTCGATCGTTTCCTGTGACTGGTGATCACTACTTTGATGCATACGCTAGTTTAGTTAACCGCTATCAAAATAAACGGGAGTTAGTTTTCACCTGTTGGAAAGATTTTTTGAATATTACTTTTAAAATTCAAAATGCAGTCGAGTTTCGTAGGACTGGACAGTATTGATGAGAATTTCAGGATTTTAAATAGACTCAAACTCCCCGTTGAACATTGAGATTTTATTATAGTCTAAGCCGTAATCTCTAAGCCGTCTCCTTCATCGACTGTGTTGTTGGCCACAGCAATCATTCAAATCCGTATCTATCACTATCTATTCACCGTATCTATCGTACCGGGCTTTATTCGATACGGGCAGTCAGAACAACTTCATTACCAAGAACGCTGCAAAACGTTTATCTCTTAATCCTATCCAATGCGAAACCAATATCAAAGGCTTAGGAGACGTTGATGCTGGCACAATCGGCTTGGTACATTGTTCTATTGCATCTAATAATAAATATTTGTTTAACGCGGACCTCCACGTTATTCCTATCATATGCGGGGACCAACCAATATCTAAACTCAATACCGTAGATTGGTCTCATATCAAATCGTTACAATTAGCTGATTCAGGTTTTGATGTACCTGGACCAATTGATATTCTGTTTGGTGCAGGTGTTTTTGCTGATTCACTTTTAACTCATCGCATCAAGGGTGCGGTAAATCAACCCATTGCGTTTAATTCCGTCTTCGGTTGGTTGATGTTGGGACGGACCTCTCTGGTGACGTCATCGTTGTTACAATTCTCATCCAAACCAGATAACGAGTTGTGTTCTCTTGTCCAGTGGGTTTGGGAAATAGACAACTTTCCTCAGGTTCAATCTCTCACTCCTGATGAACATGTATGTTGCCAACCACAGTCGTGACTCATCGGGTAGATATATAGTCAGACTTCCTTTCAAGCATGGTGCTGAACTTAATTTCGAGGGCTCTCGTGATATCGCTCTTCATAGGTTTCATGCGGTTGAACGCCGGCTCTCACGCGATCCTGAATAACATAGACAATATTCACAGTTCATGGAAGATTATCCACAGTCTTGTCACATGACGTTGGTGCCTGCAACTGAGGTAAACCAAGGTAAATATAATATACCACATCACTGTGTATTAAAACCTGATAGCACTGCTACAAAACTCCGTATCGTATCTCAATTATTGTCAGATTTACCTCCAAAGGATTGACTTCTGGATCCTGAATCGTTTTCTAATGATCAATCGTCAACAGTCAAGGTACTGGGTCTCAAGTGGGGTCCAACATCCGATGCATTTTTCTTTGATGTCAGGCCGTTTGCTGGTCCCTGCACCAAGAGAAATATTTTGAGCGGGATTGCGAGGGTTTTCGATCCGCTTGGATTTCTGTCAGCCGTCACTATTAAAGCTAAGGTATTACGGTAGAGACTTTGGTTACTCGAGATATCGTGGGATGAAAATCCTCCTGAAGATGTCGCTAGTGTGTGGAGGGCTCTGAGCAATCAACTATCAACTCTACAAGACTTAAAGGTTCCACGTTGTATCACGGGTCATCACGTTGAGTCGTACGAACTTAATGGGTTTTGTGACAGTTCCGAGCTAGACTGTGAAGCCATACTTTACACACTTATCCTTTTCAATAACGGTCTTCAAAATTTCTTCCGCTATGTGCGAAGGCTCACATAGCTTCCCTTAAGAAGCTCTCGTTACCCCGTTTAGAGCTGTGTGCAGCAGTGGTGCTGGTGGACTTTGTTAGGTTCGTCTTCGATACGTTCAATCTCAAACTCTCGGTGCATGCTACTCATTTGTGGTCGGATCCACCTTGGTTATCGCAATCGTCTGATCACTGGCCTGCAAAGTCTAATTCGGGATCGGAGGACGACTTGGTGCGAATGGAGGAACATCGATCAGTCGTACTACTGACTAATCGAGTAGAGAACAACAGTGACACACGAATCGGTTGCCTATTGCAGCGCTATTCGTCACTTGATAAGATCAGTCGTATTGTGTCATATATGCAGCGGTTCCTGCTTATGCGTGACCGAGTAGCAGCCACCCCTGATGAGGAAAACTATAAGTTGTTACTGTCTATTGTCCATGCGTTATCATTCTCAGACGCAAATCAACAACTACAATTAAACCAATTGACACCTAAAGCCTTACGGAAACTTGATCAGTTTCGGGATGAGAGAGGTATACTCAGGGTGGGCGGTCCAATCTCCCGTGCTGGTCTTGAATGCGAACTGAAACATCCAGCCTTGCTCCCCTGGGATCATCCTTTCACGTTTAAGCTGTTTGAGTTTGTTCATCGTCAGCATTGTCATACCGGGCACAATGCGACTCATTGTTTACTATTGCAACGTTTCTGCGTTCTATCAGCAAAGCGAGCCATTCGTAAGTGCTTATCACAATGTATACGGTGCTACAAAACTAACCATAATTTAATTGCAACCAAATATGGCGGATCTTCATTCATTTCTGCTTAACCAGTTTAAGCCACTCTCGATAGTTGATATTGACTTCGGTGGGCCATTTCGTATAAAACTTGGGACTCATCGCGGAGCTAAGATGGATAAAGCGCATCTGTATCGTATCATAAGCACTCAAGTGTTAACTTTTGAGGAACCTTTGCTCATTCGAATCGATACCGTATTAAATTTCAGACTTTTGTGTCCCTTAAGTGCGTATCTTAATGACTTAAATGTCCTTACTCCAGGTCATTTTTTGACCCTGGAGCCGTTGACTTATGTACCAGATGAGAACCATACTAATGTTATCTTACATCGGCTTAACCGTTGGCAGCTTATCCAATCGTTTCTTCAAAGCTTTTGGATGCGCTTGAAAAACGAATATTTGCATTCACTAACACAGCGCGCGAAATGGACAAAATTATCGAAACCATTAACCCTCAATTCAATCGTCATCATTAAAGATGATAATCGAACTCCATTGCACTGGTCTCTGAGGAGAGTAATCGAGCTGCATCCGGGCTCCGACGGTATAGTCCGTGTGGCAACAATCAAAACTCAAGCCGCAGTTATCAAGCGGCCGCTAGTTAAACTGTGTCCTCTTCCCATAGAACACTAATCAATACAACTTTAACATTTTTATTGGTTTATTTTATTCTAAGCTTTACTAATACGTATTTATTCAATTCGAGTCTATTACACGTACTAACTTTTTAAATTTTCGCTTTACATGATTAAAATAAGTGTAAAATACAGGTATTAACGCGATCATGCTTATTTACCTTAAATAGCTTGACGTTTTTTATTACACGTATTTTATATCTATTTATCTATCATATCCGGAAAATACCAGTGGTATTTTGGTGGGCGGAATGTTCACTATTCGTGATTATTCATTCGTTTTTGTTTTGAATCTATATTTGTTTGTGTACATTCAAATCTTCCCGCCATTCATTCGATAAAGGTTCCGTGGATTAGCCAATAGCAAGGCTCATTCACAAGAGCATACACGGACCGAATGGGTTGACCGCGAGACCGAACAAGAAGATGGCGACACACATATTTCGGAGGATTCGAAGCATACGTTCAACAGCTTAACATCAGATTAGAACATTGAGTCCTCTAAAACTTTAATTATCTAAAGTTAAAGTGCATTTTTTGGCTAACTAGTTTGCGTCACAGGATCCCGCGGGAGTGATTGGTGTTTCGTTTCTAATTTAACTGTATCAAATCTGTGAGTGCGACAAACGCATAGTGGTACCCACTTCAAGATATTTGCTGGCAAGCAGTGTTCGACTTGAGGAATAGGAAGGGACTCGTAGCGGTGGAAGACCATAGTAGAAGGTAAGTGTACCTACTTTCATTGGCTTTCTATCCATTTGTGAACTACCCAAATCTTTCATACGGCGGGAAGTATCAAAATTATTCGTGTCCCGACCCAGAGTGACGTCAAGGGTTCCATCGGCAGGACCGTTTCGTCACAACCTAGCTTTCAACATTTATCTAATTGAGCACTGGTGATACTACATGGTACATTCTGAAGATCTGATGATGACCAGGTAAGTGCTTATTGGTTCTCAGTAACGGAAATAGTTAGGATGACCTAGCTTTCAACATTTATCTAATTGAGCACTGGTGATACTATATGGTACATTCTGAAGGTCTGATGATGACCAGGTAAGTGGATATTGGTTCTCAGTAACGGAAATAATTAGGATGACCTAGCTTTCAACATTTATCTAATTGAGCACTGGTGATACTACTTGGTACATTCTGAAGGTCTGATGATAACCAGGTAAATGCTTATTGGTTCTCAGTAACAGAAATAGTAAGGATGACCTAGCTTTCAACATTTATCTAATTGAGCACTGGTGATACTACATGGTACATTCTGAAGGTCTGATGATGACCAGGTAAGAAGATATTGGTTCTCAGTAACGGAAATAGTAAGGATGACCTAGTTTTCAACATTTATCTAATTGAGCACTAGTGCTACTACATGATACATTCTGAAGGTCTGATGATGACCAGGTAAGTGCTTATTGGTTGTCAGTAACGGAAATAGTTAGGATGACCTAGCTTTCAACATTTATCTAATTGAGCACTAGTGCTACTACATGATACATTCTGAAGGTCTGATGATGACCAGGTAAGTGCTTATTGGTTGTCAGTAACGGAAATAGTTAGGATGACCTAGCTTTCAACATTTATCTAATTGAGCACTGGTGATACTACATGGTACATTCTGAAGGACTGATGATGACCAGGTAAGTGGATATTGGTTCTCAGTAACGGAAATAATTAGGATGACCTAGCTTTCAACATTTATCTAATTGAGCACTGGTGATACTACTTGGTACATTCTGAAGGTCTGATGATGACCAGGTAAGTGCTTATTGGTTCTCAGTAACGGAAATAGTAAGGATGACCTAGCTTTCAACATTTATCTAATTGAGCAGTAGTGCTACTACATGATACATTCTGAAGGTCTGATGATGACCAGGTAAGTGCTTATTGGTTGGCAGTAACGTAAATAGTTAGGATGACCTAGCTTTCAACATTTATCTAATTGAGCACTCGTGATACTACTTGGTACATTCTGAAGGTCTGATGATGACCAGGTAAGTGCTTATTGGTTCTCAGTAACGGAAATAGTTAGGATGACCTAGCTTTCAACATTTATCTAATTGAGCACTGGTGCCACTACATGGTACATTCTGAAGGTCTGATGATGACCAGGTAAGTGGATATTGGTTCTCAGTAACAGAAATAGTTAGGGTTATTTTTAAAATAAACAATAAGCTATAAATAATCACCTTTATTTTCTTTATCACTGTCAAGCAATTATTACAATTATAATTATTAATTAATTGTATAATAATGACAAAATCTCAAACTCTTCCCGTTAAATGTCACTGAAATTTAAATATCGTGAACAGGTCGGTTGGTCATTTATTAGGATAAGTGTTGGTGAAGGTGGTGCATGTAGGCTTTCTTCTTGAAGTACGCACATATTTTCGTCTTCTGTTTTTTGTAAGTTATGCACCTTTTTCCGGTCTTCCTTGTTCTTTATTGTCTGTAAAATATATGGCGGATTTCTAGTCACATGCAATTGCACTTGAACTTGGTACTACCAATTGTGGGTTTTATTAACCTGCAAAATGCCCGAGTTATCTTTAACCCAAAAAATTACTTTTTTTTGAGCTATGGCTTCGTCTAGTCCTATCTTGTGCACTGAGATGGGACATTTCACCTCTACTATCGCGTCTTCTCCAATAAGCCCATCTGGAGTAGCTCCTAAATATGGAATCTCGGGATCTATAAAAAGTCCGCATCCGCATTTCAACATCGTTTTGTATAGATAGCTGATCTAGCGCTTTTTTTTCGTGTTCTCTTCCATGCTGTATAGGCGCAGCATCTATATTTATTTTGTAGAGCAGTTGTTTGACTACGCTAGCGCAACTAGTATCAGGCCTCATTTTAATAACTCTTCCAAAGTTTGAAGCCGTCAGCAAGGAGCGCCGTAGTTCGAGCCATTCGCTTGACTCGCTCTGCAAAATTGTTTGTCTTTCAATTTGTCTTCTTTCTTCCTCACTTTTATCTAAGTTGGATAAAAAATTCTCCTTCATTTGTTCTAGCGTCGCATCACTCACATCGGGCCTTATGGTTTGTTCTCCATAATCTTTATTTACGGCACCACGTGTCTGTCGTTTTTTGTAATAAATATGTTTTAACAAATTTCTTTTTCTGCGATACTTGTTATCTAAGGTGCTCATTTTGCCCTTAGGACTTTGCCCGACAATTGTTTTATACAATATGGAAACAGGTTTTCTTTTAGTATTAAAATTAACTGCAGACGCTGAACATCGAGTTTGGTATGCACGCCTGCACGAGTAATTCACTCTTTTACCACCCACAAATTTGGCTACCACGCTATGAAAACTTTCCACGATGTTACTGTCAACATCATGAACAAGACTTCTGGAATGCCCCGCAATTGTATTAATAAAAAACATATTTTCTGCCATAAGGGACTTTGTGGGCGGTAACAGAAATGGCTTTTACATTTGGTATGGTTACCAAAGGCATGTAAATGTACAGTCTGGATGTCTTCAAAAAGTTTTTGAGTGCTAAAATCTAAATTTTCTAACGAGTCGTTGTATTTTTTGCTGCATTTTCGTATTGCTGACCTAATGCTCATGATGCGTTTTTTTGTGATTAGTTTTCTGAAACTTATAGGATATTTCGTATCAGTGGTTAGGTTGTCTAATTTGTTGCACAAGTTTCTTAGAAGGTGGTTCCTACATTCTACCTTTTCAACTGTAAATTGAGGATAAGGTCTTGCTTCCAAAATTTTCGCATACGTGATAGTCTCCGTCAGAAATGAGGCGACCATAAATCAGACCATACATTTCCATAGATGCTTTAAACCCTTCCACAATTATTGTTGACTCCATGGCAGTCGATGATCCCATAAAATTTTTAAAGCACTGGTCAGTTCTTGGGATTTGATTTTTATTAAGGTCTCGCATACATATGCTACAGTATTTATTTTTAATGCCAAGAAACAAAATCTTTTTTGTGTGTCTTCCAATTATGGCAGCAGCTCCTGACATTGCTAAGTAGTTCTTTTTGTACAACCACATCTATAATAGGTATCCCATCTTTGCTGACGTTTCCTTTTTCTAAAGCAATACTTTTTTCTTCTTCAGCAGCATCATTCATGGATTTGATAAGTGCTTTGTCCCAAGCATTGGAAGCAATGTCGTGGCGTTTTTGGTATACAGGTTCAGACATCACGGGCAAGTCAAATGCTGATAACAGTTCCTCTAATCACGAATACCCTATCTCAACTGAAACGGCGCCCACGACCGCTGCTGTATTAATATCTAAGTCGCCAGTGACATTACAAAGAGAAAACTTCTCTTTACACATCAAACATTCTACTGTAAACTTAGAAGCAAGTCCAACACGTTTCTCTCCTATAAGTTTCAAACTTTGTATACCACAGTTAAAAGCACCATGACCGCCTATTTCTTGTATTTTGGTAAAGAAGTAAGCTATATCTATAATTCGTCTTCCAGATATATTTTTTGTTTCTGCTTGTGATTCTTGTTCTTCAATAATCAAATCTGGTAAATCTTCTTCATCTTCTTCAACCTAAAACAAACATTTTAACAATACAGTGTCAAATTAAATTAGCTAGGGAAACTATCGAACATATACCGCAGTGTAAGCAAACACAATAAGTTATCGGCATAATTTGCTCTGCCCCCTCATCAACTGCCATACTAAACAGATCGTGTGTATCTGTTAATGGCTGAAGTTCCTGATTTTGTGATTCGGAGTTTTGCTGGTATCTTAATTACCTGAAAAATAATAACCTAAATGAGCTAAAGTAATATTTTTTGCTATTACAGTTTGGTGATAATAGCCATATTTACACCGCAATAAAACTAAAAGGTATTTTAACTAGGTTTTTTTTAAACAAGATTATTTTTCCGGTGACCTTAGTTTCCATGACCTCTTTCAAATGGATCCAAACACGCTGGTTCTACGTAGCGCCGTCACTGAGATCCTATACCCACCTTCGTAGTCCACCATCAGGTAGGTGACATCATCAGTCACCAAGGTCTCCTTGAGACCTTTCAAATGATTCCTATCACGATGGTTCTACATAGTGCCGTCACCTAGATCGTATACCCACCTTTGTAGTCCACCATCAGGTAGGTGACATCATTAGTCACCAAGGTCTCCATGAGACCTTTTGAATGAGCTTAAACACGCTGGTTCTACGTAGCGCCGTCACTGAGATCATATACCCACTTTCGTAGTCCACCATCAGGTAGGTGACATCATCAGTCACCAAGGTCTCCATGAGACCTTTGAAATGAGTACAAACACGATGGTTCTACGTAGTGCCGTCACTGAGATCATATACCCACGTTCGTAATCCACCATCACGTAGGTGACATCATTAGTCACCAAATTCTCCATGAGACCTTTCGAATGTGCCCAAACACGCTGGTTCTACGTAGCGTCGGCACTGGGTTCGTATACCCACCTTCGTAGTCCACCATCAGGTAGGTGACATCATCAGTCACCAAGGTCTCCATCCTCCGTCATTCGAAATTCTCAAGATAGCTTAAAACGATAAAAAATAAACACAATAGAAATAATGTACTCAATAGGGTAGGTACTTACCAATAGTTTTGGAGAGGTCGGCCACGCTTCACCTTACTTTTATTCTTATATTTAGGCATGGTCAGGCTTACTCTATGATCGGTTGAAAAAACAAAACGAAATTACAAACTACTTTAAATATATTTACAAACCTAATTAATAATGTTGTTTTACGAAATTATTATATTTGTACTATTTACAACAAGATTTCATTCATAAAACATTCAAAACGTGGACTTTTAGATTTTATTTGGAAAAAATAACGCGCTTATAGTCCACCCGTCACAAGAGTCATCGAGACACTGAAGTAACGCGTCCCGAGTAAGCGTCACAGGCCGGGAGTGCTTCAAGCGGGGTGCTGGTGAGGTTTCGGGATTTTATTCATAATATAAAAATATTAAAAGAAATTCGAAAAACAAAACAATACAAATTGTGAAAGATGTCAGTACATATTTTTTGATACAAAATTCATGCCTAACTATTTAGCCGTTACAGAGAAAATTTACAATTTAGGTTGAAAAAGGACCTATTTAATAAAAATTATTATCCAATTTTTGGATATTATGGATATATTTTATCCAAGTTTATTAAAATTTTAAACAATACAATGTATTTATGATGACCTTAAATATACCATATATTTTTTATAAGGGAAACGCACAAACGGATTCATCTGCAATCTTCTTTAAACTTACCTTGTTTTTGGGATTTGAACGAGGTAAGAATGAGGTGAGAATCGTTTATCGTTTGCTGACGTTACGCAAAAGGAAGGTAAATTTAAGATGTTGAATAATAATGAAAAATGGATTTTGGTGCAGAAAAGGAGACACAGAAACCGTTTTATTACGCAAAAAGGAAGTGCGATGGTTGATGTTGAGGTTGAAAGCTCACAGTTCAGAGCGGCCGAATCCAAAGTCCCGTTATTTATTTCTAATGTGCATAAGGCGGTGTCTGAACAGGATATTATTAATTATATTTTTGAGAAGACAAAAGAGCAAGTTACACTTGTTAAAATTAAAATGAATCGGGAGAGATATTATAATGCTTACAAACTTTTTGTAACAAAACATAAAATTGATATATTTTTAGATAAAAAGTTGTAGCCATCTGGCATATCGTTTAGGCGTTTCATCAATTTTCGTATGAGGCATAAAAATGATTTGGATGAAACTATACATAGTGACCATGGACTGTCTCAGTAAAATAGTAAGTTTCAATTGCAAATCACTCAAAAGATCAACGGAAGGAGTGAGAGAGTTATGTCAAACGGCTGATGTAGTAGCCCTTCAAGAAACATGGTTGTTACCACATGATTTGCCGTTACTCAGCACGGTAGATGACCACTTTGGGAGTACAGGAGTGTCAGCTGTTGATACGGAGGCGGGCCCACTCAGAGGAAGATCATACGGTGGTGTCGCAATATTATGGCGTAAGGATGCGTGTGAATCAGTTTCACCTATAAAGTGTGATAATGTGCGAGTGTGTGCGGTTAACATAATCGTAAAGTAACAGATCTATAGTAATTTTCAGTGTCTATATGCCCACAGACTCAATTGACAATCTTGCGGAATTTACTTCTTGTTTTAGTACTATTCGTTCAATAATAGAAATAGAGGAAAACAAGGGCGTTCAGGCTTTTTATATCTTAGGAGATATTAATGCACACCCAAATGAATTATTCTATAATGAAATGATAAATTTCTGTGTAGATCAGACCGGGACATGTAATGAAATGAAATGAAAAATCTTTATTCATGTAGGTCACAAAGTAACACTTATGAACGTCAAGATTATTGCTTCTACATTTACATTTACTGCCAGATTCGCACAGCAATAGGTAGAGCCTGAGGAAGAACCTGGCAATAAAACTCATGGCCACTCTTTTCTAACCGCCAGTAATTACATTAGTATGAGTTACATGATGTTTGACCAATTATATAGTAATGAATTTATACAAAACAAAATCAATGTTGTGCGTAAAATGAATTTATACAAAACAAAAAAAAAACAAATCAATGTTGTGTTTAAAATCACATCAAAATTAGAGCTATTCTAGTTGACAGTTCTAAGGGCAGCCTACACTTTAAGAAGAAGAATCTAGAAAGAAAGTCAATGGATGCTCTTTTCAAAAAATGTAGGTATGGCTACAACATTAAAATCACACTTACATTGTTCCTTTGGATTTATGTGAGAATGGTCGACTAAACTTAGTTTGTCTTAAATTTAAATAATTTTATTTGTAACAATTGCAATAACAGCTATGAGCTGACCAGCCCCAACAGACGGCACCCGTTCACGGGTATGACGTATATATCAGCCATCGCCCTACTCAACCGTATTATAGGGAATAAGGCGACCCGATACATACGCCACCACTGCCGGCACACTTAGGCGAGCATGACATACCCAAAAACTGCACAGCAAAACTATCAGGTCAATTTCACAATAATAATAAATAAGTCTACTTGGTGCTCACACAAACTCAAATTACATATTTTTATATTAGTTATTACTGGGACTAAACGCAGCCAATTTAGAAACCTTTAGTTGTCAGACGTTTCAAATTATTCAATATGCAGAAATGTAATATGCAGATTCAAGACAAGTACAAAATAACACAAAGTAGTTCGAGCGAAGAGCAAGCAACTCATTTCCATTTATTTTTATCATTCAAATAATCATTAATTGTGTAATAGGCCCTTTTCAAGAGGTGCGTCTTAATTTCCGCCTTAAATTTATGTAACGGCAGGTTCATAATGTCTAAAGGAATTTTATTATATAGGCGTGCACCAATTGCTGCCAAAGACTCGTGAACCTTTTGTAAACGATGATGCGTTCCAATTAATTTATGCTTATTTCTAGTATTTATCGAATGTATGTCACTGTGTCTATTGTATAAATGTATGTTCTGTTTAACTAACATGATATTTGCAAATATATACTGTGATGCAACCGTTAAAATGCCAATTTCTTTAAATTTCTCTCTAAGAGACACTCTAGCACTTAATTTATATATTGCACGTATAGCTCTCTTCTGGAGTACAAAAATTACTTGTATATCAGCTGCTTTGCCCCACAGCAAAATGCCGTAAGACATGACACTATGAAAATAACTGAAGTATACCAGCCTAGCAGTTTCCATATCAGTGAGCTGCCTGACTTTACTAACGGCAAAGGCTGCCGAGCTGAGTTTACCTGCAAGACACGTTATTTGGGCGTTCCACTGTAGTTTGCTATCTACAGTGATCCCCAAAAATACAGTTGATTCTACAAGATTTAGGGTATCACCGTTCAATATTATTATGTGTTGATGTTATTATGTGCGACAGTAATACTTATACATTTACGAGTGAGTCGCATGGTTGTAATAGATAGCTGGACCATTGCATCGTTACTCAGTCGGCACTACAATCAGTAGTTAGTGTAAATATACAATATGACGAGTATTGGTCCGACCATTTTCCAGTAGTGGTCTTGTGTAACCTTCATAAACTGAAACCTCAATTTGTAGATACATTTCAGATTAAAAAACCTGTAGATCGTGTTATCTGGGGTGAGAGATCCCCAGAACATATTAACGAGTATCACGATGTTTGTCACTATGGACTTAGACAGATAGATATTCCACAGGAACTGAGTCCTTGTTGTGATAAGTCTTTTAACAATAGCGACCATCACACTGTTCTTGACAAAATGTATAGGAGTATTGTAGACGTCCTAGTACGTGCCTCAGTAAAAACAAGCAGAGCAGTGTGTAGGAGGAAAGGGGGTTACATAATTGGATGGAACAGATATCTCACCGGGAGGCGCGGTCGCGGTTTCGAGTCTGGAGTATGGCTGGTCGCCCGGTTAGTGGTCCTTTATTTTGTGAAATGGCGGAAGCAAGACGAATTTAAATAGTGTCAAAATAGGCAAGATCAGATTAAAATGGATATTCTTGCCTCTAACCATACCAACCACAATTTTAAACAGTTTTGGAAAAATACAAACAAAATGAATGTGAGGCCGAGTCTTCCGGGGAGCATTGGTGACATGACTGACCATAAACATATTGCGAATGCTTTTAGGGAGCACTTTTCAGTGTTGTCGCCCTTGGGCACAGATTCTTGTACCGGGGGCTGTGCTGAGGTAGTTGTAACTGAGCGAAATACAAAACTACCAGTTAAGACTATTGCAAAAATCATTTCAGGAATCCAACGAGGAAAATCGCCAGGTCACGATGGCCTCAGTGTAGAACATTTTAAACATGCTGGGAGTCATTTGCCTAGAGTGCTCTCATTGTTTTTTACTCTATGCCTTGGTCACTCTTTTTTGCCCGAACCCCTTATGATGACTACAGTAGAACCCATAGTTAAAAATAAGACGGGTGACACATCCGATATAAATAACTATCGACCCATCTCGCTCGCCACCACCATGGCTAAGGTGCTTGACGGTGTGTTGAATGGCTGCCTTTCAGGATACATTAAAGTGAATGACGCACAGTTCGGGTTCAGGGACGGATTGTCCACGGAAAGTGCTATAGCTCAGTCAAATACTATACTTCGAGGAAGACGCCGGTCTACGCGTGTTTCCTCGACTTGTCAAAAGCGTTCGATCTCGTTTCTTATGATGTCCTATGGGACAAGTTGAGGGGTGCGGGTGTACCGGCGGAATACATAGCTCTCCTCAGATACTAGTATGCTCACCAGACAAACAGGGTGAGATGGGTCGGTACTCTGTCGGATGCGTACAAAATGCATTGTGGTGTAAGGCAGGGGGGGTTAAGTTCTCCTCTGTTATTTAATGTTTATATAAACCAGCTTATTGAACGACTGGGCAGCACTCATGTCGGCTGTCATATAGACGGCACATTTGTCAATAACTTGAAGTTATGCAGACGACATGGTGCTGCTGAGTCCTTCGATAGGTGGGTTGAGAGAGCTACTGTCGATTTGTGAGACTTATGCGAGGGTTCATGGTCTTAAATATAACTCTGAAAAAAGTAAGATTATGGTGTTTAAAACACAAAAACAACGACCTCATTATGTACCTTCAGTTTTTCTTAATGGCACAGTGCTGAAAGTGGTTGAAAATTTTAAATATTTGGGCCATATTGTCACTAGTAAGCAGGGCGTTGTCGGTGAGGAGTAATATGCTCGCCCGCAGGTTTTCTCGTTGCACGGCAGAAGTAAAGGTGACATTATTTAAATCATTCTGTCAATCCTTTTATTCAAGCGCCCTGTGGGTGTCATATACACGCCGAGCTTACAACGTCCTGCGAGTTCAATATAACAATGCTTTCAGGATGCTGTTGCGACTACCGCGACGTTGTAGTGCATCGGGATGTTTGCTGGAGCTCGCACAGATGGTTTTCACGCTATCATGCGTCAAAAAGCGGTTTCCATGTTACAGCGTTTGCGTAACACTCGGAACAGCATCCTGAAAATGATTGTAAACAGGCCGGACTGTCATATACAAAGACACTGGGTGGAATTAGCAATAGGTATAAATATATAAGTTTGTGTTGTATCAAGTAACTAACAATACTAATGTAGATTATAAGTACATGGCTATTATTAACCCATTACTAACAAATTTTTGGACTGTACATTTACGTGTTCATGTCTGAAATAAAGATATTATTATATTATATTATAATTTTAAATATATTGGTTGACTTGAATATCTTATGAAGATTATTGTTTCCTTTTACACCACGTTATTTAATTGAATACCTTAGAATCCTTGGTAAAATCAATAATAAAATAGATGATGTGGATAAACACTCCTATGATTTTTTATTTAGTTAGGGAAGATTTTGCCTCAACCACTAAAGGACTTCAGCGGTTGGGAAAGGAGGCGCTAGAACTCCACTTATACACGCTTTGCAAGAGTCCGTCATCATCATACACTGTGTGCGTTTCAATTGCTCCGCCACGGTAAGATAATAGGAAAAAATTTCAAAAATTGTCGAAAAAAGAATTATAAGCTTAACAGCAATATTTTACGTAATATTAGCCTTTGAAGTTATGGCCGCGCAATCCTCCACTCGTTGTTTCTTTAAGTTGATTATTTTTTAAATCGTAAGATTTCTTATAGTAAAATTTATACCAGAAGAATGATCTTAATTTGTCGAAGCTAATGAAAGCAATAAATACTACTGAAGTTTAGTTAAACCGGAGATATCGGTCCAAAACAAGAAGTCCGTGGCCGCGCGAACGAAACGCTACTTTGTAAGCTGTTATCTCGCTACCTATAATTGCTAGGATTTTGTTGTAAACTTCCAGTTATTCGGCATATTTTAATGAGGTTACTCATTAAAATGACGTATCGTTTTACCCTCAAAACCGTTTTCAACGCGCGTTAAATCAGAAATAATGATGTCCCATATAATGTTCTACCAGGGTGACCATAATTTCGATTTGATTTGGGAATATCTTTACATTTGCCATATAACTGGAGGACAGCTATGAAATTGAATAAGATTAGGTCATTCTGAAAAAAATATTACGTTTAAATAAACTACTTAGATATTTCAATAATTAAATTATTTATTCATTAAAAAATATTAAAAATGTAGGTACTAATGTAAAAATTGTAAATCTCAACGGTAACATTAAAAAATAAAATTAATAAATGTGATCTTTAATAGATTCGTGGTCTTGGCGTTTGTAACAGAACCGAAATATCTGCTACTCGATGAAAGAATAATTAGTACCTGGTAAATATCACAGTAGTAGTAGTTATTATACGACAAATCATGACAATCATTATTAGTTTTGTATTGATTCCGTCATTATTACCATATACATTGTAATGGCCTCTTTGCGTCCACTATAACGATAATAGAAATATATACAGATATCGAAAATCATACTTGGACGCAAACTGTACCTATAGGTGAGACTTTAGAAAAGATTGCGTCCACATTTTAGTCACACACATGAACTGCCTTTTCCAGATCCACTGCAGCACAGATTTACTGTGCTCTTGTGGATCTGTTCTAGTCCACCCGGGAGCTGTAATACTTTGTCACTCTTGCGGTTAGTCCCTGTCAACAACACTACGCCTAAAATCTCTAATTTTTTTTAAAGGTAAAGATACTTATCTCTTATATTTATATATTCTAACTTAGACGAGTGAAATCCATTTTTCATTCGTAATTACTACTATAAGGTCCGTATTCCAGAACGTTTCTCAATACTCAATCAACGCTTGAGGCTAGTTTTTGCCTTATAAAATCTATTGTCAAGCATCGATTAAGGATTGAGAAACGTTCTCTCTAACATTTTTATTTTCTTGCTCAAACCTACCAACTCCACTAAGTGGACGCGATCAGGCGAAGTTACCCTGCGTATAAAACTGAATCATAATGGAGCCGTCATTTCATAATTTGTAAGTAAATTCCCCGCTGCCGCATACCTTTAGGTGTGCCGTAACATAAATTCGGGATCGTGAGCTTTTTGCTACTATAATAATGAAAAATATTTTTTTTATCAGTTTTCACAAAAATACAATTAATGGATAGAAATATCAATCCTAGGAAAAATGATAAAACCGTGGTGTAGCAACAATCTGTTTATATCTGTTTCTGATCCATAAGTAATCAAAACTTAGAGTAGCCTTCCTATGTAAAAAAAAGTCCTTTGCTGCTGTGATAAACAAAGTTTATTAAATTACATTATATAAAAATACAGTTCGTAACCTTGACAATAATAAAGCGACGTGGGGGTACCTACCTAGCGAGCATGACTATCGTAATGCAAGTGAAATGAAAGAGCCAATGCGAACGATAATATGCTGGCTGGGGTCACCCTCATCTCGTCCCACACCGCACCGCAGCACAAATACCTTCTAGTAATGAACACGTTTATCACAAGGGCGTGAACAATCATATTTATATTTGGGAATTGAATCTAATAAAGTATGTGTTCATTAAACCTATTTATGAATGAGAATAATTTCCTAAAACTATTTTCAAAAGGAAATACCTATGATAATATGATTAGTTAACAACATATAAACATATGATTAGTTAACAAATTATTTTTTCCTAACACATACATACATACATTATTCAAGTAGAACAGGTGTATTTTCAAATCAAATCGAAATTATGGTCACCCTAGTAGAACATTGTATGAGACATCATTATTTTTGATTTTATACGCGTTGAAAACGGTTTTGAGGGTAAATCGATACGTCATTTTAATGACGTTAATATTAAAAAAAATAAAAATGAAAAAATATAATAAATGAAAGTTTATACCAAAATCCCAGCAATTATAGGTAGCGAGATAACAGCGTACAAAGTAGCGTTTCGTTCGCGCGGCCACGGACTTTTTGTTTTGGACCGATATCTCCGGTTAACTAAACTTTAGTAGTATTTATTGCTTTCATTAGTTTTGACAAATTAAAATCATTCTTCTGGTATAAATTTTAGTATAAGAAATCTTAAGGCAACATCGAGAGGAGGATTGCGCGGCCTTAACTTCAAAGGCGAATTATTCGTAAAATATGGTTCTATAGCTTATACTTATTTTTTCGAATTCAGGGCGATCAGCTTGGTCAGCTTAGCTAGTAAGGTGTATGCAAAGATTATAACGGCACGAATGCAAGAAAAGTCTGAAAGGTATTTATGGGAGGCTCAATGCGGATTCCGACGTGGAAGAGGTTGCATGGATCAAGTGTTTTCTCTCCGCATGATCGCGGAAAAGTTACTGGCTCTTAGCCAGAAGGTTTTCTGCGCTTTTGTGGATCTAGAGAAAGCATTTGATAACGTTGTGAGAGAAACGCTGTGGGACTTGCTGCCAGGATATGGTGTGGACGGCTCGCTACTGCGGGCAATACAGTCGCTTTATAGGGACTGTAAGGCTTGCGTGCGAGTAGGGGGGGATGTGTCACCTCTTTTTGATGTCTGTACAGGCGTCAAACAGGGATGTGTCATGTCCGCCTGGCTGTTCATAGTGTATCTGGACAGCTGCCTACAGAAGTTGAAAGATTTTAATATGGGTGTGAATTTGGGTGACTTTACAGTAAACTGTCTGCTGTACGCTGATGATGCGGTGCTCATGGCCTCATCAGAAGCCGACCTACAGGCATTAGTCACTAATATGAAAGAGGGGTGTGAAAGTAAGGGTCTCCGCTTGAATGCAAGTAAAACTAAGGTTCTAGTATTTGAAAGAGGTGACGTAAGAACTATATGCGAGATTAGGGTAAACCAGGAACGTCTAGAGCAAGTGAATGAAATTGTGTATTTAGGAAGTATGTTTAGCGCGGATGGAAGATGTGATTCGGATGTAGAACGGCGAGTAGCTGCCGGAAACAAAGTGAACGGTGCTTTGTCCCAGTTAGTAAAGCGACAAAGCATCGTAAAAGAAGCACGAATGGCGATTCATAACGCAGTGCTAGTGCCAACTTTGCTTTACGGTAGTGAAACCTGGGTATGTCAGCAGATGCATGAAAGTAAATTGAATGCTGTGGAGATGCGATCACTTCGAAAATTGTGCGGCGTTACCTTGGCCGACCGAATACGTAACGAAGTGATACGCAATATGGCAGGTTTGAATGAAAGTGTCAGCGTTAAGCTGGAAAAGGGCGTGCTCCTTGGTTTGGACACGTCCAACGAATGAGTGAGGAACGATTGACGAAGAATATATATTGTTCAAAAGTAGAGGGTAGAAGGAGTCAGGGAAGGCAGAGACTTACATATGAAGACCACGTGAGCAGATTGCTCAAAAACGGAAAGGTCAAAAGTACTCGGATACCCAGACGTGCGTGTATGAAGCGATTGATGAATCTCGAAGAAGCGAAAGAAGTATGCATGGATCGCGAAGCCTGGCGATCTGTCCTCTCTGACTACCCCGTCAGGGATACAGCGTGAAGATAGTTAAGTTAGTTAAGTTTAAGTTAAGTTAAGTTATTTTTTCGACAAATTTTGACAAATTCAATATAATTATATTTTTTGATTTTTTCAATATAATTATTTGTGCTATAATTGACAAAAAGCATTAGATGTCTAACCCATGTAGTTGCTGAGATCTCCGTGGCCGCGCAAACCTCCACGTTTCGTTCGCGCGGCCAACTTTAAACCCTTATATCTTTTTATGTCTACTTTGACAAATTTTTGGTTTGTTGCATTCGGTTTTGACAAATTTCGACAAATTTTTGACGGAGAGTTTTTCTTGATTGGACGCCGTGGCGGAGCAATCGAAACGCACAACCATACACGTGGTGAACAACCTTGGCTACTAATGTCTCTCTCTGAAGCTGTCCGATAGTTCGTCAAATAGTAAGCTAAACAGAAATGGGTTAACGACAGAACCTCGGTAGATACAGCCCGAAGTAAACTATGAAGGGTTGGCCGACATGTCCTTGATGATGTCAACGTAGGTATAAATAAAGTGACACCCATACATACCTATTGTCACGCCTTTATCTTCGAAGGGGTAGGCTGAGGCATTTTACACACATTTCACAGTATGTATGCATTTTGTCCCACGGAACAGGTGTTGAGAATATTGCCGTATTAAAATCGACAGGCGCAGGTTGTGACGACCAGCTGTTAAAATTTTTCAACCTAAACCTACGCTAAACCATGTTCGAGTCCTTATGGGCGCATAAGGACTCGAACATGGTTTAGCGACTACCATGTTACTGGCAACCGTAACCAATGGCTAAACGTGCCTTCCGAAGCACGGAAGCGCTAATAAATGTAAAATAAAATTACATTAGTGATTACATATAATTTTTATTTCGATAAGATTAGACTTTTCTACATCAAAGTCCCTTTCAATCAAAAATTTTGCTGCCATAGGGTTTTATTACCCTTTTGAATGGAGTACAGTTCTTTACGGCACCAAAGTTCAATATGGACAATTTTTTCAGCTGGCATCGTAAACTGAAATACGTACAAGAAAATAATACAACAAATTAAAACGGTGCCTATATAAGTTAGGTTACATAGTTACCTTTCCATTATTTCGTTGCACATTCCGCTATCTTAGCGGAATTAGTTTTGTGCCAATATATTTATGTTCAATAACTGTGAGCTACCAAATAAATACTTTAAAATTATTTAAATCAATAATAAATTAGGTATATCTCAACAAAAAAGCAACCTGCAGCGTACAAACAATCTCATGAAATTATTGACACCAACCTTGTCTTCTTGTGACTTATATTCAATTCTTTGGCGCTAATGTTTTGGCGGCACCATTATTGAAACAATAAAACATACTAGCCTATAGTTTTATCTGCAATATCTAACATTAATTTGTTTTGAAAAGCTAATACATTTACGCGCTCACAATATTTAATAAAGTACAGGTCGCGCGGCGAATGATGAGCTCTGACTGGTCTCCATATGTAAATCGAGGATTACCGTGTTACAAGAGTAAAAATACGGTGTTTACAGACAAAAATACGGTAGATCGATCATAAGTATACCGTGTAAATTACCGTGAAATATTTGAAAGGATCAATCTAAATTATTAAAGTAAAACCCCAAATATATATTACTAGTTGACGCCCGCGGCTTCGCCCGCGTAGATAAGTTTCCCATTCCCGTCTCACAGGAACTTGTTCCCGGGATAAAAGTAGCCTATGTATTATTCTGAGGTATCAGCAATCTATTCAGTAGTTTTTACGTGAAAGAGTAACCAACATCCATACAAACTTTCGCATTTATAATATTATTAAGATTTGTTTTATTAATTAAAAATTGAGAAATTTACCAACATTATTCTGCATTGAAGTCTCTGTGCACAATAATATCTTTTTCGTATACTATATATAATTCCTATCGTTAAGTATATTTCCTACGCGTCTCAGTAATTTCTTTGCGTAATTTTAAAAATAAAAACAACTAGCAACACCATTGGTCCATCACACTTACTTCGATTTTAATAATTATACATTTTACTTCGAATTTCGCGTTCAAATAAGGTCGAGAATAGACTACCAAGGGAAGGTTAAGTGATTTTGATCTATGTGTCTTGAGATACATTAGTTAGACCTTCTGGTTTGCGGGGATTCCCGACAGCGAAAAATAGTGTTGCAGTTACAAAAGATGTTAAGTAGAGTGAAATTTGTAATTTAAGCAGTAAGTCTAATAGATATATGATTAACAATTAACAAAAGATTATATTTGTAATTACGGTGATATACGACACGGTAATACAGTTCTTACCTTGACGGTAGATTAATGCCAGATTACGGTGCATCTACGGTAATTACCGTGTACATGGAGAAACTGGCTCTGACAAAAATTTGTGGGGCTAGTTTGAGCATGTATAATCGCGCACAATATTATTACACAAAAATATCAAGTTGAATACGACACTCCTTTAAACCTTTACACATTTTTCTTATTTTATAGCGTAGGTAGGTACGTAAGTATGTTTAATATTATTTACAACAAGTAAATTCAAAGTGTTTTAGTATTTTATTTAGTTTTCAGTGATCGTATTTCTAGAAAAAACATTTTTATTGTAATATTTTAATGTAGAAATAGGTAGATAATGTGTGTGACACTGACAATGACTTATTAAAGTAAAAGAATTGGAAAAAGTCTCTACCTAACCCGGTGAATGATAGGCGTATTTCTTTTTGTATTAAACAAGAAATTGTCGAAAATTTATAACTAAACTAACTATCTTCACGCTGTATCCCTGACGGGGTAGTCAGAGAGGACAGATTGCCAGGCTTCGCGATCCATGCATACTTATTTCGCTTCCTTAAGATTCATCAACCGCTTCATACACTGGGTTCTGAGTACTTCAGACTTATCCATTTTTGAGCAATCTGCTCACGTTGTCTTCATGTGCAAGTCTCGGCCTACCCTGATTCCTTCTACCCTCCTCTTTCGCACAATATATATTCTTCGTCTATCGTTCCCCACTCATTCGTTGAAAGTGTCCAAACCAACGAAGCACGCCCGTTTCCAGCTTAACGCTGACACTTTCATTCAAACCTGCCATATTGCGTATCACTTCGTTACGTATTCGGTCGGCCAAAGTTACGCCGCACAGTTTTTGAAATGATCGCATCTCCACAGCATTCAATTTACTTTTATGCATTTGCTGACATTCCAGGTTTCGCTACCGTAAAGCAACGTTAGCACTAGCACTGAGTTATGTATCGCCATGATAATAATTATAATTGGTTTAAATATTTGATCAAACAATTTACACAATAAAGCATTTTTCTTTCTTGTCCAGATTGGACAGACATTTTTCTCGGGGCATCAAAACCTCAATACGCTATTAAGATTTTCCAAAAAGAGTAGAATATTTTATGTGCTTGACAGTACCGAGACTAGTGACAACACGTGCCGACATATCGCGGAGTAGTGTGCGGCTATGCACTAGTGTGCGTGTAGGATTTCGACCACTCCTGCGTCCACGCTCCTACACTCCCGCCCTTCAGCCCTCTCACCCCGCCAATTACACCTAATTTTTGAGTTCAGCGCATTCCCCTTCCAATTTCTTACAGAGCTCATCATTCGCGGCGCGACCTATAAATGACAACAAATTTGACAAGTATGACATGAACGGTGATTAATTTTTAATACCTAGCACGGGGTTTTTAATTAAATGTCATGTTTTTTCCATCAATTGGCAACATTTTGTATTATAAAGCTATTTTAGTTATGAGAGGTTTATGGGCTCATTATGAATAAAGAATTTTATAGAAGGTTTATTAGGATTAAAATACGTTTTAACTATAGAAAGTTTATGGCCTCGATAAGCGTTTCATTATGAATAAGACCGTTAGATTATAAGTAGTCAATCATGATAATGAGAGACGAATACCCGATAAAGCAGCTTCACGTTAAATATAATATTTGAATTTGATATCTTTTTAGTTTTGGGAACCATAATTTCTTCTTTTCCTCATTGTCGGAAGTCCAGGGCACATCTCTCTCCAACTCCAATAGTATTGAGATCCTTAGTGACGTCCGATAGACCAAACTGGCGTCAAAAAACACGGAGTGCTACAACAGAGCGCGGCAGTACTTTACTGCACTGCCTGTCTATAGGCAGCAAGTGTGACCACACAGAGTACTGCTGTCACCTTTAAGCTGGTGCACCTGAATGAGAGCTTCGACCTTTTTGCTCGGCACTAAGGGGAGCTATTAGGGCTACCAACGATCCTATACTCGCGGATGGTGTCTGTCGAGCTCCTTCGCGACAGGAGAGACTTCACCTCCTAAAGCGTGTTATATAGCCTGTACAATGGATTGTGCTCTTAGGAATTTTTGACATGATACGCTTTATGACCGCTCGCCACAGATAGGATGTTCATCCTAACACTGCGTACGGAGCGCTCGCATACGGTAAGGTCTAACGGGGGGCTTTTTCAGCGTACTCTTGGATTGTGCAATAAACTCCCTGCCTCTATTTTCCAGAATGTCTACAGTATGGGGTTCATCAAAAAATGAGCTTTTAAGGATTCTGCTAGGTCGGTAGCGCGAGTGCAGTTACCTTTGGTTTTGGAATTGTTTATAGCCTATAGTGAACCGGAATTGATCAGATGGATCATATGCTTGTCTGCCACCTCAGTTGTATAAAAAAAACAAAGCCTAACGAATCTACGGTTGGTCTATAAAAATATGTATGTTTGTCTTGTACAGTAAATAGTGACATACCGACAGTACTAGCCAGGTAATTCTGCCGATATTTTAGCCTCCAAATCGGAACACACACAAAACATCTAAATCGGTCCCGCTATTTAGGAAGAGTAAGATGACAATCACACGTACAGGAGAATTATATTTTATATTTAAAATAGGATTTTCTTTTTTCGACAACCAACTGACACTTATTTTTTGTTTCGTATTCCAACAAAACAAACCAAAGAGATGACCTTATACTACAGCAAGAAAGTGACACTATTTTTATATTTCATTACAAAAAAAAACAAAAGAAACGAACGCCCTAATAAGCCTAAACATGGTATAATGCTGTAGTAACAATTCAGAGAAAAGGCGAATCATGAACACCAATGTTCTTTTGCATTATAATTGATCCAACTATTCGGGAGCTATAATACTACAAATAGACCGACAGACAAAAAGGTCAAACTTATAACACCCTTGTTATCCAACGGAGTTTAACACAAACCACTTGGGTATCTGATCCGGTCCTTTTGCGTCGAAACCGCGCAGAAACAAAATTCTTCCTTTTAAACTCAGGCTCTGGGCAAACAAATTAAAGATTACGTGATTAAATGATTTAATGAAAATTTAACAATTAAATACTGATTTTTAAATTATGAAGATTTGACTATCGATATACATATTCTCTACATAATTGCACATTTCTCAATAATTTAGTTCACACGCATTTAATATTAATTTTGTAGATTTTAGATACCAATATAACGCTGAAACTTCAATCACTAGATATTGTTTGTTTTCTTTTTTTTAAAATTGGGTTAAAGTGGTCATGTTTTCGCAAACTGTATTTTTATATGACAGAAAACGACAATGCCAAATGTGCAATCGACCTTCCGTGTACTGGTCAAAATTGTCTTAAGGCGTAAACGTTCTGATGACAGAATATGCCATAGCCAAAATCTGCAATCAACTTCATTCCTCGAGATTCCATTTTTATATAATGTGTCTCTGTTCCAGTGTTACTAATATGTCGCAAGGATTCTCGCTTCCATGTTCCACGGAGTAGTCACGGCTAGAAGACTCGCCTTATATCAAGAAAGAGTTGTTACAATAAAAAAACTTCTTACATATAAACTAATCGATTACACTTTTTGGTGTACATTGTCGCATATTTACGTTTAGCACTATCAGATTTTGACTTCTTCCTAACAATTATAAATTACTAATTAATGTACTATTTAAGAATTGTACATTTTAATGAATGGTGTGTTTAAATCCAAGTACATTTTATGTCTTTGAAGTTTAGGTGCGTCCCAAATGTCTAGGTATCAGCATTATTTTTTACATTTCAATTTTAGATCTGTCATCTCCTAAATTACTTTATTTATTGACGATCTAAACACATTGATTTTATTTTTAATTTTACTATTTTCTTATAAATGCCATATAAATAGCAACATGCTGAAGATACTCAATGAAAAATTCAGAGTAGATAATGGATAAAGAGTTATTATAACAATAGCGCGACAAACAGACTTTACAACTATTATATAAGCTTGGAATGTAAATCAACACAATGATTATTGTTATACTTATTTAACACGATAATAACATGATAATATCGATACTAAGTTAAAATATACTCGAGTAGTAAAAGAACCGTGCGTCAAACAATTTTTTAAGTGCAGCTCTCTATATTAAACAAACTTTTAAGAGCATTATAGTATGCTCTTTCATATTTTTTTTAGAGTGAAATATACAATTTCTTTGGGTGGGTCCCGAGTCCGTGACCTTTGCCAATCAAGGACAATGTTCAGAACAGTTGAGCTACAGAACCGTATTATAACCTTAACCTTACTCTGAAAAAGCGATTATTTAGCTCATCTGGTCAGTAAGAGCGTTCCCCTTGACACAACAAAAGCCACGGGATGAAGTACCGTCCAAACTAAGTGGTCTTTTATCACTATAAATAAAAATTTTAACTGTTTTTGGAAGCGATTTAAATCTAAGAATATATTAATAAGAGATATTGTATTTATATAATTATCCAATTATGTAAATACTTTTTAAAGTAAGTAATTATTCTTATCTTCTATCCAATCATAGATCTCAGACCAATTTTGTAGCTTGCAAACTCTTTACTGTTTACCACTGCTAACAATTAAAAACAAATCCTTAAAACTAATAATTATGATGGTAATTAAACTTTTAAAATACACGTCAACTATTTTATAAACAATTCATTAATATTATAACAAAATATTACAATAAAAACCAATGCAGGGTGCATTACTAATAATAATTATTATAATTCAAATAATCACACTACATATCATTAAAAGTTAAGCACATACATTCTGTTAGATGATAAACGTATTGATCGACAATTTCGATTACAACTCCTACTAAATATTAAGTATAGATTGTTTATAATCGTCAGAATATTATAAATATATCACAATAAATAGCCAAAGAAGGGCAAATACTACGCTAAATTGTATGCAATTAAGCTTTACATGAAAACATCAAACAATTTCCAACTATGAGATATTAAGAAATGAATACTATTTTTGGTTAATTTTCAACATTCTTTGTAGTAGATAGAATGTTGCACGCGTAAATTAAAACGTTTAGGCTGTTAAAGAGCTGAGGTCTGCGAGGAAGGTCTCCGGTGAGAGGATATGCGACGAACCAACAATTACTTCCCAGTTTTTGACGGCAGCGGTTACCTCGTACGCACAGCGAATTTCAGAGAAGCACACACCTAAAATATTATAATTATGTATTTCAGTACATTCATGCAATATAAGTTTATATGATAAGTCTCAGTGAGCATTCATTTGCGTAATTTCGGGATAGTGTGACTAGTTTCAGACCTAACAGAGGTCCTTACACGCGAGTTTAGTTAATAATAATGAACAACGCTCACGAAAGTTATTATTCCAATATAGCATTCATCCGATTGAATAACAAACGAACAATCTCTAATTTATAACAATTTATTGAAGCAAAGAGGTTTGTTTTTAAGTTAAAAGCATTATAATGTAAAAAGAAAGTTCTTTTTGTTAATTTGTACCAATTTGCTATCTATCTATATATATAAAATAAAGTAGTGTTAAACTATTTATAACTCAACTGCTGTGCCGATTTGGCTGAAAATTGGTGGGGAGGTAGCTTAGAGCCAGGAGACGGACATAGGCTTTTTGTCCCGGGAACAAGTTCCTGTAGGAAATGGGAACGGGAAAGCTTCTCTACGCGGGCGAAGCCGTGGGCGTCAACTAGTCATTAATATATGTTTCCAAGTTTAATATGTATTTTCTTGCTTAAAGGCATGTTTTCCGAGTCGCGTAAGCTTCAAAACGCTTCCTCAACCCCCGCCAAGACAGATCGACGATGTTTTTTATGCGAATACCCGCCACAGTATAATTTATTGGCAGTAGAACAATCAAAATAAAACATCTGTTATTAAAACATGTGTTGGGTTTTAATGTATAGATTCTTGATAGATATAAGGAACATTGCCCTGGTTAGGCAAAGGTCACAAGTTCAATTCCTGTCTCGAATCGAATTGTCTTTTTCCACTTTATTAAAAATGCATGAGAAATTTAGCAAAATAATTGCTTTAAAAATTTATCAATATACTGAGTGTTGAAAGAAATTGCTTTAAAAATTTATTAACTTTATACAGTGAAACCTCAAGGGACCTGCAAATTTGTCTCACTTATAATAGGTATTTCACTTATCCAGTGTCTCAGATATCCAGGTATAAATTAATATCTATCTCATTTACAGAGGCCTCCATTAATAAGAGGTCTGAATACATATTTGTAGATACAGATAGATCTGAATTATTTTATCTATCTCTTTTATCTAGTACAGCTATACAGAGTGGAAATTTAAGAGCACAAACGCTAACCTTCATCTACCTCATATACCTAGGCAACTTGTAGTAAATATAGTCCGAGACAACCAGGACTTTAATTGGTCGTGCTAATTAGTGTCTAGCACATAAGACCTTTTAGCCTTTTTACTACCACCTCACTAAAAAGGCAATGCATACAACATTTTTTTTTCCAAATTAAACTACTAAAATAGACATCTTTTTTATTAAATTTATTCGGCCCCTTTTGATATGGAAATTATATTATATTTACCCTAGCCCCTCTCCTACATCGTCATTTTCCTATCTATAAATCCTTTCCCTATCTCATCCTCTTCCCATCCTCTCTCCGCTAAGCCAAGGTTGCCGTGCCTATGTGCTGCGTGGCTAGGGGCGAACCTAGCATTAACGTGCCTTATGCCCTGGGACCGGGCGACCCCAGAACAAGGCTAGCCTTACTTAGACAAGCGGGGCTCTGTCTAGGTGGACTTTTGTTTTCCCTGGCCTCTCGTGGGAACGCTATGGTGTTTCAAAATTTTAAAACCCAAAATGGCGGCGATGCGGTTCGCCACCCGTCACGTCCCGTTTCCCATCGAGGCGAAAAGTGGGCTATGGATAGCCGCTTTGCTACACTGAATGTTAGAGGATGATTAAAAGATAAAATTGAGGAGGTATGTGAGATGATGTGAGAGACACGAATTGATATTCTGTGTGTGAATGAAACAAAGAGGAAAGGATGTGACACCACTACACATGGACCCTATACAGCCTACTGGTCAGGTGTAGCCCCGACCAGTACAGCGTGTCAGGGTGTGGGTGTCTTACTATCCGCGAGATGAATGAATGTGTGACAGAATATGAATGTGTGAGCCCAAGACTCCTTTGGTTGAGGCTGAAGGTTGGTCTCACCCGCATCTTTGTTGTAGGAGTTTATGCTTCGCTAGATCTCGGTGGCGCCGATCTTCAGGGGACCAAAGTGAGAGGCAGGCATTTTGGGAGAGTGTGAGCGATATACTGAGTAAATGCAAACGGAATGAATAGTAATGTTAGGTGATTTTAATGGTTGGGTTGGTGTGAAGCGTGATGGTTATGAAAGTGTATTGGGAAAGTATGGTGACGAACGAGTGAATGAAAATGGAAAAAGTTTGCTTGAGGTATGTTTGGAGAGGAACCTTGTGGTAACCAACACCATGTTCAACCACAAGGATATCCATTTGTTTACGAGACAATAAGGAAGCAAGAGAAGCATGATTGATTATGTGATTGTGGATGCAAGGATGAGAAAGAAAGTGTTAGACACTCTGGCATACCGCGTTGCCGGGATTGACACAGACCACTTCTTGGTTGTTAGTCGAGTAAGAGGTCTGTTTCAGCGGTGGCGGCATCGTGTGCATGCACCTGTTAGTGTACTAGAACGCATATAAGGCGAGAATTTGCAAGGGATAGGCATAAATGAGGAATTTAAGTGTAAGCTGAGCAAGAAATTTTAAAATTCTGATGACGTAAGTGAGATCGAAGAAGTATGGAAGTCATTTAAGGAAGGTCTAGTGGAAGTTGCGGTAGAAGTGTGTGGGGTAAGCAAGAGAAGCCAAGGGTGTAAGAGAAAGAGAATGTGTGCAGAAGTCCGAAAGGCGTAGTCTGATAAGAAGAAAGCATGGTTGGACTGGTTGCACAAAAGTCAATCAAAGAATGCAGAAGGCAACGGATGTGGACCTAAAAATGGCAAAAGAGGAGTACAAAAGGTATAAGCGTGTTGCAAAAGAGGTGATGAAAAGAAAGAAAGAAAGAAAATGACAGAGATGAATTTGATAAAAGGTTATCTGATGACTTCCAACAGAATATGAAATTCTTTTGGAAGTCCATAAGAACAGTGAGGGGTCAACAGACGACATCGCATCTCAACCATATCAGAAACCACGATGGTAGTCTTGTGAAAGGAGAAGAATGTGTGTTAAAAAGATGGATGCAATATTTTGAAAGCTTGTTTGAAAAAGAGGATATGCAAGTACAGACTAGTATCTGGGAAATGAATGAAATTGGTAAGGGAGAAGTCATAAGTATGGAAGAAATAGTGGAAGCATTGAATAGCATGAAAGTGGGAAAAGCTGCGGGACTTGATAGGATCTGTCGAGATGCTGAAAGCGGGACAAGGCGTGGTAGCTTGCCAGCTGTACTGCCTTTTCAACCTTTGTTGGAGGAATGACAGCGTACCAAGAGATTGGTGTAAGGCTGTCATCGTGCCGCTTTATAAGAGAAAAGGGTCACAGCAAGAGTGCAAAATTTACCGCGGCATAAGCTTGCTCAGCATCGTCGGCAAATTGTTAGCAAAACTTTTGTGTGAAGTTAAGTGATGAAGAAAAATGTGGATGTACAAGCAGGATTTATGAAAGGAAGGGGATGCACGGATCAGGTCTTTTCCTTACGATGCGTAGTAGAAAAGCTTTTGGCGAAAAGTCAAAAAGTCTATTGCGTATCTGTAGACTTGGAAAAGGCCTATGATAGAGTGGTGAGGAATAGGCCTATGATAGAGTGGTGAGGAATAGGCCTATGATGAGGAGAAAGGAACTGTGGTCAACACTGGCCAGGTATGGAGTAAACAGCCACTTGATACGAGGGCTCCAGTGCTTGTGTCAGGATCAACGGAGCTTGCACAGACTTTTTTCACATTGAAAAAGGTGTGAGACAGGGTTGTGTAGCGTCGCCGTTGCTGTTTAACCTATACATGGACAGCTGCCTGAAAGAACTGCAAGAGAGTACGTATGGTATAAAAATGGATGAACTGACCGTCAAGTGCCTCCTATACGCCGATGATCAGGTAATACTAGCAACTTCGGCGGAGGAGTTGCAGTTGATGGTAAACATTATGCAAGATTCGTTAATAAACAAAGGAATGAAAGTGAATGTAAACAAGTCGAAAGTAATGGTTTTTGAAAGAGAGCTAAGTACGACGGATTGCTCAATTCTTGTGGAAGGAGAAAGAGTAGAACAAGTGAAAGAGTTTGTATATCTGGTACAAAATTTACGAGAGATGGAAAGTGTGACTATTACATTGAGCGAAGAGTTTTGGCAGGAAATAAAGTGAATGGAGCCATGTACGCCTTTATGAGCAGTCAGAACGTGTCCAAGAAGGCAAGACTGGCTGTACATAGAGGAGTGCTGGTCCCCACACTTATGTATGGCAGTGAAAGTTGGGTATGGCAGAAGACGCATAAAAGTAAAATTAATGCAGTGGAAATGAGAAGTCTGCGAAGTATAGCTGGAGTGAAGTTGATGGATAAAGAAAGGAACAGCGTGATAAGGGAACATTGCGGTATGACAGAAGATGTAGTGACTAAGATAGAAAAAGGGATGCTTAGATGGTTCGGACACGTGGAGAGGATGGATGAAAATAGACTGACGAAGCAGATATATGTGGCGAGAGTGAATGGGCAAACTGGTAGGGGCCGACCTCGGCGCACGTATGTCAATCAAATCGACGATCTTTTGGAAAAAGGCCAGGTCAAGAGTACCCTTAACCGGCGAGCGTGTATGAAAACACTCATGAAAGTAGAAGAAGCGAAAGCTGTATGTCAGGATCGTAGCAAGTGGAAAGCCAGTCTCTGCCTACTCCGATGGGAAACAGGCGTGATAATATGTATGTATGTTGTAGTAAAAGTTACCTCTCTTTCTATCGCGTAGCTCTAATCCATTCTGACAACATAATTGCATAGTATGGCCCGGCTGAAGCACTATTTGTAGCCCTGTAAATGAGACCCAGACGGACCCGGCAGTCTACTAGTAGCTAGCGCTGAGTGCACCCTTATTACTTGGTAGTTCTTAGTTTTAGCGATAAATTCGCTAAACGACTGGTTATGTAATACCTCTGCTTGCCTCTTAAGAGATAGGTATCAATGTGTGTAAAAATAATAAATATTTTACCTCCAACAACAAAAACGATCAAACGGGGTACATTCTTGATGGTTTGCTGAGCTTTATCCTTGTGCCAGTGTCCATAGCGCACGCTATAATAGAAAAATATGAAATCATTAAATTCCTTTCTGTATTGAGTTTTGGTACAATAAAAGTAATAGAACAGTTACAGAAGGCTTACTCGTGGCAATCATTTACACAAAAAGAGACTTTTATGTAAAGACAATAAATAAAGTCCATACAGTACTCTACGCTAACCCCCTATCTCTACCAAAAAGTTACCTCTCTTTCTTTCATGTTTTCTTTTATCCATTCCTTCGCTAGTAGTAGTGTCTTACTTGTAATAACCAAATAGTGAGCTTAACCTAGTTATTGAAAGATCATCGAAAACATAATGCATAGAGGCATTGAAATTTCACCCGAGTCTGAAAAACTCATGGTCATCATCATCATCCGAGCGTCTGTCCCAGTTGCGTCTCGCGACGCCCGGGGTCCGCTTTCCTACATTTTCTTCTCCACTTCGCACGGTCTTCGGCATCCCCTGTAGTGAGACCATTGGCACGCATGTCATCCCTTACGACGTCAAGCCAGCACTTCTTGGGTCTTCCCCTCTTACCGGGACCCGGCGGGGCTGACATGGCCAGACATTTGTTACCTACGTAGCCCGGCGGTTGCCGCAAGACGTGACCATACCAACGAAGGCGACACTCTTGCAACTTGTCTGCAATGTCACGGACGTGAAGGCTGCCGCGGATGCGAGAGTTTCTCACGCGGTCCATCCGCGTGACCCCACACATCCACCGCAGCATCTTCATTTCCGTGACACGCAGCTCCTGCTTGTGTCGCTCCAATATCGGCCACAAAAAACTCATGGTATAAGGCATAATAAATCTGACGCACGTGCGAACTGATAACTTTCTTTTTTGTATTGTGAATTAAATTTGACACTTTGATACTGACAAGTTTGGTTTAGTCGGTTGAATAAACAGGATTTTTTAATACAAATATGAATCTACCTGGTTGGTGCTTGATATCCTGATGTTTGGGCTCGACCAGCCAGGAAAGGGAAGTGACGTTGGTCTAATTTATCTTCAATCGCGTCTTCCATGATATCCTGTAATTCCATCCATATAATTAGAAAATGTATTTAAGATGATTAATATTTGATGGTTACTTAAATGGTTCCTAAGTCTAGATTAGTTAACTGTCACTACAGTAGTGTAGGATTAAGAAACTGTTTAAATAATTGGTTTGTTGTTGAGATAGAAAAAAAATAGGGCACCTTGATCACAGGCGTCCATCTTGACATTTGATAGGTTTGTTCGGTGATCCGCTCTTTCCTTGTTACTTGATACTGCTTCTTTCTGTTACCCTGAAATTATAAAAAATTGTATTAAGTATTATACGAAGTCATCCAAATGTCCCTAAAAGATAATAAAAAATATAAAAGCAACACCCCAACCACAATTTTTTTACCTTACTTGTTCGACACAGGTCAGCTAGTTGGTATAGGGTAATATTCCGAGTTTTCCTTCTACTTAGTACTTTTGCAAAAAGCATTCTTATAGTCGTCTTTTACGACAGTCATGGGATGACATTTGTTCTATGTCAATATCTATATTATATACTAGGTGACCCCCACGGCTTCGCCCGTTACATACTCATTTGGTGTCGCACCTATTTAATCCCGTCGTTTATAAATTCTACAATAATGTTTAAAAATTTGCCCGATTTGTCGACACCTATGATTACTGATCCGTTCTACAGGGTAGTAACATGATGATAGCCTATAGACTTTCTCGATAAATAGGCTATCCAACACAAAAATATTGTTTCAAATCCCATCAGTAGTTTCTGAGATTAGCGCGTTCAACTAAAAAAACAAACAAACTCTTCAGCTTGATAATATTAGTATAGAATAGAACTGACTGATCGATTAACACAAAGCTGAAACCGTTGGGTCTGGGTAGAAAGGGGGTTGTAAAGTATGTCTGGAAAAACATGTTTAATTTTGTGGTATTTTTCAATTTGTTGTGGAGGTGGTGTAGTTTTATTCTGGAATCAGGTTCCTGTGGAAAACGGGTACAGAAAAACTTAGTAAGGCGGGCAGAGACACGGGCATCCCCTAGTAGAGTATAATAAAACCAAATGAATCATATAAAGGCTATATATACATACATCGACAACGACGTTAAGGCCCAGGTTGGCGAGGTTCAACAGCGTCTGCTTGTCTGCAGGGTCGATGTTCGCATGCGTCACTAGCTTGTTCAGGTTCTCCTCCGATATGCCGTTCTTGGACATTATGTACAGCGCGATAATGCGCATCTTGTTGTAGTTCGTCACCAACTGCGACATAAAGCGTTGTTATTTATTGAATGTTCCTAAATGAATTATATGAAATAGATTCATCAAAGGAAAAAAATATGCCTGTAAGAAATTGCTTGTAGCGATTAATAATAATAATAAATAAATATCGTTGGGACAACTCACACAACGTCATCTGATTCCAAAAAGTAAGCAGAGCTTGTACTATGGTAACCAGATAACTGATAAACATACTTACACCCGTATTCACAAACGATACTTGTCTAAGTAAAGTAGCAACACTGTGCTAAGTAAGACATTTCTCAGTGCGTTGTATTATAATGCCTAATAAGTACTATAATGCCTAATAAGGCAAGCCTTTCAATTCATAAACAATACTTATGTGACTCTTTGCTATGCGAGCGCACTGCGTTGATTAGAGCGCTGTGATTGGTTCGTTTATGTTACGTAGTTCACACCGTTGAATGACATGTCTATCATTTGTCATAAAACATAATCTAAAAAAGTAAAACCATACGATGCTTGTGTTTCGTGGTAATTTAAATTGATTGTCGATTTGTGTATTTTTCGTATAGAGAGAATCCTATAATAATAATTATAATTTGTGAACTTAATAAATAAATATGGATAAAACTACAACTTTGGGTTCATCAAACACAGCTGTCAGGTTAGTAAGAAAGTTTTAAATTCATTGTTTATTATGTATTTTATGTTATTCGGGTCTTTTTCGCGTAATATTTTAACTTTTTCTTACCTCTCGACGTTTCGGCTATATTGTAATAGCAGTGGTCACGAGTAAAGAGGAGTAGAGAGGCGAGAAAAAGTTAAAATATATTTAAGAGAAAAAGAGCCGAATAACATAAAAAGTCGTGTGAGTTTAAAAACATTATTCATTGTTTGTTTTCATTGATAATAAAATATAGTATTAACGCGTGCTATTATTTTGCAGTTCAAAAAAGCTGCCATTTTCTTCTGCCGAGAGAGAGCTGATTGTAGCTTTAGTAAGAGAACGGCCTATCATTGAGGATAAACGTACCCACGCTAAAAATATTGAGTTGAAGAAACAGGACTGGGAAGAACTAACAGTGGCGTACAATTCTCAACCATATGTCTCACAAAGGGTCACTCATCAATTGAAAAGATGCTGGGAGAATATAAAGACCCAAAGAAAGAAAGAACTTTCACAGGAATCAATAACTTTGAAACGTACTGGTGGAGGCCCTCCTGAAAGTGGCTCCACCAATCTGTTAATATTATAGATACAATTTGTCCATTCATTAATTTACGAGTCCCGGGTGTAATCGATTCAAATTCAATTGAACGTTAGTATATCTATTTGTCACATATTTTATTCCTAAATACTTTAATTGTATAAATATTTATATAATATAGAAAGGTCAAAAGTACTCGGATACCCAGACGTGCGTGTATGAAGCGATTGATGAATCTCGAAGAAGCGAAAGAAGTATGCATGGATCGCGAAGCCTGGCGATCTGTCCTCTCTGACTACCCCGTCAGGAATACAGCGTGAAGATAGTTAGTTAGTTTTTTTTTTTAATATTTTTAGTTTTATCTAATACAAAGAAACCATACTACGGGAAGAATCAGGAGGCAGAAAATGAAAATTCAACAGTAACAGGTACCATCTTACTTAAATGAACAATATTTGTATGAAGAAGAGTGATTAAAATCAAATTGAAAATTATGCCTAAAATAACTATACCTATATATTTTTGTTACCTATACAATAAAAAAATGTTTTCATTTTTAGATCAGAAACCTCAGTATGAGAAGAACTCTCTACCCAATAATGAAAATAAAACAACTAAAGGTTCTTCTCTTTTCTCTTGAATATACATATATGTATATCTTTTAGAGACGAATCTAGTCAAATTTTATTTTAATTTATGAACAGCAGTTGTACGTTTACATTTCATGCAATAGATAATGTATAACTTTTTTTTCAGTTATTGATTTGAGCATGTTCGATGACCAGAACGAAAAGCAGTCTAAAAAAAGGACAATACATGCACTTTTAGAGAATGAACCAGATGAGCATATTTATTTGCAGTCAAAAAGGAATAAAGATACTCTTTCAACACCCACTAGTAAGTAATATTTAAAGTCTTTACTTGTGACTTATTGTGTGAGAATAATAAATTAAAAAAATATATGATGAAGTTGTACCTAAGCAAATTAGTATTGAGTATTATTTGGAGATATTGTGTTAAATTAATAATTGCCTTTCCAGGTAGAAATAAATTCCTAAGTGAGACAGATGCAAGGATTAAACGCACTATGTTAAACATACAACAAGACCAGGCATTGCACGAGTTGAGGCTACAAAGAGAGAAAATATTAATAGCAAGGGAAACTAATTTGTTGGAACATGAAAACAATATTCATGCTTTGCAAATTCAAAAAATAAAATTAATAGTTGACCTGTTAACTAAACAGATTAATAAAACTTCATAAATATGTTTGTGTTTGATTTAATTACAAATTTATGTTAAAAATGATGGGATATAAACATTTTCCTAAAAAGTAGACCTCTAGTTTCTCCTCTTGAATATTGGATATTTCTAACTGTTCGCTGTAAATGTATATCACTTTCAATATCTTCAATTACTCCACGAGCCCTGCAAATATTATATAAAACTGCAGTAGCAACAATAACATTGCATGTTGTTGTCAGTTTCGTTGCCATCTTTTTAGATAGACAAGGAAATATCCTCTTCCAGACACCTATGGCTCTTTCCACTGTGTTTCGGGTTTTAATGTGAGCTTTATTATAATTTTCCTCAGAGGTATTCTCTGGCTGTGCCACCGCCAGTGTCAACAAATATTTTTGACAGCCGTATCCACTATCTCCCAAAAGTATACCCTCTATAACACCCTGTTCCATTTTCCTCTTCAAACTTGATGCTTGAAATATTCTATTGTCATGTATAGGTCTATCAGCAACAATGTCGTAAATCTGTAGATCAGGTCCACACACAATCTGGGTATTAATAGAAAAATATTTTTTTTCGACTCCTAAATACTTCTGCATAGGATCCGCCAGGGTTTTGGATTGGGATGTGTGTACCATCAATAGCTCCTACTATTCCAGGAAAACCGGCTTTTGTATAAAAATCTTCCTTAACTCTTTCTAGGTTGCTTGGAAATTTGACGAATTGTCGTATTTTCAAACAAAACAGATGAGACACCCTTTTCACAATTCTTGAGACAGTTGGTTGACTCACACTTATAAGGTCTCCAGTGATCATTTGAAAGCTACCAGAAGAATAAAATCTTATGGCCACTAGCAACTGATACATAGGTGGCACTGGAAGACCTCTCGCCGTTAATTTCTCTAGGTCTTCATTTATCAGTGGTAAGAGTATATAGAATACCACATCTTTGGAAAACCTGTAGCGTCGTTTAAATTCATCCGAGCTGTAATAATCAAAAGGATCTTGGAAATCTCGTATCACTTGTCTGGTACTTATTCTGGTTTGCTCATTGATATAATTATCAAATTCTTCTGCACTACTGTAATCAATTGTAAAAGGACGCTAAATATTATCGAAAACAACCGCAAATTAAAGAGAAAACAATTAACCTAAATTTTTTGACATAAGTCAAAACGAAAAAGTACACACTATGCGTTGCGTAATACAGCTAGCAGGCTACCTTGGCTGTGCGTTCATTTTATTGGACGCATAGTGCCGGTCGCCACTCAAGTATTGTCTATGAATAGGTTTTTGGAACCCTGTGCGTCAACGCACACTGTGAGACCTCATAGTAATGTTTATGAATACGGGTGTTAATATATTTCTAAATACATACATACATACTGTCACGCCTTTATCCCCGAAGGGGTATGCAGAGGCATACTATACGCCCACATTTCACCGTTTGCATTTTTGTCCCACGTAACGGGTCAACATACATAATATAGATAAATAACACCCAGACACAGAATAAACCATCGTGCTCATCACACAAAGTTTTATCCTGGGTGGGAATCGAACCCACGACCTCTTGCGTAGCAGTCGGATACACTCCTACCGCGCCACAGAGGCAGTTAAATTAGGCCGCCATTTGCGCATATTAATATGTGTAGTCCTTAGTATCTATGTAACGATTAGTAAACAATAAAAAAAATATTTAATCATCAACTTAAATCATCGACTCAAAAAAGGACTACCTAACACGTGGTTCAATAAGTCCCGAGACTAAGTACTAAAACAAGGTTTTTTTATAAAATTATTTTTTATTCATCAACGTAGTCTCCTCCAAGAGCGATACAGTCCCTCCAACGCTTTTCTAACTTTTCTATCCCATGCGTGTAGAACGATTTGTCTTTGGCTTCAAAATAAGCCTTCGTTGCTGTGATAACTTCACTATTTGAGTAAAATTTCTTACCCTGGAGAATTATTTAAAGATCTGCAAACGGCTAGTCATCGCTGGGGGCCAAGCCTGATTATATATTTTGGCCATCGTTCTCACAGATTTGTAACAAGGCGCGTTGTCCTAGTCAAACACCACTTTCTTTTTGTTGATTTGAGGCCGTTTATCCGCAATTTCGTACGTCAATCGCTCCAATAAGCACATGTAATAGTCACTATTTATATTTTGCCCCTTTTCAAGGTAGTCGATGATAAGTATTCCATGCGCATCCCAAAATATAGACGCCATAACCTTACCGGCCGATTTCCGATATATATATATATATCCATCACGCCTTATCCCCGAAGGGGTGGCAGAGGCATATTATATGCCCACTTTTCACCGTGTGGATTCCTGTCCCACGTAATAGGTGGTGAGCCCATTGCCGTGTTGAAATAGACAGACACCGGCATTTACTGGCAACCGGGACCAACGGCTTAACGTGCCTTCCGAAGCACGGAAACGCTCGCAAATGTAAATGCCACAAAGTGGTCACCCATCCGAGGACCAGCCATAGTGAAAGTTGCGTAACTCAGTGATCGTTTACAGAACACTGAGACCGCGGGGCCACTAGCGCTTCAGCTGAGACAATGTAGAAACTTATGATATAGTTTGTAGCCAGGTAGTTTAAAAAATAAATAAAATGAAACGTCAGGTTTGATTCTCAATTTAATTTTCAAATGTGATCACTGGTGCTAATTCTGTTGTTGAAACCACTAAACTAAATTTATCTAAAATTTTACTTTTTTTTTTACAGTTTGCCTCTGTGGCGCGGTGGGAGTGCATCCGACTGCTACGCAAGAGGTCGTGGGTTCGATTCCCACCCAGGATAAAACTTTGTGTGATGAGCACGATGGTTTATTCTGTGTCTGGGTGTTATTTATCTATAATATGTATGTATTTAGAAATATATAAGTATGTTTATCACTTATCTAGATCCCATAACACAAGCTAATATTAGCTTACTTTGGGCTAGATGGCGCTGTGTGAAAAGTGTCCCACAATATTTATTTATTTATTTATTTACCTGGCTACAAAAAATCTATATCATAAGGTTTCTACATTGTTTCAGCTATGTAATAGTAGTATTTTTAAGGTATACAATACTTATGGTAATAATACAAAACCCCATAGAGAGTGGTCATTGTCATTTTTATGTAAAATAGTGAAAACAGTACCAACTGAAATCTTCACTATCTCGGCTATGTCGCGCACTTTTATCTTCCGATCTTCCATTACGATTTTGAGGACTTGGTTAATATTTGTTGAGTCACTGCTTCATTTGGAAGACCTGAGCGTTCCCCATCATTTGTGTCCATGCGACCGCGTTTGAAGTCAGCATACCATCGACAAATGGTTGCTTTAGAGGGAGCTGATCCCGCATAACATTTTATTAGGCCATTGCTGTGATTCAACGGTATTTTTGCCCATTAAAAAACAATGTTTTATCAACACGCGAAACTCGTTTTTTTCCATTGTATCGAAACTACAAGCGTAGCGTCACTTAAATGTCTGCAAAATCAATATTTTAATGTTCGATTTTTAAAAATGACACATATCTTATATAGAAGCCCAGTACTTTTTAAAAATGAAAAGAGTTTTTAATATATACGCCATTTCCAAGTTAGTCACGGGACTGATTGAACGATCTAGTACATGTTTAGTTATTAAGACATAAAATTGGTCGGTTGTAGGCCCAGAGAATGAATATTAGATCCCTATAAAAGAAATCAACTTACTTGATCAAGAAGTACTGGTACAATACTCCTCATGTGGTCTTTAATTTTCTCACCTTCTGCATCTGTGCCCATGGCCAAATCCTATAAAATATAATAGGTATAATTTATTATGTGATTTTGTTTCATCAGATTATTCCCTAAACAGGTGTGATCTACTATAGAAGGAATACAAAACTTCAAATGTAATGAAAAAATATCACTCAATAAAACAAAGACGAGGATTTACATAATTCTTACAAACATTTAAAGGCTTACTTTTAAACGTCTGTAAGAATTATGTCAAACTTTATTCTGACAAAATTTTAAACAATAGTTTAACTGAACTAACCTGTTCAACTTTGCAGAGCTTGTCAACATAGCCCTGGTATGCCTTCATACAGTCCTCGGCCAAACGCAGATGTGTCGCGTACTTGGATAGTTCTTTTTGGTACTGAGGCATTTTCTTGATCATCTGAGATAGGTCACGCATGGACTGCTTGTCACCTAATTACAGATATACAAAACACACAATTAATAGAATTATATTGAATATATCTGTGTCAACTTGTGCTATGGCATCTAGGCAACTGATAAATATATTTATGTTTTATTTAACTAAACGAATCAGTTATTACATGGCGGAAATCCATTGTAAAGCTATAATAAATATTTTGCAATACATATTCCACTTTTTTAATAACGTGTTATACTACTACTGAACTACTGGTCGGATTTGAATAATTCTTTGTGTTGGATAGCCCATTTATCGAGGAAGGCAATATTTCATCAAGCTTTGAGCTCGCCGTAACCACTAGTTATAAATTAATTATAGAGTACATCAAAGAGTTCATGACACAGAGATTTGACGTGGGTGAAAATTTAATCTACTACCTTCCGTTTTACTGTCAGGTACTCTAACCAAAGAGGTCTGTCTTATAAAATCTTGTGTTATATGAATGACTAGATGACCCTCACAGCTTCGCCCGTGGAATATTTCGACCTCCAGTCGCACCTATTTAATCCCTCGCTTATAAATTCTACAATGATGCATAAAAATTTGCCCAATTTGTCGACGTTTATGACTACTGCTCTGCTCCCCAGTGTAGTAGCGTAATGATATATAACCTATAGTCTTCCTCGATAAATGGGCTATCTAACACAAAAAGAATTTTCAAATCCGTACAGTAGTTTCTGAGATTAGCGCGTTCAACCAAACAAACAAACTCTTCAGCTTTATAATATTAGTAATCATTACTTTATTTTACTATTATAAATGTGAATGTGTGTTCATTTGTCTATATATTTGGATAGCAAGGAAAAATCTATCCATATTTTCTCCATCAAAATCAACATTCAAGGAAAACTTTTATGTGATCAACAATAACTATTGAACTCACCTCCACCCATTCGTTTGGAATCTGTGAACTTTTTCAAGTTTTTGGTAACTGATGTTGATACCACAGCAATATGCTGATGTCGTAGATCCACCCACAGTTCGTCATTCTCGTCCAGCAAGACTTCTTTCACGTTGCCGGAAGCCTCATATCTATGTTAAAATAAATCTAATAAATACTAAATATGTTTTCCTGATTGAAAATATTTTTTTATTTTCTTTTTTTTTTTTTTCAGTTTTCTGCGTGAAGATTTCTTAATAGATTTAAGGAATGCCGACATCACCAAAATACTACTCCAAAAATAAGTTTATCCAATGTTTTACTTACTTGTAGACATCGTTTTCAATGCCCAGAAGATCGTATGCCATAGCCTGCAATGTCAATTCGTGCAACAAAGGCGACACACAATCGAATCCACGGTCCAGCACAAGAAGCTGAGAGCGTGCCTTTTCTGGACCCTCTCCCATCGTTGGTTCATCAGCCTACAAAAAAAAGTCATGATTAAATTATAACATTTCGCACTTTCTAACCTCTACTGGCGAAAGTGTCTTTCAGGAAACATCTACTTTGGGTGCTATTAATTCGAACAATTTTTTATAGTTGGCACGAAATAGCAGATTGTGTCAAGGGTGCAAAGTAATACATAGGCAGCACTAAAAGTATCGGGAATGGAACATTTCCACTGTTCCTGTCATATTAAAATCTTTTTAATTGAAAACTTGTTGAGAAAATGGAATTGACTCGAGAAAATTCAAGAGCAATGATTTATTATGACTTTCGAAGTGGTTTAACACAAAAACAGTGTGTTGACCGGATGATTTCTGCATTTTGTGATGAAGCCCTATCCAAAACCACAATTTATCGCTGGTTTGCTGAATTTCAACGTGGACGTGTCAAGCTCAGTGATGATCCCCGTCAAGGTCGTCCAAAAACTGCAGTCACCCAACAACATCACATTTCATCACGTTGATGCTGTGCGTAAGCTGATTGAGGAAGATCGACATCAGACATTGGCACGAGTCAAATAATCTTGCATGAACAATTAGGTGTAAAAAAGTTGTTTTCCTGATGGATACCGCATTCGCTCTGTGAAGAGCAAAAAGCGGCTCGCGTTACTTGGGGCGTCAGAACTCTCGAAAGATTCCACGCAGGATCCTCAAATGCTGTATACAACATCGTATCAGGTGACGAATCCTGGATATACGCGTACAAACCCGAAACAAAAAACCAGTCACGAGTTTGGGTGTTCGAAAATGAGTTAAAGCCAACAAAAATTGTTCGTTCACGGAGTGTTGCAAAAAAAATGGTGGCCACGTTTGTCTCCAAAACCGGCCATGTTGCGACTATTCCTCTTGAGGGACAAAGAACGGTTAATGCAGAATGGTATGCTAGCATTTGTGTGCCACAGGTCGTTTCTGAACTCCGTAAAAAGAACTGCAACCGCCGCATCGTCCTCCATCACGACAATGCGAGTTCTCACACCGCGCACAGAACAAAAGAGTTTTTAGAGCAAGAAAACATAGAATTATTAGACCATCCGCCGTACAGCCCCGACGTAAGCCCTAATGATTTCTGTACTTTCCCTAAAATAAAGAATAAATTGCGTGGTCAGAGATTTTCATCACCTGAAGAAGCTGTGGACGCCTACAAAACGGCCATTTTGGATACCCCAACTTCCGAATGGAATGGTTGCTTCAATGATTGGTTCCATCGTATGGAAAAATGTGTCAAATTTCGCGGAGAATACTTCGAAAAGCAATAAATAAATTTTTAAATAGTAATGTTGTGTCACTTCTTTGATTCCCGAAATTTTCAGTGCCGCCCTCGTATATTGACCGATAGGAAAAATTATATAATACTAAAGAGATTAAGGGGAATACTATATTGCCCGAAGATGAAATTGCGACCGCGTAAGACACTGCTAATCATTCCCACCGTGAGAATTATTTATTTGAAATTTAAAATTACCAGTAACTGTTCAGTTGTTATTGTAGGCACGTGCTGACTGAAGACTGAGACACTCGGCTAAAGCACCCATAGAGGGATTGGGAGGTCTAACGGAAGTCGCCTTCCATCGAAAAATGAGACAAATTACAATTGTACATCATAGCATTCAATTGAATTTTGAATTACACTTTAGGATCGAGAGCTGACTGAGAGAGCATCTATGCTACTTGTGTATCACATTAAACAATTACATAACAGCAATCTCTTAAAGCAGAACCATTATTCATATTTACCTTGTAGGCGTCAAGTTTTTGTTGGATGAGCTGCGCGAGTTCTACATTCCGTTCCCAGTCACTGTAAATTAAATTTAATCTTAAAAAGTGTTCAAGGATTCTTAAAACTTTCATTTGAACTTTAATATGTTCACTCTTACCTACGATATCGCACAGATGGGTACTCTCCGAGGGTAGCGCATAGTGTGGCGATTTGTTCGGCGATGCGTTCCATATTAGCATTACGAGTTTGTGCAAGTGCAGGATTATACATGCACTGGAATGTTTCAGGCGAATCCAGAGAGAATACCTAATGAAATTAAGTGTTATTATACCAAGAATAAAATTTGAATATTTATGCTTTCTATAAATAAAAGTATTCTTAGTACCATGAGTACTGTGTGCAAAAATCAGCACTAGCCCAGGAATGGCAGAAAAACATAGAAGGCAACAGTTGTTCTCCTTATCTTTCTGGGCAACACATAGAACAGATTGATATCATGTAAATAATATTGCAATATTCAAATGGCTTTTTCCACCACTATCTCAGACTCCCCGAGCTCTTACTGACTCCTGGTTATATTATCCTCCTCGAGGCAATAGGCAGACAATAAGCAACATTCGCTGTAGGTGGTCCTTGGATGGGTGACCACTTTGTGGAATTTACATTAGCGAGCGTGTCCATGCTTAGGAAGGCACGTTAAGCCGTTGGTCCCAGTTGCCAGTAAAATGGCAAACCAGCAGTAAGCCTGGTTGAAGGCCTTATGCGCGGCTTGAAAATTTTCAAAGGCTCGAAATTTTTCGCAGGTCGCCACAGCCTGCACTTGTCCATTTCAACACGGCAATGGCCTCACCACCTGTTACGTGAGACAAAAATAAATCATACGGTGAAATGTGAGCGTATAGTATGCAGGCAGAGGCCTACCCCTTCGGGGATAAAGGCGTGACAATATGTATGTATAAATATAAGAACTGGTTCTGTGATAGACGCCACTGGTTTAATATTCTCATATTAATTAAGTGCAAACAGTACAACTTTACAGAAAATATTCAGGGATATAAAGTAGGACATCATATCAAAATCTGTCACATATTTCAGTCATGACTGAGTGCAGAGTATGCTATATAGACTATTTTATACTGTTTGGAAGTTTCAACATATCATTTGCCCTGTTGTATGCCCTGATAAGTTCATTAACTACCATTGTAGATAGAAAAAGGTTTACACTACTGAAATATTACCAACTGACCTGGCTTTCATAAGGTAGGAAAGCTATGTTGATTTCTTTCAATGTTTTGATCTTTCTTGCAGCTGATGACTTACACAGCTCATTGAACAACTCCTCCGGACATACTAATAATAGGCGGCGTGTAACAATAGTAAGTAAATTATTTTCATGCCTATAGAGTTCAGTTTTTACAGTAGCCCTAAAATAGATGTGTGATTGAAGAAAAATAACAAACCTGTTGTTCATATGGAATGAAAGCTATGTTGATTTCCTTTAATGTTTTAATGTATTTAGCTACAGAACTACGTGATAGTTCATCAAAAAGCGGATCAGGACAGGCTGCAAAATTAAAAATAAATGCAAATAAAATTATGAAGTAAAAAATATTTAACTGTAAGGAGACACTCATACCAGTCATCCTCATTCATCTTTGTACAATAAATTCTCCTGAAGATAAATAATGATTAGAATGACTGATATGCTTTGTGTAAATTAAAGGTCTAAGAAAATAGTTGAAGTAGTATAAAACAAGCAGTCAAGCATTTATCTGAGAACTACACTCACCTTCTGTGAAAAAGACGTGAGCAGCACGATACATTATACGGTTGCCCACAGAGAAATCATTAATGAGAGCATGCACAGACTTCTCACATGGTGTTATCAGATATATGCCATCCATAGTGCATAGTGGCTCTCTCTTCTTATGAATATCTTCCACCACTGAAATTGTAATAATGTATAATTAAACTTTACAAACAAGTAACTTCAAACTACATACTACTAATATTATAAACGCGAAAGTTTGTAGGTATGGATGTTTGTTACTCTTTCACGCTAAATCTACTGAATGGATGATGAAACTTTACAATAATATAGCTTACACAACAGAATAACACATAGGCTATTTTTTATCCCGATATAAGCTCCTGTGTTAAAGGGAAACGGTAAACTAGTAATTAATAAAAATAAATCATCATCATCCGAGCGTCTGTCCTAGTAGCGTCTCACGACGCCCGGGGTCCGCTTTCCTACTTTTTCTCCTCCACTTCGCACGGTCGTCGGCATCCCCTGTTGTGTGAGCATTGGCACGCATGTCGCCAAGCCGCGCTTCTTGGTTCTTACCGGGACCCGGCAGGGCCGACATGGCCAGACATTTGTTTCCCATGTACCCCGGCGGTTACCGCAAGACTTGACCATACCAGCGAAGGCGACACTCTTGCAGCTTATCTGCAATGTCACGGACGCGAAGGCTGCCGCGGATGCGAGAGTTCCTCACACTGTCCATCCGCGTGACTCCCACATCCAGCGCATCATCTTAATTTCCGTGACACGCAGCTCCTGCTTATGTCGCTCCAGTAGTGGCCACGCCTCACTGCCATGTAAAAGGACAGGCCTAATGATAGTTTTATAGACCTGTCCCTTCAACCTGACAGGTATTTTTGGGTCACAAATGATACCAGTCATCTCCGGCCTCTTGGACCACGTGGCAGCAATGCGTGTCTTGACGTCGCAATCCATGTCACTGGACGCGTGAAATACAGATCCCAGGTATTTAACCTCGTCCATACGCTCGACCAAATCATCGCCTATGCGGAAGGATGTGGGATATGTAGTTTTTTTAATTAGTTTGAATTACGAGGGCTGCACTAAAAGTATCGAGAATGGAACATTTCCACTGTTCCTGTCATATTAAAATCTTTTTAATTGAAAACTCCTTGGTTTTAAAAATCGAATACCATTTATTTTAAAAATTCTCGGTCTTGTCACAAGGTTTTGTCAAACTTGTTTAGTCGTTGAGAAAATGGAATTGACTCGAGAAAATTCAAGAGCAATGATTTACTATGACTTTCGAAGTGGTTTAAAACAAAAACAGTGTGTTGACCGGATGATTTCTGCATTTGGTGATGAAGCCCCATCCAAAACCACAATTTATCGCTGGTTTACTGAATTTCAACGTGGACGTGTCAAACTCAGTGAAGATCCCCGTCAAGGTCGTCCTCTGCAATCATCATCAAACAGCATGCACCAGGGAGCCTCCTCCTGTATGTCCGCCGTAAGAGCGTCCATGACTATGAGGAAGAGGTACGGGCTAAGCGCCGACCCCTGGTGCAAGCCTACATTGACACCGAAACCACTAGTAGTACCTGCTACAGACCGAATTTGGGTACTACATCGACTATACATTGCTCGGACCAACCGCACATACTTCTCAGGCACTCCTTTCTTCTCCAGGGCCCACCACAACACCCTTTGCGGTATTCGGTCGTATGCCTTTTCGAGGTCAACAAACACCCTGTGCAAATTTTTAAGTGCACTTCTGTATTTCTCGCACAATTGGCGAATACTAAAAATGGCGTCCGCTGTTCCCCGACCTGGCATAAAACCGAACTGGCTCCGAGAAATTTCACTCTCTTCTCTCAGTCGTCGCTCAATTACTTTTTCCCACACTTTCATACTATGTGACATTAGCTTTATTCCTCGATAACTATTGCAGTCCTGTACATCCCCCTTATTTTTAAAAATGGGCACCAGCAAACATGTGCACCATTCATTGGGTGAGGGTGAGAGTGAGGGGTGAGGGTGAGGGTGAGAGTGAGGGGTGAGGGTGAGAGTGAGGGGTGAGGGTGAGGGTGAGGGAGAGGGTGTTTTTTTTTTCTACATTAGGTCGAACTTCGTTCCTACCTGGTGTCCCACAACACCACATCTTTTTAAAATATTAACTTCATTAAACATTAAAATGTCACATGATCACAAGTTACAATTAGTCCATTAAGTGTTTTACTGAGAGTAAAATAATAATAAGTTATTAATGTAATGTATAAGTATTTTGCAGTATCAGATATTTGTAGAGCCACCTAATTTTGTGTGTTGTTGGTACACAGACAATATATGAAAATTATTCTTTTTAATTTTTAATTGCCAATAGAAAACTTCATGTTACAGATACAAACACCCTGGTACAAAAACAAGTCAATAGAAGCATGTTTTGCGCAAACTATCAGGAATGCTTAGTGCAACTGATTTCACTAATCCTACTACAATCACAATGCGGTCCAGACATTGTTTTCTTACCAAATAGTAGGTAGTACTTAATAATTAACAGACTTATTATATGGAAAGTAACTGAGATCATTAGTCAAAATACAGTTGATTTAAAAAAACCTGATTATCAAAATGTTTACTTGTATAATAAACAACTACTAGATTAATGTTTGGATGCCCAGCTACAGCTATGGCCATCATCCTAATATACACAATATAAAAATACAAACAGGTATAGCAGCGTTGTCTGGTTCAACGTAGCAGAACCTCATTGTACCAACCAATAGCAATGTATTATCATGTGTCTACATTATATTCTTGAAAAGAGATTTGCTCACTTTCAGATTCTCATCTCAGATTTATCCAGAATGGAATTTGATGACAATAAGCTTAGGCCTGAGCACCTAGGATCAATAATAATAGTTGTTCCTGTATAGACTTTCATCATAATAATCCATTAAAGGAATATTAATTATGTAAGTTTGTTTTAAGTTCACATTAGTAGGAGGCAACACTTACAAGTAATGCCTTCCGCTGAGATATCATGCATTTTGCAACAAGCAGAGACCATCCGCATGGAGAGCTGATCTACTATCAGCACACGCCATTCTATTTTATCTTTTCCTTTCGAGCGATACCGGATCACCTCATTCATAATCTCTGCAAAGAGTAAATATTTATTGCTTAATCCTAGTTTTTTTTTATATAATTGCACTTGGTTTCTGTTATAGTAACTATTTCCTACCCCTATAGTAGTGGAATCCCATAAACTAGTAAGTAATTAAGGTTTTTATTTGAAGAATTAAGCTTGATTGGATTTCAAAATAATAATTCACAAATTCCTTTCTCCTTTCACTTGCAATCCATCAGAGTTGTCAGGTAATTTCTCAGGTTGCCATATAAATATTTATTATGATTTAATTTGATATATATTATCAATTAATTTATGTAGTCTTTTCGTTTAAGTTGTTCTGGTAGAGCTAACTTTATACCCAAGGCCACCAGTCAAATTCCGAGTGATTGTATCTCCTCGGTGGCGCAGTGGTAGTGTATGAGACTGCCGCGCCCAAGGTCTTGGGCTTGATAGCTAAAAAAATTGTGTGACCCACAAATGTTTGTTTCGGAGTTTGGGTGTTTCTTAAGTATAATATGTATGTATTTAGAAATATATAAGTATGTTTATCAGTTGTCTAGATCCCATAACACAAGCTTATATTAGCTTACTTTAGGCTAGATGATGCAGTGTAAAAAAAATATCCCACAATATTTATTTATTTACTGGTTCCAATGACAGGATTTTAGCTTGTTGTTGATGTTAACTTCAGTTAAATATTCAGTCAAGAATTACTCTCTGGGATGAACCAGTTGCTTCCAAACCCTACCAAGATTTAAAACCAGTGTACTTTAATTTGGTAGGTATTTTTATATATTTAGGACACAATTATTTAAGGGCGGTTTAAAGAAAAACCGTAATGGTTGCAATACATTTCATTATTTTGTAAATAAGATATTTTGGTGTCAGCTCAGCGAACAAAGCGACAGTATGACGTCTGTACCCCACCCCACCCCTACCTAGGACAAAAAAAAATCAATATTATTGCGAACTTGCCGACTACGCGGAAGTTATTGAATATTATTGAATACTGTCTTATAAATCATTAGTATCGCAATATTGAAGGCAATTCGGTATAAATTCAATTCTTCAAAATGTTTCTTGAATGTTATGGTATTATTAATGAAATGATATTTTAAATATTAGATGAAACATAAGTAATAGTTAAAAGTATGGTCAAATAAAATTTATTGCTTCACAATATTATGACTATTCCGTCTTTAAAGCGGTCAGACAGAATATCGCTAAAACCCAAATATTAGTCATTGATGTTGACTGATAAGTTTATAATACTTAATATCGTACAAAAATTGTACCATGGGGCTGAATTTTGATTTAAAAATGCGCGGTACATATGTATGGACGTATTTAATGATAAATATTTGAACTATCGTATTAATAACTAATAAAAAATATGAAATTTAAATCTTACTTTGCCCAACTTGCCCTTTAAGCGCCATCTTGAACCACAGACTAAATTTAAATAAGTATTATTTTCAATTTGAAATTCGATGTTTTTCTTTTTTTGTAAATATTTTATGGCCTGGTTTCTAAAACCTTTTTAGCCATATCTTAATTCATATTTCTTCAATCTTCTTTTTTATTACCTATTTAAAATGTCTCCGTCCTCTACGTCTTAGCCAAGTCTAGTCATAAGTCAAGGTCAGTCTCACCCTAGTATAATGGTGGTAGTTATACTAAAGTTTTCAGCGGTTTTACAAGGCAAGGATTTCACTGCAGACATTGTCCTTTACTATAATACGTTAACACAACTTTTATGTCCAAGAAACTACCACTCCCGCACATAAAACAAGATAAATGCATTAGTTTTAGAATATAATATACAGCAAGCGTCCGCACTTCTCAATTTTCCCGCGTAGAATCCATTTGAAGTATGAAATGAAGCAAGACATTTTTTTATTAATGTTTAGGCATGGCTACTTCGGCTTTTGCGCTACATGTTATGTATTAAATTAGTTCTCAGTCTTCGTATTATATCTAATACTTTACCAAGACATTTCAAAATACTTGTGAGTACGAGTACCTATTGCCAACGGCAGGGAAATTACTTATCGGATGACTTGGTTCGAGTTACGACTCTGTCAACTGTGTATATGAACTCTGCTCCGCATAATTTATTGTCTGGGATTTAAAGGAAAAGTCGGAATTAAGCGGAAGACCTCTTCAAAACATACACCGTGGGAAAAGTAAACAGCAGCTTAGAAGCTACGAAGGTAGTATTTCTGCACAGCCATGGCACAACCAATCTCGATGTTTCTGAAAGCTCAAAGACAATGTAAGTACCTAAAATCTTAAATAATATAACACATACAATCATGAGAGAAACCCATTTTATAACGGTGGTTACATATAATATTTTACTGACGTTATTTTGTGCACATACAAATAATGTTCGAGCAGAGAAAAGGATGAAGAGATTGCTTAGTTAACTAACTAAATTCACGCTGTATCCCTGACGGGGTAGTCATAGAGGACAAATCGCCAGGCTTTGCGATCCATGCATGCTTCTTTTTCTTCTTGCAGATTCATCAATCGCTTCATACACGCGCGTCTGGTTATCCGAGTACATTTGACTTTTCTGTTTTTGAGCAATCTGCTCACGTGGTCTTCTCTCGGCCTACCCTGACTTCTTCTACCCTCTACTTTCACACAATATATATTATTCGTCACTCTTTTATCAGGGGCCGATTGGAATGCAAAAAATACCTTTTGTTGTTCTAGGTTGATCAATCCTAAAGGGAGAGAACTGAAATTATCTGTTGATCATAATCATCTGAGCACTCATTCCGCCCTGGAACCAACATACTGGCCAACTCATGCTAATAAAAAACCAGACCTTGTGGACTTCTTTGTTACCAAAGGAATATCTATGCTCTACCTACGATGCGTACCATGCTTTGACACTTGCTCAGATCATACACCTGTGCTGATTACAATAAGCATGAGACTAATTGAAGTCTCAGAACCAGAGACACTCTACAATAAATATACTGACTGGGACAGTTTCAGGGGGCATATCAATAAAAAAATAGAAAATAAAGTGGCTCTAAAAACACCCGAAGACATTGAAAGTGCAGTCACATACATAACCATCCTGATACAAGAATTTTGCTGGAGAAGTACTCCTGAAAAAAAAACTTCGGTAGTATAATCACCAATTATCCGCTCCAAATAAAACAAATAAATAAATATCCATCACGCCTTATCCCCGAAGGGGTGGCAGAGGCATACTCTATGCCCACTTTTCACCGTGTGGATTCCTGTTCCACGTAATAGGTGGTGAGCCCATTGCCGTGTTGAAATAGACAGACGCAGGTTGTTGCTACCTGCTGTTGAAATTTTCAAGCCGCCCATAAGGCCTTCAACCAGGCTTAACGACTGCCATTTTACTGGCAACCGGGACCAACGGCTTAACGTGCCTTCCGAAAAAAAAAAAAGATTGCGCAGAGTGTGGCACCAATCAAGGCTTAGTGAGCTTAACAAGGCAGCTGAAAATTTAAGGCATATGTTACGGGTCTGGAATGATAGAACCCTGCAAACACAATTGGAATCTCTGACTTCTAAAAACTCTGCATACCATTCATTGTGGAAGTTTACTTAAAACTATGTAAGACCCCAGATGCCAAGACCGCCACCAAAAACTGTTTATGGCTGGGCCCGAACTCCTCAAGAAAAAGCTGATGCTTTCGCTGATCACTTGGCAAATGTCTTTTGTTCAAATGATTCTTTCAATATGGAGTCTGAACATTAAATATATATTGAACCAGCATCTTCAAATGTCTTTACCACCGAAACCTGTGACAGTCCGAAAAGTTTGGAGAGTAATATAAGTGAAATTGAAAGACAAGAAGACCTGGATTCGATTTAATCACCAAAGAAGTCCTCGAGCAACTCCCGAAAAAGGCTATTGTCTTCTTGACTGTTCTTTTTAATGGCATCATGAGAGTTCAACACTATCCTACACTCTGGAAAACTTCACTAATAATCCTAATACACAAGGATGGTGATGGTGATCTGAAAATGATATCGGATCCTACAGACCTATCAGTTTACTACGAATCATCACAAAAAATTTCGAAAAATTAATTCTTATCCGAATATTGCCCATTCTGGAAGAATTCAAGAAGCGCTCGTGGCCCCGCGGTCTCAGTGTTCTGTAAACGATCACTGAGTTACGCAACTTTCACTATGGCTGGTCCTCGGATGGGTGACCACTTTGTGGCATTTACATTTGCGAGCGTTTCCGTGCTTCGGAAGGCACGTTAAGCCGTTGGTCCCGGTTGCCAGTAAAATGGCAGTCGTTAAGCCTGGTTGAAAGCCTTATGGGCGGCTTAAAAATTTCAACAGCAGGTAGCCACAATCTGCGTCTGTCTATTTCAACACGGCAATGGGCTCACCACCTATTACGTGGGACAGGAATCCGGTGGAATACGGTGAAAAGTGGGCATATAATATGCCTCTGCCACCCCTTCGGGGATAAGGCGTGATGGATATTTATTTATTTATTTTTATTTATAAGAATCTAAAATAATACCAGCCCACCAATTTGGATTCAGACAAAAGCACTCTACAATCGAGCAGGTCCATAGAATGTATGACAGAATACGAAAAACACTTGAGGAATAAAAATATTTTTGTGCAGTATTCCTGGATGTTCAACAGGCGTTCGACAAGTGGCATGATGGACTCCTCTGCAAAATAAAAAACTGCTTACCACATAGTCCTGTATAATATATTCAGTGCTGATCTACCTGAATCGGACAATACTGTTACCGCAAACATTCGCCGACGACACTGCCATTCTGGCAAGTTATAAAGATCCTGTGGAATCAGCACGTGTTTTGCAAAAACGTCTTGACCTGACATCCGAATGGCTCCGCAAGTGGAGGAATAATATCAGTTAGATGTACTGATAATCCATGCAGATTACATTTACTTTACGAAAGGGCAACTGCCCCTCAGTGACTTTAGGCAACACTACCCTGCGCCACCAGGACAATGAACGTTACCTGGGGCTGCACTTAGATAAACGACTCACATGGAAAGAGCACATTAAGAAAAAGAGAGATGAACTTAACATTCGCTTCAGGCATTTGCTGTGGTTGCTGGGCAGAAATAGTAAACTAGATAATAAATTACTCATCTACAAGGTGGTGCTCAAGCCTATATGTATGGATGTTTGGCATTCAGCAATGGGTAAGTGCTTGCAATACACTCATTTCAAACCTCCAAAGAATGCAAAATGCGATCCTTTGAAAAATAAGCAATGTGCCATGGTATACTACTAACTCAGAAATACACAAATATCTTAAAATACCACTGCAAACTACCGACAGAAATTGGAAACACATCCGAACTTATTAGCTTCACTACTGTTACTCTGCAGCTATGCGCCTGAAGAGAAAAGACATCCAGTAGAGTAATAGAAGAAGATAGGAGATGCCCTCTCTGGAGGACCCCCTTTAAACGTGAACTAGGTATTACCACACATTTACTTATAGTGCACAGCACTGATTGCAGATAAATATTGAAAAAATAAAAATTGCCTATCACTTCGTTACTTATTCGGTCTGCCAAAATTACGTCGCACAATTTTCGAAGTGATCGCATCTCCACATACCTAGGTTTCGCTACCGTAAAGCAACTTTAACACTAGCACTGTGTTATAAATAGAGACATGCTTCTTTTACGATGCTTTGTCACTTTACTAATTAGGACAAAGCACCGTTAACTTTGTCTCCGGCAGCTACTCAGCGTTCTACATCCGAATCAAATCTTCTAAATTCTAAATACACAATATCATTCACTGGCTCTAGACTTTCCTGGTTTACCCAAATCTCGCATTTAGTTCTTACGTCACCTCTTTCAAATACTTTCTTAGCTTTTAAACCAATTCTATTTTAATTAATGTGTCTACACTAATACTATAAAAAGGAAAACTATGTTTGTATGTTTGTTTGTTTGTAATGAATAGGCTCAAAAACTACTGGACCGATTATAAAAATTCTTTCACCATTGGAAAGCTACATTATCCACAAGTAACATAGACTATATTTTATTTTGGAAAAAAATAGGGTTCCGTAATATATTTGGGTTTTTCGGACACAAGGTGTAAAAAATCAACCAGAAAAGTTATTTATTTTGCGTACGCTGCCTAAACTATAAAAGATGGATTCATAAAATATTCTAATTAATTTTGTAGATCTTATAAATATCTACAAAAAAGTCCGCGACATACTATACCTATCTATGTCGACCATTTTTTTATTGAAAAATCTTGAATTTTTTTGGACTACATTTAAACGCGTTTATTTTACTCCTGCTATTAAGAGGCGCGTTTGGGGGCGTGGAATTTTGTGATTGTACACCCACATTCATATTTTCAATTCACACAAACTCATCACGCAGTATATCATACGTACCCTGGATTCGAATAAATGAACGAACAGTGTTTCGTACAAATATAATGTACATCGCGAGTTCCTCCTTACAGAATGTATATGAATGTCACAACAAACCGTTGTGTGTTGTTAGCTACGTGGTGGTGGACTGCTGTTACCGTGTACCTAAAAAGGGTAAGGTCAAAGTGTGTGCTTTTTTGAGCCTAATGATAATTATGTATTAATTTTTTAAGATTTTGTAAAGTGTTTAATATTATTGAATAACGTGTGTAATGGGTAATATGGATTTTATAGACGACCATTTACGTATAATTCACATTAAAACTATCGAAACGATATTATACAATTAAATGTCATCAAAATGTTCAGGGCCTTAACAAGCAGCGCACCTGCCAAATGTTGACATGGCTCCGTCGTTATAAGAGACCCACGAGGTGGCTTTAACTCCCATACCAGTTCCAGGTGGTACAATGGGTTGGCCCGACTATGTACCGTCGTACAGCTGTGTTAAGTCTCCAAAGCCCCGGTGGTGCCACTGGCCACCTGCGGCATAGTACAGTTACCCAAGTATACTATTCCGCGTACCGTAAATAACCGTCTCACGCAGCTATCCCACCACGTCGTGCAAAATCTCGATATGAATCCTCTGCAAATATACTGCATGTATAGTGGAAGCGATGATTATGACACTACTCGTCAGCAAACTATGACGGTCTTCACGACTATTTTGCATCCCAAAGGGCGTTCTTTGCAGAAAAGACCCCCTCGGATAGTGCCTCTGTTATTACTGGCAAGATCTGAGTACGCAGAGGTTGTTTAACAAAATAGTCGGTGGGTTAGGGCTCGGGCGGTGCGTGATATAACATTAATAACCTCAAGGCGGCATTCAACAGAGGCAATAGGGTCACTGTAGCCGTCAAGACACAGCCGTAAAACTCACTACCTGCTTACTGACTGATATTTGACCAATTATATAGTAATGAATTTATACAAACAAAAAAACAAAATCAATGTTGTGTTTAAAATCATATCAAAATTAGAGCGTATAGTTGCCGGTTCTAAGGGCAGACTACCCTTGAAGAAGAAGAATCCGGCAAGAAAGTCAATGGGTGCCATTTTAAAATGTAGGAATGGCTTACAACATTCAAAATTACACTAACGTTCCTTTGGATTTATGTGAGAACAGTCGACTAAACTTAAGTTTATCTTAAATATAAATAAGATTATTTGTAATAATTTCTATAACAGCTATGAGCTGACGAGTCCCAACAGACGGCACCCGTTCACGGGTATGACGCATTATATCAGCCATCGCCCTACTCAACCGTATTATAGGGAATAAGGTGACCCGATACATACGCCACCACTGCCAGGACACTTAGGCGGTCATGACATACTCAAAAACTACACAGCAACTATCATGTCAATTTCAAAGAAATAAATAAGTCTACATGGTGCTCACACAATAACAAACTCAAATTACATTGTATATTAGTTAACACCGGGACTAAACGCAGCTAATTTAGAAACCTTAAGTTGTCAGACGTTTCAAATTATTAATAATGTAGAGATGTAAAAATACAACATATATATGCAGATTCAAGGCATATCACAAGATTCATTCGAATCCTAAATAGCTCAAGCGAAGAGCAAGCAACTCATTTCCATTTATTTTTATCGTTCAAATAATCATTAGTTGTGTAATAGGCCCCTTCAAGAGTTGCGTCTTAATTTCTGCCTTAAATTTATGTAACGGCAGGTTCATAATGTTTAAAGGAATTTTATTATGTAGGCGTAGGCCAATTCCTGCAAAAGAGTCGTGAACCTTTTGAAAACGATGATGCGTTCCAAATAATTTATGCTTATTTCTAGTATTTATCGAATGTATGTCACTGCGTCTATTGTATAAATGTATGTTCTGTTTAACTAACATAATATTTGCAAATATATACTGTGATGCAACCGTTAAAATGCCAATTTCTTTAATTTTTTCTTTAAGAAACACTCAAGCACTCAATTTATATATTGCACGTATAGCTCTCTTCTGGAGTACAAAAATTACTTGTAAATCAGCTGCTTTGCCTCACAGCAAAATGCCGTAAGACATGACACTATGAAAATAACTAAAGTATACCAGCCTGGCAGTTGCCACATCAGTAAGCTGCCTGACTTTACTAACGGCAAAGGCTGCCGAGCTGGGTTTACCTGCAAGACACGTTATTTGGGCATTCCACTGCAGTTTGCTATCTAAAGTGATCCCCAAAAATACAGTTGATTCTACAATATTAAGGGTATCACCGTTCAATGTTATATTTGTACCGCAATTCCTGACATTATGCATGCTGAATCTGATACATTTTGTCTTCTTAGCGTTTAGTAGCAAATTATTGGTCGTAAACCAATCTACAACTTGGGCAAGTGAACTATTTACACCGTTAAAATTACTAAGCGTGCGATAAACTTTAAAAATAAGTGACGTATCATCAGCAAATAGAACAATGTCGCACAAGTTCTGTATATAGAATGGCAGATCGTTAATATAAATTAAAAATAGAAACGGACCCAGAATTGATCCCTGCGGTACGCCCATAGCAACAGATGCTCCAGAGGAGCGAATTCCATTGACATCAACATGTTGTATGGTAGGAAACAACAAGGTTCAGTGCAGAGTCTTTTATACCATAATAAAAGAGTTTTCCCAATAGTGTTTGATGGTCAACGCTATCAAATGCTTTGGAGAGATCGCAGAATACACCAATAGCATCTTGTCTATTCTCCCAGGCGTCATATATATGATTCAGAAGTGTCACACCTGCATGAATGGTAGAACGACCCCTTGTGAACCCATACTGCTCCTTATATAATAGCATATTTAAATTAAAATGAGCTTGTAATTGTTGCAATATATTTTTTTCAAAAAATTTGCTAATGGCTGGTAATATTGAAATTGGTCTGAAATTACCAAGGTCGGTTTTGGATCCAGATTTAAATAGAGGTATTACTTTACAGTGTTTCATTAAAGCTGGAAACACTCCTTTATCAACACATTTATTAAATATTTCAGCTAGATGTGGTGATATATTAACAATGATAGACTCAATCAATTTTACAGAAATACCCCACAAGTCAGCTGTCTTTTTTGAGTTAAGTGACTTGAATACTTTAATGATATCGTTGTGGTTTACATATTTAAAGCCAAATAAGACACTACACTGATCCACGCTGCCCCCAAGCATGCGTTGACCTTTTATTGCACAAGAATTTAAGGAGCTAGTTGTTTTCGCGGGTATGTCTATAAAATATTTGTAAAAGTTTGTGCTATATCTAATTTATTGTTACACACTTCTTTATTTATAATTAATTCATTGTTATTATCACGGGGTAGTAATCGACCGGTTTCAGTATTGATTACATTCCAAGTAATTTTTGCCTTGATTTTTGACTCTTTAATTTTATTACTTTTATGTAACGACTTGGCAGCAGCACAGGCCTTTTTAAAGGTCTTAGAATAAATTTTAACATATTGAATACAGGCAGGATCAAAATTAAATTGCTTCATACCATATAGTTCGTACAACTTAGCCCTACTTTTGTAAATTCCTGCAGTTGCCCATTCAAAAAATTGCAAGTTTTAGTTTTTATAAAATGTTTTTGATTTAAATATGTTGTTGTACTCAGCTTTAATTGTATTAAATAAGGAGTTATAGAAGCTGTTTGGATCTTCCTGATTAAAGTCAATATGAGTGACTTTTGCTGAAACATTAACATTAAATTGTTTAAGTCGATGTGCACTCATTGGCCTACATACAATTTTATTCTTTTTAGAAGTGACATTAATAGGAAATGCTGCTTTCTGACCAAGATGATCTGATGGAAAGTTACTTAGTATCTCCCTTGTTGTTGATACACAGTTGCAGAATATATTATCTATACATTTTCTAGAATGTGAGGTGATTCTAGTAGGCTCACAAAATAAATTTTGTAAGCCAAAAGACAAACAATTTTTTTAATCTAATACATTTCGAAGATTGCACAAGTAAATCAACATTAAAATCCCCACACACCACAACACGTTTTCTACTAGTGAACAAACGCTTTTATACATTTTCCATTACAGGTTCTAATACATTATAATCCCTATCTGTAGGACTGTAGACACAGAGGATAATGAGTTGCTCAAGCTCAACACAGGACAATTCTGTAGTACGCTCAATAGAAGGGGCCACAATATCGTTACGTTCTTTACATTTTAAATTATTAGATACAAATATAAGAGAGCCACCACGAATAGCTTTCTTACTAGAGAACGCACTGCTAAGTGAATAGAATTCATTGTTGAACAATAGTTCATGACTTTTTAACCAATGTTCTGTAATACAAAAAATGTGAACATTGTGTTCCTTGTTCATTGTTGGAGGAACGGGTGGAGATGTTCCGACACAAAGGGAGGATCCTCCGACCAGGCAAGGTGATCACGCCTGGCGGGCCGCGGCCCAACGGTTGATGTTGGGCTGTTGTATATATCATTCTTCAGCGTGAGAACTCTCATAGCGCGATGTAGGATTCTTAGTATCGATGTCGATAGCTTTACGCTAGGTGGCGCTGGTCGCCACATCTCTATTTGTAGTATTTTTTCAGATATGCCTTCAATATTTTGGTGAACTAAGTTTAAACTAGTAGAAGTATTGTTAATATACTCAGAATTATTACAACAAATATTATTTTCAGTGTCTTTAAAAAAATTGACTCAATAGGCTCAAAAGACCTAGAACCATGGCCAGATTTTTTACCTGTTGTCTTACAAACTAGTTTTTTGAGATAATTTCCCAAGTTAGTAAGTCATTCCTAATACGCTCAAAAGGAATTGGTTTATAAGCCAATAATTTGGCTTGATTCAATAAAAAATTGGATAACAATACAGCTATCTGACGTCGTAAAAACTTTGATAGTAAACAACTATCTAATATCAAAAAATAATAATTCTGTAATAAAGGATTACAGTCAAATAATTCTATATTCCTACAATATGTGGTCAAAGTATGTAACTTTCTATTTATATTGTATCTAACGTTATTTTCAATTTGTGTAATAGATTTGCTATATGGCAGTGTAGACAGTATAACCTGTTTAACCTGCATGTTTGCACATGTTACCCGCGCTATATTCTGTAATACACTAACGATACCTTGTAGATGCTTGGATGAGGGATCAACGCTCGGACCTGGTTGAACATTCAAACATCGAACCGTCTCTATTCCAATCTCAAATTTATTAAACACTCAGTAATTTCTTCTAAAAGTTTGTGTTGACCCGGGACCAACGCTCAGATGACGTTAAACATTCCAACATTGAAGCCTTATTACAAACAGAAATTCATCAAATACTCAAAAAGTAATGTTATTTTTAAACTTTCGCTGTTTATACTCATATTTTATATACTACTCGGGACTTCGCGTGAAGTCCCGCAAAATACTCAAAAAGTAGTTATGCTTTCATTTGCAACCGGGACTAACGATCGGACGACGTTGAACATTCAAATATTGAACCATCAGATACCGGTTCAATGTTTGAAGATATTCCAATCACAAAGATGGTACATATTCCAATTACAAAATTCATCAAATTCCCGGAAACGTGCAAGGGTTTCGGTTGCAACCGGGTAACGTACGGATGACTTTGAAAATTCAAACATCGAACCTCTACTCCTAATAAAAATTGATCAAATACTTAGATGCTTGGTTTTCGGTCGCAACCGGGACCAACGCTCAGATAGTGATAAGCATTCATACATCAAACCCGCATCTACTGCAACTACAAATTCATTAAAAAAATACTCAAAAAGGGGCGGGCGTGCTTAACGGGCGCCACAGGGACTAATGATGATAAATAAAAAAAAAAGGAACATAATATGACATACATTAGGTACAAATACGTAAATTATCTAGTTCAAACATTATAACTATCAGATTTCTGACACTCGCAACCCACCCAAATTCAGTTCCAAGTTCAAAACATCGCGGAACAATAGAACTCGAGATAAACATCAGACCGACGTGCTCTCACCTTGAATTTCTGGACGGTACTGAATTTTTAGCGTTCGCGTATTTTAATATAAATCCTTTCAAGAGGAGGTTACTTTTCCATACTAAAATGTATGAACAAACTTCCGTAAGAAAATGAGATATGTTTAGGCTTAGATTGTTGCTTTTAATTTGAATTAGTAATAAAACTACTGCGGTAAATTAATTATCTATACCTTTGTCTCCAATTTTAACCAAAAATGTGTTCAATTATAACAACAATTTAGCTGACAGAGACAAAATATGAAAGGTCGATTTTGCTAATTTTATCAATGTTGTCGATTGGTTTTCTAAATCGCGCGTGGTGTTGTTATAGATCTATTCTTTATGAAACTGAAAATAATAAATTTTGACAATGGAATGACACCAGTGCCATAGCATTTTTAAAACGCCAAGCAGTGTTTAGTGCGTTTTTAAGGACTCGCCCCTTAATCCATATCAAAATAAATTATTTCATCACTAAGTACAGTTTATCTATACTAATATTATAAAGCTGAAGAGTTTGTTTGTTTGTTTGGTTGAACGCGCTAATTTCAGGAACTACAGGTTCGAATTGCAAAATTTGAATTGTGTTGAATGAAGGCTATAGATAGGCTATATAAAATAAATAAAATAAAAATCTTTATTTGGAACAGACAAACAGAATTCAATTTGTTTTTGGGAATCGATAATGACTGCATTAGTAACAACTGTGGCGCAGTCATTAACGCCCGCCTTCAGACGCTTAGCACATTATTGTATGGAGTATTATAATTATGAGGTGAGTGTTTGTGTGCATGTATATTGTGTATTAGTATAGTATTGTGTATTAATGTATATATGTGTGTGTGTGTGTGTGTGTGTGTGTGTGTGTGTGCGTGTGTGTATTGTGCGTGAGCGCATGTGCGTGTGTGTGTGTAGAGAGTGTGTGTGTGTGTGTCTATATGTGTACGTGTGTGTGTTGTGCGTGAGCGCATGTGCGTGTGTGTGTATGTGTATGTATTTGCGTGCGTGTGTGTGTTGTGCGTGAGCGCATTTGCGTGTGTGTGTGTGTGTGTGTGTGTGTGTACTAATATTATAAAGCTGAAGAGTTTGTTTGTTTGTTTGGTTGAACGCGCTAATTTCAGGAACTACAGGTTCGAATTGCAAAATTATATTTGTGTTGAATGAAGGCTATAGATAGGCTATATAAAATAAATAAAATAAAAAATCTTTATTTGGAACAGACAAACAGAATTCAATTTGTTTTTGGGAATCGATAATGACTGCATTAGTAACAACTGTGGCGCAGTCATTAACGCCCGCCTTCAGACGCTTAGCACATTATTGTATGGAGTATTATAATTATGAGGTGAGTGTTTGTGTGCATGTATATTGTGTATTAGTATAGTATTGTGTATTAATGTATATGTGTGTGTGTGTGTGTGTGTGTGTGTGTGTGTGCGTGTGTGTATTGTGCGTGAGCGCATGTGCGTGTGTGTGTGTAGAGAGTGTGTGTGTGTGTGTCTATATGTGTACGTGTGTGTGTTGTGCGTGAGCGCATGTGCGTGTGTGTGTATGTGTATGTATTTGCGTGCGTGTGTGTGTTGTGCGTGAGCGCATTTGCGTGTGTGTGTGTGTGTGTGTGTGTGTGTACTAATATTATAAAGCTGAAGAGTTTGTTTGTTTGTTTGGTTGAACGCGCTAATTTCAGGAACTACAGGTTCGAATTGCAAAATTATATTTGTGTTGAATGAAGGCTATAGATAGGCTATATAAAATAAATAAAATAAAAATCTTTATTTGGAACAGACAAACAGAATTCAATTTGTTTTTGGGAATCGATAATGACTGCATTAGTAACAACTGTGGCGCAGTCATTAACGCCCGCCTTCAGACGCTTAGCACATTATTGTATGGAGTATTATAATTATGAGGTGAGTGTTTGTGTGCATGTATATTGTGTATTAGTATAGTATTGTGTATTAATGTATATGTGTGTGAGTGTGTGTGTGCGGTGTGTGTGTTCATTAAATAATAGACGTGATTAGGTCCTCAGTTTCGTCATACGTTAAAGAAAGCAGCCATTTAGTAACTCGTGATTTACATTCTAGTGAAGTAGTAGGTTAAATGTTCAATATCTTATTTACTTTGTTATACAGTGAGGGGCCAAAAAATTAAAGTGACGTTTAGCTAGTTGCGTTGTGCAGAGTTTTATAATACAGACTCTGTCCTTTCTTCGTTTATCGCAGTTTGGAATAAGAGGGAGATCTGCGTGCTTTGAAGTATAATTGTTAATAGGAAGAGTTTTCTTACTGTTAAAATTTTAAGTTCATGGTACAGCTTATTTGTAGCAAATCATATAGGCTTAAAGGTCATTTACCTTTAGTACACCTCGATGCGCTCTTTCAAGGGAGCGGAGTTTGATTTTTGGTGCATTGCCCCAAGCCGCAATGCAATAACCCGCAACCGACTGTACCAAAGCAAAAAATACAGTTTTAAGAACAGGGAGCTCTAAAACAGAGCGCAGCCTTCTAAAAAGATACATAAGTCTTCTTATTCTGGAGGTGGTGACATTTATATGTTCTTTCCAAGAGAGATGATTATCAATCCAGACTCCAAGGTATTTGATTTTGGACTCACAAACAATCTGTAAACAGCTGCAGATGGGGTTTCTTCTACAAGATGGCACATGGGCGACAAGGGTAAAGGAAGAAGGTGGAAGTGAGATGGAGTTGTGTGCAAAAGTCAGGCACTTGGTTTTCTCAACACTTAATGTTAATAGGTTCTGCGAGAGCCAGTGGTTTACTGTAGATAAAACCGCCTCGGCATACAATTTGGTATCAACCCAGTCGGCCCCATGAACAAGTAAGACAGTGTCATCAGCGTACGTGATTATCTTGCAATTTATGATAGTCAATTTACAGAGGTCGTTGATGTAAATGAGAAACAAAGTAGGTCCTACAACGCTACCTTGGGGCACCCCAAAAAACAGGGGCTCACGCTCGCTAACAACACTGCCCACTCTAACGCACTGAAAACGGTTTTCAAAATAATCTTGGAAGAGGTTATAGCAGACCCCTCTAACTCCAATGCACTCCAGCTTTCTGAGTAGGGTGGAAACAGGGACAGTGTCAAAAGCTTTCGAAAGATCTAGAAATATAGCAGCGGTTTTAAGGTTTTTATTAAGATTTATAGAGATCATATCTGTTAAAGTTCGGACTGCATCCTCGGTACATTTGCCAGTCCTAGAACCAAATTGATTATTAGCAAGAACATTATTACAATTTAAATACTTTATTAATCTATCATTAATTATTCTTTCAAATATTTTAGAAAAGATTGTGAGAAAAGAAATAGGTCTATAATTATGGACACTGCTCCTATCACCCCCTTGTATATCGGCAAAACGAGACCAATCTTGAACACATCCGGGAAAACACCCTCCAGGACACAGAGATTAAAAACATGCTTCAACAAAGGTACCAAAACGGGTCTTGCTTGCTTAATAATCGATGTAGGGATGTCGTCCCATCCAGTAGATGTATTCTTGAGCCCAACGATAAAATTATCAATCTCAGCACAATCGGTGGGGAGCATAGACATCGAGGTCAATGGAGGAGCAGTAACATCAAATTCATGGTAATTAGCATTGAGAACGGGCGTTATTTTTAAAGCTAAATTTTTGCCTACATTAGAAAAATATTTGTTTATGTTATTTACAGTAACACTTGGGTCGGTATGTGGACTCAAAAGCTCTTTGCAAGATGTTCTATTTTTATCCATGTTCCCGTGTCTCTTTATAAGTTCCCACGTAACCTTTGCGTTTTTACTAGCACGCTGAAATTCACCGCGCTCGTACTCTCTTTTAACCTTTTTCAGAAAATTATTGCAAAAGTTTTTGTAGCGATTGTAAGTTACAGATAAGATGGGGTTTTCGGGGTCTTTTTTTAATTTGAGGTACAGTTTATCGCGATTTTTTATGCTACGCAGTAATCCAGGAGTAACCCAGGGTTTTATTATTTTTTTCCTGCTGGGAATAGATAGCATACGTGTATGGTTTTTAATTATATCAGAGACAGTATGAACCAGTAAAGATGCGGCCTCACCTGCTACTTGACAGGAAATCACAGGATCGAAATTGGTTTCGGCTAGTTGACTTAAACAAGCCTTTATGTCTAGACACTTGGTGTTTTGCTTTATATGCTTTGATTGGATGTCTATGCTGCAACTAAGAATCACAGGCACATGATCAGTAATACGAGTATCGACAACTAGAGTGACAGTTTTTGATACGGTTTCCAAGCAATTTTTGTTTCGAGTAGGCAGATTATGAGTAAGACCATGGAACATTAGGGTATTTAGATACCTGTCCTGGTCCCTATCATCACTATTTGGTCCTATGTTGATATTTATGTCACCGATAATGGCCATGTTTTGAAAGTACTTTAACGAGCTTAGGGTGTCATTTAAAGAATTCGTGAAGTAATCAGTGTTTCTAAAAGATGGTGATCTATAGATAGCAATTAGAGCGAATTTATTTTTATGTTTCATAATTAGGCAATTTGAGTCAGCTAAATTCGGAATCTCTACAGAGCATATTAAGTTATGTCTTATAAAAATTACCACACCATCATTTTGAAGACGATAATCGGATATAGTGAGATGTGTAACCATTTAGTGTAGGGACAATGGGACACTGGGTTAACCGGCACTCAGTTAAAACTATGATGTCCATAGGTACCTGGATTCTATGTAGTAATGCTTGGAATTGGTCAAAATTACGTGAAAAGCTTCTGATATTAAGTTGAATTATTTTTAATATAGACGCGTTATTGTTTAAGTGTAAATAGCATTGTTCAGGAGTAGTAATATAAGATTCAGATACTTCCAGATGTTCAATATCATTCAATATATCCAAGCCATCCATCAATAATTTGTAAATAAACAGAAGGTATGAATTGTAGGTCTGGGTATGTGAGGTTCTTTTTGATAGACAAAACAGGCACTTAATGCAAATTGAGGCAGTATATTTTTTAATACTAGCATAATCACATAAAATATTACTAGCTGTGCGATGATAATTTTGAATGCTTTTTGTTTATATGTGGTAAATGTATATAGTGTAGTGCAATAGTTATTTGTGTGAAAATAGAAGTATAATAGTTGAGTGTGGTGTGTATACAATTATAAAGTTAAAATTGACAGACAAGAAGAGTAATAAAATATAAATATAGCATCACGCTACGACCAATAGGTGCGGAACAGCAATGATAAATGTAGCAAAATCGGGGACAAAATATTCCTTTTAATAGCTTCCATTGCGAACGCTGCGTAAAAGTAATGAACTAAAAAATAACTAACTATCTTCACGCTGTATCCGTGACGTACGTCAGAGAGGACAGCGATGGGCGCGACGGGAATAAAGGCGTTACTGATAAAAGGCTATATCATCACGCTACTACCCTGAGGAGCGGAGTAGTAATAAACAAATCGGGCAAATATTCATACATTATTGTAAAAGTAATAAACGACGGGATTGAATGGGAGTGACGGGAATGAAGGCGTGACTGATAAACTGACGGGAGTTGGAAGTTTGTCACGGGCGGTTCTCTGGAGCCCATCATCATTAACATTCTGGTTGCAGCATGGTCGAAGTTATCAATTAATTGTCATGTAACGATTATACTGGCACGCGTTAATTAATTAATCGATGAATCGTACGCCAGAATTGCCTTACATCATTTTGGAAAAGAGCTGATACTCTTATACTGTTTAACATAGCTAAAAACCACCGTATGAAAACTGACTTACAAATGAAAACAATCGGTCCACCCGTTTGAGAGGTACGATAACTCGGACATCGACGTCAAACTTATAACACTCATCTTTTGTGTCGGGGCTTAAAAATTACTTTGATAATATCAATGACTCTGTGTATGACAAGATGACAAGCATTGAAGCAAGCATGGCGCTATGAACAAGGTTATTACCTGTGGGATATAATTACATTGGGCTCGATAGCTGTCGTTGTACATTTACCTAGCCCGCGGTCGATGTTAGTGCTATCGATAGATGGCGTTGTGCATATTGTTTGCATCGCGCAAACGTTGTGTTGTAATAGTGCATAAGATGTGTTATGTGTTTACGGAATAAAAGAGGATAGCATTGTGATATACGAATTAAAGTTCTTGGAAAAGTTCCTTGAGTTTTTTTACTGTATATCCTCACCCGACAGACCTAACATTTTGGAAAATTGTTCATGGTCCTTTTACGAGTCGGATGTTGAGGTATTTTTGGTAGTCTTCGGTGGTGGTGAAGAATACCACCCGCTCTGTTAGGACTGAGTAGTGGATCGCTACTCAGAACAAAGGCCCCCACGGGCGTGCATCGCTGATACGCAAAGTGTTTGCGTGTGGAGTTGCGGCATTGTCGGTGGTGTGGAAGGCAGCCGGCACTTAGTAGCTGGAGGTAGCATAGCGCGAGGCCGCAGTACAACGGCTGAAGCTGAACTACAACACTTATACACATGGCGCAATATGAACGCAACGGAAAATAAGTGAAGTATTTATGTGGCAGTGTAACTGTGAGTAAAATAAAAAATAACTTATCTTTATTTTGCATAGACCACTTTAACGGCGCTTACAAAATGGCATACACTATTTAAAATATTTAAAGCGACCACCGGTTCGGAACGCGGCCCACCTAAGAAGTACCGGCAAGAAACTTAGAAAGGCTTTTTTTATGGCCTGTTTACAATTTAATATTATTTCACTTTGCCAGCAGATCATTTTCAGGTTTCCCTGTCCTGCAAATAGTCTTTAACGGAGTAATAACCTTTTTCACAAAGCTTGTTTTTAATTAACTTTTTAAATTTATTTAATGGTAAATTTCTCAGGTCACAGGGAAGCTTGTTGTAAAAGCGTATACAGTTACCCTGGAAAGAATCGCCAATCTTATGTAGTCGACTGTGGTGGACTGAAAGATTATTTTTATTTCTAGTGTTTATATTATGTTTATCACAGAGTTTCAAAACTGTGATAGATTTTTCTGGACATACATAAGATTGGAAAAAATGTATTGTGATGATACGGTTAGAATATTTACTTCTTTGAATTTTTCTCGGAGAGAAATTCTGGGGCCCAAATTATAAATAGCGCGTACAGCCCGCTTTTGTAGAACAAAAATAATATTTAAATCTGCAGCACTCCCCCAAAGGAGAAGTAACCGTAAGACATAATACTATGAAAATAGCTGAAGTAAACCATTCTAGCCGCATCCACATCTGTTAGAGTCCCGATCTTTTTTACAGCGTATGCAGCCGAACTTAACTTAGAGGCTGTCTTTTCTATGTGTGGGCCCCACTGCAAATTGGCATCAATAGTTATACCGAGGAACACAGTTGATTCTACAAACTCTAACACTTGTCCATTCAGTTGAACATTGGCCGCAACTTGTTTTACATTTGGTAGAGGTAAATTTTATACTTTTAGTTTTATTTTCATTAAGGCAAAGATTATTTGAGCTGAAACAATGAACTATTCTTGCAATTTCATTGTTTACATCGTCATAGTTATCTAATTGTCTTTTAATTTTAAAAATTAATGAGGTGTCATCTGCAAACAAAACAATCCTATTCCTGTCCCCTACATAAAATGGTAAATCATTAATATAAATGAGGAACAAGAATGGCCCAAGTATCGAGCCTTGCGGCACACCCATTGTAGCCATGGATCCTACAGAACGTCATTTGGTAGGTAGTCGAACGAAAAGTTATAATTTATTTTGCTCCAGTAATAATTTATTGTTTTTATTGTCCTATTTATAAATTTATCTACTTACATGATGTATAGAAACTGCTAAGTAGTTACTCTGCCGGATTTAATAAGCTCCTAATTAAAATTTCAAATTTAAACCACTTTTAACACACTTCCCTGACACTATACCATGGATGCCATGCAGAATGCTATCTATCTAATAAGTGATAGTCTCAACAAAAGGATGGACGACTTTGAGACGCAGCTGGAACAGCGAACTCCAAATAAAGCTGTGAGTGTAACCAGTTTAGCCACTGACTTTGCTGCATTCAGGATATTTGTTACACAGGCTCTAAAATTGCAACCACAGCAAATGGATGCTTTGAATCAAGCTATGGACTCCATGGAGATGCAATATAACGTCCCACTTCAATATAACGTCCCAGCCGTTGACATCGCTTTACTTGACTAGCACAGAAATGTGGCATGTTGAAATGCTGTTTGATGACACTAACCATGTGTGGTCATGGGATTCTCATCATTCAGCTCACCAATACCATGCAAAAGCAAGATATTGCATCTCCATGGAGTCCATAGCTTGATTCAAAGCATCCATTTGCTGTGGTTGCAATTTTAGAGCCTGTGTAACAAATATCCTGAATGCAGCAAAGTCAGTGACTAAACTGGTTACACTCACAGCTTTATTCGGAGTTCGCTGTTCCAGCTGCGTCTCAAAGTCGTCCATCCTTTTGTTGAGACTATCACTTATTAGATAGATAGCATTCTGCATGGCATCCATGGTATAGTGTCAGGGAAGTGTGTTAAAAGTAGTTTAAATTTGAAATTTTAATTAGGAGCTTATTAAATCCGGCAGAGTAACTACTTAGCAGTTTCTATACATCATGTAAGTAGATAAATTTATAAATAGGACAATAAAAACAATAAATTATTACTGGAGCAAAATAAATTATAACTTTTCGTTCGACTACCTACCAAATGACGTTCTGTAGGATCCATGGCTACAATGGGTGTGCCGCAAGGCTCGATACTTGGGCCATTCTTGTTCCTCATTTATATTAATGATTTACCATTTTATGTAGGGGACAGGAATAGGATTGTTTTGTTTGCAGATGACACCTCATTAATTTTTAAAATTAAAAGACAATTAGATAACTATGACGATGTAAACAATGAAATTGCAAGAATAGTTCATTGTTTCAGCTCAAATAATCTTTACCTTAATGAAAATAAAACTAAAGGTATAAAATTTACTCTACCAAATGTAAAACAAGTTGCGGCCAATGTTCAACTGAATGGACAAGTGTTAGAGTTTGTAGAATCAACTGTGTTCCTCGGTATAACTATTGATGCCAATTTGCAGTGGGGCCCACACATAGAAAAGACAGCCTCTAAGTTAAGTTCGGCTGCATACGCTGTAAAAAAGATCGGGACTCTAACAGATGTGGATGCGGCTAGAATGGTTTACTTCAGCTATTTTCATAGTATTATGTCTTACGGTTACTTCTCCTTTGGGGGAGTGCTGCAGATTTAAATATTATTTTTGTTCTACAAAAGCGGGCTGTACGCGCTATTTATAATTTGGGCCCCAGAATTTCTCTCCGAGAAAAATTCAAAGAAGTAAATATTCTAACCGTATCATCACAATACATTTTTTCCAATCTTATGTATGTCCAGAAAAATCTATCACAGTTTTGAAACTCTGTGATAAACATAATATAAACACTAGAAATAAAAATAATCTTTCAGTCCACCACAGTCGACTACATAAGATTTGCGATTCTTTCCAGGGTAAATCATTAATATAAATGAGGAACAAGAATGGCCCAAGTATCGAGCCTTGCGGCACACCCATTGTAGCCATGGATCCTACAGAACGTCATTTGGTAGGTAGTCGAACGAAAAGTTATAATTTATTTTGCTCCAGTAATAATTTATTGTTTTTATTGTCCTATTTATAAATTTATCTACTTACATGATGTATAGAAACTGCTAAGTAGTTACTCTGCCGGATTTAATAAGCTCCTAATTAAAATTTCAAATTTAAACTACTTTTAACACACTTCCCTGACACTATACCATGGATGCCATGCAGAATGCTATCTATCTAATAAGTGATAGTCTCAACAAAAGGATGGACGACTTTGAGACGCAGCTGGAACAGCGAACTCCAAATAAAGCTGTGAGTGTAACCAGTTTAGCCACTGACTTTGCTGCATTCAGGATATTTGTTACACAGGCTCTAAAATTGCAACCACAGCAAATGGATGCTTTGAATCAAGCTATGGACTCCATGGAGATGCAATATCTTGCTTTTGCATGGTATTGGTGAGCTGAATGATGAGAATCCCATGACCACACATGGTTAGTGTCATCAAACAGCATTTCAACATGCCACATTTCTGTGCTAGTCAAGTAAAGCGATGTCAACGGCTTCAAATAAGAAGCCCAGGCCCCTGCCTGGGCTTCTTATTTGAAGTGGGACGTCCCAGCTTTTCAAGCTTCAAGATACAACTCTGAGGGATAAACTTTGGTTTTCCAAAACAAAGCTTAAGGGTTCTGGGATAGCCATGTCCGAATTTCTTACGAAGATCAGGCATGATGTCTTTATGGCCGCCCGTGAGAAGCTAGGAGTCACTAAAAGCTGGACCAAGGATGGATCCGTCTATGTGCTGGGGGCAGATAACGTTCGGCGCCGTATAGGCTCTCTTGCTGAGCTTAACATCGTATGTGACGTTCCACCAAAGGCCGTGACCACCACGTCATAAGCAGCAGTGACGAAGACTAAACGCACTATTGCCTCAAAAGTGAAGTAATCTTCAACCAAACATCTGCACGGGTTAGGTAGCTTTTCTAAAACTTTCCTCAAGTATATGACTCGGCACTTAGGTTAATACTTCATTTTCAAAAGCAGTTCGTTTGATTATTTAAATTTTAACTATTTATTTTTTGTTTGCATACCACAAATTAGAACTTATTATATGTAAATAACAAATACAAATAATGCTTCCATATTTCCCATCCAGCATTCGCTGTGAGTTTTTTTTTTCCTTTTTTATTAATGTTTATGGCATGGCTACTTAGGCCTTTGTGCCAAGTGTCTTTTTTTAGTAATAATTTTATGGCCTGGTTACTAAGACCAAATGTTATTTTTTTCTCAATGAAACTTGTTTAAGGAGTATGTAGCACTACGTTTAACACTACGTTTAACACGTTGGCGGTAGCACGGGTTTGCTGCCAAAACTTTCATTATTTCTTTTTTTTTTCTGTTTTATGTAAATTTACAGTATGACATATAAATTTTATAGTATTTGTAACTTTTGTATGGATGAGGAAAAGCCTGGACTGTAGCAACTTAACGCTCGATTTTTTTTATCGTAATATATTTAATGTTGTCTTTGTTAACATGCAACCGGCAGATGAATTTAATGATTTGCGCTTTGTTATTGAACGTTACACTATAATTATTAATTAATAAATTTATTTATATTTATTAATATTACTTTTTTTTTACAATTTCAACGTAGTGCACATAAATGCCCAAAGTATTCCGGCTCATTTCACAGATATGTTGGAATCGTTTGACTGTACTCATTTACATGCTATACTCATCTCTCAAACATGGTTGAAACCTTGTTTACCTTCTTCAGCTTATACCCTGCCAGGATTCAACCTCATTCGACATGATCGCGGACCGGACGGTTATGGTGGAGTGGCAATTTACCTGCACAGTCATCTGTCGTATGCTGTTGTTGATTCATCTCCTCAGCCACCTCCACGACTTGCTGGCGAGCATCTATTCGTTGAGGTTGAACTCCTTCACTCTAAGTTACTCTTAGGGGTTTTTTATGGTCCTTCCTCTGATATCACTACTTTACCTCTTTCGAAATACTTTTAGAAAATTTCAGCCCCAATTACAGTCAAACTATAATCATGGGTGACTTCAATACCTGTCTTCTTAAAAATGATTCTCGCTCGTCTACTTTCCAATCCATTATTCAATCTTGTAACCTCTCAATTCTTCCTTCTAGAGCTACACATTATTTTCCAAACCGTACTCCTACTTGTTCTCATTATTGTTTCTTCTCTCGATGGAGTAGTTAGGCATGGTCAGCGAACGGCTGATGCGTTCTCATACCATGACCTGAAATTTCTTTCATATCGTATTCGAACACCTAAACCCATACCTAAATATCTACTACATCGTAATTTCTGTGGTATAAAACTCGAGGATTTGCGCAAGGATGCTGACAATATTGACTGGGGACCGTTATTCAATTCCATTTGTATTGATGAGAAAATTAGTTTATTCACTTCCCAATTAATTGCACTGTACGATGTCCACGCGTCTGTTCGCAGAATTAAAGTAAAGCACGGGCCTTAACCTTGGCTAACTGATGCAATTAAAGCGCTCATTGCCAAAAAAGCCACAGCCAAATCCAAATACAAGAGACGACCTACATCCTCGAATTGGGAAAAATATGTTCTAATAAGAAATCACTGCAGCAAAGTATGTAGGAACGCACAACGCCAACATATCCACAGCTCTGTCCAAGACGGAGATCCAGCCAAAGTCTGGAAATTTCTCAAATCTTTGGGAGTTGGTAAATCACGTCAAAATTCTGTTATAAAAAGTCTTAACTTAAACAAATTTTCACTGCTAACACTAATTTTAATATGAAAACTAAAAAATATACTCTTAAACATCTTTCAACAATATCAACTCCTGACTGTGCTCCTTTCTTTTTTAGTCAATTCACTGCTTGTGATGTTAAGAAGAGCATATTGTCCATTAGTTCTGATGCAGTAGGTATCGACAGCCTTAGCCGTAAAATTATTATTCCCATAATTGATGAAATCCTTCCTGTTCTTTGTCATATCCTGAATTTCTCTATAATCCACAGTGTCTTCCCAATTTCTTGGAAAGATGCTCTAATTATTCCTTTTGCCAAAAAATCCAACCCTTCCTCGTTTTCTGACTATCGTCCTATCTCTATTCTGCCATTTTTGTCTAAAGTTCTAGAACGACTTGTTCACACTCAGCTTACTAATTTCCTTTCCCTTTATAAACTGTTAAACCCTTTTCAATCTGGGTTTCGTGCAGGACACAGTACTGCAACAACCTTACTACATATTACTGAGGATATAAGAGTGGGTATGGAGAACGGCATGTTAACAGTTTTGGCGCTGCTATACTTTAGTAATGCCTTTAATACGGTAGACTTTGACGTCTTGCTCAGTACATTGTGCTCAATTAACATATCTCCAACGGTGATTGATTGGTTTCGTAGTTACCTGTTTGGCCGCCGGCAGCGTATTAATGTCGAAGATGTCTTTTCGTCTTGGTGTAGTACGTCAGCTGGGGTGCCACAGGGCGGCGTATTGTCACCTTTACTTTTCACAGTTTTTATAAACTCTATCACACAGGACTTATCTTCTTCCTACCACTTATATGCTGATGATCTTCAAATTTATTTCCAAGCTTCATTGGATAACTTGAGCATAGCTATTTGCAATGTCAATACAGACTTGGATAAAATTTGCAGATGGAGTGAATCTCACGGAGTTAAGGTTAATCCGATCAAGACTCAGGCTATAATAGTTGGCAGCCCTAGAATGATTTCGAGAATCGACTGAACACTGAGTCCTAAACTTACATGTAATGGAACAGCATAAATTAAAAAATGTGCGGTGGTACATTGCATGGTTTCGTAGTTACCTGTTTGGCCGCCGGCAGCGTATTAATGTCGAAGATGTCTTTTCGTCTTGGTGTAGTACGTCAGCTGGGGTGCCACAGGGCGGCGTATTGTTACCTTTACTTTTCACAGTTTTTATAAACTCTATCACACAGGACTTATCTTCTTCCTACCACTTATATGCTGATGATCTTCAAATTTATTCCCAAGCTTCATTGGATAACTTGAGCATAGCTATTGGCAATGTCAATACAGACTTGGATAAAATTTGCAGATGGAGTGAATCTCACGGAGTTAAGGTTAATCCGATCAAGACTCAGGCTATAATAGTTGGCAGCCCTAGAATGATTTCGAGAATCGACTGGACACTGAGTCCTAAACTTACATGTAATGGAACAGCATAAATTAAAAAATGTGCGGTGGTACATTGCATAGTAATATATCACTTACACATTCAATAACATCTGGTGATAAACTCACTTCATCACCAGTTAAAACTGTGTGCAGTTCTGGATACTAGTATATTAAGTTCAAGCAGTACCTGCAAGGTATCTGTAATAGAAAAGTTGCAAATAAAAAAGAATGATAAAATCATAGTGTATTGCGACGAAATAGGTAAAAATTTTGGACACCATTTATCACAGTTAGGTCATTCTGTAATAAATCATACATATCCAGGTGCTTCTTACTCTAAAATTATAGATTTTATTTTGGCTGGGACACACTGCATGCAGTCCACTATAGTGGTGCTGGTTGGTAGAAGAGGCAATATTAATAGTGACAAACTTATAAAAAAATTTGATAAGTTTTCAAGTCTACAAGTAAAACAAGTCATTTTGTCCACCTTGCCATACAGCACTACTATGAGCCACAAGGAAAACAACTTAAGATACAAATTAAATATGAAACTACATACCATGGTATCATTTTCCAAAAAAATTAGATTGGAATATTATTTTCAATAATAATAGTCTGTTGACATTAGATAGATATTGTCTATCAAAAACTTTACAACGAAAGGTAGCTCTGTTGCTATCTATTTTTTTAATTTTTCAAGCCAAATTATTGGCAGGTACAACTGCTTTAATTGAGCAGGATAATTTTGACACTTAACATTTGGAAAATGAAATTCCAAAAAACTAGTTTATAGGACAACAGATAATAAATCTGGCCAGTTGACTTTGCCCTCTGAAAATAATCTTAATAAAAATATTGTTTTTATAAACCTGGTGCACCATAATGTTAGAGGTTTAATAAATGGTAAAGATTTAGAGTTGGAAATATACATTAATGCAAATTCTATTAATATTTTTTGTGCTACAGAGCACTGGTTAAAAGATCATGAAATCACATTGTTGAACTTCATAAATCACCAGGTAGCAAGCTCGTTCAATAGAAAACATTCTAAACGTGGAGGCTCTTTAATATTAATTAATAAAAACTTAAAATTTTAAGAAATTAAGGATTTAGTAGCCTTCTCCATTGAGCGAGTTATTGAGATAGCCAGTATTGAGTTTGAGCATTTCATCTTGTTAAGTGTATACAGTCCCCCTGATGCTCCTTACATTAAATTTGAAGAAAAGCTTGAAGAAGCACTGTTCAAATGCCAATGTTCTAAGAAATCTATAATAGTTTGTGGAGATTTTCATGTTGATATACTAGATACATCATTAACTCCATCAGAGAGAAATAAAATAAAAAATGTATTTAAATCCTTTAATCTGCATAGTACATTCTTAGAACCTACTCGTATTACAGCCACCAGTGCAAAATGTATTGATAATATTTTTACTGATATTAAACCTATAAATAAAGGTATTGTGGATCCTGTAGAGTCAGATCATCGTGGCCAATGGATAAAGTTTCCTAAAACTAGTAATAAATTTGCAAAAAACAATTTAAATATGTACCAATTAACCAAAGTCGTTTGAATATTTTTAAAGAAAATATAGTAAAGAGATTGCCATATCTACCTGACTTCACTTGTGTAGACCAGGCATATACACGCTTATTTAATTTGATTAATGATGAGTTTGGCAAAGTTTTTACCTCAAAAACTCTACAGATTGGCGGTCGTCCTGTTTTTAGTGACTGGGCTACACCAGGTATCATTAAAATTAGAAACAAATTATTTGAATTATATTCAAAAAAAATAAAATTAAATTAAATATCCATCACGCCTTATCCCCGAAGGGGTGGCAGAGGCATATTGTATGCCCACTTTTCACCGTATGGATTCCTGTCCCACGTAATAGGTGGTGAGCCCATTGCCGTGTTGAAATAGACAGATGCAGGTTGTGGCTACCTGCTGTTGATTTTTTTCAAGCCGCCCATAAGGCCTTCAACCAGGCTTAACGACTGCCATTTTACTGGCAACCGGGACCAACGGCTTAACGTGCCTTCCGAAGCACGGAAACGCTCGCAAATGTAAATGCCACAAAGTGGTCACCCATCGGAGGACCAGCCATAGTGAAAGTTGCGTAACTCAGTGATCGTTTACAGAACACTGAGACCGCGGGGCCACGAGCGCTTCAACCAAATTATTATCATAATAATATTCAGAAAAATCATATAATTTTAACCAAACCTTTCAGGAATATGTTAAAAATTATTCTAAGATATTTAAACAAACATGTTGTCTTCATATTTGAACAATAGAATACAAAGGGTCGATATTAATGGTACACGTTCTGTAGGATCCTTGGTTACAATGGGTGTGCCACAAGGCTCGATACTTGGGCCATTCTTGTTTCTCATTTATATTAATGATTTACTATTTTATGTAGGGGACAGGAATAGAATTGTTTTGTTTACAGACGATACCTCATTGATTTTCAAAATGAGAAGACAATTAGATAACTATGACGATGTAAACAATGCAATCACGAGAGTAGTTCATTGATTCAGCTCAAATAATCTTTGCCTAAATGAAAACAAAACTAAATGTATTTAATTTACTCTACCAAATGAAAACAAGTTACGGCCAATGTTCAACTGAATGGACAAGTGTTAGAGTTTGTGGAATCAACTGTGTTCTTTGGTATAACTATTGATGCCAATTTGCAGTGGGGCCCACACATAGAAAAGACGGCATCTAGGTTAAGTTCGGCTGCATACGCTGTAAAAAAGATTAGGACTCTAACAGATGTGGATACGGCTAGAATGGTTTACTTCAGCTATTTTCATAGTATTATGTCTTACGGTATTCTCCTTCGGGGGAGTGCTGCAGATGTAAATAACATTTTTGTTCTTTAAAAGCGGGATGTACGCGCAATTTATAATTTGGGCCCCAAGTCGCCCTCCGAGAAACAATTCAAAGAAGTAAATATTCTAACCGTAGCATCACAATACATTTTTGCCAATCATGTGTATGTTCAGAAAAATCTATCACAGTTTACTAAACTCTGTGATATACATAATATAAACACTAGACATAAAAACAATCTTTCAGTTCACCACAGTCGGCTGCATAAGATTGGCGATTCTTTCCAGGGTAACTGTATACGCTTTTACAACAAGCTTCCCTGTGACCTGAGAAATTTACCATTAAATAAATTTAAAAAGTATATTAAAAGAAAGCTTTGTGAAAAAGGTTATAACTCTATTAAAGACTACTTACAGGACAGGGATGCCTGGAAATGATATGCTGGCAAATAAAATATTATAGTCATAAAATACATAATTAAAATAATAATTTGTAAATAGGCCATCAAAAAAAAGCCTTCTTAAGTGTCTTGCCGGTTCTTCTCAGGTGGGCCGCGTTTCTTTAGTTTTAGTGTATGACATTTTGTAAGCGCCGTTGAAATGGTCTATGCAAATAAAGATATTTTTAATTTTTTTATTTTTATTTTTTAGCTTTATCGTACAGTAACTCCGTCAAAAATCTAGGAATTTATATAGATTCTTGTTTATGTTGGGGTCGGAAATTAGAAGGGTCTGTAGCGGTGCCAGCCTTGAACAAGGGAACGACTTTGCTATGTTTCATTAAATCAGGAAATGTACCACTAGAAACACAGTCATTAAACACAGTTGCTAGATGGGGCGCAATGACCTCAATTATACATGATGCAGTTTTGACCGATAATCCCCAAAGGTCTTAAGGATTTTCAGGATTTCAGGATTTTCTTAATTTCGATACATTTAAATGTCTTTACAATGTCCTGAGCGCAAACATCTGTGAATACAAATGCATCCCTGCAACAAAGAGCAGATTCTTCTAATAAATGTTCAGCGGAACTGGAAGACGCTTGGAGAGATTTTGTTGTCAATATAAGTACATTTTTGAAAAAACGTTCGAACTCCGTCGCCACTTCCAGGTCCCTTGTAACATGTCTTAGTACTTTTAACATTCTTTTTATTAGTGAAGATTCTACAGAAAATTAAACCTTAAAATCATAAGAAAAATAACTTTGTGTTTTGAAGTAAAACTACAGAAAATTGAACTTTAAAATCGTAAGAAATATAACTTTGTGTTTTGTAGTAAAGCTTGGACTTATAATTTTTAAGTAAAATTACAGGGCTTGGTAATTTAAATCAAATTGAACTCTATTTGTAATAAGAAATTAACTTAGTAGTTTAGTTTTAAATTCTTTGACTTGTGTTAGTTTTAAGCATAAAGCGGTTGGCACGGGGAACCTATGCCCGGTTTTGGTCCAATTCAAAGTTCTAAACACTTAGAAAATTTATCGAGATTCGAACTTATAAAATGTTAACATTTTTGTTTTTGTATATGGACTTGGAAGACTTTTATCTTTTTATTTGAGTGTATTTCTTTGTCTTGTGTTCTGTGTATTTAATAGCGCAATAATTGTAAGTATAAGGCTGCTTTTTATTCTCATTATGTTTCAATTGTGTGTATTACATGGTACCTTGATTACATTATATAAATATGGAGTCACTTATTTTGATAAGTGTTCTGTATGTTGATACAGGAGGACATTAAGTCAAATATGTTTAAGTCTAAAACAAACTTTAAAAAATGTACTAAGGATAGATTAAGTGTTACTTACATAGAAGCGCGGTTAGAGGTTTTGGAAAGACAGTGGCATACATTCGAGAATACACACATTAAAATTGTTAGCGAAATACAGAAAAAGGAATTGTAAAGTTCAGATTATTATAGGAATAGTGTATACGACTCAGTAGAAGAGTTTTACATGCAATAAAAATGTGAATTAAGAGATATGTTAGCCGAACGGAAGGTTTCTCTTGATACACACAAGTCAATTGCCTCTACAGAGGTGGCTAAAATAAAACTGCCTCAAGTTAAGATACCTGTATTTTCAGGCAATTATAGTGAATGGCAAACGTTTAGGGATTTATTTATGGGGCTTATACATAATAACCTGAATTTAGATGATACTCAAAAATTATATTATTTAAAAGGGCATTTATCTGGGGAAGCTCTGCAATTATTAAGCAATATAAACACAACGGCTGACTATTATAAAGGGAGTTGGGCTAAATTGGAAGCTATGTACAATAATAAAAGATTTCTTGCCAATGGGATTTTAAATAGATTACTAAATCAAAAAAGCATAACGGTGGAATCAGCATTTGAAATTAAAAGATTAATATGTACAACAAATGATTGCCTGGAGTCTATTAAAAACTTAGGCATCGATATAGCTTCATGGGACATTATTGTGATTCATCTAATAAGTGTCAAATTAGATAGGGAGACTAGAAAGGCGTGGGAACTACATATAGCGTCCTTACCTGGTGATAGCTTACCAGCTTTTAGTGACTTTGCAGACTTTTTGACAGATCGTTTTCGCGGTCTCGAGAATTTAGGGACAAGGAATACTGTCTCAAAGAGTTTGACTCTAAATGCTTTCATAAAACAGAGAAGGGCAAAGGTGAGCTCACTGGTATACCTATATTGTTTAGCTCCCCATAAGATTACACATTGTAAAAACTTCACACAAGAAAGTAACAATACTCGTCGTAATTTCGTGCAGGAAAAGGGTCTTTGTTTCGTTCGTTTGGGAAACAGTCATTCGGCTAAGTATTGCACCACCCTCGAATGTAACGTGTGTCGTAAACGACATCACACTTTGCTCCACCCTAGTGGTGGTTCTGGGTCTGTCGGTGAGGCCTCTGGTGTAGTTCTCCGTAGTGAGGTGTCAACGTCTACTGACACGGTTGGTAACAAGCCAGTAGACCAGGGCAAGGCCGCTGTACAAGCGGAGGGGTCTAATAAGTCAATAGTTTCATGCCATTCGACAGGAAGCTGTACGAATACAGTTTTAATACCTACAGCGTTAGTAGAAGCTGAGTCGAGGCATGGAGTTTATCATATGGTTCGCGCTTTGATAGACCAGGGATCACAAGGATCATTTATTACCGAGGCTATGTCTCAATACTTAGGGTTGAAGAAAACTTCAACGAAACACCTAGTGACAGGTGTAGGTGGAAATAAAACAGTGCTTTCTAAATCCGCAGTGATCGTGAAGATACGCTCTAGAGTGGATTCAACTTTTTATACGCATGTAAATGCATACGTTTTAAAATCTATCACATCCCATCTACCGGTTGCAAGAGCAATCAGGGAAGAACGGGATCAGTTGGACAATAATGATTTGGCTGTTCCTGATTATTACAGGCCCAATAAAATTGACATTTTGTGCTGATATATACAGTCAAATCATCGGTAATGGGGTCAAAAAGGGGGAATCACTCGTAGCACAGGACACAACGCTTGGTTGGATGGTATCCGGTGTCACAGGACGTGATGACACAACTATAAATGCGTACTCGAGCATCACAGTTATGCATACAAGTGTACCTGATGAGCATATCTTGCGGAAATTCTGGGAGATGGAAGCGGAGCCCAATATTACAAAACCAATGCTCACCCCAGAAGAAATGCAATGTGAAAAGCTGTTTGCGTCTACGACAACGCGGGATCCTACCGGCCGCTATATTGTGAGGCTTCTGTTTCGTGATGAAATACGCAACTCTGTAGACGGCAACTCTAGGCTAATAGCTGAAAAAAGACTAAAGAATCTAGAGTTTAAATTGTCAAAGGATATTAAATTAAAAAGTGAGTACACTAGAGTAATTCATGAATTTATGGAATTAAACCACATGGTTAGTGTTACTCAGAAGGATCAAAATAAGGGAGTTTACTTACCTCATCAAGCAGTCATTCGCGAGGAAAAAAAGACAACTAAAGTGCGTGTGGTATTTGACGCTTCCTGTAAGGGAAAGAACGGCGTATCCTTGAACGACAATCTCTTAGTTGGTCCAAGTTTACAAGCCGATCTAAGACATATAATAATGCGTCGGCATCTAATTTGTCTCAGTGCTGACATTATTAAGATGTACAGACAGGTTCTCGTTCATAGAGACGACTCCATGTTCCAACGCATCTTATGGCGAGATAATCCTGAGTATAATACGAAAGAATTAGAGCTAATTACCGTGACCTTTGGTACAGCGTCGGCACCATATCTAGCAGTACGCTGCCTCCAACAGCTGGCTTATGATGAGTGTAAAGACGATCAAGAAATTGCTGAAATTATACTTAGTGATTTCTATATGGACGATTTAATGGCAGGAGCTGAAAGTATAGAAAGAGCATTTAATATATACCAAAATATAACCAAAGTTCTAACTAAAGGGGGCTTTGAATTACAGAAGTGGATTAGTAACAGTAAGCCATTGCTGGCGCGAATAAGGGAATAGGAAAGAACTAAAGATGAAAGGATATAACTAAAAATAGATAACATTACTAAAATATTGGGACTTACCTGGGATCCACATAGCCACGTATTTCGTTATTCGGTAGAACTTCCACTTCTAAATCCACCTATAAGTAAACGAAAAATAATATCAGATATTTCCCGTCTTTTTGATCCCTTGGGATGGTTGGCACCCAGTATAATTTTAGCCAAAATAATAATCCAAAAGTTATGGTTAGCAGGTATATAAAAAAAATGTCTTTATTTTGCATAGACCATTTCAACGGCGCTTACAAAATGTCATACACTAAAACTAAAGAAAAAAAACGTATATTTAAAGTGACCACCGGTTCGGAACGCGGCCCACCTGAGAAGAACCGGCAAGAAACTTAGGAAGGCTTTTTTTTTTATGGCCTTGTGGAGGAACGGGTGGAGATGTTCCTCCGACACAAAGGGAGGATCCTCCAACCAGGCAAGGTGATCACGCCTGGCGGGCCGCGGCCCAACGGTTGATGTTGGGCTGTTGTATATATCATTCTTCAGCGTGAGAACTCTCATAGCGCGATGTAGGATTCTTAGTATCGATGTAGTTCGATAGCTTTACGCTAGGTGGCGCTGGTCGCCACATCACTCCCCTCCGAGACCGGAGGTCGATTGTGAGTATGAGTCTGGTGTCTTCGTCTGTTGTGATTTGCGCCAGTGCCAGATTGTGTAGTCCCAGTGAGTCGGAACTGTATGCCGCTGATCCCAGTGAGTCGGAATCGTATGCCGCTGAATCCAGTGAGTCGGAATCGAATGCTGCTAGTCCCAGTGAGTCGGGGCTGAGTGCAGTGCTGCGGTGCGCGGTGAGGTAACCCCAGTGAGTCGGGGTGGTTGCTGCGTAGTGGCTGTCTGCTGCGTAGACGGGAGAGATGTGCTCTTCTTACATTGACCGTAGTTGCAGTGTGCTGTGCCTAGACGCTGGTGTGGCCGATGAGGTAACCTGGCTGGAGCGGTCGCTTCTAGCTAGTGGTATCCCTGATAAGGCCGGAGATGCTGCCTGGCTGAGACTTATTTACCGTCATACTGGAGTACTGTGATGGTGGCGATGATGCAGTTGATCTGCTCCGTGAAGGCTGCTTCCAATCACGTCGGGGTCACCACTGTGGAGGAACGGGTGGAGATGTTCCTCCGACACAAAGGGGGGATCCTCCAACCAGGCAAGGTGATCACGCCTGGCGGGCCGCGGCCCAACGGTTGATGTTGGGCTGTTGTATATATCATTCTTCAGCGTGAGAACTCTCATAGCGCGATGGAGGATTCTTAGTATCGATGTAGTTCGATAGCTTTACGCTAGGTGGCGCTGGTCGCCACAGCCTATTTACAATTTAATATATTATGACTATAATATTTTATTTGCCAGCAGATCATTTTCAGGCATCCCTGTCCTGTAAATATTCTTGAATAGAGTAATAACCTTTTTTGGTGTAAGGGGCCCCACCAAGATCTTCGGGGCCCAAGTCAACCTCCCGTGCTAGTGCGTGCACCTGCTGATTAACGGACGAGGCTCTGGCGCTGGCTTTCCCCTCTGGGGTTGGGAGGTCTGAGGGCGTCGCTCCCATAAAAGCCACCCGCCGAAACAGAAATGGACAGACACAAAAGGATTGCAGCTAGGGATAGGGCGCCGCCGCAAAACGGCGCGCAGGAGCCCCGCCCGACTCCTGTGGCAAGTGGGCTAGGGCTGCCGTGTGTCGGGCCAGCACGGCTAAAGAAGTTAGCCCCAACCCGAATCCGCTTCGCATCTTGGAACATTGGCACGCTGACTGGGCGTGCGGTAGAGTTGGCCGAAGTACTCTCCAGGCGGAGGGTGGACGTGGCGTTCCTGCAGGAGACTCGGTGAAAGGGCAACAGAGCCCGGCCTTTGCAGAAAGGCTACAAGCTGTACTACACGGGTGCGCCTGGTGGGGAGAACGGGGTGGCCGTGGTGCTCTCCGAAGGGCTGCTGGAGGTGAAACGCTGTAGCGACCGGCTTATGATCGTGAGGGTGCTTATCGATGGGATTATTACCCACCTGATAAGTGCCTACGCGCCACAGGCCGGTTGTAGCGACGCCGATAAGATGTCGTTTTGGGGCCAACTCGAGGGAGTGCTTCGGAGCATTCCGTTGTCACAGGGAATCGTTTTGGGCGGCGACCTAAACGGTCATGTGGGTGAGAGGTGTGACAAGTGCACCGACACTGAAGGCGAACCAGTTCAAGATTACTGGGACAAAGTTCAGGCGGCCATCCTTGGAGCGGCGAAGGTGGTGCTCGGTGAGTCTAAGGGTGGACGCAAATGTGACAAGGAAGTGGTCCTGAGGGAGACCAGGGAGAAGAAAGCCCTCTTTAAAAAGTGGCAAGCGATCGGATCTCCCGAAGACCACGACGCGTACAGGTCTGCCAAGTGCGCCACAAAGAGAGCTGTAGTCAGAGCCAGACGAGACCACTTACAACCTTTGTATGATACGCTGGAGTCGTCTGAGGGGCAGAAGCTCATCTATAAGCTGGCGCGCTCCAGGGTCAAAGCGGCACAGGATATATCCAAGTGTCGCTGTGTAAAAGACCCTGAGGGCAACCTGTTAAGCGAAGACCTCGCGGTAAAGGAGAAATGGCGCTCGTACTTCCACGAGCTGTTTAATAAACAGCATAAAGAGGTGCAGCCTCCGAACCTCCCTCCGAATCAGGGACTAGTGCCACCGGTAACGCCTGGAGAAGTCCTGACTGCGCTTCGCCGCATGAAGAATCGGAAAGCTGTCGGACCCGATGGAGTCCCCATCGAAGCCTGGAAGGCGATGGGTCCTCGCGGTGTGGGCATATTTGTAAACCTTTTTAACCGTATACTCCTCAGCGGGCAGATCCCAAACCAATGGAGACTGAGTATTATTACTCCAGTCTTCAAAGGTAAGGGGTCAGTGCAGGAGTGCGGGAGCTACCGCGGTATAAAGGTGATGTCCCACACCATGGAGATCTTCGAGAGGATTATAGACTCTCGGATCCGGCAGGAGTGTACTCTCTCGGAGTGTCAATATGGGTTTCGCCCTGGTCATGGGACTACGGACCCTGTTTTTGCCCTGAGGGTTGTCGCAGAGAAATACAGGTCGAAGAACACGCCTCTGCACTGTTTGTTTCTAGACATGCAGAAGGCCTTCGACTGTGTTCCTCGTGCGATGATCTGATGGGCACTGCGGTCCAAAGGGGTTCCAGAGGTCTATATTGACACTATCCGGGACATGTACTGTGACTCCGATTCAATGGTTCGGACTGCTGTTGGCGACACGAATCCCTTCCCCATCAACGTCGGGGTACACCAGGGTTCTGTCCTTAGTCCGCTTCTGTTCAGTGTAATATTAGACGAATTGTCGGACAGAATATGAAACCCGCATGAGCGCCTCCATGGTTGCTCATGTATGCTGACGATATTGCGCTGGCAGACGCGGACAGGGGCAGATTGGTGCGACGTGTAAAGGCGTGGAAGGAGACGCTTGAGAACGGCGGTCTGAAACTAAATGTGGCGAAGACCGAGTACTTGGCACTAAACTCGACAGATCCCACATCCGTCCGCATAGGCGGTGATTTGGTCGAGCGCACGGACCAGGTTAAATACCTGGGATCTGTTTTTCACACGTTCAGTGACATCAATTGCGATGTCAAGTCACGCATTGCTGCCGCGTGGGCCAAATGGCGGGAGATGACCGGTGTCATTTGTGATCCTAAAATGCCGATCCGGTTGAAGGGACAGGTCTACAAAACCATTATTAGACCTGTCCTTTTACATGGCAGTGAGACGTGGCCGATATTGGAGCGGAGCGACACAAGCAGGAGCTGCGTGTCACGGAAATGAAGATGCTGCGGTGGATGTGTGGAGTCACGCGGATGGACCGCGTGAGGAACTCTCGCATCCGCGGCAGCCTTCACGTCCGTGACATTGCAGACAAGTTGCAAGAGTGTCGCCTTCGTTGGTATGTTCACGTCTTGTGGCAACCGCCGGGCTACGTAGGTAACAAATGTCTGTCCATGTCTGCCCCGCCGGGTCCCGGTAAGAGGGGAAGACCCAAGAAGTGCTGGCTTGACGTCGTAAGGGATGACATGCGTGCCAATGGTCTCACTACAGGGGATGCCGACGACCGTGCGAAGTGGAGGAGAAAATGTAGGAAAGCGGACCCCGGGCGTCGCGAGACGCAACTGGGACAGACGCTCAGATGATGATGATGATGAGAGTAATAACCTTTTTCACAAAGCTTTCTTTTAATAAAAATTTTAAATTTATTTAATGGTAAATTTCTCAGGTCACAGGGAAGCTTGTTGTAAAAGCGTATACAGTTACCCTGGAAAGAATCGCCAATTTTATGCAGCCGACTGTGGTGAACTAAAAGATTGTTTTTATGTCTAGTGTTTATATTATGTATATCACAGAGTTTAGTAAACTGTGATAGATTTTTCTGGACATACATAAGATTGGCAAAAATGTATTGTGATGCTACGGTTAGAATATTTACTTCTTTGAATTTTTCTCGGAGGGAGACTCTGGGGCCCAAATTATATATAGCGCGTACAGCCCGCTTTTGAAGAACAAAAATGTTATTTATATCTGCAGCACTCCCCCAAAGGAGAATACCGTAAGACATAATACTATGAAAATAGCTGAAGTAAACCATTCTAACCGTATCTACATCTGTTACAGTCCTGATCTTTTTTACAGCGTATGCAGCCGAACTTAACTTAGAGGCCGTCTTTTCTAAGTGCGGCCCCCACTGCAAATTGGCATCAATAGTTATACCAAGCAACACAGTTGATTCCACAAACTCTAACACTTGTCCATTAAGTTGAACATTGGCCGTAACTTGTTGTACATTAGGTAGAGTAAATTTAATACATTTAGTTTTGTTTTCATTTAGGCAAAGATTATTTGAGCTAAACCAATGAACTACTCTCGTGATTGCATTGTTAACATCGTCATAATTATCTAATTGTCTTCTAATTTTAAAAATCAATGAGGTATCGTCTGCAAACAAAACAATCCTATTACTGTCCCCTACATAAAATGGTAAATCAATAATATAAATGAGGAACAAGAATGGTCCAAGTATCGAGCCTTGTGGAACACCCATTGTAACCATGGATCCTACAGAACGTGTACCATTAATATCGACCCTTTGTATTCTATTGTTCAAATATGAAGACAGAAGGTCGAGAGATTTGCCTCTTATTCCATAGTGATGTAATTTTTTGCACAATGTTTCATGTTGAACGCAATCAAAAGCCTTGGATAGATCGCAGAATATACCTAATGCATCTTGCTTGTCTTCCCAGGCTAAGAATACATTTTAATAACTCAACACCAGCATCGGAAGTTGAGCGCCCTTTCGTAAAACCAAACTGTTTTGTATGAAATATTTTATGAATATCAAAATGGGATAGCATTTGATTCAAAATTATTTTTTCAAATACTTTGCTCAAAGTTGGCAGCACTGACACTGGTCGGAAATTAGACGGGTCTGTAGCGCTGCCAGCCTTGAACAAGGGTATGACTTTGCTGTATTTCATTAAATCAGGAAATATACCACTGGAAACACAGTCATTAAACACATTTGCTAGATGCCGCGCAATGACGTCAATTATACATGATGCAGTTTTCACTGATAATCCCCAAAGGTCCGCAGTTTTCTTAATTTCAATACATTTAAAAGTTTTTATAATATCCTGAGCGAAAATATCTGTGAATACAAATGCATCCCTGCAATAAGGAACAGATTCTTCTAATAAATGTTCAGAGGAACTGGAAGACGCTTGCAGAGATTTAGTCGTCAAAAAAGGTACATTTTCGAAAAAATGTAACATGACAATCATTTACTTTTAAGTGGAAATCCCTTTCAGTCACCATAGTTCTACCGCATTCAGAGTTAATGATATTCCAAGTCATTTTTATTTTATTTTATTCAATATAGGCTGGGATGAGGAGGTTCCTAGCGTTTAATTGAATGAGTGGATAACTTACCGTAAAGCCTTACCTTTGTAAATATGATGTACAAATTTATATTTGATTTTACTTATAGTTGATGTACAAATCCCGCGGTGGTATAAGACCAAGTCCACATATAGTCGTGTAGAACTACACGGGTTTTCGGATGCTTCAAAAATGGCTTATGCTGCGGTGGTGTATATGAGGGTCATAGACGACGATGGTGGTATCAGAGTAACTTTAGTCACATCGAAGACAAAGGTGGCTCCCATAAAACAGGTGTCTATCCCAGGATTAGAGTTATGCGGAGCCGTTCTTGTGGCTAAACTTATAGTAGAGGTCGCTAGCGTTCTCAACATGGAACACGTGAATCTACATGCTTGGACAGATTCCTAAGTGGTCCTGGCCTGGCTTAATTGTCATCCCAGTAGATGGAAAACGTTCGTTGGGAACCGTGTTTCAGAAATCTTGACCACTTTAGACACAGAACATTGGTCATACGTGCCCACAAAACAATACCCAGCAGACTGCGCATCTCGAGGTGTGGCTCCTAGACAGCTTAGTGCCATTTCTGTGTGGTTTGACGGGCCAGAATTCTTGAGGCAGCCTATTATTAATTATATTAAACCAAAACACCTGGTAACAAAATTAGACGAAATTAAGGTTCATACAGGGACAATTGACATTCCAATTTGGTGCAAATTTTCATCACTTCATAAGCTAATAAGAGTGATTGCATATTGCAGAAGATTCATGAATCTTAGAGCTGAAGTTATTAATAGACACTCTACTAGTTATTTGACTAGTTTAGAACTTAATGAGGCACTGACAACTTGCATTAAGAAGTGTCAGAAAGATGAGTTTCCAAAGGAACTTTAAGAACTCAGAGCTCATGGGTGTTTAAAATCAAAAAGGCATAAACTTAAAGCTTTAAATTTATTTCTGGACTCAAAAGAGATTATTCGTGTCGGTGGTAGATTGGAGATGTCTAATCTAGATTATAATCGTAAACATCCCATTATCATACCCAAGGATTCATTTCTAACAAAGCTTCTTATTGGGGACGCCCATAGCAAAATGCTGTACGGCGGACCTCAGGCAATGATCACTTACTTGAGGTCATCAGGTATCAAGGTTTTGGCTAAAGCTTATTGTAGAAAATGCATAACTTGCCTTCGTTATGCAAGTAAGTCACAAAACCCGTTAATGGGACAGTTGCCCGCTCCACGAGTGACTCCAAATAAACCATTTCTTCATCTTTACTGGAGTTGACTACGCCGGTCCCATAAATGTAAGAGTATCTAAAGCGCGTGGTAATAAGTCGTATAAAGGGTACATAGTACTGTTTGTGTGCATGTCCACGCGTGCTGTGCACTTGGAAGAGGTCAGCGATTTAACTTCAAAGGGCTTCATAGCAGCGTTTAAAAGATTCGTTGCGAGACGTGGTCGCTGTACCGAGCTTCACAGCGACAATGGGTCAAATTTTGTAAGGGCTGCACGTGAGTTACGAGTACTATTTAATGAAGAAAGATCAACTTTTCTTCCAGAGTTGGTAGAATACCTTGGAAATAATGGTGTTCAGTGGAGATTTATCCCTCCTCACAGTCCAAATTTTGGAGTAATCTGGGAATGGGGAGTAAGATCTACTAAGCATCATTTGAGGAGTGTGGTGGGTGACTCTACTCTCACGTTTGAGGAATTAACGACTGTATTGACTCAGATTGAGGCGTGCCTTAACTCTCGCCCACTTTCATACACTGAAGAGCAAAGCGAATTAACAGTATTAACTCCAGGACATTTTTTGGTGGGAGAACCTCTTGTTTTAGTGCCAGATAGTAATTTTGAATCATCAAATGTTACTAATCTTAGACGATGGCAGCTCACGCAGAGAATGGTTCAGGATTTATGGCGTCCGAACCAATTTCTGCAACGTCACAGGTGGACATACCGAACCCCAGAACCATCAGTAGGTAACGTAGTTTTAGTTAAAGAAGATGGCCTGCCTTCTGGTAAGTGGTTGTTGGGATTAGTGGAACAAAAACATCCTGGTCCCGTTGAAATTACACGAGTGGTTACACTTCGAGTAAAGGATTCGTTTATAAAGCGACCTGTTTCAAAATTGTGTGTCATTCCTATCACTTCTTAGTTTTATGATGTATAAGTTAAGGTTACATAAGTTTATAGCTGTAAGGTCAAATGTTGATTTGGTATATTTATATATATATATATATATTAAGGTTATTTTTTAAGGTTTTTTTTATTTAATGTAGATTCTTGCTTCATTTGTGAATGGTATTACGCCACTAGAAGTTTAAATGCATGGTTATTTTTCCCAGTCTTTTTATGATGGGTGACGATAAGATTAAGGACATTTGTTAATTTGTCCTTGGTGGGCGGTATGAACAAGGTTATTACCTGTGGGATATAATTACATTGGGCTCGATAGCTGTCGTTGTACATTTACCTAGCCCGCGGTCGATGTTAGTGCTATCGATAGATGGCGTTGTGCATATTGTTTGCATCGCGCAAACGTTGTGTTGTAATAGTGCATAAGATGTGTTATGTGTTTACGTAATAAAAGAGGATAGCATTGTGATATACGAATTAAAGTTCTTGGAAAAGTTCCTTGAGTTTTTTTACTGTATAGCCTCACCCGACAGGCCTAACATTTTAGAAAATTGTTCAGTAAGGAGGAATCGACCTAATATGTTTGCGGGCCTACAGTACCTTATCTTAGATCAATTTACAGATGCTTTTTTAAATATTATAAAATAGAACCTGAACCAATGTTATATGAAAAGCGCGTGATTTAACTGTAACAGCTTTTAACACAATACTGTTATTGTGCTTGTTTACTACCAACCCAGTACATAGTTACCTACAAACTAAAATAACTATTCTCCTAAACCTTTTTTCTTTGTCACGCCTTTATCCCCGAAGGGGTAGGCAGAGGCATACATAGGCCTACATTTCACTGTATGCATTTTTGTCCCACGTAACTGGTGGTGAGCCTATTGCCGTGTTGAAAATGGATAGGCGCGAGCTGTGGCGATCTGCTGTTTAAATTTTTTCAAGCTGCCCACCATATCTTCAACCAGGTTTTATGACTGCCATTTCACTGGACCAAAGGTGCCTTTCGATCCACGGAAACGCTGACAAATGTAAACTCCACAACGTGGTCACCCATCCAAGGACCACCAACAGCGAATGTTGCTTAACGCAGTGATCGTTTACAGAACACTGAGTCCGCGGAGCCGAGCGCTTCAAAATTTTAAACATTTTGGACAGCATTGAAATGGTTTTATTTTAGATGGTGATTGCAGAACTTCTTATTGGGTTCCACAGGGTTCCACGGTAAACAAAGAACTCTTTCTAGTTTTCATGAATCTAATTAAATTCAGACCTTGCGCGCGCATTTTGATACATGAATGACGTGGAGGCGGGTCAATAATGAAGCGAGCGAGATATCAACATAGTACTATTTCTTTCTAACAACGTAGAACACATTCAGTTGAACAAGTCTGGTGGAATATGGAATGAGAGACGAAAGACGACAGAAAGTACTTCAGTTATTTGAGTGCGAGTGCTTGATGTGGGTGTGTTGAGCGTTAACAGATTTGTGCAATTATCACGTGCGTGCGCGTAAATGATAAAAGGAATATATGACATACTTATTATTTAGAACGGTATTTAAATGTATTTTTGAAACATATTTTATGTAATTCTTGTTTATTTATTATTTGTTCATGTCAACTGACACTTCAAACCCTCTCTAATAATATATATTATAAAGTTTTAATGTTGATCACCGACTAATTATATTAATTCAACAATCCTTTTAGGGCCACATATTACCTACTTTGTCATGAAATCTGCGATTTAGACATTATTTTTGATATCAATCTTGGTGTTTTAATACTGTTTCACCTTTATGTAAATAATTTACTTCCTAGGATAGGTCATCTGGTCAATCTCTATGAAGAGGAAGATGCGATCTGTTGATTGTTGACTTACAGACAGTTGACAGACAGGTCTAAATATTAAGTTCTGAATTTTTACTAAACCTAGAAAATCCTATTCCACAATTATTTATTTTTTATAAATATTGTAAATAAATTTATTTTATAAATATTGTTGGGACAACTCACACAACGCCATCTGATTCCACACTAAGCAGAGCTTGTAGTATGGTAACCAGATAACTGATAAACATACTTATATATTTATAAATACATACATGCTATAGATAAATAACACCCAGACACAGAATAAACCGTCGTGCTCACAAACACACAAAGTTTTATCCTGGATGGGAATCGAACCCACTGCGCCACAGAGGCAATTCCGTTTCGTGTGTCTGATTGATCGCAAAAGCGTGCAGATGTAAATTTTATTTTTACAATTTGTTGTCGCTGCCGTTGCCAACGATTTGTTTTCTTGTCATCTGTCACAGTTGGTGAAAGTGTTGTGCACTACAGGAGACCAGTGTTTGACGCGCATGATCAGCTGCACTTTGTGTACAGTGAAATGTGAAATTATAAAGTACTCTGTTTTGGACGTGGGACTTTCCTAAGTGATTGATATTAAACAGTGATTGTGCACAAGATGAGGGGTGATAATTTATTGGCAGTGATAACGTACCCCTGCCGTGTTGAAGGCTGGCTCGATAGATGTGGTGAGTACCTATATACCTACTCCTTAAGTAGTGTCACGAAAATTCTAAAGATTCTGTGGCAAATATAAATCCTATATTTACGTGTATGTCATGACGGACCCAAATTTCTAAAGAACGATTTCAATAGGCTACCGTTGACTAACGCTGCTGCAATCAGTAGTGTAAGGGATCTCCGGGGCCTAAGCCCAAGCGACTTCACCTGCTGACTACGGACAAGGCTACGACGATGTAGGCGCCCGTATGAGGTTGGACGTAAGGAGGTCAGCCGCAGTCTTAGGTCCGTATTTCAGAACGTTTCTCAATACTTAATCAACGCTTGTGGCTAGTTTTTGCCTTATAAATACTACTCTCAAGTGTTGATTGAGTATTGAGAAACGTTCTGGAATACGACCCTTAGATTAGAATACGCCCGTAGCAGTCGCTCCGCACGCGACTGTCGCATAGGTACCACTACCATTTACGCCACCGAGGTCATTTATATTGACCGTTAATTTTGCCATATAACTAATGAAATTGATTTAATGTACTTTATCATCCTCCAAGCGTTCAGCATCCAGCTCTATCGGCAACTTTTAGGTTTCCCTTTCCTTCTATTTTCTATGTCCACTTCGCACGGCTCTGGTCTTCTTCCTTCATAACACGAAGCAAAGACTTCGTGAGTCTACTACTGATCAGCATTCTTCTTTATATTAGTGTATTCCCATTCCAAACCCTACCTGGATTCAGAACCCGGGGTCCCCATTTATTTGGCTGCAAGGGACAGCTATCGTTTGGCTTTTAATCGGCATTTCTGGGAGCAATTGCCGTCTCTCCTTCCAATATCGTAAGGGTGCCTGCGTCGTTGCCTCGTCTGTTAGTAAGCAGATTAGGTCACTTCGGCCCCGGAGATCTTGATCGGGCCTCTTACACCCCAAAAACATATCCTTATTAGATTAAAAACTGAGGGTTCTGACAGTCTCATGAGTTTTCTATACAAGGCACATAAAATTAAATTATCACCTGTTATTCAACTCCTTAATGGTACAAGCGGGTACCTCATTTAATATTAGCCTTCCAACAGCGGAATGACCACAGTTATCGAGATAGGTCATATTTCTCTGGTTGGTATTGATATCAATGTATGAATGCTATTTATTACCATACCACGATAATTGCAGTTTTAAAAGATTGTGTTCTATTTTTATAGAGTAATGAGTTTTTGTTTTTGAATTTATTTAAAGTTTTGCTTTAAACTCTTCACTCTTCTAGAGTGTCAGTCTACATCTTAGTTGAGTACAGTCTTAAGTCGAAGTGTACAGTTAACACGAAAAACACTAAAACTAAACGTTAACAGGAAAAGTAGCATTTCACTGTTATAATGACGTTTCTGCACTATTGCACTTCATCGAACCTTTAATATCCAATAATCCATCATGTTAATACGTAAAACACGAATATACACTTGTTTTTAAAAATAATAGTTACCTACCTACAATGCCAGAATTCCACCAGTCTTCAAAGCAAAATCAGCCAAACAAACTCGTAAAGACAAAATACTATAGTTAAACAATTAACAGCTACTAGATTAGGTACCTTACCTTTAAATAATTTAATGATAAGAAAAAAAAATACGATAAACTTATTGCTTATTGATGAAGACGAGTCTTGAAATTGGTAGCAGTAGCGTTGGTTAGTAGCTGGTAGCTGGTCCCAATGCCGACAATTAAATTTGGTTTGTGGGCTTGTTGATGTGACTGTTTAGTATTGTAGATGATTGTGGTGTTGCGCAACAGCAACAGTATACTCACGTTACAATTTCGGCATCGTCTGCGTTGCAACTGATTTGACGCCACGTTTGATTCTTAAATTGAACGGTGGGATTCTGTTCATCTGTAAGTTGCGTAAGAGTTAATGGTCGGCATGTAGCACAGTTTGTATTGTAAATCTAATATAAGTAACTGTATTAAATTGATAGAACAAAATAAATTAAATTAAATTAGCAGCTTATTATCTAGATACAAGGTTTCTGCTTATGAGTCTACTCTCAACAATACCTAATCAATATAACTTCGTGCTTTGTATACATTTGTTTTTTACGCTACGATTACGATTTGATTTACGCACGCAGCGTTGCTATGTATCAGATTTGTGTAGTTCTATGAAATGCTAAGAAATGTATGTTTGTGACAGTTAATGGACCATAAGCTGTGCTACTTTTTCGGTAAACCGGTTTTTTAATATAAGTTTGGCACATAAACACAGTATTTATAAAAAAAAATGGGTTAAAAACATTTGAATTTCTCCCTAATATAATTTCCTGCTTCTAATCTCCTTTACAAACTGTTTTATGGTAACAGTTACCCACTTGTGAGGCACCCTTTGCGACTATTTATAAATATATTAATTAATACAATGACGGAATTTATCGTCAAGAGAGCAGGTCGTTCGCATACGCCCCACTTTAGAGTGAAAACTATACGCTGCACTGTAGTTTTCTATCAAGTTTCGGTCCATTAGACTGGGACCAATTGACTCACTTTCTAGACTCGCTTAAGGGACTGTTTACTCGCAGTGACCGGATGATACAATTCCAATCATTCTTTCCTACTAAGTATATATAAGGAATTGTATTATTATTAACTCAATTTCTAGTTGCAGTTGAGAAGTAGTGACGTACAAACTGCTTCAAATATAAATAAAAAATTAATAAGTAAAATATTGTGGGACATTCTTTTACACAGCGCCGTCTAGCCCAAAGTAAGCTATTATAAGCTTGTGTAATGGGATCTAAATGACTGATAAACATACATATTTATTTCTCAATACATACATATTATACATAGGAAACACCCAAACTCCGAGACAAACATTTGTCGATCACACAAATATTTTTTCCGACCCGGGAATCGAACCTGGTACCTCAGTCACGACAGCCGCATACACTACCACTGCGCCACCGAGGCAGCCATAAAATATTTTATTGGTAAGCAGTTTGAGAGTTGAGACGCACAAGAACACAATTTTTTGATATCTGCCAGGAAACTGCAGAAAACTCACTAGGTATAAAACTATTTGTTTCCGGAAAATGAGGAGTTTCATATATCGCTGCAAAATATCACGCTACTTCACCTGTTTCGGTCCACTTGAAATAATTTTAGTACAAACTACTTATGAATAACTTACATGGTCCATTGGTTAATTAGCGAGAGGCATGTTTGTGTATCCATGTGTATCATCATTACTCATTGCAAAATATGTTACATCATCGTACAGAGTACACTCAGTGATCTACATATTGAGGTAAACATAAAAAGGTATCAATGATGACCTATATTCTGCTGCATTGCGGCGTCATGACATCTGGAAAATGTTCGTAAGCTTTGTTTGGCAAAATATATTTTTTCATGATCGCTACTTTTCCAAATTTTTACTTATGGCAATTATTATTAGCGGAACATTTTATCGAAAACAACGCGAAATTTTCTGTCGAGAATATATGAACACCACATTGGTGCACCCAATTATTTCTATTCTATTTTGTCAAGCTGTTTAATTTCTTAGTATCGTAAGCCCTAGAGTTATCCATCTGAGGTTTTACCCCGGCCTACCAGCCATAGGCAGGTGGATACCGTATGGTTTTAGGTCGGTAGGAGTCAATACTGTTCTAAGAAAAAAAAACATTAACTTTCCCTTTTTTAAGTATAAAATTTATGTTACAATATTTAACTTCTATTCCATTCACTATTTAGCCTTTATCACAAAATGAACAATACAGGACAAATACTATAATGAAACCACATCACGTGACACGTTTCTTGTAACAGAGGTAATTTATATTTAGTTTAGTCATCATACGTGCATATTTTATTTCAGACATCATTTTTATTTTGCTGCGTACCTTTTCCTCATAAATAGGTTTTGCATTGCTTTTTCTGTCAGCAGAGTTATAATAAACGTACAAATAACTGCTAGCTGTCCCACCCGGCTTCGCCCGTGACATACTTCGAACCTTTTTTTTTCTATTACTTGTGAATCTAAATCATCCAGGGCGCCACCCAAACGCATACAAAAATAATCATTCAAATCGGTCCAGCCGTCTATGAGGAGTTCAGTGACATACACACGCACACAAGAAAGATTACGAGTATATTATGATATTTATTACTAAGTATGTACTTTATTAATGGATATGGATTTTGCTATGGTAATAAAATTCGTTGTGATCTAACCGCAGGGCTTGCGAAATTCGGGATAGGTAGATTCTTTACTGCCTCACATAATTAGGTTTATAAAAAATTATGCACAAGATTTTTTTGATTTGGCTCCAGAAAGACACCCTTTCAACACCATTGCAGCATTCATTCATTAGTTGGATGACGACCCCGTCGATAAGCTCCCTCAGAACCATAAATCAGTCGTTAAAGTGTTTTATATTAAAGTCCCTCTGGAGCCTTTAATCTACTTAGATAGCCGGGGTAGATATATCGTAGTCGTCATCAGTGTGTATTGCCAGTTGCTTCTAAACCTACACCTACCTGGTTTGGAGATCACTCCACTTTTATTTGGTTGCTAGGAGCAGTTATATAGCTTGACTTGTGATTTTCGTCATTGCTGGGACTGACGGCCGCCACTACTACAGCAACCATATTCTTCCCATGAAGTTCACCACGTTTTAGCAGACTTAGTTCCGGTCTATAAATGGTCTCACTACAGGGTTGCCGACGACCATGCGAAATGGAGGAGATAAAGTTGGAAAGCGGACCCCGGGCGTCGCGAGATAAAACGGGAGGATAATGATGAGTTTAGGTCTATTAAATCCCTGACTTCTACCTCGCTCCTCTTGGAGTTAATTTTTACCCTCAGAACAAATCATAACAGGTAGGTATATTATTTTTTCTGAGGTGTTACACATAAGGCATAAGGTCAACACCTGTGCATTAAGGACAAGGCGCAGACAGCGTAACTTTATGTATTTGGTACCATTTTATTTTTTGGCAATTCTCTTGTCATGTAAGAAAAAAAACATAACATATTATCACGCCTTTATCCCCGAAGGGGTAGGAAGAGACATATTAAACGCCTACTTTTCTTACTGTCATGTAAGATAGCGACCAATTATAGTAGTAGTCTGTTCCCGAAGAACTTGGTGGGACTCCTTATGTCTGTAAATCACATAATACAATTATGTATTGGGAACCAAAAACAATGGATAAATATCATTACAATAAACAGTAAGAAATGATTTTAAAATAAGTTCCAATTCCAAATAAAGTTGATATTATCTCACGCTTCAAGGCAATGACCCCTTCATTGTCGTTAAAACGGTTGTCTTTATGTACAGGTTTTTTGTTTTACTGACAGTACATTTGAAAGAATTTCGGTTTATTTTGCCAATTTGGTGAATAGCGACTAATATATTATGAGAAAATCCCAGACACTAATCAACATATTTTGGGCGAAGTGAGGTTTTTGTGGAAAATGCAATTAGTATTTAATACGGTTTGAAAATATTTTGCGCATGCACGAGTTAGTAACAAGTCGTTCAAACAGTTCACACAAAGTGAACTGACGGAGGCACAGTACTCGTAGCATTATGTTATTTCTTTACAAAATAGTAACATGCGTCCTATGAAATGATTTCCATAAAATAATGTGGACTAACTTTGCGGTATGAGAATAACGAATATAATGGACCATCAGAATCAGTCCCACCCATGACTCGAAATTGATCATGAAGCATACATCCGTTTACATACATCGATTGACAACTTGTTTAAGGTATTGAAAATAAGATTCTATGGCTCACTTTGTAACCCAAAAAATAAGAATCAGTTGTTAATCCTTATTGGAGTATGCTCATGATTTGGCAGTTCCGTCCTGTTCGCAAGCAGGCATCATAGGTACATCCTCAATGTGACGAGAAAAGCTCCGTTATTTAAATACCGACTTGGATAGAGACAGGCCGGCACGTGCCGCGCCTGTAAATGACATCAGGTAGAAAGTACTACGCATGAACGTCCGCCACCTTGTCACTTTGCTACTGTTGACTTGACATACAACCGAACACGTTGTTTTTTTTTCCTAAACGAAAATTTCTAACTTAAAGATCAACTTTATTGAGCAGGTTTTGTAGACAAAATACAGTATCTGCATTATACTCTGCCTTTTGTATGTACAATGTACATCGTTCGCAGCGATATTCCTAGCGTTTGTACCAATTGCTTGATATGTCTGTATAGAAAGTTGTTAATTTTGTGTGAACTTCAAAATTCCCATGCGTGTTATTCCACATTTTTAATGGCTTTAATTGTAGTGGTGAATCTAAAATCTATTACTTGGCGATTAGCTGTAAACTATTACGCCAAACGGTGAATTGGTGTAGGGTAAGTGGTAACAACCTAATGAACGTTCGGACTAGGGGATCTCTTCATCGTGGGGTAACTAGTGTAAACCCCTGGGCAATGTTTCAAGGATCCCTTTACAGACGTGCACATAAATCACTGCTCACTCGACTCTTAACTAGGAAATTGATACTCCTTGATGCTATTAATGAAGTTTTAGATAGGAAAGTGTGTGAAATGAGCAATACGAAAAAGCCGGCAGATGTTAAACATTGTAACAATTATGTATTCAAATAAATATGAACAAACGTGTAGCTTATTAAACTAACTAACTATCTTCACGCTATATCCCTGACGGGGTAGTCAGAGAGGACAGATCGCCAGGCTCCGTAATCCATGCATACTTCTTTCGCGTCTTGAAGATTCATCAATCGCTTCATACATGCACGTCTGGGTATCGCAGTATTTTTGGCTTTTCCGTATTTGAGCAATCTGCTCACGTGGTCCTCATATGTAAGCCTCGGTCTACCCTGACTCTAAAAAGGTAGAAACTACAATCCCTCTACGTTCGCATAATATATCTTTTTCGCCAATCGTTACTCCCTCATTCGTTGAACGTGTCCAAACCAACGGAGCACGACCTTTTCCAGCTTAACGCTGACATACATACATACATACATATTATCACGACTGTTTCACATCGGAGTAGGCAGAGACTATGGTTTTCCACTTGCTACGATCCTGACATCCCACTTTCGCTTCTTCTACTTTCATGAGTGTTTTCATACACGCTCGCCGGTTAAGGGTACTCTTGACCTGGCCTTTTTCCAAAAGGTCTTCGATTTGATTGACATACGTACGCCGAGGTCTACCCCTACCAGTTTGCCCATTCACTCTCGCCACATAAATCTGCTTCGTCAGTCTACATTCATCCATCCTCTCCACGTGTCCGAACCATCTAAGCATCCCTTTTTCTATCTTAGTCACTACATCTTCTGTCATACCGCAATGTTCCCTTATCGTGCTATATTTTTTTTTATAGCTTTATATAAAAAATATAACACTCGTGGCCCCGCGGTCTCAGTGTTCTGTAAACGATCACTGAGTTACGCAACTTTCACTATGGCTGGTCCTCGGATGGGTGACCACTTTGTGGCATTTACATTTGCGAGCGTTTCTGTGCTTCGGAAGGCACGTTAAGCCGTTGGTCCCGGTTGCAGACGTTAAGCCTGGTTGACTGCCTTATGGGCGGCATGAAAAATTTCAACAGCAGGTAGCCACAACCTGCGTCTGTCTATTTCAACACGGCAATGGGCTCACCACCTATTACGTGGGACAGGAATCCAAACGGTGAAAAGTGGGCATATAATATGCCTCTGCCACCCCTTCGGGGATAAGGCGTGATGGATATTTATTTTTTTAGTTTTATATACTTTAATGTTTGTATAGTTTAGTGCTGGAAATAAATATAGAATAATCGAATATCCGTTAAGTTGTGCGGCATCAGTGTAAACTGTAGAGTCAGTGTGTCAACGTCATACGAGTAATGTCGTCAAAACAAAACATGGCATCAGATATGAAACATTTGACCCACGTAGGTGACATTCCTTGTGAGTTAGAAAACGTTTTAAAAGTTGGGAGTGTTTTGTATGGACCCGGCAAAGGGCAGAATGTATGTTCATCTGTGTCCACACCCGTGTTGCATAACACGAAATGAAATACTATCGAGTGTTGCGCAAATGGGCTATTCCTGCTAAATTGAACTCAAACTGTGTAAACACAGTCATTCCTATTAGCATTTCCTCTTACAATACAAATATAGTAACTCTTCGAGTATATCTCAAACATATTTGAAAGTAGTTCTAAAGCTACATGAATTAGATATTCAAGTCATAAACGGACCACACATTTTAATGAAGTACTCGTATCGTAAAGGCATTGTATCGACAAGTACTTTGGTAGGTAATTGTATTTTATTGCAGCACATTACTACTGACTTTTGCCTTTGATCACGATCCACAAGGCGCCTCATAAGTTTAATGCACGTGATATTTTAATTTCCATATAAGGACTTATTAGTTAGTGTAATTTTTGTACGGGATCAACATGGCCTCTGCCATTTCCTCTAACAAACTTAATTGTCAATGCACTCCGGAAAGTTCCAGAAAGTTTAATATTCTTTTTTCTCTTTATACTGTGATATCACCATAGAAATTGCATACATAGGAGATTATTGATAGAGTTGGAAATAGGTAAATCAATCTATAAGTCTATCGAATCAATTTCATGCTTTAGAAAGCGAGGCTAATACACATGATAGTGTAGTATCGTCGTTTAAATTTAATCACTTTCGATACTGTCTATTTGCGAAAAAATCAGCATCTTCATTTTTTATGATTACTGAAAGATGGCGCGCAAAAATTATACAGAACTAGTTGAATCCCGCGACTTCGTTGGTGACATATTTCGAAACCCCGTTGCGCTCATTTAATTCTGTCGTTTATTACTTTTACAATTATGTCCATTGTGTGAATTTTTTGCCCGATTTATAATTACTGCTCCGCTCTCCAGGGCAGTAGCGTGATGATATATAGCTATAGCCTTCCTCAACAATGGTCTATACAACACAAAGAATTTTTCAATTTGAACCAGTCCAGTAGTTCGCGAGATATAGCGCGGTCAACCAAACAAGCTTTTAGCTCTATATTTCACTACATAAATAATAATATATGAAGTCCTCCGCCGCGATTGTCTCTCTGTATAAAAACTACTGCATCGATTTTTCTGTTGTTTTAACCAATTGATAGAGAGATTCTCGAGGAATGTTTTAGTATATAATTGGTTAAAATACAACGATATTTGTAGAAAGTGTCAGAAAAAAATATAATGTCTGGGAGCATTCAACGAAAACGTTGCCTAAACCTTTAGACAAAATAATGTATGGTAGAATTGTGCATTTTATATAAGCCTACAGAAAAGTCCGCTATGGCATTATGTCTATTCTTAAGGATAACATACTAGCTTAAAATAACACTGAGGAAAACGGGTGAAGAGTATGGTGCCGTTAAATATCGTTGGGACAACTCACACAACGCAATCTGATTACAAACTAAGCAGAGCTTGTACTATGGTAACCCGTTAACTGATAAACATACTTACATAATTCTCAAAAAAAAAAACTATAATAGACAACTAACACTCAGACACAGAATAAACCATCGTGCTCATCACACAAAGTTTTATCCTGGATGGGAATCGAACCTACGACCTCTTGCGAAGCAGTTGGATGCACTCCTACCGCGCCACAGAGGCAGTCATCAAATTCACCAAGCGGGCGAAGCTGCGGGCATCAGTTAGTTAAGTATAAATTAGTATTATACAGTATTATACAGTACAATCAGTATAGTCTGAATAGAATTACCAAAGCAAACGTAACAAGCGGGTAATTTCTCTTTGATAAGCCATATTACTACACAACTAACAATGTTGTCAGTGAACTAGGTGCGGCAAAATATACAGTGAATATTTCAATGAAAGGGGACAGTTATCTTTGTCTGTTGATGTTAGTCTACATAATCAGAGCGTAGGTTAAACACTAGCGCACATGTACTAAGTACAAGATAGCAATTGCAAAACTATGATAAAACAGATGACAAAGTAGGTGATGTATCCTGAAACTTACAATCTAGACAGCAACAAAAACTAGAATTAATTCGACCAATAATTAGAAATATAATTTAACATGGGCCTCACACTATACCTATATAGTAGGAAGTTTTTGTAATTTTAAGTTTTCCGCAAGAGGGACCCACCAAACAAAAGAAGAATCATCAAAATAAATCTATAAATAGTAGATTGATTGAGAAAAACATACAATTCAATTGAGACTTAAAGTCTGTTAAAATGAGCGAATAGGCACGAATCTTCAACCACTTCACATAAATGGTAATGAAGCAAGTATATCGAGTACTGAGGTCTGTCATTCAATTTGTGAAATAGAGAGGTCAGGGAATCATTCCTCCCACGGTCACAGCTTATCAACAAAAGTGGACCGGGGTCGTCAGTCAGACCTCTGAGTTCACGCTAATATGACTACGACAACCTATTTCTAATTACGATATTACATGCTTGTTGAAAGTTTGGGTAACACTTGGTGCTTTGGCTGCGATATTAAAACCACAACAATATTATAAAGTTATTCTTAATGGGAAACAACCTCCTTAGAAATACAACCTTAGTGGGTACCTCCTTGTGAATGGTTCGTTAAGCGTTTAGGACCAGGACCAAAGTCCCGAATAATAACTTGAATAATTTCCATTAACATACAGCCTGATTGATTCAGTAATAACCATCGAGTCTTCTTTAAGAACACTACTTTCACCTTCCGCGTCAAAAGTACGTTAGCCTATTTTGCCAACTCATACGTGCAACCCATCTGCCTGCCAGTGGTCCGCTTGGCAATACGTTGCTTCCTACACGCCATGTTGTAGCCATAATGGTATTTTATATATACGAGTATCTTCTGCCGAATAACTATTAGTAAAAAAGCCTAGTCTCGATTCGATTCCGATTCAAAAAGTCTATTTTGCCAACTCATACGTGCAACCCATCTGCCTGCCAGTGGTCCGCTTGGCAATACGTTGCTTCCTACACGCCATGTTGTAGCCATAATGGTATTTTATATATATCTTCTGCCGAATAACTATTAGTAAAAAAGTCTAGTCTCGATTCGATTCCGATTCAAAAAGTCTTGACTTCTTTAGACATAGAAGACTTTTTGGATCGAGTAGATCCAAAAAGTCTTGATTAATTTAGACGTCGAATACATCGAAGATTGCCTGATGTAATAAAAGACCGGGAGAAATGGAATCATATGGCATCAGGATAGTGTGGAGATAGCAAGGAATCAATGTCAATCGCACACTCGAGAGCAAGCGAGCAACATTGATAGTGATGGATAGTGAGCTTATAATCTATATCAGTTCTTTAATAGTTGAATACTTATTAGTGGCGAAAAGAAATAGATTCTGTAAATTCTAGGAAATGATCGGGGCATGAATCTAAGCGCTATTCTTCAATCGAGATTTTACCATCGCTGCGCTAAAGTTCTACCAAAAGGTCTGCTCCACCTGGATCATAGAACTCAAATGCATGCTTGCACGAACTTTTTTGGTGATTTCTATATTGTAATTTGTATGAAATATTATCTTTTCCGTTTCCGTCGTGCGTTTTTCCCTACTTTAGAAATCACATTAAGCCTTTACTTCTAGTTGCCAGTAACATGAAAAGTTGAATGTCTGGACGGCTTAAAAATGTGTAGTTAGAACTAAAAGTTACGGTATGCATTCCTTTTCGGGATAAAGGTGTATTATCTTTTGTCACTATAACATAGCAAAATGTGTGATACGAATGGCGACACTCCTCCATTCGTATCGGATTAATAAACGCCTGACTAGGTGTTTATTAAATCGAAATATTACTTCATAAGGTTTAACTTATATCTATAGCCTTATCTATAAAAATATGACGCCAGTCATAACAACTAGCCTCGAACAAACGTGTTTAAATAAAATCACGTCTATCAAATCAAGGCTTTGCCTTAATAATAATATTCGATTATATTATTAGCCGCAAGAAAGCGTTTTGACCTTATAACGATTGGTATTTAAATAAACGATCTGATGAGAAATGTGATGCGTGATATTAGATTGAGTGACCTTACTTTTTTGACCTCGGCCTTTACGTAGGTAGCATTTTTTTCAATTTACGAGATTAACAAACTTTGAAAAATTCAATCATTCTTAAAAACCGAAAATTTCAAAAGATTTGAACGTCTGACCGAGCCTAGGTTAGGTAGCGCAAGGATTTGATAAGACTGGAATGCTTCGTTGCTTTTTGGTATTTTGCCTACGCAGAAAAATAAAAGTTGTTTCAAAGCTTGTGAGAGAACTGGTGGTCTTGAGGTGTTTGGCTGCATACATTTTTACTTTCACACTTTCAATCACGAAAAGCCGCGTGACAAGTTTTATTTCTAGAGATGCTGCAACACAACTATTTATGTGCGATTTCGTAATGTTTTGTGAGAAATTGTTGTATTAGTACAAGAGGACGACACGGCTCCGTTCGGCTTGTATACTTCACAAAGGTAGTTTCACGTGAAAATTAGATTTTTCCTGGATAATAGCTAGCATATGATTCAGTTCAGACCCATATAAATCGTAAAACAGGATACCATGGGATGAACTTTTTTTTTTGTCGCCGCGTCTTGCTCACCGGGTTCAAGATTATTCGCAAACAGCGCCTCGGACAAAAAGGTTTCTTTTCGAAATCGCTTATAACATATACATACGCCGACCTAAATAATTTCCATTTTAAATGCCAAATACGTCGTGAAAAAGAAACAAACAAACATATTTTACCATTTATAATACTGCAAAATTCACGAGATGGTATTTCTTCTTAAATGCCTCTTGACCTGTGTAGTTTACTACAAAAAAATATCAAGAATTTTTCTTCTTTGCAATTCCCAACTATTAAAAGGATTAAGTAAATATAATAGTTGATCTCGAAAACATAACTTTATGTCTATTCGATAACCGCCACTTTCTATAGGAGTAGGTATCAAGAGTGGTGAAAGTTCATAGATATCGGTATATCATCACGTTCTATTACTTATTCTCACAATAACTAAAGATACTTTATTACTACAATTATTATAATACTGAAGTGTTAGTGTAAAAGATAGCAGCAGGTCACAGATAATTAAACTTTGTAAGAAGGTAATAACAACTATTCTACTACATCTATTGTAATAGTTGTTTATCGGGCAATAGAAGTTATATTTTAAGTACGACTATGAGTATCAGAAAGCCGCTTCAGTCTGATAGTCCAACCGAGCCAGGGTGGTATAAGAAAGTAATGGGGGAAGGGAAGCCCACCCAGGCAGTCGTTTACATTACATTAGTTTTTATTTCACTTCAATACATGCTGTATTTCCGAAGTTATAACGATGAGAAGTTATAGCCCTTTTTTGAATTTCCGAGATTAGGCGCGCTCATTATGACGTCACAACGTAACACTGACTGCGACAAGGCGCGGCGCATCGTTCGGGTGCGAACGAGAGCGCGACTGTTGAATGTGAAGTTGTGATGTATGCGGTCACCTGCGTTATACGCACTTTGATCGTAAATATTTTAGCCATTATTTGAAATATAAAAAAAGTAAAAACACAGTTTTTCTCGTAATTTTTTGAAGATTTATCAGGCATTTAAAGTAAAAAACGTTTGTCAGACCCATTGGACAATATTAGTAGGCTATATTTAGTCATCATCTGAGCGTCAGTCCCGGACTGCTGAAATCGACACTTCGGAGTCAGGGTTCGGTTTCTTACTATTTTCCACCACTCTACACGGTAAATAAAGTATCAATGTCAACGAACCTGAGAGGTATGTTTCAGACTTTTTAAAATTAGTATGTATATTTATTACTAAATAGTTGATGCCCGCGGCTCCGCCCGCTTAATGATGCCTTCGCGTTTCCCATCCTTGCAATTTATCCAATAGATCTCTCCATAAAAACCTTTCTTAGAGTGCAAGGAATAAATTAAAACAAATACTCGAAGTGGTCCAGCCGTCTTCGAGTTTTGCGCTTAGCAACATATTTTGCACACATTTATTTTTATTTTTAAAGATTTTAAGAAACTTAAGTACGGAATAGATAAGATAAATCAATAACGGCATGACGCAATATTCTTTTGATGAATGGATGCTTGTGAAGAATTGAAGCGAGACTATTGCTGCTTGGTCAGAATCTCGAGTTACTATGTGAACCCATCACTGTGAAAACACTATAGGTACACATTAATACACAGCCTCATTAGCGGCGTGGGAGGTACCAACAATGACGAAATTTGATCTACAGAAAAATGAAATTTACAAAGAAATTCTTCAGCTTAATAATTTTTATATAATGTCTTTTTAATTGTTTTTTGTAGTACTGGAGGTTTTCTTACAAATATATCTTAACGTGGGAATCTTTGAATAAAGATGTTTCTTCGGGATAAAAATAGCCTTATGTAGTGACATAAGGCTATTAATGAGAAGTTATAGCACTTTTTTGAGTGCTCCAGACCAAAAACTATTCCCTTTTCAAATTTCATGAGAATGTAAACGCTAAACAAAATAAGTGGGATAATCACGTGCAGGTGTGACTGGGTTGTGCCGCAAATATGGCGGTGGGACCTTATTGCACATATTGGTTATAAAATAGCTAAAAATGTATTAAAAGAGAGCACAAGCTTCCAGAATAATCATACGAATAACAGCAGAGAAGTTATATTTACTGCCACGTTGCTGATGTCTCAGGTTTCTAATCAAGGGTTGCAATACTAATTTAAAAAGTTTTTCAAGATGTTATATTTCAAATAACTGTTTAGTAGTGTTAACCATGTTTTACTCTACTATACAAATTATAAATACATATGACCACTAGTTCCGTTTCTATGCATATTTTAGTTCTCATTAAAATCCCTTCAGTCTCCTGCATCGTCTCACTCACGAGATACACCCTTGCATAAATCCCAGACAACAGGCCTCTTTCGCATCTCCCCTCCGACCCTCTGTGTAGATTGTGCTTAGGGGGCAGTAACATTATGTAGAAAGTGTTCCCTTGTTGCCATGACAACACCGCTTCCCGCCGACAAGACAACGCAACTGAGCAACCCTCGTCGTTACACGCGTGTCTGCCTGCTATCACACTTTTGTTCGAATTTAATTGCCCTCCTGTGATGACAGACTGGTTATTGATAAGGTGTATCTGGCTTTGTGAGATTCGCATTGGGGAGTTAATTAGCTTATCACTCGATCCCTCCTTGAATATATTACCTAAATTGTAATTTGTCTCATATTTAGAAACGGCAATGGATATTTCGTATATTTTCGTGTAGTTTTCAAGTCGTTTGAAATTTCTTATTTTGCTTTCATAGTTTTTTACCAACGCGGATGGATACTATTAAAGTTCAAATTCATTGTGTTATTTTTTTAATGTCGTTTCGACCAGGTTGCACCGGCCGTGGGATAGGCTGACTGGCTCAGTTATAACCTGGTCAAAACGTCAGGCAAGAAAAGGTATGAAAAATAACCGCGTTTAGTCCCGGTAATAACTACAGAGAAATACAGGTCGAAGAACACGCCTCTGCACTGTTTGTTTCTAGACATGCAGAAGGCCTTCGACTGTGTTCCTGGTGCGATGATCTGGTGGGCACTGCGGTCCAAAGGGGTTCCAGAGGTCTATATTGACACTATCCGGGACATGTACTGTGACTCCGATTCAATGGTTCGGACTGCTGTTGGCGACACCAAACCCTTCCCCATCACCATCGGGGTACACCAGGGTTCGGTCCTTAGTCCGCTTCTGTTCAGTGTAATATTAGACGAATTGTCGGACAGCATCAGAAACCCACATGAGCAGCCTCCATGGTTGCTCATGTATGCTGACGATATTGCGCTGGCAGACGCGGACAGGGGCAGATTGGTGCGACGTGTAAAGGCGTGGAAGGCGACGCTTGAGAACGGCGGTCTGAAACTAAATGTGGCGAAGACCGAGTACTTGGCACTAAACTCGACAGATCCCACATCCGTCCGCATAGGCGGTGATTTGGTCGAGCGCACGGACCAGGTTAAATACCTGGGATCTGTTTTTCACACGTCCAGTGACATCGATTGCGATGTCAAGTCACGCATTGCTGCCGCGTGGGCCAAATGGCGGGAGATGACCGGTGTCATTTGTGACCCTAAAATGCCGATCCGGTTGAAGGGACAGGTCTACAAAACCATTATTAGACCTGTCCTTTTACATGGCAGTGAGACGTGGCCGATATTGGAGCGACACAAGCAGGAGCTGCGTGTCACGGAAATGTGGGGTCACGCGGATGGACCGCGTGAGAAACTCTCGCATCCGCGGCAGTCTTCACGTCCGTGACATTGCAGACAAGTTGCAAGAGTGTCGCCTTCGTTGGTATGGTCACATCTTGCGGCAACCGCCGGGCTACGTAGGTAACAAATGTCTGGCCATGTCAGCCCCGCCGGGTCCCGGTAAGAGGGGAAGACCCAAGAAGTGCTGGCTTGACGTCGTAAGGGATGAGATGCGTGCCAATGGTTTCACTACAGGGGATGCCGAAGACCGTGCGAAGTGGAGGAGAAAATGTAGGAAAGCAGACCCCGGGCGTCGCGAGACGCAACTGGGACAGACGCTCGGATGATGATGGAGTCCCGGTAATAACTAATACACTTACAGTATGCAGCGCGATAGTTTACAAATTAGTATTCTACTGAGCTGCTGAGTATAGGCTTTCCCCAAGGATTAAACAATCCAGTTTTGGGTGGCATTTTAGACCTAACTCAACAGGCTAGTCCACGATACGGATGTGTTGGTAAAGTGTTTTATTTCGAGTTTTCCTATTTTTTATACCACTGAGGTGGCAGACAAGCATATCTACGGCCCACCGGTTGGAAAGCGGTCACTGTAACCTATGGACGTTTGCAACACCAGATGCGCAGCACTCGCGCTGCCGACCCTTTAAAAACCTTCGAAGACCACTTTTGAAGAACCCCACACGATAGACGTTGTCACGAACGAGCTCAACACCGCCTGCTAGTAGAGGATCGTTGACAATCCTCATAGCACGCCCTTCTACCGCGCTCCTTCTCGTCGCGGAGGGTAATATTGCGAAAGTGTTCCCATAAATGCTTTTTACGCCACCCCCGAAATGAATTTGTGCGGTGGCATTTGTATTCTATTCCGTCACACCACGGACGATGCTATAAATTGACATATCCTTTTTAGGTAAATGCCTCGCTAGAGATGATAGATCGATTGATTTCACTGAGTTCTTTTATGTTATAAGTATTATTTAACTCTAGTTTTTTTTCTATTAAAGTACCTAGATACAATCTCACACAAACGCTGTCAAGTCCAAATTAAGCTTATATATGATTGTGCTATGAAAACTAGATAACTGGTACACATACTTCTTAATCTTAATAATATTATAAATGCGAAAGTTTGTATGGATGTTTGTTACTCACTACTTTCACGTAAAAAAGAATGGATTTTAATGAAACTTTACAGTAATATAGCTTATACATCAGAATAACACATACGCTACTTTTTAAACCGGGAACAAGTTCCTGTGGGAAACGGGAACGGAAAATTTTCTCTACGCTAGGCGAAGTCGCGGGCGTCAACTAGTACTTTATACTTCTAAATACATATGTTTAATACATAATAAAACGCCGAAATTCCAAAACAAACATTTGCGGTTCACATAAGTATTTGTTCTGATCTAGATTTGAGTTTATCTATGGACCTGGACTAAACCTCAATACGGCAGTCAGTAATAATGTACCTCTACGCCACCGAGGCAGTCCATTTCCAGAATAACGTGCACTCGAAAAGAGAAATGATTTTGAAACTTAGCACTTCGAACCACTTTTTTTTCTGTTGGAATTTTATTTTGCGTGTAGCTAAAAAGACGTTCTTAATAATGGGTAATTTTTTTTATAAAGCTCTCACGAAAGTGGCAGATAAGCATACAGCCCACAACGACAAGCTGTAATTTAATGATGATCAAAAGACGAAACGGATGAGCTTTATTACGGAACCCATAACTTGTAATATGCATCATGTTTTGGGCATTGAGTTACATCCTGATCCTTATTGTGGGATTGAATGCAGTTGCATCTGTTGAACTACCCATCACACTTATAAACATAATTTGATATCCTAATTCAGCCTTTAATATAAGTATACGATGTCTTAGATGTTACATTTATAACGATAATAAAGTACTTATATAATTTTAAAGAATTATGTATTAAATTTTATTGTACCCATACCTAAGTACTTAACTACAGAACAGTAGACCTACATGAAACAACAGTTTGTTAAATGGCCACCGTGGATCTGTTGGTTGAAGGCATAATCAAGCCATTTTCGAAGATGCTCATCGTATCGTTTTTACTGCCCAAAGGATTTTTTTATAGGGCGATTTAAACAAACTTTTTTTACATGAATAATACGGGTTAATAATGTGCACAACTGGAAATAAAAGAAAAATAACGCCAAATCCTTAAAATACGGCAGCCCTGTCTACAGAATATACTTCAAAACTATGTTAAGAGTGCAGCCATACAAAAAGCAACAAGGGCATTTTAAGAGTCTCTTCTTTAACTTAGTATATTCCAAATCCATCATGTAGGGTTTGGAGACAATGGGGAATACGCTAAGTAGAAAAATAGGTCAAAAACTTGAATCCTTTTTGGATTAAATTTTTGCCAAGCCAAAATGTGAGTGTCACACGTTTTATGGACAAAGTACACACGTATGAGCATATAAAGATATAATATAAACAGCTTAATTGTCGTATGTAAGAATACTGTTGTTCTGCAGAGCCCTTGACACGAATATTGAAACGCATTTCAAAGTCACTAGACTGGATTGCAAATAAACCGCTGCCTCAGCCATGCCTACTCAATAAGGCGACGAGAGCTGAATCAGAAACCAATTGGCGGCTTGCATACCAAACGCATTATCGAATAGTTTCACGAATAATGCGGCTTACGAAAATATATAACGTACGGATGTACATATTTTGTTTGAGAGTGACATAATCTTTGCTGTCTATTGTTTTGATTTTGAGTAACTACTAACTTGTCTAAAGTTACAATGGCAGTCGATTTGCAACTACAATTCGCAGGTAGTGTGTAGGTTAATAAACTTACATAGAGTATAGGTACACTTAAAGATACCTATACAATACATATTGAAATATAACTAGCTGTTGCCCGCAGCTTTGCCGGCGGCGTGGTAAAGTTTTCCTGTAGCCGTTTCCCTCACGGTTAGTAAGGTTTTAATCTCGTCGTTCAAACAGCGTTTTCGTTTACTGCTTTAGGTATTCTAATACTTCGTACGAAATATTCGACAATAATAATCGTACAATACATGTTACGAAAGGTGACAGTGACGAGGTATGTAGTTTTAAGTTCACCAGTTGAAAAATTATTTTGAGAAACAGATTGAATCCCCTGTATCGCTCTCTGAGAATTATCCTGATCATCACAGAAGTATTAGGTACACAAGATATAAGTACAAGTCCTATCTTTTTTGGCGCCAATAGTAATCTAATTTTGAAGCCTTTGAATTAGTGTAGCATATAATAAAATTATGTTATATTAAAAGATCGTGTCTGTGTGATATTTATAACTTCTAAACCTATACATCTTCCGGGAGGAAATTACGACGTAGGTTACCACCTACGTCGTAATTTCCTTCGTACCCGATTACAGTACTCTATATCGCTCGGAGCAACCATTATGGTTGCATTTATTACTTACCTGTATTTGAGTTCAAAGATTTGAACAGTCAGTGTATAGATAGATTCTTTGCTTGTGATGGTGAGATTCGAAATTATCCAACTATTCTGCATGATTTGAAAGTTTCATGTCCCTATAAAGACGTTTTGGAATGTTTTAGCACACTAGCAATGGATTTACTTACCGTAATATCTAATAATCAATTCCTACAACTTAACTAAACTATTTCTATTATGAGTCAGTTCACGTTGAATGAAATAATTGGTCAAATATCATGTAAATCAAACAATTGTAATTACTGGCGTTTAGAAAAGAGTGGCTTTGAGTTTTATTGCCAGGTTATTCCTTAGGCTCTACCTATTGCTTTGCGAATCTGGCAGTAAATGTACCTAAATGTAGAAGCAATAATATTGACGTTCATAAGTGTTACTTTGTGACCTACATGAATAAAGGTTTTTTATTTTCATTTCACTTGCAAAATTTTATTTCAAATTATGTCTAGACTAATGAGAAAATCAATAGTAAGAAACATTTTAGAGAAAGATTAATTAAAAAATTAGAAATCCTAAGAACCAAGATCAACAACTACTAGTTAGTTCAGACCTTCCTAATAATAAGCTGAAACTAAAATATACCATATATTGCTGTAGTTTTATGAGGAACTGGGTATCCCGCAGACTAGGTACTTGATGCAGCATCAAGTTCTAATTCACCATGTCGTCGTGAGAATACCTCCAAGTTATTAAACTAAATTGTAGATTAACATGACGTGTGGATTTTTGTGAGATCCCTTCACTCTTTGGAAGTGAACTGATGATCTTTAATATCTATCAACAATCTCGATCACATCGGCTTTTAAACAACCGTATTATAATTGGTCCATCTGTTTGAGAACTATGATGCTACAGACAGACAGACAGACAGATCCTAATAATGACACAGACGCAGTACATATATATAAAGTTATTTTATGTACTAAGGTTAAAGTTAAGGTTAAACTTATAACACCCATAGATTGCCGTCAGAGGTTAATAATAAATTTGTATTTTTAGTTTAGTCATACGATACGGTATGTGTAAGTAAGTACGATTGTAATAGTAGACTATGAAAAACTGACAAACCAGGTGCTTTTTATTAGTATTCATCATAACCGTTACGATGAGGTCACTGTTTAGTTACGTATACAGTACCTACAGTGTGTCTGAGCTCGCTCGTTCTGATGTTGCTTGTTCGTCCTTGCTCATTCTAAAACTTTTCGAGAAGAAGCTCGCTCATTGAACTTCTTCGAATTTTTGATGTTCAAAGTAGTACAAAAAAATCTATGATTTAAAAGCTCAACTATTTTTTTTGTACTACGTGGAAAGTCACACAGTCAAGCTTGTGGCCCACCTGATCATAAGTAGTTACTGTGGCCTATGGACGTTTTTGTGTAACATAATGTGTGTTGTGTGTCCCACTTCTTGGTGGCCGAGTCTACTATTGACAAGCCGTAGAATAAAACCAGAATCGCTGTTTTAGCTGTCAAAATGTAAGACTAGTAGACTATCAAAAATGCAACTGACTAGCGGCCACTGGCGCGGTACGTGTTAGTAGAATTTTATCGGCCAACCGATAGAAGTCTATTGGAGTTCGATTGTAATAGTAGTCTACGAAAAACTGTCAAAATTGTACCGGTGGTTTTCTATTGAGCGACGATTTCGATTCTGTTTCAACACGATTGAAATAGCGGACTCGGCCCCCTGGCTTTATACTCGCGATGCTGACCCTATTGCCGTGTTGAAACATACAGACACAGGCTGTGGCTACCTGCTGTAGGGTGTCCCTTTTTCTGTAGGATGTACTTATCCGTAGTTGCCTTTCACGTCTCCCGCTTTGCAGAGGACGTAGCTCGTAGGCGTTACGTTCTTATCCAAACTCCCTCAAATTATCTTTTGATTGATTTCGATGCAGGTTCCAAGGCATTCTAACTACTCCTGGGAATTAACCGAGTCTGAGCTCGGTGTAACGGTTTTGGTAATTTCTGTAAATCCTAGTATATAGGAGTCACAGTAATGGGATGCGGATGGGATTAGTTCCGTAAATACTTGCTGTTAAAGTTTTTCAAGCCGCCCATAAGGCCTACCATATTACTGACAGTCCGACGTGACGCATGGAAACAGTATGAGGACCGACGAAAGAAAGTTATTGCTAATGAAACTGGAGTAATGAATTAATACTGGTAATGTTTTATGACACAACCTTTCTCTTTCCGCCTAAACACAAACCGTATTTCAACAAAGTCAGTCCCATTAATTTAAGTAATGGATCTGAATTCGCGAGACTTAAAAGGAAAACCACCAAGGATCTGATTTAGTTAGTTGAGAGAGAATGGGTTCCAGTCAATGGACTGATTGCTCACAAGACTATCTACTTATACTTTGAATATGTGCTGAATGTCTATAAAACAGTGTTGCATTATAAAAAGAGAAGAAAATTTTAAGTATTTACCACTTACTGACTTTTTTTTACTTTTGTTTTTTTTTCCAATAAACCCATATTTTCTCGACCCACCAACAGCAGGGCATGCATGCCTTCAAATTCAAAACAAAGATGTAACGAATGCCATTTTATCTTTTAAACCACGTTCGGCTGCAGGTTTGGATGGAATCTCACCCCAACATTTTAAAATGCTGGTGAGCAACTTGTAAATTCGATCACTAAATTAATAAACTTTATGTATTCCGGTAATGTCAATCCAGAAATTGTACCCATTCTTTTCGGCGCGAACCTCATTGCCCTAACCAAAAAGGACGGAGGGGTGAGACCAATTGCTATTGGATCAACACTACGACGTCTGGCCTCCAAAATTGCTGTTCGACATATTTTACTAAAATTAATTTCGGAATTTGAACACGTACAGTTAGGCTTCGGTGTAAAAGGAGGGTGCGAGGCAGCCGTCCATGCCTTACACTCTTTCCTAACTTACGGACAGCCTGACGTGTTGCTCAAAATTGATGTCAAAAATGCATTGAATTCGGTAAATAGGGATACCCTGCTAACGGAAATAAAACTACATATACCGGAAATTTACAATTTTCTTCTTCTCAGTTACGCTGACCTAACTAAATTGTTATATCGTTCTAATGAACTGTCTTCGGAAGTAGGTTGTCAACAGGGTGATCCCCTTGGGCCTGCAATTTTTAGTTTGGCTATAAATACGATAATCAAAAATTTTAATTCAAATTTCAGCGTTTGGTATCTGGATGACGGAACCCTAGGTGGCTGATGTGGATACTGTTTTTTCGGACCTTTTTTTCTATCTATCTATCTATCTTCACGCTGTATCCCTGACGGGGTAGTCAGAGAGGACAGATCGCCAGGCTTCGCGATCCATGCATACTTCTTTCCCTTCTTCGAGATTCATCAATCGCTTCATACACGCACGTCTGGGTATCCGAGTACTTTTGACCTTTCCGTTTTTGAGCAATCTGCTCACGTGGTCTTCATATGTAAGTCTCGGCCTACCCTGACTCCTTCTACCCTCTACTTTTGAACAATATATATTCTTCGTCAATCGTTCCTCACTCATTCGTTGGACGTGTCCAAACCAACGGAGCACGCCCTTTTCCAGCTTAACGCTGACACTTTCATTCAAACCTGCCAAATTGCGTATCACTTCGTTACGTATTCGGCCAGCCAAGGTAACGCCGCACAACTTTCGAAGTGATCGCATCTCCACAGCATTCAATTTACTTTCATGCATCTGCTGACATACCCAGGTTTCACTACCGTAAAGCAAAGTTGGCACTAGCACTGCGTTATGAATCGCCAGTCGTGCTTCTTTTACGATGCTTTGTCGCTTTACTAACTGGGACAAAGCACCGTTAACTTTGTTTCCGGCAGCTACTCGCCGTTCCACATCCGAATCACATCTTCCATCCGCGCTAAACATACTTCCTAAATACACAATTTCATTCACTTGCTCTAGACGTTCCTGGTTTACCCTAATCTCGCATTTAGTTCTTACGTCACCTCTTTCAAATACTAGAACCTTAGTTTTACTTGCATTCAAGCGGAGACCCTTACTTTCACACCCCTCTTTCATATTAGTGACTAATGCCTGAAGGTCGGCTTCTGTTGAGGCCATGAGCACCGCATCATCAGCGTACAGCAGACAGTTTACTGTAAAGTCACCCAAATTCACACCCATATTAAAATCTTTCAACTTCTGCAGGCAACTGTCCAGATACACTATGAACAGCCAGGCGGACATGACACATCCCTGTTTGACGCCTGTACAGACATCAAAAAGAGGTGACACATCCCCCCCTACTCGCACGCAAGCCTTACAGTCCCTATAAAGCGACTGTATTGCCCGCAGTAGCGAGCCGTCCACACCATATCCTGGCAGCAAGTCCCACATCGTTTCTCTCACAACGTTATCAAACGCTTTCTCTAGATCCACAAAAGCGCAGAAAACCTTCTGGCTAAGAGCCAGAAACTTTTCCGCGATCATGCGGAGAGAAAACACTTGATCCATGCAACCTCTTCCACGTCGGAATCCGCATTGAGCCTCCCATAAATACCTTTCAGACTTTTCTTGCATTCGTGCCGTTATAACCTTTGCATACACCTTACTAGCTAAGCTGACCAAGCTGATCGCCCTGTAGCTGGAGCAGTTTAGGCGCGAGCCTTTCCCTTTGTAAATAGGTACTACAACTGCTACTCGCCAGTCATCTGGGACCTCACCCGTCCGCCAGCACAAGTTGCATAACAGACATAGTGTGTCCCAGACACGCGACCCACCGTACTTGATCATCTCAGCAGTGACTCTGTCTTTTCCCGCAGCCTTACCACATTTCATACTTCTTATCGCTTGTTCTATTTCTTTCATACTAATGACTTCAATGACATCGGAGCATCGAAGTGAGCTCCCCTTCCCGATGTGGCATCTCTGTCTTTTCTTGCATACATCTTTCCATAATATTCACTCCATCTCTGCAGGACGTCACTTTGGTCTGTTAGGACGTCATTGTTAACACTAAGCACTTTATTCATACTGCAGATTGCCGAACAACTCCGGGTCTTGCCTACCTCTTTCCAGAAGAGCTTGGCATTATCCCGGAAATTGGACGACAACCTTTCATCCGCTTTCATTCTGCACCTTTCACGAGCTTCTTCTATAAGTGCCTTCGTGTTAACTTTCTGCAGCTTGTATCTCTCTTTCATATTAAAATCATTCCGCGAGGCTAAGTAGTCTAGCCATGCTTTCTTCTTCATTCGAACTGCTTCTTTCACTTCCTCATTCCACCATGCATCACGCTTATTACTACTGCCTCTTTTCGTTTCTCCACACACTTCCACAGCGGCATTTATCATACTATCCCTAAGGTTCTGCCATACACTTTCCACATTCTCACTGCTTACATTGACATCGCCAAGCTTTTCGGCTACCCTTTCATTATATTTATCCCTAATGGATGCATCCTGCAGCTTCCAGCTTTTGATGCTATAAGTCGGCTCAGGTTCAGGACACTCGGTACGATGACGCCAACCCGCGAACAGACCCCTAATCCTAGTTATGACTAGGTAGTGGTCTGATCCCAGCTCAGCGCCTCGATAAACCCTTGTGTCCATCACCTGTTTACGGAGCCGACTATCCATTAGGAATAGATCTATCATGCTTCTCTTTGACTTACATCTCCTCGTATACATATGAATTTGTTTGTGGTTGAACATTGTGTTCGCCACAAACAAATCCTTTTCCTTACAAAATGCCAGTATTAGCTTGCCAGCGTCGTTCACCCTTTTATCCCCATACTTCCCGAGTACCGACTCAAAACCATCGCGAGCGGTACCCACCCATCCATTCAAGTCTCCACATACTATAAGTCTTTCATTTCCTTCTATCACATTTAGAGCTTCTCTCATACTCTCCCAGAAGTCCTCTAGCTCACTCGCGTTCGACGAAGATACTGGCGCGTAAGCAGCTACCAGGAAAATCTTCGTCAAACCAAGTTTTACACGGATCCAGAGGATTCTAGGACCTATCAGTTTGTACTCATACATACCGGAGGCCAATCGCGAGGACAGCAAAATTCCAACCCCCCGACTGCCATGCTCGCTCTCTGGTACTCCAGACCAAAGCGCGAGCATCCCACCCGGGAGCTCCAAGACTTCGCTGCCCTTGCGCTTGGTCTCTGTCAAGCACACTGCATCTAACTTTCTCTCATTCATAACATCCATCAACTCATTCATCTTATCTGTCATTCCTCCCCTAACATTCCACGCAGCTACACTGCACTATTTTTTTAATCAAAAATAAATTTGAAGCCATTGGTTTGGAGCTTAATTTTAGCAAATGCGAACTTTTTATAAATAACTGCGACTTAAATTTTAATGACGTTGAACAAAAATTTAATATTTTGGCTCCAAATATTAAAATAGTTAACAGTAATTCCCTTTACCTTTTAGGTTCTCCAATTTTTTATGGATCTATTTCTGAATATATTAATAATTCAATAACTAAATTTCAAAATACTGCTGACCGTCTCCTTGAAATTAGTCCACATTATGCACTCTGCATCTTAAAATTATGTCTTTTCGTCCCAAAATTTACATATGTGCTTCGTTGCTGCTCTTTTTGGAATCACCCAGATCTTTTGACACAAGTAGACGACATAATCAAAATTAGCTTAGAATAGATTCTCAATATGCAGCTAAACGACCATTCTTGGACCCAAGCATTTTAATTTACCTATTATTAGATTTTACCTATCCGTTATGGTGGTTTAGGGATTCGCAAAATTTCCAGTGTCGCCTTACCAGCCTTCCTATCTTCTGTCCATAGTTCAGCAAATCTCATAAGTAAAATTTTAAGGGCATCCCCTTCAAACTTTGAGATTGCTGGCTTGGAAGAAGCTAGAAACGCTTTCTTTATTGCATGCCCAGGTCAAAATTTTCCAGATTCTCCAAATTTACAGAGGAGCTGGGACGACATACTTTGTAAATTGATTTATAACAATCTTTTGAGCTGTAGTAAAGGTTCGGCGCGTGCTCGGCTTTTGGCTGTGGGTGCGCATGAGGCCGGCTACTGGCTTCACGCGTACCCTTCGTCAAATGCAGGAACATTTCTTGAGCCTGACACGCTTCGAATCGCAACCTGTCTACGGCTTGGGGTTCCGGTCTGCGTTCCTTATAAATGTCCCTGTGGCAGTGATGTCGACAAGCTAGGACATCACGGGCTGTCAAAAAAGTGCAGGCCGCTTCTCGAGACATGCCGCACTAAACGATATCATTAGCCGGTCTCTTGCCACTGTCAACGTGCCAAGTCTACTTGAGCCGACTGGCATTGCAAGAGACGATGGCAAGAGACCGGACGGTATGAGTTTGATTCCATGGAAGATGGGCCGGGTGCTGGTATGGTATGCAACCTGTTCAGACACGCTGGCCCCTTCCCATCTACATGGAACCAACAACAGAGCTGGTGCGGCTTGTGAAGCGGCTGAAAAAGCTAAAGCATGCAAAGGCTCCGAATATGATTTTGTCCCATTCGGTGTCGAGACCCTTGGTCCGTGGGGTCCTAGGGCTACAAGGCTTTTTAAAGAAATAGCAAAAAGGTTAGTCGACATCACAGGAGACCCAAGAGCTGGCAGCTACCTCGGACAAAGAATTAGTCTAGCCTAGTCTAACCTTGCCTAAAAGGACTCCTTATATTAATATATTTTAAATTATCATATTTTTAAGGTTATTTAATAATTTGTTGTAAATGTCTGTTTTATGTAATATTATGTTGAATAAATATAACTAGTAGTTCTTTTCTTTACCACTAAACTTGGGAACAACACACGTTTAGCTATTTATTACCATGTTCAATTGTTCACTGATGTGAGTTATTCAGCTCAATGAATTGCCAGGTCACTTTTTATAGTAGTTAGGTACTAGGTTATGCGTATGACTAAATATTCAGATTATAGGGAGTGTAAAATAATCAGTAGGTACATGGGCTACGGTGATTACATTCGTTAAGCTGAACCATAAGCTTGTCTACCACCTCAGTGGCATAAAGAAAATTCGCTCTTTCTAATAATATATACGACTCTACAAATGGTTTAAAAAGACACAAATACATTCAATCTGTAATTAAGAAATAGTAGTAACATTAAAAGAAGTCTGGATTATGAATGAAGTGCGATGTCTTCGTGTACCTAATTGTTTTTTTTTGTTTGTTTTTGTTTGTACCTAGATGTGTTGTGTTCCGCACTTTGCTTAATTCATTTGCCATGAGAGATCCTTGAAATTAAGGTAAATAAGGTATATGATACCTACTAAGTATAGGTAACTAAAAACGTTTCATAACTTATTATAGAAAATGATGTCATTGGTCATATACTGACGTAGGTACGCACGTTCATATACCAAGTGTAAATTAAAATAAAATCTGTAGAATGAGGTAATAAATATTTTTATTGGTATTAAGAAGTGTCTGTCCATTTTCAACACGGCAATAGGTTCACCATCTGTTACGTGGGACTAAAATGCATACGGTGAAATGTGGGCACATAGTATGCCTCTGCCTACCTCTACGGGGATAAAGGCGTGACAATATGTATATATTAAGTAGTGTGGTGGCAGACATATAATGCATATCTGATTGATGTTTACTGAAGTATATGGACCTTAGCTACACCATATGGACACATACCACGGTATGGGTCCGAGCGTGCTGGCTGGTCGCAGCGACAGCCCATAAGGCAAATAAACAAATACTGTTATAAAATCAAGAACGGAAAATAAAAGATTGATAGGCTGATGTCTTCTTCAAATATTGGATGGCTGAGCTCCGTGGCGACGATTTCGCTGCTGACCGCTACCAATAAAAATCCGGTTTAGATACTGCATTGAATTTGCAGTCGCGTTTGTAATCCGAATATTAAAGTTTATGTGCAACGTAAATACACGCGATAAACCTAAATAATAAATAAATAACGTATAGTTCATATCGGTCTATGCATTTACAAACCAGTGTATCCCACGTCCCTAGCACAGGAGTAGGCGTGGACCAGCAGTGCAATCCAGTAGCGGACAGTTGAAAGCTCACACCTCGTACTCCTGTTACTGTTGACTCCAGAAGGGCGTCACAGTACACGTGTTGCTCGTCAGATAGCCCCCAATATGTCCTCCCACCTAACGGATGAACAATAACAATAAAGACAAATTTGTATCCTTTGTGGGCATCACGCAATACACTGTTTTTGAATACATAAATAGTGTTTCTATTCAAATTAATGTGTTACTCAGTCTCGGTTGACCCCACAAACGTTTCGACATTAGCAAACTTGTTTGGTTTAGACACAGATACCACATACAACGATGAGTCTAAACCAAACACGGTTTTTAAAAAAAACCGTGTAATGTCAATTGCTCTTATAAAAAAAGTTTAGAACAAATGACATTTGTTGTTTAATTTAGAACACTTTTTTTAGAATTGCGGAAAAACTGGACACGAACACACGGATGGACGGGCATGGAACTATTTATTTTTTCGGAACCTTCATTATAATCCTAGCGTGGCGACAGTATTTTTATCGATCGTTTAAAATATATATATTTAGATACCATCACTATGATTAAGCCCTCGATTGAGAGCCATCCGGACTCAGATAGGTCAGGTTATAAACAATAAATAAATGCTCTTAAAAATACCCGTATTTATTATTTATTAAATATTTTTTACATCAATATAATTATTGTAATTATTTTGAGGACCAGCCATGGCGAAAGATGCTTAAAGTACCGAAGTAATCGTTTACAGAACACTGAGTTAGCAGGGTTACGAGCGCTTCTAATTTTAATGAAACTGAGCATTAAATACTTATGTAAAAAATATTTTATCAATGGTTATCTGTTGTATTTATATTCTTAAGCTAAATTCCATGAAACATTTGTGGGTTACAGCATCACAGATTGTGTCATCTACAGCGTGAATTAATTTTAAACCTGTGAAGTTCTTGACCCACATGGACGTCACACTCACTGAGTCATTAGTTACGAGTATATATACTGAGCTAAAGGCCAATAACATTGTATAATTCTCAAATTAATTTTATGACTCCATTGTGAACTGTGATCATACATATATCTGGTGTAGAGATCACTAAGTCATCATAATTCATGCGAATTGAACTGAGATTGTAGATTGATTTTTAACGATTCTTTTGTAAAATAAGTATTTATTTATAAGAATCGTTGAAAGTAAAACACTACAAATAATTCAGCGTCATCTAGACTGTTCTGGCAAGATCTAAACTGATAAACATACTTTAATATATATTCTAAATACATACTTACCTATAATATGTATAATGGATTTTTTTTATTTATTAGACTTTATTCCACAATGAAAGTTACAAATACAGTAGCAACATGTCAATAAAATTTTACTTCAAATTAACCCGTCCCGCATGGCTCCAGACGCAAAGGTGCCCATGACACAGGCGGCATTGCCTCTCTGAATGGCAATGGCCATCCTTTGCATTAGGAACGACACGGAACGAGGGTCACCATTATTCTGTCGCATCCGCCGGCCGATTTCTGCTATGAGGCTCTTAGCCTCTGATCCCCAACTGCCCAAAGTCTCCACCGCCACTGGCACAAAATTATATTGTGTCTCCATCGTCGCATACTTTAATTGCTTCTTACTAGCGGCATCCTTCGCCGCCGCAGCCGGTGTGTGGATAGTACGACTAAAGGTGCGAGGCTGCAACAGAGCAGACGCATGTGGCGTCCCACACCAGGCACCTGCCCTTTGTCCATGGCACCAAAGTCAAGCCGTCTGGTCGCTTTCCATCTGTATCTGCTGAGGCCCGGGGGTTCCAGCACACAAGGTACAATGTACATATGTATAATTCAAGAATTATATTATATTGTCTGTGGTAATAAAAACATTTGCTAAGCACGCAATATTTTTATGCGAACTAGTAATTCGGGTTAGTCAGTTACTTTCGAGTTCGACACGAAGCCTCAGCAACGGCACTACAAGCATACACCTTCTTATGCGCCTTCGAGGCAGTCACCAGTCATGCCTCAATTTTTTACAGCCATCCTCCTCTGTTGGTGTCAGCACCACTCGTAGCCCTTGCAATTTGATCTTGATAGGGGGGCCCTATCAAGATCAAATTGCAACCCAGTATACCTTTATCAGTAATAATGATGTCGAAATTATAATGCATTGGTAAAAATTATTAGTTTTGCTGTGCTGGTAAACACAAACATGAAACAAAAACATGCTTACATAAGTTTCTATGTCTTGGAATGTTTCATTATTTTTATTAATTTAAATAGGAAAATAAAGAATTCAAATTCTCCTTAGCAATCTATAAATGTTAACTTGATAATCTTTACTACTGCCATCTATGATCGAGTAGATAAACTGGATTGATGTTTACTTCGCTAGTAACGCGCCAACATATAACTAGATGGCGCTTAAACCAGATATAGTTGTGTTTTGTCATCGCTAGATGACACTAGTTTTGAAAAATCTGTCTTCTAATACCTGTTTTGTGCTTTATATTTTTATTTGTGCTGAAGAAAAAGGATTCTATTTTACAGTTGAAACAGAAAGGGGTGAAGGAGGGTTTTGCAAAAAACTAGTGGCCCTAGTGAGCTTTGCACCACTATAGAATAAGTTTCCATATAAAATGTATGTGGACAATAACGTTATAGATACATAATTATCTTTTTTGAAGTTTTTCTGTTTTTTATTCTGTTAGGTATTCGGGGTAGAGACAAATTCAACGAGCTGTAGTAAAATATATTGAGGTAGATATGCTTTCAATTAAAATTAAGCTAAATCAAAGAGCAAATATTTTGTAGATCTTTAATTAAATTAAGTAAAATATAATGATGTGCAGATTCTATAAAATTATTTCGTTACACCCGGAATGGAATTTGTGAGTGTAACTTATGCAGACCCAGTTTTGTTACATACACGTAGTGGCATTATTATGTTATCTGTGTTAGCATTTTCAATTAAAATATTAAATTGGAGACGATTACAAATATGACTGTGATTGATGATTTATAAAATGTTTGTAAAAAGTGTGTCAAAAATAATTGGTAACACTAGAAGAATTATATTATTATTAACGGTGGTAACATCTAGATAAGCTTAAATAAACTCCCTAGAAGTTAGAAGTGATCTAAATATTTTTTAATACAGTTGCTCAAAAAGTGGCATATTGCAGGGACGTATAGCGTTCGGGATGTGGGCTATAACACACGCGTGTTTTTTCTATGCAATTCCCGAACTAGTGTTTTTTCTATCCCAACTGATATAATAATGACTATTAAAAAGAAAAAAAACCAACCACGAAGTTTTTCCTCGAAAAAAATCATAGAAGTTTTCATGATTCATGCAAATATTTCTATAAAAAGCTACTAATTTATTTCAATATCCGATTTAAAAGTAATATTAAGTACAAATTTAAACATTAATTTAATATTAGTACATATATGTATAGGCCAAATTAAATTATAAAAATAAAAAAGTTGGCTGTATGACGTGCACTTCCATAGCCTCTGCTTATATTCTTTTACTGTTGGCGCCATTTTCCAAAAATTTTCTTCTCGAGTTTAGTTGCTTGTTGCACAAAATGAGTAATTTTGACGACAAATTATTTGAATTAACGCCACCGGAACTCAGTTTAATTGCAAAAAATGCTTCGGAGAACATTTTACCTGAAAAGTCTAAAAGTCGCTACATATCTACATATGACGAAGTCATTGTGTGGAGAGAAGAGAAAAAGGCAAATAGTTTTTCAGAAAATGTTATTTTGGCATACTTCTCTGAACTTTCAAAAAAATTAAAACCATCTACCTTATGGTCGAGGTATTCAATGTTAAAAAGTGTGCTAAAAATCAGGAATAATGTGGATATCAGTGAATACCCCAAACTAAATGCTTTCCTAAAACGACAATCAGACGGCTTTACAACTAAAAAGTCGAAAATATTAACATCGAATGAAGTGGAAAGGTTTTTGAACGAAGCTCCCGATGATCGTTATTTAAGCACAAAGGTAATTTATTAATAAGTACTTCTATTTTTCTTTGGTATTCAGTTTACGAAATCGCAAAATACACTCAATATAAAAAATATTAATCAAAACCCTTTTTTTTGTAGGTTGCGCTTGCAACCGAAAACTTCCCCAGTTAATATAAAAAATCTGAACCAATTTCAATGTATATGTGAACTATAACTTTTACAAGAAATAAATGATTAGTTACTTGAGTATATTGTTTTTTTATTATTTTATTAAATTGCTTCATTTTTTCGCAACTGTATTAAAAATAGTCGTTCAATACACGTACAGAACCGTCATTGCAACTTGTTCCGACTTTCAACCAACCACATTTGTCGGAACTCGTTGCAATGACAGGCATTCCGCACTTGTATCGAAATATACTATTAAATACATGCGATTATATTTTCATCTTCACAAGGTAGACTTATTTAACAGGATAGCTTACCCTCGCGGCTTCGGCCGTGACATACCTACTTTGAACCCCGTGGCACCCATTTCTTCCCGTCGTTTATAAATTTAAGAATAATTTTTAAATAATCCTTAAATATTGATATTTATGATTACTGTTCTGCTCTCCTAGGTAGTAGCGTGATGATATATAGCTTGTAACATTCCTTGATCAAGGCGCTACCCAACACAAAAAGAATATTTAAATTCGAACTATCAGTGCCTGGAATTATTTATGGGTTATTTATAGGTATAAACACGCCTTCAACCAAATATCAATCACGCCTTTATTCTAGAAGGGGTGGCAGAGGCATATTATACACACACATTTCACCGTGTGCATTTTTGTCCCACGTAATAGGTGGTGAGCCCATTCCCGTGTTGAAACCGTGTTAGACGGAAAGTTACCTACTGTTCAAATTTTTTTTAGCCAACTGGCCTTAACGACTTGTAATATTAACTAAAGATGAAATGGGAGGATATTTCCCATTAGTTTCACTGTGTGTATGCAAGCGGTAGGCGTCATGACGCATTGCGAATATCATTATCGCAGTTCCTCAACCCTGTACCAATTACTATGAACACAGTGTGAATAATAACACGCAGTGGGTGTAAATAGTTGGTTTACAAATCAAATTCTGAAGTCGTTGACCCAACGTACTAAGACAATTCGTTTTATATTTACGTTTAGATACTAAGATGAACACATGTGATCATCACATTTCGCGTTTATGAATAGCTTAATGGGAATATAGGAAGATGAGAGATTAGCCCAAATGAAGAGTTTCGTAGAAATATAAAAAGGTCGGTAAAAATATTTGTGTGATCTACAAATGTTTCTTTCGGAGTTTGCATGTTTTGTATGTATTTAGAATTATATGTATATGTTATAAGTTGTCTAGATCCTATACCTTAAGCTCAAAGCTTAGTTTGGCTTATATGGCGCTGTGTGTAAAAGTGTCTCTCAATATTTATTTATTTACACTTGTCACTTATCTGGATAAGTGACAAGTCTAACCAATAACAACATAGCAACGTATAAATTTCATCAAGAGTAAATCCGGCTTAAGCATGGTTTAAGTTTTTACAATGTTCGTTGTCTCTTGGAACTGGCTACTAGAATTACTCTCATTTAAATTATTGCCATGACTTTTCGTAAGTGCCTAAAATGGTCTACTAATGAATACAAATATATACTCGTAGTTTCGATTGATTGATTAAAAAGCAAAATTGCTTGTCGCACGAAGAAGCTAATTTTATACGAATACAAACGGAATTTACTTTGTGTAAAGTATTAAAATAGCAGCCATTTAATGTGTGAATGTGCTATTAAAAAAAGTAACAAGTGCCTGACTATTTGCGCTATTTGTAATGGATGGCGGCAAATTGATACGAGTTTTCTTATATGTACAATTAGAGTTCTTGACATATAAGAATTATATTACCTGTGTTAACATATAACATAACATATTGTCACGCCTTTATCCCCGAAGGGGTAGGCAGAGGCATACTATACGCCCACATTTCACCGTCTGTATATTTATATTTTTATTTATTTTTTGTCCGAAAATATTGTGATACATTTAAAAATTCACTTCAACGCGTGATCTATATTAATATTATTTTAACTGCTTCGGTGCTTTATGTGGTGGCGACGACAGCCGCGCTAAGGTGTCAGGTTAGGCCCCTGGGCCGGAACAAATATTTGTGTGGACGGCAAATGTTTATGTATGTATTTAGAAATATTTTTCTGGGTGCAGTTCCCCCGCCAAGTCGAGCGCGAAGCAAACACTGCCGTACCAACCTTTACTGGAACCATTTCGCCGCATTTTCAGGCCCCTGTTTGAGAACCTCTGGATAAGACCAGAACGCAGAAATTTTCGTCATTATGTTTTTCAGATCCCATAGCATTGACTAAGAAGATATATTGTGCGAAAGTAGAGGGTAGAAGGAGTCAGGGTAGGCCGAAACTTATATATTAAGACCATGTGAGCAGATTGCTCAAAAACGGAAAAGTGAAAAATAGGTACTCGGATACCCAGACGTGCATGTATTAAGCGATTGATGAATCTGCAAGAAGCGAAAGAAGTATGCATGGATCGCGAAGCCTGTCGATCTGTCATCTCTGACTACCCCGTCAGGGATATTGCGTGAAGATAGTTAGTTAGCTTCCATAGCACAAGCTTAGGTATATTAGTTAAATTTGCACTAGACGGCGTTGTGTGAGAATGTCCAAAATATATCATTTTAAAGAAGTGTGATGTTTTGAGGTCGTAGGGGTAATCTACTAAACGAATTTTGAAAATTCTTTCACTATTATACACCTTGTATTATCCTTGAGTACAGATTTTCCTGTAGGAAACGGGAAAAGTTAATTCGCCACGCTGATGGAGCCGCAAGCAGTAACTCGTAAAAGGGTTAACACTCGGTCTTTAGTAAGAGATTGGCACCTTTTTTTACTGCCTCGGTTGCGCAGTGGTAGTGTATGCGACTGCCAAGCTGAGGTCCCGGGTTCAATTCCAGGGTCGAAAAAAGAAATTGTGTGATCCGCAAATGTTTGTTTCGGAGTTTGGTTGTTTCCTATTTATAATTCGTATGTATTTAAAAATATTATAAGTATGTTTATCAGTTGCCTAGATCCCATAAAAAGGCTTATATTAGTTTACTTTGGGCTATTTGGCTAATTATTAATAAAATGTCCCACAGTATTTACTTATTTTTGGAGCGGAACTCCCATGAATTAACGTTAATGATGTAATGTATGTAACGCTCAACCGATTATTCTCATTAGTTCTCAAACGATTTTCATATTTTTTGAGTATTCGAATCAACAAGACTAGGACGACGATTAAATTTCATAAAAATAAAAACATTACCAAAAAACACCATGTCTATGGGATTTCCCATTATACAACTTTTATTCCTATAGCGTCATCATATAAAAGAAACAAGCATACACATATACACAAATACATACTTACTTATACGTTTATTAGACATAAATACATACATAAAAAACATAAACTAAATAATAACACACAATAAATAAATAAATAAATAATAGTAAATAATTATTGTGGGACACTTTTCACACAGCGTCATCTAGCCCAAAGTAAGCTAATATAAGCTTGTGTTATGGAATCTAGATAACTGATAAACATACTTAAATATTTCTAAATACATACATATTATAGATAAATAACACCCAGACATCTGTGTCTGTGTCATCGTGATGAGCACGATGGTTTATTCTAATAAACCATCGTGCTCATCACACAAAGTTTCATCCTGGGTGGGAATCGAACCCACGACCTCTTGCGTAGCAGTCGGATGCACTCCCACCGCGCCACAGAGGCAGTCATGGCCCCAAAGTTTTATTACTAAAATTGTTAGTTGACTAGGAAAATTTTGAATGTTCGGGTGGAGTCCTGGTATCCTGAAACACAGGCCGCGAGCCTAGCCACAATATATAAAAAAATCTTTGATGATGATATTGTTAACTTAATTATTTGTGAATTGTGGTGAGAAAGAAATAAATTATTATAGAATTTCTACGAAAAGACTTGCTCCAATATTCTTGCTCGCGAAGCTTTATGCTTTTCGGCTCCATTAACCTAGTATTTACATTATCTGTGACATAAAAGAAGGCTAAGCAATTGTACCGGGGTGGCGATATGAATTACATATTACATTAAAAGGAGGGTGACTGATGAAATATAAAATGTCCATAAATGTTTGTTTAGGCAACTTAGTTGAGGTAAACCTAAATATTGACTGAGCAATGATCAGCTGTCCGTTGAGCTCTCTGCAAACAATGACTTCCCGTGTGAAATATCGTTGGTAATTTTGAATGTTATACATACTTGTATCATGATCCTATGTATCATTTACCAATGACCGTATCAGTCTTTTATTGGGATTTTTCATATTTATTTTCAAGCATTTTAACTAAACTTGGTTTTATAATTGACTGACGAGGCAAGCGAAGCGAGCCGACGAAAATCTTCGTTTTAAGTCTACTGGTACGGGAAAATTGCTATTGATGTCCGACTGCTCGTCCGTTCGTCCTTCCATTCAGTCTACAGGTCGCATTTTTCATCGGATTTGCATGCAACTTGGCATGGACAATCCTTGATATAGCCAAAAACTTTTAGCGCGGGGGTTTTTCGATCGGGGGGTAAATGGAGGCAGGGGAGGGGAAATGGTCCAGTAGTGGTTGGCAAGAGCGTTCAAAACGGTATGGGGTGATATAGGCTTAAAGTATGCTGCTGAGCCAAGCGTCCCCGTGGCATAATGGTCTGCAGACCCGGCTACCATGCTGGAGGCCCGGGTTTAAATGCTGATCGGGGATTTTTTTCCACTATTGGCCTTTTTTCTCAATTTACTCCGAAGTCTCAGGTTCACAGAACTACTAGTACTAGTGTTATCTATACTTCACCACCACCTATTAGTCACACAATCAGATTAATTTAAAAAAGGAATTAAGACTACCAATAGACATACTTAGACATATAATTAAATAATATTTTCTAAATGCATACGTATTATATACAGTAAACATCCATACCCCGATAAAAAAAATCTTTTTACACACAATATTATTTACGACCCAGAGTTCGACCCGAGACCTCAGCACGGCAGTAGGCATTGACTACTACTACGCCATAGAAGTAATCAAATGCCAATCATCTTGTAACCATTGCAAACTCTAAAAGACATCACAAACATAGATAATTTAGCCGAATATTACATAGGGAGTTGTCTCCATTTAGGACTTAATGCTACAATAACGTGTCTGTAATTGAGGACCATCGTGGCGGGATAAAAGAGACCTTTGACTCTTCAATTAAGCCCTATTAAGCAACACAATACAATTTCTTTGCACAATTGCAATGAACACTAAGGTCCGTATTCCAGAACGTTTCTCAATACTCAATCGACGCTTGATCGTAGATTTAAAAGGCAAAATCTAGCCTTAAGCGTTGATTGAGTATTGAGAAACGTTCTGGAATACGGACCTAAGGGCCATATTTTAGAACGTTGCTCAATACTCAAGAAACACTTGAGAGTAGTATTTATAAGGCAAAACTAGTCTCAAGCGTTTCTTGAGTATTGAGTAACGTTCTAAAATACGGCACTAAGTGTGATGTCGCTAACACCTATAAAGTTCATATTGTTGGTACTATTTTTAACACGGCTTAACTGCCGGTTGGCCATTCTTGTTGAATCTCAAGCGGCTGTATGCTAATATATCAGAGCCCAACCAGTTTGCTTACAACATCAACGATAAATAAATGTTATAGTGTGAATACGACTTTAAATAGCTGCTTCTTTGTTATAATAGACGAATTCATCCCCTATGATATTTTAGTAGATATTATAAAAATAATAATGCGATTGTAAATCATTGGATAATAAAAAGCAATGTAGCGATGTAAGCTCAGCCCTCGTGTGTAATTCAGCAATTGTATGTTTATACACAGATACTGGTTTCCAAAAGTGATGAAAACTGTGTAGTGTAATCTCAGATCACCCTTACTGTGACTGTAATACACAGGCAATAGGTTCTTCAACAATTTGTTAATATTAATATTTCAAGTTTCAATAATGTTTATGTTTAAAGTTAGTGTCAAAATTAGATCATAATTCGTTTTATTTTTAATATTGAGCCAATGCATTTTATATATAAATTGCTTTATGCACTGCTTCTTTTTAATATAAACTTTAACTGTGTCAAAATTATAATACGTGAAGAAGCGAAAGAAGTATGCATAGATCGCGAAGCCTGACGATCTGTCCTCTCTGAATACCCCGTCAGGGATAAATCGTGAAGATAGTTTTTAAATTTTTAATATATTTTATATGATATAACTTAGGTATTAAGTTTTCGCTTCACGTACCTACTATATATATTTGGTGCTTTTATTTTATTTGCAACTAAATAGGTGTCCCTCACAAGTGGTAATGAAATGTACATTGACTGTGACCAGCTGCGAACTGACGAGCGTGGTATACACGGGCTACAGTAAACAGGCGCAGGCGCCCTCCGCGCAGCCGCAAAGCGCTCAACGCACCAGTCTGCGCGCGCGCGATCCACCACGCGCACCACTCTCCTGCGTCATAATCGAAATCGAATTACAATCGAAACGTTCGAATAAAACGGTCAACTGTTAACTTAAAAGTGACAACCTTATAGTAGTGTCAAGTTCAGTGTGAACGTTTGGTAGATTTTACAGTTTATAGTCTTTGTTTCTCATTTACTACTGTCGTACAACTGATTTTAATATATGATTTTGCAAAAATAAGCTTTGCATCAAAAGTTGTCTGAGAAGAAAATATTTTGTGCGACCAAACATCGAATAACGGATTGTTTAATCATGTATACTCTTTTACGAGTGTGTGCCTACTTACTGAATTTACTCATGTGTACCGTTAATTGATTTGTCTTAAGTATGTAGTTAGTAAATATACACATAATATCCAATATCTCGCTAGCTACGTAGGTACGACCATTGTGTTTCTTTTTTGAAGATTAGGTCTAGAAACATTTATGTAAATGTAAATGTTAATTTATGTATGTTAACACCAGGGTTTGATTTTTAGTATCTAACGTACCTAGTAGTACCTACCTTCTAGTAACCTAAATGTTAAAGGTAAGTCTAGGCAGTTTCTAGGTAGTCAATTCGTGTCTGTTAAATAAAATGTGAGAAGAAAACTGTGTTTTAAAATAATATTAAATCGAAGCATTTTTTTTAACTTATGAAACTTCTTAAATAAACACTATTCTATCACTTTAAACACTATTACATCTTCTATCAGTGTACACAATGTCTCAGAAAATAGTCTTTCTAATAGTAGATCTCTTTCTAAAGTATTTTCGCTCAAAATTTTACTAATGCTACTCCAAGAGAATGCGCGAAATAAACAAACAGAAAATTTAATTGAAGTCAGGCCAAAAGTACCAGATGTTACTGACACTGCTGCTGTCATTGGTGCTCATGCATGGACTCTACCTCCCGGTACTGCCGGTCAACTTAGTCATGAATGCTCTATCCCGGTACTTCTTCTGTAGTATAATGAGACTCTTCTAAAGATGGAGTAGTAGAGAGGTACTGGGGGCCTACCAAACAATTTTACTATCCAGTTGCGACCTTCTTTCTATTTTTATGTTCATTACCACAGATAATATAATAATTCTTATTTCATTACGGATACCAACATGTGCCTCATTTCCTAGATAGGTACTTCATGGTCGTCAAAATGTTATAGTACGGTTTCAAAGGTTTAACATAAATGTTACTACGCAAAAAAAAAAAGTAAGTAGGTAGGTACTTAAATTTTATTGTTTAAATTAAAAAGTGCATAGATAGGATAGAGCTTAAAATTAAAAAAAAAATAACCATGTTCTTATTAACGGACTAAAAGACTTATTTATTTATTTACATTTTAATGCATTGTTATCAATTTATGAGCTGTGGTCCAAATTACAAGAGTATAAGTTCATCGGGAAGTTCTTTAAAAATCAATTACAAAATTCCAATCGCGCAGAGATTACAAGAAAGCGAGTTCATAAAAAAAAATGATAAAAAATAAACTAAATCTCTGAGAAAACCGAGTCAAATACAATTCTAACATGAACAAATTTTTTGCAGAAACTTAATAATTATTTTTTATTAGCACACATAACTATGTAATTATGTACTTTTATTATTGAATCTGCTACCTTACTCTTTGGTCGTGGCTTTGGTTGTATATGGGGCCGAGGGGCGCCATAGTAAGCGGTAATAAAATATCGATCACCGTTGCTAGGAGCTAGACCCGATGCCAAACAATTAACCTGATTTATAATCCTCTAAGGTCCGTGTTCCAGAATGTTTCTCAATACTCGATCAACGCTTGAGACTAGATTTTGCCTTATAAAATCTACTCTCAAGTGTTTCTTAAGCGTTGATAAACGTTCTGGAATACGGCCCTAAGTCTATGCGACTCTTACTTATACTAGTTTTATTTACTATACTCCATCTCAAAAGAGGCTTTTTTCGATTCTCCGGCCAAGGAGTTCTTTCAAAGGGGGTCACACAACATGGCGCTGTGTTTAGGTCAATCATGACTAATATTTCTCGCTAGTAAATCGATTATATTTATGTGTTTGCATGACAATTAAATATCATATTCTCTGTCTATAAAATTGAAAGTGAATGGGTAGTACAAGTATACGATTGGTTTTTTTCACACTAAACCGATTCAATAAAACTTTATTCAATCGGTTCAAGTGTCTTCTGGTACGGTTGTATTTGTATAGAGAACTTTTCTACTTTAAACTAAATCTACATCTCCATTAAGAAGCTCTGCTTCTTCTACAGACACATTATTTCTCGTAACTTGAAAATTAAGGAATTGCTTTACGTGTAGCGTTTAGAGTCGTAGGTCTAGCTGTGTAGTTTTTTACACGGGGAATGCCATTATGCACATAGAACTCCCGGATATCCTGGTCCCTTGCCCACGACTGGAATTGCATCTCGGAGGTTATACCACACCTGGGTTGGCTCAACCCGACCCATACCGTTAAACACAGTATGACCTACCTCATACTGTTTAACCGTAGAACTCCCGGATATCCTGGTCCCTTGCCCACGACTGGAATTGCATCTCGGAGGTTATACCACACCTGGGTTGGCTCAACCCGACCCATACCGTTAAACACAGTATGACCTACCTCATACTGTTTAACCGTATGGGTCGGGTTGAACAGCAATCCACTTTGACGACACTTGTAGCTATGCCGGGGTATCACCTTTCTCACTAGGCCAATAAGACCTAATATGAGAACGTTGAAGCTTTCCGTATTTAAAGAAAACCAGTAGCTACCTACTGGTTTTCTTTAAATACGGAAAGCTTCAAAGAAAACCAGTAGCTACCTACTGGTTTTCTTTAATACGGAATGCTTTTATATACGAGAAGAAAACCAGTAGCTACGCCAGAAAAATGATATCCTGGGTAGGTACTACAGGATATTATTTGTATTGCTAAAATATTTTTATATCTTTAATGTTCAATTTAATTCTCTGTAGGTAATATATTTATTTGATCACTAGCTATTCTATCAAGGTCTTTCCGGCTTTAATACGTTCTAGATTCTGTTCCTAATATTATATGTTTATCATAACACAGAAGTTATCTTGTTTTATGATAACTTTTCATTTGTTTCATTTAGATATAGTGATGATATCTTACGTTAAGTATTTTCACTCGTGGAACAATATCTTGTCCTATTTAGGTGGTGTCGTTTAGGCTGTGATTCTGAAGTGGTAACGTCATGGCTCAGTGATAGCAGCGATGCCCGATGACTCTAGCTACATATTATTTCTGGACTGAGGGCAAGGCAGATAATAAAATTTTGAGGGTATAAAAGACTTAAAATCGAGGTATGAAAGCTGTTAGGAATGGCTACTTACAATGACTATATGGGGCTATATTTTAGCATATATATCTATCTTAATCGTAGGAGTAAAGGAAGACGAGATCATTGACTCGAGAATTCATCTGGACTGAGGGCAAGACAGATAATAAAATTTTGAGGGTATAAAAGACTTAAAATCGAGGTATGAAAGCTGTTAGGAATGGCTACTTACAATGACTATATGGGGCTATATTTTAGCATATATATCTATCTTAATCGTAGGAGTAAAGGAAGACGAGATCATTGACTCGAGAATTCAAGATAGTTACATGGTAATGCAATAGAGCACAAAGTAACATTAAAACGTTTATTCTACACTTTATTCCTTCGGGTGATTTATTTAATGATAGATGTAGAGTGTTTCCTATTGCTATTAGACGTGTGCGCTACACTACAGTGAAATGGTTAGTTATTTTCGTTCATTGACCGTGGTTAAACGATGTTTTTCTTTCTAGTAGGCCTCACTCACCTCAGTTAAACGTTCGTGGTATTACTAGATATGGTTATATTTTTCAAACTTAGCATGTACTACGTTGGATATAATGTGTGGAATGAAATACATAGATGTAAAGTACGCTTAATATTCGTTTATTTTTGTCCTAGTATGTGTAATTACTACTATAGAAGATCAGTTGTTATCGAGATAGCTTTGTCGTAGAAACTTGTACGCGCCAAATTTGTCTCTTAAAACGCTTAATAGTTTTGCTAGGCTAGGCTAGAAATTTCAATAATTTTTTCTTCTTCTTTTTCAATGTTAATCATTTTGATAAATGTAAAATGTTGGATGCAGGCTTGCTATTGTAGTTGAATCTGTAATCTATAAATACACTTCAAACTAACAACCTTTATAAAATCTTCTTCACATCCTACTAATATAATAAACGCGAAAGTTTGTAAGTATGGACGTTTGTTACTCTTTCACGCAAAATCTACTACTTGGATTTTGATGAAACTTTACAATAATATAGCTTACACATCAGAATAACACATAGGCTACTTTTTATCCCGGGAACAAGTTTCTTTAGGAAACGGGAACAGGAAAACTCCACCACTCGTGCGGAGCCGCGGGCGTCAACTATTCTATTATAAATTCAAAGTGTGTAACTATAATTTATTTTACGGAATAGCTAGGTATAGTTTCAATCGTGATGTTAGTAGCAATAATAGATGCTTAGTGGACGACTTTTTACGATCATAATCGGATTGTACTCTACTATACGTTCCTTTAAGTGCTCACGATGCGGCATCTGTTATTATCAACCCGCTGTACCAATTCCAATGTACCTACTTACTTGTGTAATTACTTCTCTAGCCACGACTTGCAGCCGTTGACCCTTTTATTCAGTTATTTAACGACACTTATTGCAGAAACTTACGATGTAGAATGAAAATCACTCAGACAATCAGAAAGAAGTTCACGAAGTATAATATAAATTTAAATCAAAATATACGGAAGTTTAATTTAAAAATGTTATTACTTTCTAACTTGATAGGCATATACAGACTATGAATGTACAAAAATAGATAATCTTAAAAGGATGTCCAGTATTCGAAATTCGTACTACTCAATGTAATAAAAGTAGCCTGATACGTGTTGTACATGCACTGACAATTTTAATTATAATCATCATCATCCGAGCGTATGTCCCAGTTGCGTCTCGCAACGCCCGGGGTCCGCTTTCCTACATTTTCTCCTCCACTTCGCACGGTCGTCGGCATCCCCTGTAGTGAGACCATTGGCACGCATGTCATCCCTTACGACGTCAAGCCAGCACTTCTTGGGTCTTTCCCTCTTACCGGGACCCGGCGGGGCTGACATGGCCAGACATTTGTTACCTACGTAGCCCGGCGGTTGCCGCAAGACGTGACCATACCAACGAAGGCGACACTCTTGCAACTTGTCTACAATGTCACGGACGTGAAGTCTGCCGCGGATGCGAGAATTCCTCACGCGGTCCATCCGCGTGACACCACACATCCACCGCAGCTTCTTCATTTCCGTGACACGCAGCTCCTGCTTGTGTCGCTCCAATATCGGCCACGTCTCACTGCCATGTAAAAGGACAGGTCTAATAATGGTTTTGTAGACCTGTCCCTTCAACCGGATCGGCATTTTAGGGTCACAAATGATACCGGTCATCTCCCGCCATTTGGCCCACGCGGCAGCAATGCGTGACTTGACATCGCAATCGATGTCACTGAACGTGTGAAAAACAGATCCCAGGTATTTAACCTGGTCCGTGCGCTCGACCAAATCACCGCCTATGCGGACGGATGTGGTATCTTTCGAGTTTAGTGCCAAGTACTCGGTCTTCGCCACATTTAGTTTCAGACTGCCGTTCTCAAGCGTCTCTTTCCACGCCTTTACACGTCGCCCCAATCTGCCCCTGTCCGCGTCTGCCAGCGCAATATCGTCAGCATACATGAGCAACCATGGAGGCTGCTCATGCGAGTTCCTGATGCTGTCCGACAATTCGTCTAATATTACACTGAACAGAAGCGGACTACGGACCGAACCCTGGTTTACCCCGACGGTGATGGGGAAGGGTTTCGTGTCGCCAACAGCAGTTCGAACCATTGAATCGGAGTCACAGTACATGTCCCGGATAGTGTCAATATAGACCTCTGGAATTTTAATTATAATGTAAAGTATAAAATAACTAGATGAGCCCGTGGAATATTTCAACCTCACGTCTCACCTATGCTTATAAATTCTACAATGATGCATAAAAATTTGCCCGATTTGTCGACATTTATGACTAATGCTCTGCTCCCCAGTGTAGTAGCATAATGATATATAGCCTATAGCCTTCCTCGATAAATGGGCTATCTAACACAATAAGAATTTTTCAAATCCGACCAATAGTTCCTGAGATTAGCGCGTTCAACCAAACAAACAAACAACTCTTCAGCTTTATAATATTAGCTTAGATAGAAGTAGTATCAATAATTGATTTTTAAGCGAACAAAAGGCTACATAAAAAATACGCACCAATTTATTACACTTTTAAATGTCTTAGTTATATGACAAGAAAAAAATATTAAAAAATAAATACTATCGATGCAAATGCGCGTTTACTTGTCATTTATTTTGTACGGTTACTACGTCACATAATCCAAACTTGTGAGATTTTGAGCAAATGTGTGAGAAGCTAAAATAATTCGAACGTAACGGGTCTCCAGCATCAATACGATACCGTAACGTACTAAACCTGTTACATATCTTCTCAGCCAGTTTCAAACATACCCGCCAACTTTAATAGAAGTTTGATTATATTAGTACAGTTACTCTATGTACACGCTCCAATTTATACTAGAAGTCTAATTGTATGTTTATCTCATATCTCCTTAGCTATGACTGGTACTAAAATTCTCTATGACTAATATTCAATATCTTCAACAATAAAGTATTTATTATTGAGTAGCGTTCCCGAACATTTAATGTTATCGGTATTGGTGAGATATTTATGCGTATTACGATGCAGTGTTTTATTGGGTTTCTAATTCTGCAATATGATGGCCTACATTTTCGCAAACAGTAGTACCGCACGACATCAAGTCGTGTTTTACTCATTATCAACAACCTTTTTTTAATCAGGACTTTAATAATATTAAAGCTTTAGCTGCGCTGTAGGCATCAATCAGCTTATGATAATGTCTTCTATACCTAATCACAAAAGCATGATAGGCAAATGTTTCTGGCATTAACGAACTCATGAGTCTATTCATAAAGGCAAATATTGACTTTCTATTTGGACAGTTGTAAATTCTCCGACAGTAGTAAATTATTCGGCTATTTCTTCCAGTTTCAACAATGTGAGTGACATTATATACTTACAAAGGCTATTAAAATTAATAGTCGTCTAACTGTGTAATGAAAGGAGCAGCTCTTCTATAGTGAAACCGTATAGTGATGGTGCTGATCAGCGATGCCGGATTGGCGATACAATGTGCTTTCAACAAACGAGGCCTTCATCGACACGGATGGGCCACCCATGCGGGACCCACTCGTGGCCAGTTATCCTCGACGTTCCGACAGAAGTCGACCTCTTCATACCTGCCCCTATACAACACTATTCTTAGGCGCTCGGACTCATGCTCCCTACGGCCTGCCACCTCTACAGAATGATGCCATAGATCCTTACACTGATGTCTATTCTGTCGACCACTCATCGAATCTTACCGATACATCTAGTTTTGCTCATTACGAAGACTGCAGACCCATTGATGAGATCAGATCAGGTTCAGAAACAGATAGTCATGCATATACTTCGGAAAATTTCACAGAAAATGTGACGATAAAAGTTCAAAAACTGCCATTTACATCAAGCGTGTTTTTCATCTCCTCAAAATCTGAAATATCCCAAAAAGATGTCGAACAAAGCAGTGATGCATTTGTCGTTCAACAATCAGACTCAGATGCGCTATCATCGTGTACTTGTGACAGTTTTGAACGGTGCGAATTTGATTGTAGAGACTTTGAGCCTTTCTCGGACACTTGTTGTTGCGATCCATTGAGCGATGGTGTTTGCAGCCGCAGCCCTAAGGATGTCGACTCACCCGAACATTTTTGTGATCGTGTGGCTGAAGAGGATGGTGTATCAACTCGGAGTGATATGGATGGCCTGGATTTAGCTTTGTTTGAACCTGCTCAATCTGAAGCTACATTCCGTGTGGACGAACCTGTAGCTACTACAGCTGTGTCCGCTGCGTCTACATTATGTGGCATATTGCATGCTTTACCTGATAACTGTATTGGTAAGTAATAAGTATTTTCATGTATTTATAGTTAACCATGAACATTCTGTAACAAACCGTTGTGACATTGTTCAATAACAGTGATTAGGAGCACGGTGAACAGAGTAACCGCGTTGTATCATCGTGTGGTCTGCGTCTGTTGGAGTCGTATCCGATACGAACAACGGTATTCGGGATATTACTATCACATCAATCACCAACAACATTGACAACCAACTGTTGAAGAGTAACAATAAACCATACCATAAACCAAACCACTTACTGTTTGTTCTTGAAACGCTACTTGAAATACCTGATTTGGCTTGGTTAGAGAAATGTTAGAAGAAATATATCTTATAAATATCCGCCCGTCCGCTTTATAATATAAAATATAAATATAAACAAAAATTGCGGGACATTTTTTTTAAACAGCGTCATCTATCCCAAAGTAAGCTAATATAAGCTTGTGGTATGGTCTATAGACAACTGATAAACATACTCATAATATTTTAAAATACTAAATAAATATCCATCACGCCTTATCCCCGAAGGGGTGGCAGAGGCATATTATATGCCCACTTTTCACCGTGTGGATTCCTGTCCCACGTAATAGGTGGAGAGCCCATTGCAGTGTTGAAATAGACAGACGCAGGTTGTGGCTAGATAGATAGATAGATATATACTTTATTGTACAGCATAAAACAGAAAACAGTGAAATTAACAATAAAACTAAAATGAAACTTGATATTTTTTAAGCCGCCTATAAGTCCTTCAACCAGGCTTAACGACTGCCATTTTACTGGCAACCGGGACCAACGGCTTAACATGCCTTCCGCGTTTCCGGCTCGCAAATTTAAATGCCACAAACTGGTCACCCATCCGACGACCAGCCATAGTGATCGTTTACCGAACACTGAGACCGCGGGGCCACGAGCGCTTCTAAAATGCTATGCATAGGAAACACCCAAACTCCGAAACAAACGTTTGTGGATCACACAACAAATATTTGTGTGATCCACAAACGTTTGTTTCGGAGTTTGGGTGTTTCCTATGCATAGCATTTTAGAAGCGCTCGTGGCCCCGCGGTCTCAGTGTTCGGTAATCCGTTCCGACTCGGGAATCGAACCCGCGGTACCTCAGCGCAGCAGTCGCATTCACTACCACTGCGCCACCGAGGCAGTCATATTATGTATTTGATGACTGAAGAGCGACAGTATGCATGGTATTAAACATCTTTGGCAAAGGTTTTTAATTGACATCTGTCTAAGGTGGTTGTATTAATAAGTCCTTATGTATAACTGAGAAAACCCTGTTTATAAACTGCCTAAGTCCCAATGAGGAATGGCTTTAGGTATTATCCTAAGCAGTAGACTAGACAAATTATAGCACAAATATCAAAAGCTTGGATATTTTAATGCAATACGGTCCAAAGAGTTGATCAAATCAAACCACGATGAAGCATTTACTTCAAAATTTTTGTTTTTTTAATAATCAGTGTGACATTTTGGTTATGTTTTGAACGAAACCAGACTAGGAACTTTAAATGATAACGTTATTAACATATTGTGAGTCAACATGTATTTAAATGAATGTTACAAAATCGCCACATATAGTTTTAAATAAATATCCATCACGCCTTATCCCCGAAGGGGTGGCAGAGGCATATTATATGCCCACTTTTCACCGTGTGGATTCCTGTCCCACGTAATAGGTGGTGAGCCCATTGCCGTGTTGAAATAGACAGACGCAGGTTGTGGCTACCTGCTGTTGAAATTTTCAAGCCGCCCAGAAGGCCTTCAACCAGGTTTAACGACTGCCATTTTACTGGCAACCGGGACCAACGGCTTAACGTGCCTTCCGAAGCACGGAAACGCTCGCAAATGTAAATGCCACAAAGTGGTCACCCATCCGAGGACCAGCCATAGTGAAAGTTGCGTAACTCAGTGATCGTTTACAGAACACTGAGACCGCGAGGCCACGAGCGCTTCATACTTATAGTTTTAAGCTTATATTTGATATGTATATGATTGACTTTGCAGATGTAGAGTTTATGGTAATTAATTCATTTCAAGTTCTGCATGTCAATAAAGCCCATAGCAAAAAGGGGGCTGGATCTACAGAGCGTGATGATCACCAAGTCTTTTATTTTAAAATTGGAATCCTAATACATCGTGCGTTGACCTCAATTACCCCATCCATATATTAGAGAAAGAGGTTAAAGAATCTAGAAGCACAAACATACTTATATACACTCCCGGACTCTTGAATCGAGCCACCTTACATTCCCGGGCCTAAAAGCCCAATACACAAAAAATATACAATATAACAAAAAAGTTTTTATGCATTTTTAATGCTGGCATATTTCACCGTCTTTCCCGTATGTATTATTCCAAATTTTAATTTTAGAATTTAAATAAAGAACAAAAGCAGAGCTCGGTCACTGAATGATGATCACGAAAAATAATGACTGTTGAAAGTTGCTTTTGAAGCAATTTAATGTCGATTTGTTTTGAATTTTCGCAATTGTTGTTAACCAAAGTTTAGTTTAGTTATTTTTCTATAATTTGAACCGTTTTTGGCTATAAAATTATGGATACTTCACCTGAAGTAGCCGCGCAAGCTGTAGCACTTCTTCAATCTGGGCTAAGTAAGCGAGATGTGAGTTCACAACTTCACATAATTCTTTCCGCTTTTCAAAGAGTGTACCACCGATACCTTTAGACTGGCGGCTTCGTTTGGCGAACAGCAGGACCTCGTTACCGAGTGACAACGGCGAGACAAGATCAATACATTGTCACTACTAGCTTACGAAATCGACGCCTTAACTCTGTCCAGATACAAGAACAGCTCAGGGACTTTCACGGAGTGGCTGTAAGTGCTCGGACCGTTAGGAGGCGACTCAATGAACGTGGTTTAAAGCCCCATAAGCCAGCCAATGGACCCAAATTGACACGAGCACACCTAATAGCCCGTCTAGAGTTTGCGCGCGAACATCTAAATTGGACTCGACATCAATAGAGCCAGGTTCTCTTCACAGATGAGTCCAAGATAATGCTATACGGTAATGACGGATAAATGAATGATGAGTTTACCAGCTCCAAAACTGCATCAAAACATTTTCCTTCTACATACATCTTTTATAAGTTACAGTACTCCAAACCAAAAAAATCAAGATGTCTCGATTTATGTGTGTGTGGGAGTGTATAATGCAGGCGTAGCTTTACAGTGCGCTGTGCAACCTACAAATTGCGTACCGTTAGTTTCTAATTACTGCTGGAGATAGTGACCGATTGTTGGTACCTACATGCAAATCCGATGTGCGAGTACACATTGAATTTGTACTAGGCCAGATATGTCAAGAATAAAAACTATGATAAAAATGCTAAAGACAGCAGTGAAACAGGCTGTTAAAACAGTATGTCTATTAATGACTTCCGATTTGTTGTTCACATCATATGCAATTATAATAGCTTGATTAAGTATTCTGAGTTCTGACCACTAGTAGGCATTTTGCTAGAAAGAAATGGATTTTTTTCTCCAATAGCGTAATGACAACTTTTTGATAGGATTGGAATACATTTTAAAACCAGAATTACTAAAAAAGTGTATAGTATGTAGGTACATAATTATATCTTTCGATAAATAATATATTTTAGACACGCCCTAAGTACCTACTTAGGTCGTGTCTAAAATATATTATTTATTATTTAGTCTAAAATATATTACCTACCTAGGTACTCATTTCTTGAAGTTATGCCGCTATTTTTGAGGAACGACTAAACTATTCGGCCGTTAAAACTCAAGGTTGTCAGATAACGCATAATTTAGTTAGCAATGTGATACCTACTTATAAAACATTATATATTTTTTTTGTATTTATCGAACACAATTCAACACTGTAGGTAGGCTGTTGTTTGTAAAAAGAGCTGCAAGCTACAGGACATGGTTTAACATATAAACATGTAGTTTACAATCTTGAGAAAGTTATGGGCTGTTCATGTTTGTATTTACGATGTTTTGGCGCACTCGTCAAGTGGTTATAAGTCTTAGCATTTCTTGTATGCGTAAAACTAACGGTTCGATGAGGCCGGGTTAAGTCGGAGTTGGCTATACCTGTTACATGTTGGTGCATTTTTAATAATTATGTATTTGCATTTGTAAATTAGGATTGCTGTTGACAATTTAAACCTAAATTGTTACTTTCTACAACATATATTAATTGAAGTATGCGTTGTAGTGTTTCTTTTTAAATTCCTTTGAATAATCAAGGTACCTTCCGCCTTCGGCGCTTATGTCACAAACTGCAGTAAAGGAATTTATCCGTTTGAAGAAATTAATGAACAAATAAAGTTCATATAAATTAGATTACAATCCTTTGTTGAGAACCTTCCAAATACGTACCTAGGTACTTAGTATACATACTTGAAATGGAACTAGTTTAATAAAAGACGTTAAAAAATTATCCTTATGCTACCATATAAAAATTATAAAATCCAGTTCCACCGTGTTTCAGGCCTTCACGAGAGTGATCACTTCGTCATTACTAAATTGCTTTGTGCGCCCAAAATAAAAGAAACCGGGGTGATTTACACAGGTATTGTGTTGAAAAAGTATTGTATTTTAAAAAATAGTGATTCCATTTGAGTAGTGACTACATACAGGGACATATTTTAAACTTTACGTATAGCAATGTTCAGAAAAGGTAGTAGGGACAAGCGATTAGCCTTATACATAATTATGTGCCATAAAGAATAGAGAAAGAAACTCTATGAGAAGACGATGAAATAGTCGTAATTGCAGTCACTCATAAATATGTATGTAAGGTTAAAGCAGTGCTGTGCTATCCCATGAATGTTAATCAAGGCGCCAATGAAGGCCCACTTAATTTCAAAACCTCGTAAAATCTTGCAGATAAGTAAAGTAAAGAAAAAACATAATGGTAGTTGTTATTTATTTATTTGAGAAACAAGAAATCTCAAAATTTGTACAGTTTTTGGCATTTTAACACAAATGTAAATACTTTTTAAAAACTCGGTATTGGGCTATCTTGAGAAGCTGGTGGCTAAGGATGGCTCGAAAAATATTAATGAAAATATTTGCATTATAAACATTTAAACACTCATAACATAAAGACATCATAATTAAAATACATCCTTCTCATAACATTATTCTTAAAAGGTAAAAAATCAACAAAAAATATTAATGTGGGCTATCTTAAAACTATCAAAATAAAAATCAACAATAAAATAAAAACAAACTACTAAATTTAATTTAATTTAACTTTGAGATCAACTTAGAAAGCAACTTGTAAAAAATAAACATAAATTAGTTCTCTTTTTAATTTTTTTTTATTTTGACATTATATGGTGGGCTATCTAAAGAATACTGAAAATTTACTTTGAGTTCAATCAAAATATACCTAATTATTTAAAACAAATTAGACGCTACTGTCTTTTGTGTACACTACTAACTTACTGAATTAATGTGAAATTGTGATTATGTATCTACACTAAATAAAAATAGAAATTTTTTTTTGCTTGTAGTAGGCTCGATACACTCACACATACACACATCATAACAATACAAGACGCTCGATACACTCACACATACACTCATCATGACAAGACAATTTCTACTAACTCGCACTAACTGTAAGTCGCATTAAAGAACTTAGTTCCAACAAACAACACACACAAAAATATACTAACACTATATTTCAATAATCCTAGAAAGGTCCGGGCTATGTTTGGGAATTATGCTATGGGCCATGGGAAATTATACCCGGGTTGAGTATAATCTCGTAAAATACAAAAAAAAATGAAGTCATATAATAACACATACCTGGAATTCCCTAATAAATAGATTAAATATGAATTTTCACAGTTTAGAGCGAAGAGATTTAGTTTAAATTCGTTAAGTTTCAAAAGGGTTAAGAAAATTGAGTTTACAAAACGTGTATCGTCTTGACAGCAACCAAGCAAACTGTCATCTTTCTTTAAAATGGCAACGCACCGGTAATGAAACACACTTGCACATTTGTCAATGGTACTAGTAGCATAAACCCGCGAAATTTCAAACCTTTCAAATAATCATAACTGCATTTTTCGAGGAGTTGGGCCATCTTCGGCGACACTACCTCATATGTTTCTTGCAACTCATCAACTTAAACTTACCTTTTTTGTTACACACAAAAAAAAAACAGTACAAAACACAAGTATAGCAAGGTGATTATCAATTAACTAAAAACTAACTATCTTCACGCTGTATCCCTGACGGGGTAGTCAGAGAGGACAGATCGCCAGGCTTCGCGATCCATGCATACTTCTTTCGCTTCTTCGAGATTCATCAATCGCTTCATACACGCACGTCTGGGTATCCGAGTACTTTTGACCTTTCCGTTTTTGAGCAATCTGCTCACGTGGTCTTCATATGTAAGTCTCGGCCTTCCCTGACTCCTTCTACCCTCTACTTTTGAACAATATATATTCTTCGTCAATCGTTCCTCACTCATTCGTTGGACGTGTCCAAACCAACGGAGCACGCCCTTTTCCAGCTTAACGCTGACACTTTCATTCAAACCTGCCATATTGCGTATCACTTCGTTACGTATTCGGTCGGCCACGGTAACGCCGCACAATTTTCGAAGTGATCGCATCTCCACAGCATTTAATTTACTTTCATGCATCTGCTGACATACCCAGGTTTCACTACCGTAAAGCAAAGTTGGCACTAGCACTGCGTTATGAATCGCCATTCGTGCTTCTTTTACGATGCTTTGTCGCTTTACTAACTGGGACAAAGCACTGTTAACTTTGTTGCCGGCAGCTACTCGCCGTTCTACATCCGAATCACATCTTCCATCCGCGCTAAACATACTTCCTAAATACACAATTTCATTCACTTGCTCTAGACGTTCCTGGTTTACCCTAATCTCGCATTTAGTTCTTACGTCACCTCTTTCAAATACTAGAACCTTAGTTTTACTTACATTCAAGCGAAGACCCTTACTTTCACACTCCTCTTTCATATTAGTGACTAATGTCTGAAGGTCGGCTTCTGATGAGGCCATGAGCACCGCATCATCAGCGTACAGCAGACAGTTTACTGTAAAGTCACCCAAATTCACACCCATATTAAAATCTTTCAACTTCTGCAGGCAACTGTCCAGATACACTATGAACAGCCAGGCGGACATGACACATCCCTGTTTGACGCCTGTACAGACATCAAAAAGAGGTGACACATCCCCCCCTACTCGCACGCAAGCCTTACAGTCCCTATAAAGCGACTGTATTGCCCGCAGTAGCGAGCCGTCCACGCCATATCCGGGCAGCAAGTCCCACAGCGTTTCTCTCACAACGTTATCAAATGCTTTCTCTAGATCCACAAAAGCGCAGAAAACCTTCTGGCTAAGAGCCAGAAACTTTTCCGCGATCATGCGGAGAGAAAACACTTGATCCATGCAACCTCTTCCACGTCGGAATCCGCATTAAGCCTCCCATAAATACCTTTCAGACTTTTCTTGCATTCGTGCCGTTATAACCTTTGCATACACCTTACTAGCTAAGCTGACCAAGCTGATCGCCCTGTAGCTGGAGCAGTTTAGGCGCGAGCCTTTCCCTTTGTAAATAGGTACTACAACTGCTACTCGCCAGTCATCCGGAACCTCACCCGTCCGCCAGCACAAGTTGCATAACAGACATAGTGTGTCCCAGACACGCGACCCACCGTACTTGATCATCTCAGCAGTAACTCTGTCTTTTCCCGCAGCCTTACCACATTTCATACTTCTTATCGCTTGTTCTATTTCTTTCATACTAATGACTTCAATGACATCGGGATCCGGAGCATCGAAGTGAGCTCCACTTCCCGACGTGGCATCTCTGTCTTTTCTTGCATACATCTTTCCATAATATTCACTCCATCTCTGCAGGACGTCATTTTGGTCTGTTAGGACGTCATTGTTAACACTAAGCACTTTATTCAAACTGCAGATTGCCGAACAACTCCGGGTCTTGCCTACCTCTTTCCAGAAGAGCTTGGCATTATCCCGGAAATTGGACGACAACCTTTCATCCGCTTTCATTCTGCACCTTTCACGCGCTTCTTTTATCAGTGCCTTCGTGTTAACTTTCTGCAGCTTGTATCTCTCTTTCATATTAAAATCATTCCGCGAGGCTAAGTAGTCTAGCCATGCTTTCTTCTTCATTCGAACTGCTTCTTTCACTTCCTCATTCCACCATGCATCACGCTTATTACTACTGCCTCTTTTCGTTTCTCCACACACTTCCACAGCGGCATTTATCATACTGTCCCTAAGGTTCTGCCATACACTTTCCACATTCTCACTGCTTACATTGACGTCGCCAAGCTTTTCGGCTACTCTTTCATTATATTTATCCCTAATGGATGCATCCTGCAGCTTCCAGCTTTTGATGCTATAAGTCGGCTCAGGTTCAGGACACTCGGTACGATGACGCCAACCCGCGAACAGACCCCTAATCCTAGTTATGACTAGGTAGTGGTCTGATCCCAGCACAGCGCCTCGATAAACCCTTGTGTCCATCACCTGTTTACGGAGCCGACTATCCATTAGGAATAGATCTATCATGCTTCTCTTTGACTGACATCTCCTCGTATACATATGAATTTGTTTGTGGTTGAACATCGTGTTCGCCACAAACAAATCCTTTTCCTTACAAAATGCCAGTATTAGCTTGCCAGCGTCGTTCACCCTTTTATGCCCATACTTCCCGAGTACCGACTCAAAACCATCGCGAGCGGTACCCACCCATCCATTCAAGTCTCCACATACTATAAGTCTTTCATTTCCTTCTATCACATTTAGAGCTTCTCTCATACTCTCCCAGAAGTCCTCTAGCTCACTCGCGTTCGACGAAGATACTGGCGTGTAAGCAGCTACCAGGAAAATCTTCGTCAAACCAAGTTTTACACGGATCCAGAGGATTCTAGGACCTACCAGTTTGTACTCATACATACCGGAGGCCAATCGCGAGGACAGCAAAATTCCGACCCCCCGACTGCCATGCTCGCTCTCTGGTACTCCAGACCAAAGCGCGAGCATCCCACCCGGGAGCTCCAAGACTTCGCTGCCCTTGCGCTTGGTCTCTGTCAAGCACACTGCATCTAACTTTCTCTCATTCATAACATCCATCAACTCATTCATCTTATCTGTCATTCCTCCCCTAACATTCCACGCAGCTACCCTGCACTCCATCCTCCACTTCCCGCCGTGTCGGGCCGCGCGTGTAGGGTGGCGGTCCCCTACGCCGCTCTGGCACACACTTTTCGCACCAGCGGGGACGAACTGGTGCGCGTCGCCTCGGGGGCACGCCCTAGCATCATTCGTCCTGGTGGCACTCGTGTTGGAGTAGAATTGCAGCCGTAGCTGGCAGGGATGGCGACGTGCACGCTTCTACTCTTCATCCCCTTTATCAATTACAGCATTATTCATTATTATATTCGTGCAATTGGTACTTACAGTAAAATGTATTTTTTATTTCTTGCTACTTAGGTAATTTCTGAAGTGAATAGGAAAGTTTAATGATAATTTTGTTTGTCTCATTCATATTTAAAATGTTGTTTACATAAGCATTGTAATGAATACATTATTTCATCGTATGACTATTTGGTAGTTTAGTCAGGTTACCCGTTTGTAAACTTAATAGCAATATTAGACATGCATAGAAGACATATTTCTCGACTTCTATGAGTGTTATGTTTACACTTCTATGTGGCATTGCAATAGTTTGCTTGCTTATACTTTCTAATGAACTTGCCCTTCCTGTAAGTTGCTTCTCGAAGGAAACAACTTCGTATTGGTATGCGTTTAGCATTAACATCTCCGGTGCCGGTTACTGCCCAGTACACGATTCAATGCATCATTTAACGTTATCGCACTGTTAAAAGTTTAGTTGTATTATTTTAGAATTAGCACAAAAGTCATTGCGTCAAACTATGTACATTACCCTGGAATTATTATCATAGTAAAACCTTCAATAAAACACTCGAGTATTAAAAACATTACAACCGTAATGATGAAATAACCACGAGTTTTATGTTGAATTTAATAACATTAAATTACGAGAATGAGCATTAATTTTAATTTACAATATAATTTTTAATTTTAATTTACTCTACTTTTTTTTATAAGTATTTCTTTTGCAGAGATGTTTCAACTTCATAATTTGAATACAATTATGATGTTACACAAGCTGTGTTGATAAAGTAGACAAAAATAATTGTTGCGTTAGAATTAATTATAGCAACAATTATTTTTGTGTACCGTCATCATTTTCTATCGTGTAATCTTTAGAAAATAACCAGTGCCAATTTACGCCAATTGAGGGTGCCTACAAATTTGTAGGTAGGTACATTATAGAAACAGTTTCTATGTATTTGAATTTATTTTATGATTTAATCACTATTGTAGTATTCAAATTTTTCTCTTAATCAATAAATATGAAATAATAAAATTACTTAGAAATGTACTAGAAATGGATTAGATATGAAAAATGGAGGATAAAAGTAATGGTGAGGACCGGAGGACCCTTAGTTCCAAAGTCTTCCAGGTAAAATTTATTGAATTTCGCACCTTTGCAAAACCAAGGAAGTAAAAATTTACTGGCAAAATACCGGAATATCTACAGAATAAGTAAAACAAGATAATAAATGAACAGTTTAGTGTTTTTGGTATATTTAGTAATCGCGACCACTTGATTTCGCAAACCTGTAAGGGCCGTATTCCTGAATGTTTATCAACACTCAAGAAACACTTGAGAGTAGATTTTATAAGGCAAAATCTAGTCTCAAGCGTTGATCGAGTATTGAGTAACTTTCTGGAATACGGACCTAAGACTTCTTTTCTGTTTCAAGAAGTGAAAACTCGGTCATTGATGGTGATAGTGTTTGATGTAGAGATCATAGAAAAACACCAAAAACTAAATAAAAAACAGAAGCACGGTCACCTAATCGCGTGATTGCAATTTCGCGTAATTACTAGCAATTTGTATGAGAAACTTCAGACAATACGGATATGGAATTGAGTTTACGGTATCTAATTATGTCATGATGGTTATGTGCGGTTATGTGTTTTGGAATGAGACATATGCATGGAGAAGTTACGACTATCTGCATGAGTTCATGTTTACAATTTCTATTTATTTGGAGCTTTCTTGGAGCAAGAAGAGTGAATGTTTGACGCTGAAATACTCCGTAAGGACTACACCGATTTTAAAAATTAAAACAACATGTGATTAAGCCTAATGAGAAGTAGGTTTTTACGTTGAGACATTTAAGGTATCGAAATTAGTTAAAAAGTTATAGTGAAATTATATCTTACCTACATGACAAATTAATTTTCAAAATAGGTTTATTTTTGATGTTGATTTCAAGAATCAGTTAAATGCTCCGCTCCAATTATATACTGCAAAGATGTACTGCAATCGACTACGGCTTTCCTACTATTTTTATCTTGACTTGAGTGACCTGTATGAGCGATATACACTATGCGTCTCACTTCGCTTAACTCAGGATACAATTGTTAGAAAAGAGAAACATCACGCATGTTTCTCTTTTCAATTAAAAAAAAAAAAGGAATGCGTGACCAGTCGGTACTCATAGTCAGTCATGTTGTTATGTAGTTCATGCATAACCTACGAGGACGAATGACGATTTTATCAGTAAGCGTTGTTTTCAGTTGAACTGTTCTATTCTGAAAGCAAACGTGTTTAGTAAACTCGAAGGTGGTGTAAATAACCTGTCAGTAATAAACTGGACGACGTTGAGAACTATGGCGTTGCTTTTGAGGAATGAAAAAATGTCTTTTCTGAACACCATTGCATTCTCCATACTTTGAGTTTGAGCCATTCTTTGAGGTTGATTACTCAATTTATCTGATTGCAGTATACAAAACACAAGTGAAATTGCCAAAAAACAGACAAATTAATTTCTTTATTTTATACAGACAAATATATTTATCGTCACGGATCTACCGTGACGATAAATATATCCGAAACGTGTAAAAAATGGACAAATGAACGAAAAGAAAGTATGTATTTGTACCCTGTAATATAAAATACTAAAATCAAATCGAGTTTTAATAATATCAAAGAATACACTTGAATGAATGAATTAATACTCGTATTACAGAGAAAGTTCATTCATTACGAATACGAAGATCGATTTTGGCACTGATCCAATATGAGTGAAAATCATTAAAACACAAGAGATATTGCTTTAGAAACTTTAAACATAATAATATAATAATAAGTCTGTAAGTATGAATGTTTGTTACTCTTTCACGCAAAATCTACTAATTGGATTTTCATGAAACTTAACAATAACATAGCTTTACACCATAATAACAAATAGGCTACTTTATATCCCAAGAACAAGTTGCTGTGGAAAACGGTAACGGGAAAACTTCACCACGCGTACGGAGCGCGGACGTCAACTAGTATATTATTATCTTGAATTGAATACTTTATAATAATTATTAACCCTCGATGCAAAAAGGAGGGTGTTTCAAATTTAAGCAGGTGTGTATATTATTTTTTGTATGTCTATGGTGCGGTATTTCTTAAACTGGTTGGCCAATTTGAATGCAGTTTTTAGGAATGATATGTTGTGTTTAAATTAATTTGTTTACGTGTGTAATGTGTACAGAATGAAACATGTAATTTATGTTTAAAAACATTTTTTTATAAAAGAGAAAATTATGTTAACATGACTGTTTTTAATTTGTGGATTGCTCAGGCACTGTAATATTGTAAAACACCTAATTAGGTAACTAAATTTTAATAATTACCTACCTACTTACTGAATGTTAATTATAATATAATATTCAGTAACAAATTAAGTATTCATTTGTTTTACTAGTTGAATTCAGTTTCAGGTCTATCACCTTGTTGCGTCATAGAAATTATCAAAGAAAACGCTCCTTTACGATTAATTCTCATACCTACCAAATATACCTACATGTAAATTTCAACTGAATTGGTCGAGCCAGTTTGGAAAAGATGATCACACACGCGTTATTATATATTTTAGTACTAATAATACTAAATGTAATGATTCCAACTAATATTTTCTTTCTGTCTCTTTCTACTTGAAACCGAAATCTAAAGTGTAAGAAGTCATTGATTTACAGAAACAACTAGATTTAAACAAAGATATTCCTTATAATAAATTCGGAGTATCAATATCATAAGCCAGTACTTACATGGATGTTAATTATTGTACACTTACATTGCGCAAATATAATCTACTAGCTGACTCTCGCGGCTCAGACCAGTAGTTCCTGAGATTAGCGCGTTCAACCAAACAACACACAAATTTTCAGCTCTATATTAGTATAGATTGGTAAAAGTAATTTTGGCTATTAGTTTTTATGCACCCATAGTAGGCCATTATCGCTATTGTTCACTGACAAGCCACCTATCTTTATGACTAATTTCATCCATTTTTTATTTTTACGCAATTTAGTGACCTTCGTGGATTTAAATGTAAATTACACTGCGGTATGTGAGGCAACTTTCTGTTATTATAGGTATGGTATGTGCATTTATTAATGTATATACAAGTAAATAAAAACCGACAAAATGTGTGTCGTTTTAAGCGCAATGTAGGTTTCTGTACTTGCCTTTCTAAAACCTTCGAATAAAAGACGTTTTCTCAGTTGGTCTAGTTATCTATTATATATAAATAAATATAGATATCTATATATTTTCTTTTTCTTTCGGACAGCATTAGGGACTCGCATTAGCAGCCTCCAGGTTGCTCATGTATGGTGACGATATCGCGCTGGCAGACGCGGACAGGGGCAGATTAATGCGACGTGTGAAGGTGTGGAAGGAGACGCTTGAGAACGGTGGTCTGAAACTTAATGTGGTGAAGACCGAGTAATTGGTACTAAACTCGACAGATCCTACATCCTTTCGCATAGGCGGTGATTTGGTCGAGCGCACGGACCAGGTTAAAAACCTGGGATCTATATTTCACACGTCCAGTGACATCGATTGCGATGTCAAGTCACGCATTACTGCTGCGTGGGCCAGATGGTGAGAGATGACCGGTGTCATATGTGACCCAAAAATGCCGATCCGGTTGAAGGGACAGGTCTACAAAACCATCATTAGACCTGTCCTTTTATATGGCAGTGAGACGTGGCCAATATTGGAGCGACACAAGCAGGAACTGAGTGTCACGGAAATGAAGATGCTACGGTGGATGTGGGTGGACCTTCGGAGGAACTCTCGCATCCCTGGCAGCCTTCACGTCCGTGAAATTGCAGATAAGTTGCAAGAGTGTCGCCTACCTTGGAATGTTCATGTCTTGCGGCAACCGCCGGGCTACGTGGGAAACAAATGAGAGGGGAAGCCCCAAGAAGTCCTGACTTGACGTCGTAAGCGATGACATACGTGCCAATGGTCTCAGTACAAGGGATGACGACGTCCGTGCGAATTGGAGGAGAAAATGTAGGAAGACGGACCCCGGGCGTCGCGAGACGCAACTGGGACAGACGCTTGGATGATGATGATTATTTTCTTTTTCTTGTGGTAATATGCAAAAGCCGGCGCCACCAAAACTTTTTTAAAATTTAATAAAACTAGGTACAACCCCTACAATAACCTGTTTACGCTAAGTATTTATTTCCTAGGCTAGCTTGTTTTCATACACACTAAGCAATGAATGAACTATATTGGCCGATTGATATGCCGGCAGTGGCCATTAGCTATCCAGTTGCCTTCCAGCGATATCTTGTCATTTAAACATTTATTAACAGTTGTTAACAGCCCGTACTATGCTCAGAAGCTTAACTAAATAATAATAATAATAAATATTGTGGGACACTTTTTCACACAGCGCCATCTAGCCCAAAGTAAGCTAATATTAGCTTGTGTTATGGGATCTAGATAACTGATAAACATACTTATATATTTCTTAATACATACATATTATAGATAAATAACACCCAGACACAGAATAAACCATCGTGCGCATCACACAAAGTTTTATCCTGGGTGGGAATCGAACCCACGACCTCTTGCGTAGCAGTCGGATGCACTCCCACCGCGCCACAGAGGCAGTCTATTACTCGAATCTATTACTCGAATCTAGGTTGCTGGTTAAACAGATAATTTCAAGCTATTTTTTAACATGTGGATATTATGCCGGCCGGACTCGAAGCAAATAAAACCACATGGTCCCTACCTATCCATCTATTGCCAGGCGCCCCGGATAATTCCCCGGAAACATGTCCCAGTGAGAATTTCAAGCTTAAGGAATCTGTGATGCATTTTGAAGTTCATGTCAGGGAGTTACTGTATTAGATATATTCGATAATTTTTTTCCTGTGCTCAATTTATCCGTCGAATTTTTTGAATGTGGAGCAGCGTTCTTCGCTTGCATATGACATGTGTACTATCTCTATTTTTTAATTTCTTACTAGATATGTTGGGACTGAATGCCACTTTAGATATTCGTCCCAGAAATTAGAAATCACAGATCTTTAAATGGGTTATACATAACATAAACATTACATATAACGTTTTTAAACTCACACAATTTATATTATGCATTATATATTATTCGGGTTTTTTGCGCGGAATAAAAATAATTTTTTCTCACCTCTCGACGTTTCGACTATATTGCAATAGCTGTGGTCACTAGTAGACTGAAATTTATTACGCGAAAAGACCCATAAAACATAAAATGCTAACGAGTATATGTTTGATAACATGTTTTGTTGACTGAGATGGCACTGACCGTGGTCACAAGTTGACTTATAACCATAAAAATCATTATATTTATAGTTTAGAAAGCGATAGCTTAAGTAGCTTTATAACGGGATTAACTCTTATACCATTTGTACCCGTCTCTACTGTATTCAATATAAATATAAAAATACTATAGAGAAGTTATGTACAGTGTCATACACTACTTTATCTACTCTCATACTATACGTATACGTAAAACAATATTGCAAATAAAATGATGAATATAACAACAAATTTATTTTTTAAATGTCAAATGTTGGCGTCAAAGCGCAAACATTGATTGCGCATGCGCGCTTGCGTCGCGGACTCGTTCATTGAAATCAATGATTGAAACTTTTTTTTTCAAGTAGAGGTTCTACCTCCTTGGTCCAGCTGGAGGTTGTATAGGTGTATCGTTATGATTAAAAAGTTATATTATGATACAGGTGTCCATACAAGACCTGTATCGTAATTAAACTTTATTTTTATTATTTTTGGCCTGTACGTAATGTTTGTCATAAGAATGATGACTGAAGACTGATACTATAATAAAAAGTTTTATAATCTTTGTATTATAGTATCAGTAGTAATTTAGTAGAAATAGAGACGGCCGATGCTGTGAAGTTGTTTATAAATTGATTTAATTTGCACATTTGAGATAATACAAATATACCTCGACGGGCTGTCATGTGAAGTAGCGATTGAAATTTAGTTTTTATCACTCAAATAATAAATATTATTACACATTTATTGTAATATACCTAATAAATTATTAAATTTGGATTCCGTGCTCGAAAATATAGGGTTTGGAAGCCACTGGAAATACACTAACTGAAGAGGTTCGTATCTGTAACTTAATTATTTAGCATTATTCGTAATCAGTAGAACTTAGCGATGTAAGTAGGAGCAGTATATTACGAAGATGAGTATACTGTGATTGATGGACGCAAATAGCATTAAAACATCTTTTGAGGCTGTCGAACTCATTAATATTATTGAAGTGGTATTCATTGTGGCAGTCTTCAAAGGTGATCTTCATATGTTAGACGTAAATCACAACTTGCCATCGAGAGGGCGATGACCTACAGTACAAAACATAACCATTGTAGTCATCCTTCTTGCAGTCGTATAAAAAACACATTGAATGTTGCGTTGCGAGTTTTCAAAATAAGTTAGCTCATTCGCGTGCGTATGCGCTCAACTGCGCTGACACGACCGCACCTGTGCCGCAGCTACTTGCTCAACTGGTCCCTCTTAGCCCAGTTTACTTCACGGTCTCTTAATTCTCTACCATTCACGTGAGGTCACTTTACACGTAGTTATCGATTAAAACTTCTAAAGTGATAGTGACCGACTAAAGTCAAGGTGAAATAAAATATTGAACTGTACATTTATTCTTAGGATAACGCTTCTACATACAAACTTCTATTTTAACAAAAGAGTTGGACTGTCGCGGCTATTAGTCCATTTGATCGTGGCAAGGTACAAATAATAATATATTATTAATGAACTGTGCTTCCATCAAAAATACCATTGCGGTCGGAAAATCAGTCGTCATTGTGTAGAAATAAACTTGCCACTCATTAATCGTCGAACGATATCCGACCTACTGTTTTTAGTAATATTAATTAATAATGAGATCTATTGCCCTGACTTCCTAGAGAAAATCTATTTTAGTTTGCTTAGTTAGTCATTTCGGAGGCTGAGCACGCACTGCTATTAAACGCCCGCGTTTTACCGCAGGTCTGAAACCGCAAAAAAATGTAACACATAGCTTTCCATACAAGTGCACTCTTTAGCGACTTTTTTAGTTACTGATTTTAAAAACGCAATTTGAAATCGCGCGATTTTTTCGTGTCCTATAGTAACAGTATTGTGGCCCACGCGCGGTGGTTATTCGCATTCTGTTTTTTAATCAGTCTCGACAGTGCGAGAGTAGAGGATAGATGTTATTTGCAGAAAACAACCAATTTATATTCTACAATAATTAAAAAAAAAATCGGGTTACTGACGCACGTTGTTGTACATTTTGCAAGAGTATCCTTTCTAATGTCTTTGTACGATTAGTTGGTGTACCAAGTACCTATGACGGCGACGTTGTTTATGTTTTCTATTTTTGAATATCAATACCAAAACCACAACACACGCTGCTCATCAGAAATCTGCACGATAGATGCATCGGAACTAAAAATAAATTTAAGCAAAACGCCAGCCGCAGTGCATTCCTAAACCGCTTGCATTTAATCGCAGTGCGTGCTAAACCTATCCCTCTTTAATAAACAAAAGTCAGAGTAGTTATGTATATAAAAAAGGCACAGTAGTTATGTTGTGCGCATGAGTAGAAGTGTTAATGAAATCAGTAGGAAGCATGATTTAGATCTTTTCTCATTGAGTGTGACAGCAATGAGAAGGATGTCGAGCCTAGATTTTTTTCAAGGGATCGAACTAGCTTTAAACAACTTACTTATAGATGTATTGTAACTTTTAAGTGTGCTTTGGTATCTGCTTTCTTACAACTTTGCTCACTTTTTGTAATGTAATGTTTTGCTATAAGTGAAGACTTGTAATTGCTGATACTTGCCTGAATAGGAATAACACTCTGAAAAAGTAGATAGGCTGTAATGCCTCCATACCTTGAATCGATAAATATGTATTAAAATACTATACAATTGTTTACATTTTCATTTAAACTTTACGCTGTATCCCTATACAGCGTGTATATCAGGGATATACACGTATACGTCAGGCAGTATAGTATATATATAGCCCTAAATAGGACTATATAGGATTTAGCCTATATATATATACTAGCTGACCCGCGCAACTTCGTTAGCGCCACATAAGAGAAACAGCCAAAAAAGAGACATTAGTTAAAGAGAGTGGCGCGTAGGCTATTCTTATGTAACAACTTCTGAACTATTCGCTTCTTAACAACAAAAAACTGAATGAAATCGGAATACTTGTTGATGAGTTACTTTACAACTGAATAATATACACGCGGGCGAAACTGATTGAACTGAATATCCTGTGCGAGACATTTCCGGAATTAATACATAGGGTACCTACTTTATATCCCGGGTAAACATCTTTTTCCCGCGAGAAAACCTTTTTAATATTAGAAAGATTACATTCTCGTGGGAATACCGGGAATTCTTTCTCAGAGCTCATCTAACGTAGGTATGTAAAGAATACGTTCACCAACTTTTAGGTGGTGTATAGTTTCAACCACATAGTTTCCGTTCCCGTGGGAATACCGGGTATTCCTTTATTAGTGCTGATTCAAGGTAGATACCTAATAAATACATTCACCAAATTTTAGGTATGTACCTATGTTTGATAGTTTAGACTGCGTGTGGGTTCATCCGCGTAGTTTTCGTTGCCATGGAAATATCGGGAATCTAGTTTTTATTGCTTATCCAAAGACTTAAAGTATAGGTTCACCAAATTTCAGGTTTCCAGGTTTGATATTTAGGCTGTGCGTGGTTTACCCGCATAGTTTCGGTTCCCCTAGGAACACCAAACGCACTGGTAATACAGACCTTGGGAGATTCTTGTAAAACAAGTGTAGGTACATAAGTACATGTTACTGACTTTGAAAATGACAGTCTTCCATACAATCGTTTATCCCTTATTTACGTCCTTAGGAGTAAAAATTAGCAAAACTCCTTCATAGGGGGCACCTACGTGTTAAAAGGGACCCCAATACGAAGTTTGAACTTCATAGCTCGGTTAGCTCCATGGATTTCGTGATAAATGAGTCAGTTAATACAACTACTGTTTTACCTCCTTATAGGGTTACTTTTGCGAAACCGCGATACACGTGGCCATTTATTTGTAAAAAGACACAGGTGTACGTAAATTCATGTTTCTAACTTTAAAAATGACGAACTTCCATACAACCGTTTATCGCTTATTTACATCCTTAGAGGTAGAATTTCGAAAAATCTATTCTTAGGAGAAACCCGTGTTAAAAGGAACCCCCATGCGAAGTTTTGGGCTCCGTAGCTTTGGTAGTTTCAGAGATTTCGTGATCAATGAGTCAGTCAGTGATATTGTCTTTTATATACATAGACTGGCTGACCCGCGCAACTTCGTTAGCGCCACATAAGAGAAACAGACAAAAAAGATACATAAGTTAAAGGCTGGCGCGTAGCCTGAATAGGCTACGCGCCAGCCTTTAACTTATGTATCTTTAAAAGTTTGGTAAAAAGCGAATACTTCAGAAGTTATTTCATAAGAATTTATGAAACAACTTCTGAAGTATTCGCTTTTTACCAACAAAAAAACTGAATGAAATGGGAATACTTCTTGATGAGTTACTTACAACAGAATAATATACATGCGGGCGAAACTGCTTGAACTGATCTTGAACTAAAACACTTGTACTATTCCACTTATTTAACACTTAAACCTGACCGGTTTCGTCTTACGGCATTTTCAAAGGTTAGCTCATATTAAATGTATATCATATTGTACTCAATGACATCCGAAATACATATAATATGTGCTAACCTTTGAAAATGCCGTAAGGCGAAACCGGTCAGGTTTAAGTAATAAATAAGTGGAATAGTACAAGTGTTTTAGTTCAAGATGTGTAGCAAGTTCCACCAAGTGCCATCAATCACCAGTGTAAACTGCTTGAACTGAATATCCTGTGCGAGACATTTCCTGAATTAAAACATAGGGTAGGTACCCTATGTATTAATTCAGTAAATGTTTATCAGGAAATGTGTTGTAATTTCCCGCGAGAAAACCTTATTGTGTACTAACGACGTCACGCGGCTCCGGGCATCAACTTTCGGAAATGTTCTATCTATATTTTTTAATTTCATTAAAATGTCATAAAATAACAAACGTCCAAATAATATAGAAATCTTTACAAACTTTTATATTTTTAATATTGGTAAGTTTACATTCCCGTGTGAATACCGGGAATTCTTCCTTGGTGCTCATCTAACTAATTAGGTACGTAAAGAATACGATCACCAAATTTTACGTTATGTATGGTTTTACCCACGTAGTTCCCTTTCCCGCGGGAATACCGGGTATTCCTTTCTTAACGCTGATTCAAGGTAGATACCTAATAAATACTTTTACCAAATTTCAGGTATGAACCTATGTTTGATAGTTTAGACTGTGTTTCTACAGCCGCGTAGTTCCCGTTTCCATGGAAATATCGGGAATCCCGTTTTATTGCTTATCCAAAGACTTAAAGTATACATTCACCATATTTCAGGTATCCATGTTGAATGTTTAGTAATGAATGAGACATAGAATGTTTAGAAATAGTTTCGGTTCCCGTGGGAACACCAAACTCGCTGGTAATACAGGCCTTAGGAGATTCTTCTAAAACAGATGTAGCTACGTAAGTTCATGTAACTAACTTTAAAAATGACAATGTTCCATACAAATGTTTATCCCTTATTTACGTCCTTAGGGGTAGAATTTCAAAAAATCCCGCAAAATCCCTTCATAGGGGGCATCTACGTGTTAAACGGAACCTCCATGCGAAGTTTGGACTTAATAGCTAAGTTAGCTTCCTGGATTTCGTAATAAATAAGTCAGTTAGTACAATCTCTGTTTTACTCCCTTATAGGTATTTTTTTACAAAACCGCGATACTCGTGCCCATTTATTTGTAACCAAATACAGGTGGACGTAAATTCATGTTTTTAACTTTAATAATCACGAACTTTCATACAACCGTTTATCGCTTATTTACTTCCTTAGGGTTAGAATTTCGCAAAATCCCTTCTTAGGGGAAACCTACGTGTTAAAAGGAACCTCCATGTGAAATTTGGGCTTTATAGCTCAGGTAGTTTCAGAGATTTCGTGATCAATGAGTCAGTCAGTGATTTTGCCTTTTAAATATATAGATATAGGATATCCCTATATAGGATATAGCCTATATATATAAAGGCTAATGGGCTATCTCAGAAGACAGGTCGCCAGGCTTTGCGATCTATGCATACTAAATAAATAAATACAAAATTGAATACTAAATTTCTAACAGAATGTAATTTGTACATCGAATTTATAATTAAACAAATAGTTTGTGGATTTAATCAACATGGCCGCCTCTGATATATATTATGCTAGTATTAATCGGCCGGATGTCTATTAAAAGAAAGTTTAAATAAAGCCTTGCTCAATTGAGCGTATACAATTTTACTTGCAATATTAGCACAGTAATATAAATATTGCCCCGATAAAACGTCCGCGTCACTTTTTGTTTGGCATTACTTGAAAAGCTTAGAACGTAATAAGCACCGATAAAATACTCTCTAAACTACTCTACTAATATCAATATACTCAGGAATCAGTTTTATTGATCACTAGCTGATGCCCGCAGATTGGCCCGCGTGATGAACTTTTCCTATTCGAGATTCTGTACGGAACCTTAAACTATTTGAAAATCCAATATATCGCTTGTTACTCACAATGAATGTAGCTTTCTAATGGTAAAAGAATTTTTAAATCGGCCCGATATTTTCAAAGCCTTTTCATTACAAATGAACTTACAAATCTTCCCTCTTTATAATATTAGTATAGACAGATTATATATACTTAATTTTATAAATAGCAAAGATTTATTTATTTGTAGTCGAAAAACTTCGGAACAACCGATCGGATTAAAAAATTCGTTCAATTTTAGAAAGCGAATTTTTTCAGAAGTTATGTTACTACGCAGGGTACAGGTACAATAATAATTAATGTCAAAAACTCGGGCTGAATTCCAGGTTTAGTCCACTCTCGTCCCCTCGACCCCTAATAATTAAAGTGCCCACTGGTCCCCTAACTATAGTTTATTCTGGAGCCCTAGGGGTCGAGAGTGGATTTTAGCTTTCCAGACAAATCGTAGTTTCTTCTCAACCCCCTATGTACACTTCCAACGACAACGCCAAGGAAGTGGAAGACCCTAATTAATTTGATAGTGCAATCCAAATGGTGAAATGTTGACCTATAACATACCTACCCTTTCTGAGGTAAACACGTGACTTTATGTATGTAGGCAATACCCCCTGAGTCATATTAGATATGCATAATACTAGCTGTGCCCCACGGCTTCCTTTGTGAAATAATTCGAACCCTTGCACCCTCATCCTCCTCCATTCCCCTCCACCACCTCAATTCATACATCCTCGGAATTTATTAGTTTAACAATAATGAAAATTTGTCTATTTGTTGAAATTTATTTATACTACTTCACTCTTCTGGGTAGTAGCGTGATGATATACAGCATATTTATTGCCTTCATTGAAAAAACGGGCTATCCATCACAAAAATAAAGGTAGTTATTTAATTCGAACTGGTACTTTCTGTGATTAGATCGTTTAACCAAACAATAAATTTCTTCAGCGTAAAATATCATTAACTAAAAATTTTATTAAATTTCGAACTATAAATTGTACCTCACTGTACCAAATTATTATTTTTTGGTACTTACCGAACTAGGGGTTGAAAGTGGACGAGGTATGCCTGGTTTTGTATGAAAATTCCCTCTCACCCCCTGGGGGTCGAGTGTGAACTATGTTTAAGGGTTGAGTGGAATCAAATAGACAATTCTTTTTTCGAGGGGGCGAGAGAGGACTAAACCAATTTGACATACAAATGTAAATACGGGTATATAATATTAACAGGTACTTGGGTTCGAAGCATAGCTAGGCACGTCTAGACTTTTATGAACATTTTATCTGATTTATTTGATTGAATAGTTTAAATCTACCGTTTGTTTGTTTTAGTTAGAAAATTATCTTATACATAAGTTCTGCGAATGATGCGAAGATAAAAGCGATGACTAGGAACTCTGATGTTATCTATACTAATATTATAAAGCTGAAGAGTTTGTTTGGTTGAACGCGCTAATCTCAGGAACTACTGACCGGATTTGAAAAATTCTTTTTGTTTTAGATAGCCCATTTATCGAGGAAGGTTATATATCATCACGCTACTACCCTGGAGAGCGGAGCAGTAGTCATTATTGTAGAATTTATAAGCGCCGGGATTAAATAGGTGCGACAGGAGTTCGAAGTATGCCACGGGCGAAGCTGTGGGGGTCATCTATAGTAAACGATAAATCCTTAGAATACGGTGATCACTTTTGATGGGCTATGTGCTTGTTTTCCGACTTAATGATAATAAAACTGCTTATGTCAGGTTGTATGGTTATATTATGTTGTATAGTTATGTTATGTTATGTTGTATGCTTATGTTAGGGATATAACTTGAATGAAATGAATCAGAACAGACAGGACATCTACTTACAAAATCGATATCAACTGTGCCAATGACCTCATATCTCCGTTCTTAGCTGATAAAAAATGTTAATCTTATTGTACTTAACGTATCATATGGTTGAGATAGCTATTTTCAACCTACTTCAAAAAAGGAGAAGGTTATTGAATCGCGATTATTGTTTTTTTTTGCCCTTATATATAATTTTATATAATATCACCTGATTCAGCATATCGCATTATTGATCCAGCGCTTTTAGAGTAATATAGATAATGTTTTGGTTCGCGGTTCTCTTCAGCATAACTTAAAAAAAACTAACTTACCTTTAAAATATTTAGCTAAGGTTTGTTTGTACCCATAGTCACTTAAATGTCTTTTAAAAAAAATAGTTTTAAATTATAAGTTTGCCAAGTTTGTCTATTTGTCAAAGTCTGTTGCAATTAGAAGTTATAATATAATCTATATAAATAATCTTCTTCGGGAACCTTCTTGGCCTTGCGTTCCAAGTTGCAATAACTTATACTTACCTACTTTAAATTTCATAGCTGTAGTGGAATTGTGTAAGATCGCATTACAGACAAGTAAAATCTATTAGTTTTAATGTTATTAACTTATAATACTTCAAATACTAATAAGACTGGTACATTCACGGTTCATATCACGCTAATACTTAGAAAAGCGGAGCAGTGATTCTAAATGTCAACAAATCGGGACAGTTTTCGTACATTTATGTAAAAGTACGAGAAAACGACGACATTAAACGGGTGCGACAGGGGTTCGAAGTATGTCACGGGTAGCCGCGGGGGTCAGCTAGTATGTACTATAACAATATTGACCATCATAGTGCAAAATAATCTGACTCATAATAAAAAAAAATGTGTTCTAAAAATGAACCACCCCCACACAACAAAAACCTGACACTGGCAACGTGGCAACACTGCCTCAGGGATTAAAGTATATCATTATCTTTAAATTCAAACTGCTGGGTGTAGATTAAGGACATCCTTGAATTGTCTTATGTGTGTTGTGACAAAAATATCAATGGATTTGCTGTTAATTTCTTGTTTTAGCCGTCTCCTCTATTTGGTTATAAAGGTATTTACACAGTTCCCATAAACGCATGTGACTGGAACGATCAATGATTTTTAATAGCTATTTTTTAGATAATCTATGCACATCTGCAACCCCTCGGTAAGCCCTCGATTCAAACAACAAAAGTGTATTCATGCATTGAATGGTAAGCAATAACCAAAGCAGCGGCAACGTGCGTCGTGACTTGTGAGAACTATACCTACGTTGAAGACTCCATACGTTATAGGTATATTACAAAGATCGCGTGTTCAGCTCATAGTAATTTGAATAGTTTATTCATGTTATAATTGATTTCTTTTTACACAAATGAATGTATTCACTCTTACGGAAGATGTGACCTTTTTTATCTTTGTTCTTAGCTTCATTCATAACCGTTTGTATTTCATTCAACATTCAGATACCATAATATCCTATTCACTACGCTACTAATATATGAATGGCTACAAGACATCCTGTGTTGGTATTTGTCTACTGATTATTGTATCAGAGGAAATATTATGTATTCTAGCATATATGACCTTTCGCAAAAGCTATGTAAATTAGATTTATATTACACGTATTGTGAAGGAAGTCGAGTATTAAGTTCTTGGAAGTGCACGGTAGTGACGAACGTGCAAATAAATTAGTATCCGGTGGCGCATTGTGCGTATGTGCAACTCCTCATAGAAAGTTGTCAAGTCTTCCTTCTGTAACAATGGTACGGCATTTTGCTATTGCATCATACCGCCGCGAAGTTTTTTCGGATGATTTGCTGATGTAGGAAGTGATTATGAAACTAATTGCATAGTAGTTATTTTCATCAAACGGTGTCGTAAATCAATTTGTGTCTATTAAGATTGTGCAAGACGTAGACTGATTATTTTTAGATATAGAATTTCGGGGCTGGAATGACCTGACAAGTAAACCTTTTGTCCCAAATTTCGAGCCTTTTCTCCTGTTTTTCTTAAAACTATTTTGGAATCCAAGAGTAAACGTTTGTACTTTTTTCTTCGGACTTCAACATCCGCGAATTATTAATGGCGTGCAGTTCATCTTCTTTGATGTCACGTCACAAGATATCCCGACACTATTTTTCACAAAAAAGCGCAAGAAATCTGGAGGAAGTGAAAGAACTGCGCAAGGATCGCGAAGATTGACGATCTGTCTTCTCTGACTACCCATGCTGGGATATAGTGTGAACATAGTTAGTTAGCTTATGCTCGCTAGTTTAGGGCTTCATTGCGTGATGAGTATAAACTTTCAATGAAGTCTAATCAGCTTTGAGGTCGTTGTGTTGTTACTGCAAAACCATAACATTACAAGTAATAAAACACCACATCAGTTATATAAACCGTGCGATTGTGGGAACTGTTGCATACTCTTGTAATTATTGCATTGTTTGTGTATGACTTCGTTCTGGGTAATAACAGCGCGTGCTACTGCAACTTATGTCCATTATTTGTTACTAATACATCGTTAAACAAGAATGTACAACACTATAAGTCGGGTATAGGTACTACTTGTTCATAATTTCTTAATAGTAAGTATTCCGTAATGAGTCTCATAGTTTTTTCAGCAGACAAGCCACCATATGGATAGTTGTCAACGTAGCTTATGGACGTTTAGGACACCAGAGGTGCGGCACAGTTAAAGTTGCTTCTAAACTATCTCTTCTTCAGAGCCGGAGTTCTCTTTTATTAGGCTGCTAGAAGCACCTATCGTTTGGCTTATAATTTTAGTAAGGTTCCCATAATGCTGGCCGCAATGCCACATTGTATGGTAAAGTTATCTAACTAGTATTATAAAGCTGAAGAGTTTGTTTGTTTGGTTGGTTGAACGCTCTAATCACAGGAACTACTGGTCGGATTTGAAAAATCTTTTTGTGTTGGATAGCCCATTTATCGAGGAAGGATATAGACTATAAATCCTGGAGAACGATGCAGTAGTCATAATTGTCGACAAAAAATTATAAGCGACGGGAGTTCGAAGTATGTCACGGGCGAAGCCCCCCGGCTCATCTACTTCTATATAATTGTTATGGTAAATACGGGCATATATATATAGATTAAACAGGTGCTACGGTGTTGTAAGTATGTCCTAGGCGAAGTCAGTTATATTTATACAAATAATAATCAATGGTCGTGTTTGTTTGATTACTATAGTATCTACATTATTATGATGCAGTTGTGTCATAATAGATATGTGCTACTTTCTCTACATAGTATTAAGGGCTCAAATTGGGCTGCGTGGTCGTAAGATAATGTCTTGTGCCGCTAGCTAACATATCTCACCTCACCTACACACTTCTCCAAAACTTATCAGTATTCGATCAAAGATTCTGTAGTTTGAGGCCATAACTGCAATGTATTATATGGATAAACAGACAATGTATTTTTTGTCCCATGTAATAAATATGTAGGTGGTGAGCCCATTGCCGTTTAGAAACGGACAAGGCCTTCAACTTGAACATTTACTATGGTAGCCAGGGTTAACCTCATAATGTGCCTTCTGAAACACGAAAATACTTGCAAATGTAAATAAAACAAACGATCACCCATCCCAATACTGACAGTAACGTAAGATGCTTAAAGTGATCGTTTATAGAACACTGAGTAAGCTAGCGCTTCTTAAAATATATCTTGATAATATTCAATGATAAAAGTGACTCACGTACTTTGACAGTATTGCTTCTCCTTGCAAAATCGTCTTTCTGTAAAAAGTTTACAATTTAAAACACACCGTAAGTACTTACCTGTTAAATGGCCACAGTTTTATTGCCAATACACAGGAAGTTGAAAAGTTTAATATTAAACTCGTATGAAAGAGCAATTTGTAATGTTAGAGCTTGAGGAACAATCGGATATATGATTATGAAAGCTTTGACATTGTGATTAGTGAATATGCAATTATGTAGCAGTCACGATGAAAGGCATGTTTGGAACCGGGTTATGAGTTCGTGAATGGATCTTCGACCGAACAGTTTTGTACTTGTTAAACGACTTTTAACTTTACTCCGTGGTCGTGGTCTTAGTCTTATAACCAAACCAACTACGTACAACTACTCACGCTGAATCCCTGACAGGGTAGTCAGAGATACAGTGTGAAGATAGATTGGTCTTACAAACAATCTAATAACAAATTTATTACTAGTTTTTACGTTGGACCGCAAAACAGGCTCGCCACCTATTACGTGGGACTAAATATACAAAGTTAACGGTGCTCTGTCCCAATTAGTAAAGCGACAAAGCATCGTAAAAGAAGCACGATTCGCGATTCATAACGCAGTGCTAGTGCCAACGTTGCTTTACGGTAGCGAAACCTGGGTATGTCAGCATATGCATGAAAGTAAATTGAATGCTGTGGAGATGCGATTACTTAGAAAATTGTGCGGCGTAATTTTGACCGACCGAATATATAACGAAGTGATATGCAGTATGGCAGGTTTGATTGAAAGTGTCAGCGTTAAGCTTGAAAGAGGGCGTGCTTCGTTGATTTGGAGTACTTTGGACACGGCCAACGAAATAGTTAGGAACGATTGACGAAGAATATATATTGTGCGAAAGTAGAGGGTAGAACTAGTCAGGGTAGGCCGAGACTTACATAATGAAGACCACGTGAGCAGATTGCTCAAAAACAGAAAATCAAAGTATGAAGCGATTGATGAATCTGCAAGAAGCGGAAGAAGTTTGCATGCATTGTGAAGCCTGGCGATAGGTCCTCTGGCTATCCCGTTAGGGATACAGCGTGAAGATAGTTTACTACTACTACTATGACGTGACAAATGAATATGTATGTTTTACGTTAAATTATGTATTTATGATTGTAATCTATAATAAATAAAAAACATTTACTTATGCAGAATGTATCATGCTGCATCATACATTCTGCATAAGTAAATGTTTAAATTTATTTACGTAACATGTCCTTTCCAATATGACTCAATTTTGAAACCGTAAATACCTCCAATCCTTTGAAGTTGTTAAAGGATTGCAGGTGTTCTTCTTCAGGCCATAGAAAGTATATTTAGCGGTTGACAAACAAAGTGCAACTATTCTAACATAAGTAGCTCTAGGTGTATCACAGTTATAACTTGTGTATGTGTTTTGTATATAATAGGCCTATAAATACCCGTATTGGGGGTATAATTAAAATGTTGTAAATCGTGGGGTTCATTAAAGTCAAAGTCAAAATTCGTTATTTCTTATTATCTTACTCGACGGTACTGTACTTACAAAACGTCACCAACAAAATACTAAATACTATAAGACATCACCAATTCTATTATTTAGTATTCTTTTTTTTTGAACTTAAGTAATTTATGGTACTAGTGAGCGCTTGGCGTAGCAAAAGTGCAACGACCTTTGCAGCCGGTCGACAAGTGACCTTTAGGTCTACTAAGGGCAGGAAACCTATGTTCTACGATCACAGGAATTCCCGATTTTTTTGCTAATAGTTTGACGTCATTATGCTTCCTTATTCCTTTGCAGTACTTGTATGAGAAAGTGACTTAGATTTTGTTTCTAGTAACAGATAAGAATAGAATTACTTCTTTTAACCACTCAAACGTTCAAGCTGCTAAAGCAGCGGACTTTTTTTTTTTTTGCGTTTTTTTTTTGTACTGACCTCCTTTCAAAACCTTTTTAAACAATGTTGTCTGTGGTTTTAATGAATGAATTTTATACCATTAGAATCGTGGATATAAAGCCCGTGTATTAGAGGTTTAATAGAAAAATAAACAGATGACACTCTATTTCTGACCGGACAAACATTATGTATAAAAAAATTTGACTAAAAACAATGAAAAAGGTTAATGTGGAAGTAGGTATATGCCTTTGCCAACTAAAAAGGCCATACCTATATGTATGTTTAGGTAACTTTAGACTCTTGACAGTGTGGTGGTTGGAATGAAGGATTGATGTAGGTAATATTAGATCAATTTCCGTCATTCCTTCTTAAATCACAGTTACGTTAATGTAACGTCAATATAATTTCATCTATACTAATATTATAAACAGAAAAGATTTTATTGTTTGTAATCGATAAACTCTGGAATTATTACATCTATTATAAAAATTCGTTCACCATTAGATAGTCAAGTTATTCAAAATTAATATAGGCAATTTAAAATTATTTAATTATCAATTGAGCGGAGCAGTAATAATAAATGTAAAAGTAAATTGGGAAGATAAAGTGCATATGATATGGTTTAAACAGGTGCTACGGGAATTGAAGTATGTAACAGGCGAAGCCATAGGACACAGCTGGTTTTGCTTAGTGTTTCGCTCAAAGCATAATCAAATGAACGCAAATAATTTTGACTCGGTTTTAAGACTTGCATATTTTTTGCATTTTAGTTTTAAAACCAAGGCCTTAGACAAATGACCGCAAATATCAAATTTTTGCGTTTCTAAAATAAGTGTAGACTTTAAAGATTCGAAATAGACTTATCAGTGTAATTTAAATAATCTCCAACACTCACACTTAATCCACGGTGTATTAACGGTCAATTCTTTCAGGGCAAACAACTTCGGCTTATCAGCAAAGTACTCCTTAAATTGAAATGACAAATTAATTTAATATTTCATTAGACCAGTGCACGTCAGGTGCTTTGGTGGCGAATAATACTGATGCTGGTCCTATTTGCTCCGGAAAGACTATCATTAAACTATTATTCAAAAAGGGTCTTAGAAGGGTTTTAAAAAATCGGCAGCACGAGAGCTGCACCTCTGGTGTTGCAAACGTCCATAGGCTACGGTGACCACTATCTATTAGGTCGTAAGCTTGTCTCCCACCTCAGTGGAATAAAAAAAAAACTCCAAATTCACATTCGATAAGTGTTTTCGAAGATTAGAGCATTCAAACAAACAAGCCAACAAACTTTTCAACTTTATTATTAGTATGGATAATTAAACACGACCTCCGTGGGAAATAACTCATTTGTAGCTTTGCAAAGTATTTACATAACGTGTTATTGTAAAGAGGATACAAAGACTAAGAGGGTCTTATATTCTCATATTAAAGCAACAGTTTAGCCCAGATGTTGCTAATTATGGCAGTTATAGGAACAACTGTGGGAAGTCATGAAGAAGAGCCACGGGTTTGGTTGATGCTTATACGTTTACTCAGATATATGTTTTATTACTTTTATAAGGTGCAATATTTTATTATTTTCGAGTATAAATGGACAACTTAGCGATCAAAGAACCGCGCTCGGCAAGGGAATAGATGCGAGTTCCAATTCCCCTCGAGCCTGATTTTTATACCACATTAAATATTTCGACTTTATCTTTACAGGACCAGGCCAGTTAGCACAATCTTAGCAAATATTTTGTTTGTGACTAGGTTGCACTTTCAAGCTTAAATTGTTGAGTCGATATCTAGTTACAACGAATCTTATAAATACATGCGCAGAAAAAGATGGTTACGAGTATATAGCGACCAAGATCTCCATCACTCCAACAGAAAGGGTTAGAAAAAGGTTAGAAAATATTCACTCTTAACAATGGCGATAACCAAAAACCAAACGATAGTCGCTTCTAGCAGTCAAATAAAAGTCAACCCCAGGCTCCAAATCCATGTATGGTTTGAAAGCAAACAAGAAATATACAAACAGGAGAGAGGAAACAGGGAATATACTACAAGGCGAAGATAAAATTTACTTCGATGAATCGAATATTCTATGGTTTTACTGTTCGTACCGTAGCTGACTGTTTATCTATCTGGCGTCAGTTTGTTTATAAATAAACAGCGTGCAACATGTTGCCGGGTGGTGAGTATTTCAAGTTTATTGTTTCACCCCTACTTATGTGAAGTCAGGCTTTACCGTTTTGGCTAGATGATCTGTTTAATTGATTGTTGTTCTGTTCTGGATAACTAATGAAGCGGTAGGGTTATGAAACTAGTAGCTTACATAAATAATAGTATGTAGTAAAAGTGAAATGTAATATGGAAGGATTGAATAAAAGTGTCAGCATTAAGCTGGAGAAGGGCGTGCTCTGTTAGTTTGGACACATCCAAAAATATCTATCGCGTGAAAGTAGTGGGTAGAAGGAGTCAGGATAGACCGAAACTTACATGTGAAGACCACGTGAGCAGATTGCTCCAAAACGAAAAGTACAAAAGTACTCGGATACCCAGACAAGCTTGTAAGAAATGATTAATGTAACTGCAGGAAGCGAAATGCATGGATCGCGAATCCTGGCGATTGGCGATCCATGCATTATACATTATTATACATTTCTTTTTCGTCTTCTCAGACTACCCCGTTAGGAATTAAGGTTGAATGTAGTCAGTTAGTAGAACAGTAAAATGTTAAATCTGTGAACGAAATTACTGTTTATGTTCCCTTGAAGCTTGTAGAAGTTGCTCATAAATCTTCTTTTACTAAATATAAACCCTCGGATATATTCAAGATTAGACTATTTAAAAAACTTGAATTGAATTCAAAGGTACTTAATATTAAAATAATTTCTGCTACATAATCCTTCCAAATTGCAGAGGGTTTATTCTAAAATAATTCTCATAATGGAAGTTGCTGCGGGCTATATGATAGAAAAGGCTCAACGTGCGTGACTTCAGTGAAGATAGTGCCTTTGATAGCCCACGGCTATTTTCGAATCACGGCAAGCTCTAAAAGGCTGCGTCTGCGCTTTTTTGTATTGTGTAAGTAACTTCTTTGAAAATAGTACCTTTGCGCGTTAATAATCTCTAATGATCGACACTGTTTCCCATAGTTTTTTGTATCTTCTATTCCACATGTAGCTAAAATATAGCTTTCAATATTTTAACAGTACATGATTTTTGCTACGAGCAAACGGTTCAATTCTAAAATATTCACCTTAATCACAACTCTACAGTAGAATATCGAACTATGTTCATGCTGAATCTTTGACAGGGTAGTCAGAAAGAACAGTTTTGCATATCTACTTCTTTCGCTTCTGGCAGAATCATAAATTGCTTTAAACATGTTGATACATCTAAGTTTTCCAGTACTTTGACCTTTCCCTTTTTGCGCTTTTTGCTCACGTGGTCTTCGTATATAAGTCTTGGTCCAACCTGACTCGTTGTACCCTCTAATTAGCTTCAGCAATCGTTACTCACTCATTCGTTGGACGTGTCCAAACCAACGGAGCGGGGCGGGCCATTTTGCAGCTTAATGCTGTTTATTATTCGGTCAGCCAACGTTACGCCGCACAATTTTCGAAATGATCTCCACAGGCGTTCAATTTACTTTCATGATGAAATACTCAGGTTTCACAACCAAAATGCAAGCAAAGCTCAATGCTCTACAGCTGAAGTAGTATCAAGTTCTGTAGAGCCCTGGGAAGCCTACTACATCAGAAAACATAAATGTATTACTTTAGTTATCATAAATGTCTAATAGTTGGAGTTTGTTAAAAAGTTACTCCGGACCAAAGGTTTTTGCTGTGCAGTACGTAGATTCGCCTCTGCATTCAATGATGCTGCTTGATCGAAAACGAATCGATGAAAATCAAAAAGTTGATCATCTTTAATTTTTATTGAGCAAGTTTGAAATTTAAAATTTATCTGCTTACACATCTGTTGGCACATGGATTGCAGATCGTTACGTAATCTAAATTACGTACAATCAAATGTCGTGTGCATATTATATATACCTACTTTATATGAAAGTTCAAATCAACTTTTATTATTATTCATACTTTTAGACAGATTCTATTTTAAGGACCCCATAGTAGGTAGGGGCCTTCAACTGCTTTATAAATAGGAGCTGATGAAAAAAAGGTCCGTTGAAAAATTGTTAAAAACAGAACGTTGAATATGGAAAGTGGTCACCGTAGCCTATGTACGTTTGCAACACCAGAGGTGCAGCACTCGCGCTGCCGACCCTTTAAAAACCTTCTAAGACCCCTTTTGAAGAACCCATAAACATCTAAATAACATAATATAAAATAATATAAATAACATAATGGAAAAATCATAGACATCTAAATACCATTTTAGTTAAGATAATATAGGAGTGAAACACTGGGAGTTATTAGTTTTGATCACGACAAAAGCTCTACGTATAAATCGATTTATAAATTCTTTACGACAGTATTATATTATAGTTTCATATTGGATTTGAGGAAATTGTATAGTTTAAAATTAAAACTTTATAGCATTGTGAATAGAGATTTATTTTTGTAATAACTACTTATTTCGATCTATGAAAAGAGCTTTATTGTAGACAGCTTTTAAAGAGATTTTTGATCATACAAATGAAAATAAGGGCTTCCGGAAACTTCCGAAAATGTTTAATGTTGTTATTGTTATTACCCAGATTAGGTTTAGTTTAGTTTATTACCCAAATTTGTAGTAGTAGCAGTAGTAAGACCGTTTATACTGAGTACTACGCAACGGAACTTAATGTGGTTTTTATCATTAGATAAGCTGATTTAAGAGAAAAGTTTAGTTGACTTTTTGAGTGGATTTGTTAAAATATGGTGACAATTGTTCAAAATGTCGAAAATTTCGCCGACTTTCAACGTAAACGCCGCTTAAACCTTGAAAGTCACTGTGGGTTCGTTCATGCGAAGCTGCGGTCATCAGCTAGTTGAAGATAAAGTGCAAATTACTTAACCGTATCCCTGTGCCAAGGTAACAATCATAGAAATCGAAAAAATAGCCACTTCTCTCTTCAAATATTCATGGTGTCCATTCTTTGGTATTCACTCTGATATCTTCTCTATTCCAATGTCTTTGGTGCCAAAATATTGGCGCCAATAGATTCATCATACGAGTACATTGACTCGCAATAGATTTACTATTTGTAAAGTTGTTGCGTTGGTCGAGTAATATTCCCCCTTTTATTTCTCAGTATATCTAAACTCGTACTTATTTGAAGCGTTGAAGCTGTGAGCGAAATATTTATTGATTGTAAGAATTCACAACACCTTGGGTGGTACTTGTCGTTGACTATTTATTACATACATATTTTTACGAAAGGAAGCATTGTGTTGTTCCATTCGTGAATAAAATGCGAAGCAGACTAGCAGCTGTTTAACATGCCGAGCCGACTAGCTTGACTGAGGGAAAGATTTTATGACTGGCTAAATTCGATTGAATTAGAATGAGTTTTTATTCAATTTCAGTAACTACTATCACAGCCAAAAGATCATAGGTGTTCTCTCTTTATACTGTGCTACTATTCTAAAAGTAAAGCTGTCAAAGTTGGAGTGGGTGGAATAGTGAGATAATTCTGAACAGCAATTGTCATAAGATTCGAGGAGGACAAAGTTGATTAAGTAGCTCCGCTCGGCAAGGGAGCAGTCGCGGGTTTGAGTCTCGCTTCAGACTGAGAGTTTGCCACATACAATTTATTAACGATAACTGTTCCTAGCAGCTAAATAACGTTGGACTCAGGTTCGGCCCACAAGTGGTAATTCACGTTGATGTTTAACCAAGATGAAAACAGTCTGACTACCCGATGTAATATTTTTAAACTTTGTCGGGTCAGCTAGTACAATAAATATATTATTAACAGCATAATCAGTCGAATATCATTCGGCTATATAAAGACGAAAGTTATATTTATGTATGTATAGCATATTTTAAGGGCTTTCTGACTCATCTTGGATCCTGAGTCACTGTTTAATAGATTAAATGGAACGCATTAATCCATGTGAATGTGGCGTCGCTGCACCAACCATTTTTATTAGCTAAATAAGTGCTTCAATTACTGCCATTGTTCTGTTTAAGGCGGGAAGCGAGCTTTTTTGTACCGCTACTGATATTTTTAGAAAGAAAATATATCGGTATTTTTAGATCAGATGACAATATAATTAGTTTAAATACAAAACGAAGCATTAGCTTATCACAACTTATATTCTGGATTACGTTTCATCTTTATCACGCCTGATGGCCAGAGGAGAGAGTCTCTATTAACTGTTGAAATTGACTTTGAATTGATTGATAGACGACCGTTTACAGCAATAATTATGTTTAGAATGTCTACCAAAAGTATATATTTTCACTGGAAGTTAGGTTCAGGGGTAATTCAAGTCAAAGGATACTTACACTTTTTAACCTCCGACGTAAAAAGATAGGTTTTTTGATTAGGATTTGAATGTGTTTTTATCATTTTTTAATAGCAGGTTTTCTAGCTGGCGGTGCTTTGACGTGTTTTTTCAATATCTGTACAGCCGTTAATTTTTATATTTATGTCGGGGTACAAATATATACAAATACTTTGTCTCTTTTAACCACAATTTTTCGTAATATGTCTTGACAGAATATTTACACACCCACCGGCTGTGGTTAGTTTACTTTTAAGGATGTAAAACGGTTATCGATGACATGTTAAATTGTTTTAAATACTGTCGAAACAAAGGTTCGTCTTTGTTTTGTGAAAGAAATAGGCAGAATGTGTTATCTGTGTACCGAACTAATGTGTTGATCAAGTCGTTCCATATATAGAAATATGGTCTATCATGTTAGTATTTTAGTGTTCCGTACCTCAAAAGGTAGAAAAGAGAACCCTTATAAGAACTCTTTTTTGTCCGTCAATCTGTCCGTGTGTCACAATCGGTTTTCTCAGGAACGGTAAACCCAGCAAGTTGAAATTTATACAATATACTGAAATAGGTGAGGGTGACAATGTGCACCGTAAACTTCGTCAATGATGAAACTCGTAGATGTTTCTTTTTCCCATGCATTGCGTAATAATTATTATTGAATCTACTGAAACGAGTAGCGCGGCTCCATTTAAAGTCTCACCTATATCTATTTTTACGACTTGGGATAACGGGAGTACTTAGCTTATGATCGGTCTACTACAGTAATTGTTATCGTATAACATCATAATTTCACCACCACCTATTACATGGGACAGGACCTACACATGGTGAAAAGTGGGCATATAATATGCCTCTGCCACCCCTTCGGGAATAAGGCGTGATAGATAAATAAATTATAATTTCAGCACTTAAGGTACTGTGTAGTGATGAGCCACCAACACTTTCCATTATAATGTTTTAGCAAGATAACTCACTGAAGGAGGTATACCATACTACTCGTGGGCAGTGGCGTTAAGATATATAGCCTGCCTATAACATTCCTCGATAAATAGATTATCCAAAAAAAAAATTTTTTTAATTCAGACCAATAGTTCCTGAGATTAGCGCGTTCAACCAAACAAATAAACAAACAAACTCTAGCTTTATAATATTAGTTTAGACTAGTATAGATATAGATTAGTTCCCGTACTCGTTTTCCATAGGATCTCGATCCTGGGAGAATAAGTGACTATGTGTAATCTAGGGTGTAGAATATCAGTCTACTAAATTATCAAGTTACAGCTAAATTGATTCAAAGGTTAAAATTAACGTGATTGAGTAACTATCATCCAAATATCTTCACAAACTTTCACCTTTATAATATTAGTAATTACTTTTCTTTGTTATTAATTTATACTCTTGCTATGTGTAATTCACAAACATTTTTTACTCATGATTACAAAATAGATTTATGTTAGTTTTTACATATGAAGGTGTGTAAATGTTGTAGTCATTATTGTAAATACGATTTTGTAAAACTTCCATGCGTGGCAAAGTAGGTGAAACATTGACTAACAGTCATTGAGTAATACCTACATACAAGAAATATTAATAATAATAAAACCTACGTACCGTTTCATTTAATAGCATGATAGTTAAAAAGAAGGAGATTTGGTAAGCAGCGACTACACATAGGTCATCGGGCCCAGGTATGTTCTAAAAAATATCCATCACGCCTTATCCCCGAAGGGGTGGCAGAGGCATATTATATGCCCACTTTTCACCTTGTGGATTCCTGTCTCACGTAATAGGTGGTGAGCCCATTGCCGTGTTGAAATAGACAGCCGCAGGCTGTGGCTACCTGCTGTTGAAATTTTTTAAGCCGCCTATAAGGCCTTCAACCAGGCTTAACGACTGCCATTTTATTGGCAACCGGGACTAACGGCTTAACGTGCCTTCCGAAGCACGGAAACGCTCGCAAATGTAAATGCCACAAAGTGGTCACCCATCCGACGACCAGGCATAGTGAAAGTTGCGTACCTCTGTGATCGTTTACCGAACACAGAGACCGCGGGGCCACGAGCGCTGTTCTACTTAAATACAAAAGGTATTGACTGAACTGGCGAACTTTTGGTGTGAGGGTCATAGTAATAAGTGATTGCAACAAGTTCCATTGAAAATACATTAGCTGATCACTAATAATTGTGGCCAGGTGGCCGAGTCTGCTATTTCAATCGTGTCGAAAAAGAATCGTAATCGTCGCTCAATAGCAAGCCACCGAAACACGAAAAAAACTGTCAAAATTTTAGATTTTGACATTTTTTCGTAGTCTACTATTACGATCGTACTCCAATAGACTTCTATAGGTCGGCCGATAGAATTCTACTAACACGCACCGCTAGTCAGTGACATTTTTGATAGTCTACTAACATTTTGACGGCAAAAACAGCGATTCTGGTTCTATTCTATGGCTTGTCAATAGTAGACTCGGTCCACAGACCAGTGAGGATCGCGTAGCTTCATAATCATGCAACCATCATCTTACGTGTGTTGTACGCCTGTCTGCAGTTTACATCATGCAAGACTTGTAAAAAACTGCTCCGACAAATCGGCAGCCTCGCGTAGTTGTTGCTGAATGCCAGACATGTTTCCCGTTCGAAATATGACATTATTATCTAATGTCATTATTACCAGTAATTTTAAGTTTACCCTTACTAATCGTAATGTTGATAATTGCGGTCCTCTAGGCGTTCAGTAATTGGACTGGAGTAGATACAAATGTTTCTTTTTTTTTAAGTGTTAAAACAGCATGCCTGTAATTGCAATATGCCTTGGATGGAGTTTAGTACGGAAGGCTACAATAACTGCAAGGCAATATTATAGCGTCTTTAACCATAATGGACAGCGGGCTTTAATTCCGTAAGTAGGTTACATTACGTACGGTATTTTAGCAAAACCGTGATTGTTTTCTTTACGATGCATCAAGGTACTGCTCTTTCTCTTATCTAAAAATTAGCACCGTCGAACCGCGTTCTGATTTTAACGGGTTGTTAGGTGCAGCTTTGGTTTGATTTTTTGCCATTGTTGAAAGTAAATATTCTTTGACCTCCTAATATTTCTATGTTGTTCAAGTGAGAGCCTTGTACATCGATCAGCGTACTTGAGCCTTAAAATTATGGTGAAGCTTCTTAGTCTAATAATCGAGGATTTAAAACTGACATGGTCATTCTTATAAGAATCCTACTAATATTTTAAACACATAAGTTTTTAAGAATGTACGAATGTGTTTGTGTTTCTTTCACGCTGAATGGATTTTGATGAAACTTTACAATAATATAGCTTACACATCAGAATAACACAGACTTCTTCTTATCCCGGGGACAAAGTCCGTCCAGTTCCACTTCCTGTGGGAAACGGGCACGGGAACACTTCACCACACGAGTGGAGCAAAGCGGGTGTCAACTACTATATGTATACGGGATATTTTTGTATTATTGTTCCGTCGAGGATATTCCCGTTCGATATTTCGGCACAAAATTTTTCGGTGTTGCAATAATTCGACACGATTGAGAGAGCCACTGTCACGTGTGTAAATAGGTATATTCTAGTTACAAGTATGTTTAAAAATTAATTAAACGTGCTTACACCTTTCACTATAAAGTACAATCTGCCACATACCTAATACCTTACAACAACGAATGCAAAAACTTTTGTGACAAAAATTTCAAAAATGTGGTTTTGTAATTTTTCTATGTTTAATTTTTGCTAATTTTATTCTAAGTAATGACCGTTGTTATCTATTTGCAAATCTGTTTTTTAATTTTTTTATAAACGTTTATATGTATTTGGGTTAAATGCTCAGTTTACTTTGAGGAGTAATTAAATCTGACTAACGTAACTTTACAAGAAAATAATGTAAAGTGTCTGTCAAAAGTGGATGTCGTGGAAAAATATGTATATAACGTAAAAATAAAAAGGCATCTGAGACGTCAGAGCTTTTGATTTATTTCTACATCATATTAATCTTATTGTAGGCATATAACTAGTAAGCATCTTCAGAAAAAAGGCATGCCTATATATGTCATATGAATAGTGGCGTACTTCTGAACAAAAATAGATAACAAGTTTTTTTATATACCTCTGAGGTGGCAGACAAGCATACGGCTCACCCGATGGAAAGTGGTACCGTAGCCTGTAGCCTGTATGGACGTTTGCAACACCAGAGGTGCAGCACTCGGGCTGCCGACCCTTTAAAAACCTTCTAAGACCCCTTTTGAAGAACCCCATAGCTCATTTCACAACCTAAGCGTACGCGAAATAAAGTCTCTATCAGACCTAACCGTATGTGAGCGCTCCGGACGCAAAGTGTGAGGGTGAACACCCTGTCTATGGCGAGTGGTGCGATAATAGAAGATAGAATTATATGATAGAAGTATATTTTAGGGTAAATAAAGTAGATCAAAATAGGCATTCCTGTGCGGTGTAAGTTAAATTGATGACCTGATATTTAGTTTATTTTCGTTTTTATCAACAGATGGGGCACCGAGCGCGGCAGCGGGTGCAGTAACGGGAATCCCGCTCTCTTGGGAGCCGTTTTACTGTGTACTGCAGCAGGACCGCTGCATCCTTACGGCATACACGAGCGAAGAACTTGCTGTGAGTATATTCTTGTTGTGATTGTATTGAAATAACAGTAAACTAACTTACTATCTTCACGCTGTATCTCTGACGGGGTAGTCAGAGAGGACAGATCGCCAGGCTTCACGATCCTCGCATACTTCTTTCGCTTCTTGAAGACTCATCAATCGCTTCATACACGCACGTCTGCAATGGGTATCCGAGTACTTTTGACTTTTCCGTTTTAGAGCAATCTGCTCAATTTTAACTAGTATGGGAGTTTTAACTTTTATTTTAAAGTTCATTTTCTATCCGGGACCACCCCTTTGACGCTCGAAACCATTTCGGTGGAGTGCGAAACACAATTCACAAACACTGTGACACGAAATATTTGTATTAATTTGTCTGTAATATTATTATTTTATCTGTACATAATATAAAATGAAGTCGCAGCCTGTAAATATGTATCTATTAAACTACGGAACGGATTTATTGCGGTTTTTATCGATAGATGTAGTGACTTGGAGTGATTTAAGAGTAAGGTTTATAGTAAACCTACCTAGTACATAAAAATTGGTATTCATTATTTCGTTTTATATACCGATCCAGCTTCGCATGAGTGCATGCAAAGCTGGATCGGGTCGGTACTTAGAAACAAATAACACTCCTAAGAGAAACACGATAGTTATTTTCAGTTTGAATAAAAATATCGCGTAGTTTTGTGCGTTTTTCCATTAACGGTCGGTCTCAATAAGCTATCTAACATTACCATCGGTACCTACTGGAAGCGAGAGCCCTTGCGTCATTGTTTAAATGGCGCAAGGAGGCGCGGGAGCAGGGCCATAGGCCTACGCCCCGAGAAATCGAGGCTCAGCGATCCCAGCTCCAACAGGAACTCATGGAGACATGGAAGGTGCGACTTGAGCATCCAAGGTGGGGAAACGCCACAATCGGGGTGGTCAGACCGGTCATGGATGAGTGGTTGGAGAGGAGTTATGGCAGCCTCTCCTACCGGTTGTCACAGATACTTACCAGGCACGGGTGCTTCGGTAAGTATCTGTGGCGTATACACCGGGAGACCACAGCCGAGTGCCAGCACTGCGTAGAACGCAGCGAGGACACAGCGCTCCACACATTGGTGGAGTGCTCAGCGTGGGTGCAGCAGCGCCAAGATCTCGTGGCGAGTCTGGACGTGGACATTCTCTCGTTGGGAACCATGGTGCAAGCCATGGTCTCCGGCGGGAGCAAGTGGGACGCCGCTGCGTCTTTCTGCGAGCAGGCCATGCTCGCGAAAGAGGCGGCGGAGAGGGAACGGGAGACGACTCTCCCGCCCGAGTTCCGCAGTCTGCGGCGACAACGCCGCAGACTTGTCTTCGCCCAAGACTACCGGCCTCCATGACCGGGGGCCTGAGGACGGCGGGTGGGCTGCTCGCCGTCCTTACAGAAGCAGGCCCAAGACGTCGGCATGACGTGAAAATGTCACGCACGCCTCATGCCCCAAGAAGCGGGATAGTACCCGAACCAACCCCCCAAAGAAGCGGGATAACACCCGAACCCCAGATGAGGCTGCTGTGGTAGCCAAAGTCTGCCGGGAGCTCCGGGACATCTTTCCGAGGAGTTACCCGGGGCGTCCGGCAATAGACAGTTAGGCGAGGACTGTGCGGTTTTAGCCGATTCGAGTCCGGCATGCCATCCGAGGGGATTACCACACATTAAAAAAAAAACCATCGGTACCTATCGACGAAAATTTCGGTTTCAATAACGAAAGATTGATAGAAATATTTACCTACGATATTGATCTATCTGTCACAAAAGTTAAAAATCAACTGCTTATCTGTGGTAGCGATCTATGTTTAACTGAAGATGGAATATTGAAACCGGCCATAAGTAGACCATATAGTGGTGCTAATTCTGTTGTTGAGACGACTAAACTAAATTTCTCTAAAATTTCCTTATTTTTATTAAGAGATTGCCGTTGTAACGTGAAAAATATACATAGACAGTCGAATGTAAATACATGCCGACTAACTTGGTGATTGAACTGCCTATGTACGTATTTCACGTTACAACGTTTTACTCGTTTTCACATTTCAAACGGTTACTAAAATTAATAAACGTCCCACTAAAAATAGACTCAAATTAGACGTCACCTGTTTAGGTGACGTCTAATTTTAGTAAAAACGTCTAAATTTTGTGTGACGTTTAATTTGTATCGGATATCACTAAAATTCATTTTATGTGATAAAATTCAACAAAAAGTGAAAAGTGTTTTACTAAAATAAGACGTTACCTAAACAGGTGACGTCTAATTTTAGTAAAAACGTCTAAATTTTGTGTGACGTTTAATTTGTATCTGATATCACTAAAATTCATTTTATGTGATAAAATTCAACAAAAAGTGTAAAATGTACATATACAGTTCAATCACTAAGTTAGTCGGCAATCACATAAATGCAATTTTAGTGATGTCAAATACAAATTTAGTGCTGTTTATGATATCACCAAGTTTAGTTCGACATAATAACAGAATAGCATTTGGCAATCACTCAATAAAAATAAGAAAATTTTTGAGAAATTTATTTTAGTGGTTTCTACAACAGAATTTGCACCAGTGTTGATCGACAGGTATAGTTTATTTACTACATATTCATAGAAAACCGGATAAGTTGATGTTACAATATTGAATGAAAGTGAATGTAAATAAGACGAAAGTAATGGTTTTTGAAAGAGAGAAAAACATGACAGATTGCTTGATTTTTGTGGAAGTAAAAAGAGTGGAACAGGGGCCGTTCAAGTATTACGTAAGCACCAAGGGGGGGTGGGGGGGTCTCTGTTTTGCTTATTTTGGATGACATGGGGGGTGGGGGGGGGGTCTAGATGATGATTACGTCATCGTTAGTTATTTAAGTTTTTTCGGGCATTCGCAAATAATACATATGCGTAGGCACTCGCTTTGAGAACTGATTAGGGGAATTACCGCGCATTAGGGAAATTACCGTGCGCTATTCACTTGTCTAATAATTCACTCTCGTGCCGGCCGGCTGCAAGTGCGCATCTATCAGTATTGTTTTGTTTGGATTCTAAACGTATTGTAAGCATTGAAAGTTATCATTTGTGTTTATGTTGATGCAATTAGCCAAAGTTTAACGTTTTAATTATTTAAATTTAAATATCTTATTAGAATGTCATATCATATAGACAAATCCAAGTTATACCAAAAACTGTTCGAAAGTTTTAAAAAATCTCATACTGGGACGAAAGTGCAAAATGTACAAAAGTTAGTTAACGAAGTTTGGCGAAATTATAAATTACAAGCAAAGTCAGATAAGGAACTAGATATTATTGTATCTAAGAGAATTGAAGAAGAATTGCAAGCGGCGACTAAAAATAAATCCAATCTGCTTCATTTTTTTTCCAAGGTGAGTAAATATAAGTACAAAGTTTCTCTTTACGTTCTGTAACAATTAAAACGATTTATGAGTAAAAAATATGATGGCCTATCTCAAAGTAAAAAGGTAAATGATTGATGTTTTATTTCTTAAGATCGACTCCGGCAATTGGTCACAAAATACACGGTGTTTTCAATATCTGTATGTGAAGGGTTTCTGTGGGGAAAAGCTTTCAATAATATTTAAACGCTGGTTTTATTAAATACGGTGAATTTATGTAGCTTAATAAGAGAATATCCAGCAGAACTCTTAGAAATTTTTCATTTTTAGGCAACGTCTTCTACCAGTAAACCTGCAGAAAAAACACAAATTATACAGCTATTTTCTAACATTGAAAAACAGAAAGAAGATAAAATAATAATATAAAAACCGGCAATGAATCACAAGAGCAATGCGAAAATAATAATAATGCAGATAAACAAAGAGCAAAACCTTCTCAAGAAGCTTTGAAAAATAAGATTACTCTACTCGAAAAAAATCTGAACGCTTTGTATTCTGCCAGAGATACTATGCCAAATTGCGCTGAAGTTGATAAACAGATCATTAAGTTGCGCGAGGAACTAAAAACAGCAAAAAATACTTTAAACAGGAAGATTCAAAACGCAGTTGCCCAGAAGAAACACAGGGATGGTATGAAAAGAAAGTTAGAAGATATTTGTCAGGAAAATCCTGAAATAAAAAGAAGACTATCTCTGAGGGATTCAGTAGGACATCCTAAACTTGAAAGCGATCAACCATTACTATTGAAAACAATTGCGGATATAGCTTTATTTGGGAGTGCATGTGATGACAGGAGACGAACGGAATCTATTCGCTGCGTAAAAACTCTTGACGAACTCACACAAGAACTGCGTAAACTAGGATTTGACATTAGTCGCAGTGCGACATATCTTCGTTTGATTCCCAGAAAATCGAATTCTACAGAGGGACGAAGACATGTATCGACAGTCCCTGTTAGGCTCATTCGTGCTCAACCTGATCACCACAAGAGCCACTTAGATAGCAAGTTCGCTGAAACATCAATCCATTATTTAGAGAACATAGCATCCATACTTGGACCAGATCAAGTATTTTTCTTATCTCAAGATGACAAAGCTCGAGTCCCTATTGGCGTCACTGCGGCAAATAAGCAAGCACCTCTTTTAATGCATATGGAATATAGAATCAAATTACCTGACCACGATTGGGTAATCGCTGAGCGTCATAAATTAATACCATCTGTTTATGCTGGTATCAAAGTTACTTCCAATATGCTAGGACAACCGCAAGCCGTCGGATATTCTGGGCCAACATTCATCGCTATTCGAAGTGGAAAGCATAGTTCATCTACTGCTAATACTCATGCTCAGGATTTCGAGACGCTTCTCGAACTTGAAGAGTTTCGACCATTAGCAAAAACTGACCATGGACTAGTAAAACCAGTAGTAATTATGACGGTTGATGGAGGGCCAGATGAAAATCCGCGTTATCAAAAAGTCATAGGGTTTGCTATACAACATTTTAAACGACATGATCTCGATGCATTGTTTATAGCTACCAATGCTCCTGGAAGGAGTGCGTATAACAGAGTAGAGCGAAGAATGGCTCCTCTGAGTCGGGAACTGGCTGGTTTAATACTGCCTCATGACCATTTTGGGTCTCATTTGGATGAACGTGGCATTACAATTGATGAACAATTAGAAAGGTATAATTTCGAATTTGCAGGAAATGTATTAGCTGAAGTATGGAGTTCAATGGAAATTGATGGCTATAATGTTACTGCAAAATATGTTGAGGCTGATGAACAAGATGTTCCTGAATTTCCAGACATTAAATGGTACTCAGAACATGTGCGTGAAAGCCAATACTTGCTTCAAATTGTAAAATGTAAAAATACAGAATGCTGTCGTCCAAGAAGTGGCCTATTCAGATTACTAGACAACAGGTTTCTTCCACCACCTGCAAAAGTAAAACAAACAGTTGATGACTTGGTTTTGGATGAAGGAGGACAATTTCTTGATCTTCCAGTTTATTTAGCTCTACGCTTGAGTACTACCCTCAAAGATTTTTTGCAAATGCCCTACGATTATTTTTGTCCGACGGTAAAATTGAGGCTCTCAAGCCGAACATGCAAAACGTGTGGTCTTTATCATGCTTCCGTCAAATCATTAAATCGTCACATCGAGAAGATCCATAAAAAAGTAAACACGCCCACAGAGGGAAAAGTTAGACCTGTAAGAGTCGCTGCTCGTCGTGCTAATGAACTGATGTGCATTATTCAAAATTTAGAGCACCAAGATGTTGAATGGCTCGATGAGAGTGACGTAGACATTCCAAAATCGGATGAAAGTGAGCAGACTCACAACACTGAGCAGCAATCCAATGTCATCGATAACTTAGAATCATGGATTCAGGTTTCATGGACTGAAGACTGTTAATGTGTTCCGAAAATATTCTTTATGTTAGTTATGTTCTTTATTTCTGATTATATTTTTTTGTCATTTACTCTATGTGTATCAGTTAAACCTAATATTTTCATGAATTTTCCTATTTTAAAAATAACAATATAAAAAAACATTTATTACTAAAAATGTTTACGTAAGCATAGGGGGAGGGGGTAAGTGCTTTGCTTACTTTTGATGACAAGGGGGGCGGGGGGGTAAAAAATGGTAAGAAATCTGCTCACGTAATACTTGAACGGCCCCACAGGTGAAAGAATTTATATAACTAGGCTCAAAATTTGCGAGAGATGGAAAGTGTGATGATGACATTGAAAGAAGAGTTTTGGCTGGCAATCAAGTGAATGGAGCAATGTACACCTTTATGGGCACCCAGAACGTGTCTAAAAAGGCAAGACTGGCTGTGCATTGAGGAGTGCTTGTCCCTACACTAACATATGGCAGTGAAAGTTGGGTATGGCAGAAGAAGAATAGAAGTAAAATCCAGTGAGAGAGTCTGCGAAGTATAGCTGGAGTGAAATTGATAGATAAAGAAAGGAACAGCGTGATAAAGGAACATTGCGGTATGACAGAAGACGTAGTGACTAAGATAGAAAAATCGATGCTTAGATGGTTTGGACACGTGGAGAGGATGGATGAAAATAGACTGACGAAGAAAATTTATGCGGTGAGAGTAAATGGGCAAACTGGTAAGGGTCGACCTCGACGTACATATACCGATCAAATTGAAGATCTTTTGACAAAAGGCCAGGTCAAGAGTACCCTTAATCGGCGAGCGTGTATGAAAACAATTATCAAAGTTGACGAAGCGAAAGTTGTATGCCAGAATCGTAGTAAGTGGAAAGCCATAGTCTCTGCCTACCCCGATGGGAGACAGGCGTGATGATATGTATGTATGTATGTAGAGCATAACTCGAGCGTGCCTTTGTCTATTGTGTTTTGGTTTGGCGTTTGTAAGACATTATAATTGCTAATTTTCACGAAATATTAAATAAAGCTATTATGAAATAGCCTACTGCATACATTGCATTGAAAACGTTTTAAACGCTATTATGGGTTTCGAAATTCCTAAACATTTACCGTTGCGTTTTGGGTGGTCACACTCTATAGGCTTGAGAGTGTAACAGCAAAATGTCACTTTATTTTATTCAAATAAATGCATAATTCTTTTTTATTTACAATAAATTAATAGATAAATTTAATCTTTAAAACTAGGTTTTATTGATTGAGGAGGCGAGCGAAGCGAGCCGACTAAAGTCTCCGTTTTAACTCCACTGGTACAGGAAAAATGCTATTGATGTCCGACCGTCCGTCCGTCCCTCCGTCCATTCAGTCTACAAGTCGCATTATTCATCGTATCTGCATGCAACTTGGCATGGGCAATCCTTGATGCAGACAATAACTTTTAGTGAGGGGGTTTTTCGGTCCGGGGGCAAATGGAGGCAGGGGAGGGGAAATGGTCCCGTAGTGAATGGCAAAAGAGCTCAAAACGAAAAAAAGAAATCAATTTAAAAAAAAATAATAATAGAAAAATTTTTACTCCGAAGTCCACGGTTCACAGAACCACTAGTTTAAATGTTATTCATTTGATACCCATATTGCGGAAAAGCGAAAACAAACTTATTTGACCTTATAAAATTTTGAATGAACGAGCTTTATTATTTGAGAATTTCCGCAGCAGACCATTTCGTTTTATACCCATATTGTAGTAATGCATAAAGATAATGAATAATAAATCCATTATCTTGGATGTTCGATCATGTTGGATTTAAAATGACATCACATAGCTAATTAGGCATTGTCATCCAAACTAAAGATATTTTACAAAATTGAAGCTAAACTGGTTGAAGATACCATGCCAGATTCCAACCAAACACACATGGAAGGTAATAGAAAGCTTGTAATATTACAAACTAATGTGGTCTTCTTAAATACTGAGAAGGCAAGCATTTAAAATGGATCAATTTGGCTCTTGATCCCGTGCTTGCGTGTAGGCATCACCCGCGTGCGCCCAAGTGGCTCTTCGCAACCATAGGGAACATTCCCGATCATTATTACACATTTAACCAGGGTTGTCCATTTTCAATAAGCGTTGTTCAATCTTCTAGTGCGTAAACGTATAAATGCAATAATGCAGTTTCCATTTATTTATCTAATCTGAAATTCTACAGAATGTTCTTCAGTTTAAACTAACTTTGCTTTTGTGATATGCTCAAAAGAAATAATTTTACGAATAACAAGTGTTTAGTAAGTCTAGTTGAGTAAGCCTAATTTTTAGCCCCAAACCAATTTTTTTTTAAATTTTTGATAAAGTAATAAATGTAGAATTCTAAACTAATTTATCAAAAACTTAGATGTAATAGAAATTAAATGACGCAGAGAAAAAAGAAAGTAGGATTTATTCCTTTATCTTGTATATTATAATTGTGCCAGTACGAATAAATAAATAAATAAATGGGAACGTTTGTGGAAATGTTTCAGACATTTTATTTTTCAGTTTGTTACTAAATCAAACTGTAATCCCTGTACCAATCTCGCTAAAATGGTAATGAAAAATAGGCCAGGTGTTGGCCTATTTTTTATCCTGTGACAAGTTTCTATGGAAAACGGAAATTAAATGTAAAATTTCAGAACACCGGCGGAGATCCGTTATATATTTAATAAATGAAAATAGAAAAATATATGAAACTTAGCCTGCCCAGTGACTCGTAGCAACCCTAATTCTAATATTAATGAAAGTAGATTGGAGTGTCGAACACATCAATGCGCTCGGCTCTTGTATAATATTACTCAGCTTTGGGTCTTATTATTATGGAGTATTATGATAACTATGGAGCATGAAATCGTATTACTTCGATGTGGGATATTATCCTTAGATTAAGTATTGTAATAGACGGTATGATTTATAAACATTTGTTATGGATACTCGTGAACAATTATTAGGTACGTCATTTAGAGTATCATCATCATCAGATGAGACGCTCATATGAGCATCTGTCCCAGTTGCATCTCGCGATGCTCTGGATCCGCTTTCTTACTTCTATTCCCCCACTTCTCACGGCCATGGGTATCCCTTGTAGTAAGACCATTGGCACGTATATCATCTCTTACGAAGGAAAAACAGCGCTTTTTGGGTTTACCTGCAACGCATGCGCATGTTTAGCGAAGGCGACAGTCTTGCAACTTCACGATTGTGGGATGGATGCGAGAGTTCCTAAAACTGAAAATCAGTTAAAAAATTACCATACTACTCATAAACCTTAATGTAACTTTAAAGAATAAATTCAAAACTTAACTCAAAATACAAAACCTATTAAGTACAAATGACTTCGCTCGCCGGTGCGACCGTATGTCCGACTGTATGTACATAATAAAACGTCGTTGGATTTGTCTCTACCCTGAATAGCAGAATAATAAAGAATGCAAATGAAGTCCGTCAAAAATAAAAAATTACATTTATTTGGAACCCGAATTAAAGGTGATGCAAAGCTCGCCGAGACCGCTGTGAGTAAAATGTTACGTGATCTATTTTAAGCCTACAATGTTTATTACTCAAACATCAAAACAAATATGCTGCTGGAGCCATTAATCTAACGTAGGATGTCTTTAAACAATGAGAACGGAAATATAAAGTAACTGAGTTCCGCTTCTCACGAAGACGAATTGCTTTCTAGGGTTAATCGTGTAGGTGTTTGAGTATGACGTATTACTCTTTTGATTGGAAGTAATGACAATATATAGTGGAGCCGACACTGTCTTTTTTCTTCCTAAATTATATTAGTCCAGCCCTTATACCTAGTTGCTTTCCAGATCTCCCGCTTTGCAAAGGAGGGAAGAGGCATTACGTTCTTTTCTTACTTCCTCACATTATCTTCTGATTAATTTCGTTGCGGGTTCCAAGACATGCTAACTTCTCCCGGGACATCACCGAGATCGAGCTCGGTGTAACTTTTCTGGTGTTTTGGTCATTGCTGTATATCCTGGTTTACAGGAGTCACAGTAATAGGAATGCCGGTGGGATTAGTCCCAGCCCTAATACTGTCACGTTTTGTACAAAAATAATATTTTACTAGTTCAATTACGTATTCAATAACGTAATTATCACGTGCTTTTCGGGTCGAACTATTTTCTCAGAATACGAAATTTTTGATTGAGGCTTAGAATAGCGTATAGATGATCTAAAAAAAAATAAGTAACCCTCGTATAAATAATAAATAACTAGTTAACGCCCGCGGTTCCCCACGCATGGTAAAGTTTTCCCATACAAGTTTCTCACAGGAACATGTTCCCGGGATAAATAGTAGTCTATGTGTTATTCTGATGTGTAAGCTATATTTAATAGTATTATACAGTTTCATCAAAATCCATTCAGTAGATTTTGCGTGAAAGGGTAACAAACATCCATACTGACAAACTTTCGCGTTTATAATATTAGTACGATTATAAATAAAAAGCCGCCCATCGCGGCACAGAGGGCTCCGGGAATTCTTTTTTTTTTGTTAACTGAGAAGTTAGATTTTTCACAGCTTTGAGTGACCGTAGCCTTATAGTTTTAATTTCAACTTGATAACGGCATGCGTTCTCGAGATAAAGGGTCTTGACAGACAGACGGACGGACGGACAACAAAAGTGATTCTATAAGAGATCCCTTTTTTCCTTTTGAAGTAAAGAACCTTAAAAACAGAAACATTAATATAACATAACTTATTTTTACACAACATATTTTTTTGCAACATCTACAGTGTACGGACAAACTCCTTTATAATAGTACCTTTAGATAAACACAACATGTATGTGTGAGTAAGCCCATTATGTAGAGCGCACGTTCTATGAGCAAAATAATGTCAGTTTTCCTCGTAATTGATAGAAGGTAATAGCTTCCGTTTGTAACGGATATAATTTTGTGTTTCATCATTCATAATTAGAAATGGTGCATGTTGTAATAGTGAAATAAGATGGAACTGGAATGTTATTTCACATTTGTAGGTTATACCTATCTAAATATTGTGGGTGAAAATATCGGAAACGTTTAGCTCAGTTATTACTTACCACATAAATAGAGAAGCATCCATTCCAATACTCCGTTTCTATACAAATATTATAAATGTGAAAGTGTGTTTATTGGTTTATACTTCTTTCCCGTCCCAAGGAAATACACCTACAGATAGTTTTATCTGGAGAGTATAGGCTACTTTTTTTTATTTCCATGAACGACTTCTTTCGAATGGAAATCACATTTGTGCGATAATAAATTTTACACAGAGAAGGCACAGACAATCTCTGGCAAACATTTCATTTATGTCAGACTAGCTAATGTCCGCGGCTCTGTCCGCCTGGCTTAGAAAGTTGATCAGACCAAGCAAAGACATTATTCCACACAAACTTTGCAATCCATTTTCAGCCTCTTAGGAATTGAATTTTCAAAAATCCTTTATTTTTAGTGCACACCTACGACATTTAAGAAATATTTTGTGTAAAATTTTATGGTTCCAGCGCTGTCAGCTGTGCGTTGATCGATTCAGTGTCAAGTCATTCAATTTCTGCTTTTTTTTAAATACGAGTATCTTAAACCAAACCCATACTAACAGATGTGGATACGGCTAGAATGGTTTACTTCAGCTATTTTCATAGTATTATGTCTTACGGTATTCTCCTTTGGGGGAGTGCTGCAGATTTAAATATTATTTTTGTTCTACAAAAGCGGGCTGTACGCGCTATTTATAATTTGGGCCCCAGAGTTTCTCTCCGAGAAAAATTCAAAGAAGTAAATATTCTAACCGTACCATCACAATACATTTTTGCCAATCTTATGCATGTCCAGAAAAATCTATCACAGTTTTCTAAGCTCTGTGATAAATATAATATAAACACTAGAAATAAAAATAATCTTTCAGTCCACCACAGTCGACTACATAAGATTGGCGATTCTTTCCAGGGTAACTGTATACGCTTTTACAACAAGCTTCCATGTGACCTGAGAAATTTACCTTTAAATAAATTTAAAAAGTTTATTAAAAACAAGCTTTGTGAAAAAGGTTTTTACTCCGTTACAGACTATTTGCAGGACAGGGACGCCTGGAAATGATCTGCTGGCAAAGTGAAATAATATTAAATTGTAAATAGGCCATCAAAAAAAAAAGCCTTCCTAAGTTTCTTGCCGGTTCTTCTCAGGTGGGCCGCGTTCCGAACCGGGGGTCGCTTTAAATATTTTATATAGTGTATGACATTTTGTAAGCGCCGTTAAAATGGTCTATGCAAAATAAAGATATTTTTTTTTTTTTTATAGCGCCGTCGACACCGTCACGGGTAATACGTGAATGAAAAGAAAATTAATAGCTATACTTATCTTATCTACCCATCATTATTCACGGAATATCATAATATATATATATACTTACAAACTATCTTCACGCTGTATCCGAGACGGGGTAATTACAGAGGACAGATCGCGAAATCAGAACTTCGCGATCAATGCATAATTTTTTTTCTTCCTACAGATTCATTTATCGCTTCAAACATTCACGTCAGTGTATTCGAGCATTTTAGCTATCATAATATTAATTAATATTTGATTTAGATAAATAGGTAGATATAGTAACGGACCTAAAAGGAAAAACGGACAGTGTTGGACTATTTTGTCAATTTGGTGTAATAAAAGTTCCACAAAACATTTTTTAAATTGCACGTACACTCATAAATTGACTTCTATTTTAGATGCTTCACCCATGATAAGGCGAGGTTACACCCGAACTTATTTTTGCTATGTTGTTTACATAGTTTGGAGTAAGTCTTACTATAATTGGTATATTAAACCTCTGATTTAATTTTTAATTCTAATTATCTTGTTGCACGCTGCTGGACAGTCTTTTCCTGGATTTTATGTGGAGAAGGTACGTTTGACTTTAGTTTGCTTTTATATATAACTAACTAACTAACTATCTTCACGCTGTATCCCTGACGGGGTAGTCAGAGAGGACAGATCGCCAGGCTTCGCGATCCATGCATACTTCTTTCGCTTCTTCGAGATTCATCAATCGCTTCATACACGCACGTCTGGGTATCCGAGTACTTTTGACCTTTCCGTTTTTGAGCAATCTGCTCACGTGGTCTTCATATGTAAGTCTTGGCCTTCCCTGACTCCTTCTACCCTCTACTTTTGAACAATATATATTCTTCGTCAATCGTTCCTCACTCATTCGTTGGACGTGTCCAAACCAACGGAGCACGCCCTTTTCCAGCTTAACGCTGACACTTTCATTCAAACCTGCCATATTGCGTATCACTTCGTTACGTATTCGGTCGGCCAAGGTAACGCCACACAATTTTCGAAGTGATCGCATCTCCACAGCATTCAATTTACTTTCATGCATCTGCTGACATACCCAGGTTTCACTACCGTAAAGCAAAGTTGGCACTAGCACTGCGTTATGCCATTCGTGCTTCTTTTACGATGCTTTGTCGCTTTATTAACTGGGACAAAGCACCGTTAACTTTGTTTCCGGCAGCTACTCGCCGTTCTACATCCGCATCACATCTTCCATCCGCGCTAAACATACTTCCTAAATACACAATTTCATTCACTTGCTCTAGACGTTCCTGGTTTACCCTAATCTCGCATTTAGTTCTTACGTCACCTCTTTCAAATACTAGAACCTTAGTTTTACTTGCATTCAAGCGGAGACCCTTACTTTCACACCCCTCTTTCATATTAGTGACTAATGCCTGTAGGTCGGCTTCTGATGAGGCCATGAGCACCGCATCATCAGCGTACAGCAGACAGTTTACTGTAAAGTCACCCAAATTCACACCCATATTAAAATCTTTTCACTTCTGCAGGCAACTGTCCAGATACACTATGAACAGCCAGGCGGACATGACACATCCCTGTTTGACGCCTGTACAGACATCAAAAAGAGGTGACACATCCCCCCCTACTCGCACGCAAGCCTTACAGTCCCTATAAAGCGACTGTATTGCCCGCAGTAGCGAGCCGTCCACACCATATCCTGGCAGCAAGTCCCACAGCGTTTCTCTCACAACGTTATCAAATGCTTTCTCTAGATCCACAAAAGCGCAGAAAACCTTCAGGCTAAGAGCCAGAAACTTTTCCGCGATCATGCGGAGAGAAAACACTTGATCCATGCAACCTCTTCCACGTCGGAATCCGCATTGAGCCTCCCATAAATACCTTTCAGACTTTTCTTGCATTCGTACCTTTATAACCTTTGCATACACCTTACTAGCTAAGCTGACCAAGCTGATCGCCCTGTAGCTGGAGCAGTTTAGGCGCGAGCCTTTCCCTTTGTAAATAGGTACTACAACTGCTACTCGCCAGTCATCTGGGACCTCACCCGTCCGCCAGCACAAGTTGCATAACAGACATAGTGTGTCCCAGACACGCGACCCACCGTACTTGATCATCTCAGCAGTAACTCTGTCTTTTCCCGCAGCCTTACCACATTTCATACTTCTTATCGCTTGTTCTATTTCTTTCATACTAATGACTTCAATGACATCGGCATCGAAGTGAGCTCCACTTCCCGATGTGGCATCTCTGTCTTTTCTTGCATACATCTTTCCATAATATTCACTCCATCTCTGCAGTACGTCACTTTGGACTGTTAGGACGTCATTGTTAACACTAAGCACTTTATTCATACTGCAGATTGCCGAACAACTCCGGGTCTTGCCTACCTCTTTCCAGAAGAGCTTGGCATTATCCCGGAAATTGGACGACAACCTTTCATCCGCTTTCATTCTGCACCTTTCACGTGCTTCTTCTATCAGTGCCTTCGTGTTAACTTTCTGCAGCTTGTATCTCTCTTTCATATTAAAATCATTCCGCGAGGCTAAGTAGTCCAGCCATGCTTTCTTCTTCATTCGAACTGCTTCTTTCACTTCCTCATTCCACCATGCATCACGCTTATTACTACTGCCTCTTTTCGTTTCTCCACACACTTCTACAGCGGCATTTATCATACTATCCCTAAGGTTCTGCCATACACTTTCCACATTCTCACTGCTTACATTGACGTCGCCAAGCTTTTCGGCTACCCTTTCATTATATTTATCCCTAATGGATGCATCCTGCAGCTTCCAGCTTTTGATGCTATAAGTCGGCTCAGGTTCAGGACACTCGGTACGATGACGCCAACCCGCGAACAGACCCCTAATCCTAGTTATGACTAGGTAGTGGTCTGATCCCAGCTCAGCGCCTCGATAAACCCTAGTGTCCATCACCTGTTTACGGAGCCGACTATCCATTAGGAATAGATCTATCATGCTTCTCTTTGACATACATCTCCTCGTATACATATGAATTTGTTTGTGGTTGAACATTGTGTTCGCCAGAAACAAATCCTTTTCCTTACAAAATGCCAGTATTAGCTTGCCAGCGTCGTTCACCCTTTTATCCCCATACTTCCCGAGTACCGACTCAAAACCATCGCGAGCGGTACCCACCCATCCATTCAAGTCTCCACATACTATAAGTCTTTCATTTCCTTCTATCACATTTAGAGCTTCTCTCATACTCTCCCAGAAGTCCTCTAGCTCACTCGCGTTCGACGAAGATACTGGCGCGTAAGCAGCTACCAGGAAAATCTTCGTCAAACCAAGTTTTACACGGATCCAGAGGATTCTAGGACCTACCAGTTTGTACTCATACATACCGGAGGCCAATCGCGAGGACAGCAAAATTCCAACCCCTCGACTGCCATGCTCGCTCTCTGGTACTCCAGACCAAAGCGCGAGCATCCCACCCGGGAGCTCCAAGACTTCGCTGCCCTTGCGCTTGGTCTCTGTCAAGCACACTGCATCTAACTTTCTCTCATTCATAACATCCATCAACTCATTCATCTTATCTGTCATTCCTCCCCTAACATTCCACGCAGCTACCCTGCACTCCATCCTTCACTTCCCGCCGCGTCGGGCCGCGCGTGTAGGGTGGCGGTCCCCTACGCCGCTCTGGCACACACTTTTCGCACCAGCGGGGACGAACTGGTGCGCATCGCCTCGGGGGCACGCCCTAGCATCATTCGTCCTGGTGGCACTCGTGTTGGAGTAGAATTGCAGCCGTAGCTGGCAGGGATGGCGACGTGCACGCTTCTACTCTTCATGCCCTATCATCATATATATATCACTTACACCAAAACAGAAGAAACTATAGTGTTGTGGTAAAAAACCAGTACGATTTGTTTCCTTATCAAAAACAATTGTTAAAATTTCTTATCGATTGAACTAAATTAAAACCTACACTGCTGCACTGTTTAAAAAGATAAATTTATATATTTGCTTGTGAAATTAGAATGTAATACGAGTATGACTATGAAGTTAACATTAATTCCATAGTCATATTACATTCTAATTTCACAAGCAAATATATACATTTGTTTAGGACAACACATGTTTAGGACGGACCAGACACCATAAGTAATGATTATATTCCTTTTACATAATGTCATTACCGAAGTAAAATGAAGAAAACGATAGGAATAACGATGTCATTATTATAAATGATTGGGTCTGGTCTGGTTCCTATTAGATCTGAAATTTAACTAGCGACACAATATCTCTAAGAAATTTGCTGTTCTTTCTCAGGTTTTACCAATTGCTTTGCGAATCTGGCAGTAAATGTAAAAGTAGGAGCAATAATCTTGACGTGCATAAGTGTTACTTTGATGGAAGAATCCTCCTGGCACATAACGTTACGGATGACGAGTCTGGTGTCCATGTTAAGACTTTCTCCAAGTAGTGAGCTGATTATTGAAATCTAAGTAGATTTTAATCCATCAAATCCGCCCATTGCATTCCACTGGATGTAGGCCTCTCCCAATTTTTGCCATAACAGACAGTCCTGCCCCTTCTTTAGTCTTTCCCTCCGACCTTTTTTTAGGTCGTCTGTCAATCTGGCGGGGACTTAAATGATTACAGACTAATGAATTTATTTGTAGCTTGTGATGAAAAATAAACAAAATTCTAATATTTATACGTTGGAATGTGAGCGATTAGTATGTCTCTGCCAAACATAGGCTGGTAAAAAAAGCTCGACTGAAAAAATAAAACTTGGAAACATTTTGTCGATATTCTATTTAAGATTTTCAAGTAGTAATTTATCCTTTTGTCCCGATTTATAATTTATCGTCTTTAGTTATGGTAGTTGTGTAAATGGCAGCACAGTGGATGATGTCATGGCCTTTTAAAAGGCCACGTGCGCACCCAACCGTTGCAGAACATGATCCAATATGTATGTTTTTATGCCTAAACGGTATTTTGAACAATTTTTCCTGATTTATTCACGCCAAAAGTCAAACAATAGAGTCAGTTTCGCGAAATGTATTTCAAATATTTATGTTGTGTATTGCATTATACATCCCGTATATACACGAAAATTATGTTGTATTTATTTATATTTTGATGTAGTTGCTGATTATATTTATATAATTTGCATTTTTTATGAATGTTAATTAAGGTTTGTCCTAATTTTTTATTACACGTAAAGTGAAAAAGGACAACTTGTTTTGAGGCGGGGATTGAACTCACGGGTTCAATCCCTGTCTTTAACCAAGTTGCCTTTTCACTTTAATGAAAAAATATGTGAAAGTTTAATTGCTTTAAAATTCATCCATAGATTGAGTGGAGTCCATCGCATCAATGTTTAAAAATGCTTGTAACACTGTTCATTGGTATCAGAGTTGTTGAGTAGCTCGAGAGATGGCTCTGGTGATACTCTTAAATGACGATTGAAATATAGTGAAGAATTTCAACTAGTTTCGGTACGGTTAGGATAGTTCAGTGGCTAGAACATTGCCCTGGTTAAGCAAAGGTCACGGGTTCAATTCCCGTCTCGAACCAAGTTGTCTTTTTTTCACTTTAATAAAAAAATATGTGACACTTTTAGGTTTGTCCTGCTCTTACATACTTTTACTTACTTGTTGTTCTTGAAAAATCTTTACATTCTCCTCTCAACGGGCTGCTGGTAGATATTTCTTATTAAACAGTACCTATGTTTCCTCCTACTGTTACTATTACATTCCTGGTGTGTAATTAAATAAATAAATATAAAATCGTTGTGGACAGTGCTAAAATCTCTTAGATTGATGATAAAATATAATTCGTTGTAATGAGATAAAGAGAAAAAGCAGTTCTAATGAAACAAGTGACCTTTTGCTAGCAATTGGTAAATGTTTAAAGGCATTAAATGTGAAGCAAGTTATCAGGTGATTGTGTCCATAAAATAATCGAACGTGATTGTTATTCCACCTGACCCTCAACGTTTGTTACCATTAAACAGCCTACTCTCGAAGATATGATCATGAAACACGGTACCCCAAATACAATTAAAACTTGAGCTAAAGATTAAACGTTAATTTTAAAATTATTATGACCTTACTCAGGTATATAATGAAATAAAATAAATGTATTGTAAGTATTGTAATGTAGAATACCAGGTTTCCTCATTATACCATAATCCTGTCGTTTCTAATTTTACAATTTTGTATGAAAATTTGCCCGTTTGGTTGACATGATTACTGCTGCGCTATCCTGGATAGTAGCGCGATGATCTTAGGTTACTATAACCTTTTTTGAAGTCGAACCAGTAGTTCCTGAGATTAACGAGTTTAACTAAACAAACTCTTAATTTTTTAATAATACATAATTTTTGTAATTTGAGTTGTGGCATATTTGTATTTTTTTCTGTTTTGTCTACAACTTACGTAGCTCATAGATATAATGGGTATTTTAAAAGCACTCTAGTGACTTGGCCATTAAATTGTTCGTATGACGATGTATTCACTGCATTAAGTAATCACATTTTCTTTATTAATAACTAAACGGTTTACTCACGCTTTATGGCTTAACGCACCTTATATCTTAATCTTAATTAATATCTTAATCTTAATAATATTATAAATGCGAAAGTTTGTATGGATGTTTGTTACTCTTTCACGGAAAAACTACTGAATATATTTTAATGAAACTTTACAATAATATAGCTTATACATCAGAATAACACATAGACTACTTTTATCCCGGGAACAAGTTCCTGTTGGAAACGGGAATGGAAAAACTTCTCTACGTGAGCGAAGTCGCGGGCGTCAACTAGTAATAATATAAAAACCCCTTAAGCCAAGAACTACTTATAGTTAAAGGAACAACCCTTAAAAAGGTTTCTAAGAGTCGGGTTTTCTGGAGACCATACTGGTTGCAGAACCAAGTCAAAGTGACCATATTGCAAGATCATAACCTGCAAAGTACCTGCTCATTGACACTAGTCTATTAAACCCAAATACGATATGAATGCTGCGAGTTTTTAAATAGTCGGGTTATTTGGAGTCCCATTCTGGTTGCAGCATCGGGCCGAAATTACTAAATAAATAACATTAAACGATTATACTGGCACGCGTTAAGCATTTAATCGAGTAATAATACGCCAAAAATTCCTTACATCATTTTGGAAAAGAGCAGATCCATACATAGCTAAAAACTGCACTAACTGCATCGAATACCGTCCATCCGTTTGAGAGCTACGATGCGACAAACACACACACTGACATCAACGTCAAACTTATAAAACCCATACGTTTTGCGTCGGGGGTTAAAAATGGACCTCCGTTAGGTCCGAAACTAGTCGCGCTATTCCGAAATTTACGCGTGAGTAAAACGTTTCTTAGACAGTAATTATTTAGTACTCTATTAATAGCAATAAATAATTTGAATTTGGCAATTTATGTAAATCCTGGTTTGCTGGAATCACAGGAATTAGTGTATGGGTAGGAATAGAATATTAAAAAAAACCGAGAATTACCATTTTATAGATTAAAAATCGGGTTTATTATTAATACAACAATATATCATCAATATCAATTTTAAATAATAGGCAACTACTTAATTTAAATTAATGAAGTTCATGTATACATATGTATCTACCACAAAATTAAGATCAGTACGCCTACTGAATAACTGCAAATGTTATAACTTAAATTAAGACTTTATCAAAGAAAGCTTTTTCTCGATACACTAGGTACCATATGTATATCACATTTGTACTGTGATCTCGGTGAAGTAAAATATAAATAAATAGGGACATTGCCATACCAGTGATAGGCATAAATAACTTAGCAAGCACTAGCGAGAATTTCAAGTAATATTAGACAGAAAATAAATATTCAACAAGTTTATAATTATCACGTAAATAGATTTTGAGTTGAAACGAACATTTAACTTTTTAACAAACATTTGAATAACTCAATCATTTTCAAATTTTTACTTAATTCTGGTTACAATTTTCCTTGTACTTTATGGTCCCTAAGTAAATTTTATTTTTGCATTGTCCACAACTGGTTAGGACCGTCCTTTTCGTATGCAAAGTAACATATATTTGTCAATTCGCGAGGCTTTCAATGTGTGATGGAATTATGGTTTGTTCTATGATTTTTAAAAGGAAAGCCTTTATGAGTTTATATACTTTGTAACTAAAAGAGTTGAAAGCAATGTTTTGTAAGTTTACAGGGGCATTCAATATGTTTGTTTTTTATTGCGTCTGCGTTTTATGCCCATGTTCTACATTGTTACAAATTGTTTTGATGTAAACCCTATTATTATAAATCATATTAAAGTCTTCTTGCTGTGTCCGCACCTGTATAGTGACTTTACTTCTCGCGGGTGGGCTACAGGGCTATATCCCAATTTGAAATTGAATTTAATTAGATTTTTTTTTGTAAGGTTACTGAAAATTCGTCCATATACATCGCTAAATGTTGCTTTAAGTCCTAGTTTCCAAATATTACCGGACAGCCAAAATATATGTTTTGCATATGCTGAAGAGAATGTGGCAATAAATTATCAAACATGTGTGGCAAATTACTAACTACATTTGTGAACGGGACGGACGGGCGGAGCGGTTGTCCTAAATTAAAATACAGTATATTTCTTTTTGGTACAGCCATCCATCATTCTTATGAATATTTTTGAACCTTAGTAAGTTTAGTATCAACTGCTAAAATGCAAAAACAAAAGGAATTATTCTAAAATGATACTAGTGTAATTTTGAGTTTATTTAACATACCCATTCCTCACATATTCACATATATATTATTCTCATGATTGCCGAAGTAAAGGTGGGCATATTTCGTTAACATTTTTTCTTATTATTCGACTTAGGAGAACCAGTTGCCTTATTTATAGCAGAATTTTCTAGCACTTCATAATACAATTCTCTAGACCAATTATTTAATGAAAATGACTGATAGCTACTACTTTATTTACCAACATTTCAAAGGGCCGCTGTCTGCGTCTCTCATTTCATATAGCTTTCTCTGACCTATTTATAGGTGTCTGTCTACTACGAGGAGCAACGTCCTCTTGTCTAACATTTCATGTTATTTTTATTGCGCAAATCGACAATGCGTTATAAAAAGGCACATTTTGTTTTTAGTTTTTAATCCGTTCCGTCAAAAAATAAAAATTATGGTTTGTAAATTTTGGTAAATAAAAACCACACTAATGCATGTGCAAACTTGATTTGTTTTATTGTTTTGTTCCTTTCCTGAGCTATTTTCGGTGCAGGCCTCCATGTAATGTCATTTTGTATTTAATGATATGTTAAACTTTTACCTATGTGTATAAGTAGCAACGTCCTGATTAATTTTTTGTGTGAATTTATAATATTGGAGAAAAGCTTTAAAAAGTATTCATACCTTTAGAGTAACCTCTATTGAAGGTATTTTTTTAAACCAACCATCCTCATACTTAGCATGACATCTAGCTTTATTATAAGTACGTTGAAGTTTTACACACAGAGTGAGTCAGCTAAATTATTGACTGCCTCTGTGGCGCGGTGGGAGTGTATCCGACTGCTACGCGAGAGGTCCCGGGTTCGATTCCCGGGTCGGAACAAATATTTGTGTGATCCTCAAATGTGTGTTTCGGAATTTGGGTGTTTCCTATGTATAATATGTATGTATTTAGAAATATATAGGTACGTTTATCAGTTATCTAGATCCCATAACACAAGCTAATATTAGCTTACTTTGGGCTAAATGGCGCTGTGTGAAAAGTGTCCAACAATATTATTTTTAAACTTTTGCGCGTTGCAGCGCCCGTGGTCGCGGCTGGACATATATCACATATATACATATGTATATATAGTCCAGTCGCGACCACGGGCGCTGCAACGCGCTCAAAACGTCGGTGAATGTAAGTACAAAATTGTTTTGCGTGAAGTCCCGAGTAGTATATAAAATATGTCCAACAATATTTATATTTATTTATATTGTTAGTTATATATTGTAGTATTTGTCAGAAAAATTTAACGTTCTTGGGATAAAATTCTTTGTAAAATTAAGCTTGCTTTGATGCAGGATCGTACCTAATCTAATATTATATAATGAATTTAATCAACGTAATTTGTACATTGGAAAAAAGAAATGAGTATAAAGCACGGCTCTCTTAAAAGATTGATTTATTTTTTTCAATTTTCAATTCCATTAATTTAATAACCATAGCAAATATACAAAAGATAAACTGAAAAAAATATTCAGTCCTTATAGGGGGCCGCCCTACCGACATAGTGTGTATGATTTTTTTTTCAGAATATCTTGAATATATTTTCTAGCACGCGTACGTAATAAGGATATAATTATACACTTACATCCTTATTCCCATACTGTATTTATCGACTCATACTTTATGGTATGAAATAAATAAACTTTGGAAAGCTCACACTACTGACCTCCATTAATGATTTTTAACTGACAACTCAATAACAGACCTCGTCGTTATGATGTCATCTAATAATTTAGGATTCGTTGAACTTTTACATCTGTGATTCATCCTAAAGCGACAATTTTTATACCAGATAACGTTGACCACAAAATTACTTTTATTGTAATTGTTTCATGAATGTATGTATTTTTATATGTCTACAGGCGTCCAAAAACTAACTTCACGCTATATTCCCCACAGGGTAGTCAGAAAGGACAGATCCCCAGGTTTCGCAATTCATGAAGTATTTTTTTGGCTTCCTGCAAATTCATTTATCTCTTCATACATGCACGTTTGAGTATCTGAGCCTACTTTTGACCATTTAATTTCATCTTGAGAGATCTGCTGGTTTTTTTAAGCATCAGAGGTCCAAAAGCTACATATATGTATGTATGTATTTATTATGTACCAGGGTCCGGGGCAGTAGTTGAATGTGTTTAGGCGATTAATCCGTAATTATTAGATATACCTAATCAAGGAAGTATGAGCTGATATTGAAAGTACGTATTATCAAGAGTAAGGCAAACACCTAATCAATAACATAGATATCCACTTTTTGGTTGGACGATAGTTTCTTAATCGCGGGCTTTGAGTGGACTTTAATCAAGAAATTCCGTAAGGAAAAAAACCTAAGACGAAGGTCGAGACGAGGTCACACGAAGTTCACCAAGCACGGCCGAGCGCTGGCTTAACGTGTATGTACATATATTATATGGTACTATTGTACGAAGCTCGCACGGATCGAGACGTGATGATAGTGAGTGTGAGGGTGAGAATGAGGGTGACTCTGAGAGTGAGGGTGGAGTGAGGGTGAGAGTGAGGGGTGAGGGTGAGGGTGGGGGTGGGGGTGAGGGTGAGGGTGTTATTTTTTTAAAGTTTTTTTTTTAGTTTAATTTGAATTAATATCAAAGAAAAACAAAGGTATGCTACTTTACCGCGGCAGTCTCCGAGTGCCTATATAGCTAGTTATTTTAAAATTAGGAATCGGGTATTAGTTATATAATACTTTTAAATACCTGCATTTAAGAGGAAAACTTAGTAGATATTTTTATTGGAGGATAGCAATACTATTGTCCATAATGACGTTAAACATGACTGAATCTCCGAATGTCGAAAATTCGTCAAGAAATCAATACATAAAAAAAGTAAACTAATCTATCTTCACGTTGTATCCCTGACGGGGTAGTCAGAGAGGACAGATTGCCAGGCTTCGCGATCCATGCATACTTCTTTCGCTTCTTAAAGTCTTAAAGATTCATCAATCGCTTCATACACGCACGTCTGGGTATCCGAATATTTTTGACTTTTCCGTTTTAATCAACACATTATTGTAAAATTAATATTACAGGCATAGGGGTAGAAAGTAATTTACGGAGGAGCCTGTATTTCAAATATTATTAATATTCACAAACTTCTAAGGTTTATCAACATGATTTATTTTTATCTGCATCATTTGTTAACCATTAAGTTGAGACCATAAGCACGTTCGAAGAGCTAGTCCCTTCAAGTTTCTCAAAGAGGAAGCTCGGCTTAATTAGGTCACGTGTCACTTGCTCCACATCATCGTGAATTATGTTGCTCGTTTCGTTTTTATTACCCTTTTGATGTACCAGCTCGCTTTGAGATATGTTCGTGGAATAATGATGTTTGTTGTGTTTCGCATCAAATGTGATGGCGCACAGACTATTATTAACTAGTAGAGAAAGTTTTATACCTTATTTGTTTCTAAGTATCTTCACGCTGTATCCCAGACGAAACAGTCGACGAACAAATCGCTAGGTTTCGATATCAGAGTGCTTTTGAACTTTCCGTTTTCGGGCAATCTGCTCACGTGATCTTCATATGTAAAAATCGGTCCACCCTGACTCCTACCCTATTTATTTTTGATATATTTAATTATATCAGTTATCTACTAGCTAATATTATAACTGTGAAATATTTTTTAATAATGGTTCTGTAAATCCAGAGATTACCCCCATACAACTTTTTCAAATCCGATCAGTAGTTCCTGAGATTAGCGCGATCACCCAAACAAACATACAAACTCTATAACTTTATAATATTAGTATAGATAATTATATTCCTATTTAGAATAAAAATTCCAACTGGTTATCAGTGTTCTTAATATCTATCTTGAGTGTTTTCAAAGTTGCTTCCAAACTCTGCCTGGATTTGAAGCCTGGGGTCTATTTGTATTGACTGTTAGGAGTAACCATCGTATAGCTTTTAATTTACTTTTTAGTGACTGCCGTCTGAACAACAAATCCCGTAAGGTCGCATGCATCGTTGCTTCGTTCGCTGGTCAGCAGGTGCACCTTGAGCAGTTGAGGTCGCTTGTGCCCCAGAGATCTTGAATTAGATGATCCAGATGATCTTGAGCCCCTTACACAATTATAAAGAGATTATCAGTCGGACCTTCTGGGTCACTCAAGGCCGTTTTGGAAACCCAGAAACTAAGTCTAAGGTGGAGAAGAATTTACTTTTACCCAATTGATCTAGAATATTTTAATTTACAGTATGGTGATCATTCAATTTGTACTCCCAAATTTCCAAAGAAACAATTTTTGGAATTTTGTGTCGCAAATAAAGATAATTTCTGCAATGCATATGCAGTTGCAGTTGCAATGCAATTATTAACCAACAATGTACATGTTAAAATATGTAACTGCAAAATTGTACCATATATGCAAATGCAGTATAATTATTAGAAAGGTACAAGGACTTTAGAATGACACAGTGTCATGTGAGTACACAGACCGACCAGCGTCACGCTCCAACTATTCACGCGGTTCACATATTCACTTCTCATATATTCATTACATATGTCATGTTACTGGTGGCTGGGAAAGAGTACATGCCTTTGTTTATTTTACTCATAACTATAATTATATGATGAGTGCTAAACATCAAACATATATCTAACACTATAACTAACACTGGTAATTAAACGTATTAGTCTACGTCTGCAGTTAAGCTCTCATAGATATATAAATAAAATCAATAAATAAACAGTAACTTTCCCATTTCCTTTATCCACAAATAAAATTATTACCGATATAAATAGTAGGTATATAGGTTTAAAGATCTGTTGGAAGTTACTATCTAGAGATCCAGGAGATAAATTATTGTGATATACATATACATACACCACACTCAGCAAAATCAGTTCCAGTTTGTGTATTTTGCATACCTTTTGGAAGACGTTTCAACCAGGTTATACCGGTTGTGGTCACAGACTGACTCATAAACCACGTCAGTCCCGAAAACGCGATAATTTAAAAGTTAGCTCAAATTAAGTTTAAAAAATCCACATGTTATTGATTGTTGTTTTGTTGCCTGCAAACCAAACTGTTTTGTTGGGTGTACATACAAAATTTGCACGAGTATAATGCTGCTAAAATTAAGGTTTGAGACCATGCTCCATAATACAGCTCAAGACTCTACTGGACGCTGAAATAGAAAGACTCTAATTACTTACTGATTTTTATATTGGTACCCAATAGTCTCAGATTTTTGTATGGAAGTAATCTTCATAAATTTCCATTATAATATAACGGGGCATAAGTAACTAAGATCTACAGATCCCCATAGACACTTAAAGGTATTAAATGATATTGCCAACTTTAACTAGTAAATCTGTCTTCTGTACCATATAAAGCTGAAAAGTTTGTTTGTTTCGTTAAATGCGCTAATCTCAGAAACTTATGGTTCGAATAAAAAAAGCTTTTTGTGATTGAAAGTCCAAGTACTGAGAAAGGATATAGGCTATATATCATCCCGCTACTACTAAGGAGCGCCGAGCAGTAGTCATAAATGTCAACAAATCGGGCTAATTATCATACAGTATTGAGTATTATAAATTAATAAATGATGAGAGATTAAACGGGTGCCATGGGGGATCTAAGTACTTCATGGACCAAGCCGCGGGGATTCGCTAGTAATTCTAATGAAGGTACATTTCTAATATTTCACAGAACCTAATACAAACTCGTTTATAATTGTAAGCCATTCTGAGTAATACCGTTCAGTATCTCAGTGGGTGAGATGCTCTTGAGGCGAAAGGATCCATAAAAGGCCTCGAAACGAACCGGTATACTCTCGACGCATTGCCGTGCTGCGGTTCTCACGGTAACCGGTGATTGCCTCACCTATATTGTACCTTGTTGGTTTGGTCACCAATAGTCATACTGCACTAGATATTTTAACCAAAGCTAATGCTTTTTTTTAACTATTGCATTGTTTTTATCGCAGGCTTTGAGTGGGCTTTAATAAAGAAATTCCGTAAGGAAAAACCTAAGACGAAGGTCGAGACGTGTATGTACATATATTATATGGTACGATTGTACGAAGCTCGCACTGATCGAGACGTGATGATAGTGAGTGTGAGTGTGAGGGTGAGGATGACAGTGAGGGTGGGGTGAGGGTGAGAGTGAGGGTGAGAGTGAGGGGTGAGGGTGAGATTGAGGGTGAGGGGTGAGGGTGAGGTTGAGGGTGAGGGTGTTTTTTTTTGGTTTTTTTTAGTGTAACTTGAATTAATATCAAATAAAAACAAAGGTATGCTATACAATAGCTTTACCGCGGCAGTCTCCGAGTGCCACACGTCTTTTTTTTAAATGTTTATCTATTTTGGGACCTTATCATCCAAAGAAATGTCGGGCCTGGCTGAATGGTTTGAAACCGCTAATTCTTTGGGTAAGCGATGTTCCATCGGTAATTGAAGGAACGCTGAAGATTAGAGGTATCCATGTTTTGAATACCTCTAATCATTCTACTTCCCATATGTCATTTGTTTAATCCGTTTGTTTGCTGCAGTTGTTACAAAATAAACATGTTGGTTGATATAAACATGATAATCTAAATTGTAAACAGGCATCTCCGGTATGTTTTGTCTTAGTGATTCAATAAGCCGAAAATTCTTAAACTAGTTCATGCTCCGCGAATACTCTTGCGACATACTTCCACAGTACACGTGTAGTTTTCATAAACCTTTTCTTAGTAAAGTATTGTTGCTTTATTAAAAGTTTAATGCAATGTTGCAATAGGTCCTTGAAAAGCAAAAGAATATGTCGAAATAGTAATATGAAAACATGAAAAAATCAGTATGCTGAATGAAAACATTTAACAGCAAAATAATTTGAATTGTTTTGTAACTTATATTGCAAGTTTTACGGCACCTTAATATACAGAAAAGCCGTATCATTTTCAGTATACTAGAGCTATGTAATAGTAGGTACTTATTAATAAATAAATAAATATCCATCACGCCTTATCCCCGAAGGGGTGGCAGAGGCATATTATATGCCCACTTTTCACCGTGTGGATTCCTGTCCCACGTAATAGGTGGTGAGCCCATTGCCGTGTTGAAATAGACAGACGCAGGTTGTGGCTACCTGCTGTTGAAATTTTTAAGCCGCCCATATGGCCTTCAACCAGGCTTAACGACTGCCATTTTCTGGCAACCGGGACCAACGGCTTCACGTGCCTTCCGAAGCACGGAAACGCTCGCAAATGTAAATGCCACAAAGTGGTCACCCATCCGAGTACCAGCCATAGTGAAAGTTGCGTAACTCAGTGATCGTTTACAGAACACTGAGACCGCGGGGCCACGAGCGCTTCAATTAATAAATGGAATGAAATTATTTAAATGTTATGAAAATAGCTTTATACACGTAGGTCACAAAGTAACAATTATGAACGACAAGAATATTAATTGTACATTTACATTTAGGTAGAAGTTAAAACTAATAAATGAAGTCAGTAGGTAAACATAACTACTTTTATGGCTGACGCGAAATCCCCCTCGACGAGGCGGATGTACGGGATCTCTTAAAATAACTTTGTAATAAAAACATTATTCCAGTGGCATCGAGGATGTTAACCGTTACGCAGAACTGTGCAGTCAGTACCTCTAGTCTCATTTATTGCAACGACCACCATTTACGTGAAAGCATTCTTGGATCTAATTGTTAGATCTCCTCTTAAATTGATTTCGTGCAAAAGCGTTTTCTTTTTGCGATGAACAGTCAAATTTATTTACTTATCTATCACGCCTTATCCCCGAAGTGGCAATAGAGGCACATTATATGCCCACTTTTCACCATGTGTATTCCTGTCCCACGTAATAGATGGTGAGCCCACTGCCGTGTTGAAATAGACAGACGAATGTTGTGGCTACCTGCTGTTGAATTTTTTTACGCCGCATATAAGGCCTTCAACTTGACTTAACGACTGCCATGTTACTAGCAACCGCGACCAACGGCTTAACGTGCCTTCCGAAGCACGGAAACGTAAATGTAATGTACGTCGTAAATGTAAATTCCACAAAGTGTTCACCCATCCGTGGCCAACCATAGCGAAAGTTGCTTAACGCAGTAATCGCTTACAGAACACTGAGTCCACGGGCCCACGAGCGCTTCCGAGCGCAAATTAAACATCCATAGAAATCGTAAAAACTAGAAAATACCATACGTGGGGATCAAAAGATCACTCTTTGTCCGATGCGCCGTTTGCTAATCTTGAGCATGTTGCGGCATGACACTTCTCCTGTTTTTACGATTTTTAAGCAATTGTCATCCAAAAATTTACTTCTGATTTCAATTTAATTACAACAATTTTCTAGGTTCATAATTTTACTATTTTGTATATATGGAAGTACAGTACAAGCCTAAACACGGTTGATTTTTTACAAAGCAATTTGCATCACAGGTATACAAAATATAGCACAAACGTTTCTCGGCAGCACGAGTTTAGCGTAACACCTCTAATGTTGCAAATCTCTGTAGGCTACTATGACCTTTTCGATCGGAGGGGCCGTATGCTTGTCTGCTGAGAATGCAATGCTTCACGCTTGTAGACTACCGAGTACATTTTCGCTTCCAAGCACGTTTCATGTCATATCACCTTCTGACCCCTCTATAGAACATAAGGCCTGACAAAGTTCGCCAGTAAAGTAGCCGTTGTACCTGAATTATTACAAAAATTCATAATTCTAATATCCTAGCCTTTATCTCTATCCACAATCCCTATTGAATACTGTATTTATGTTAATCATCATCATCTTGGGTCTTACCGTGACCCGGCAGGGCCGACAGACATTTGTTTCCCACATAGCCCGGCGGTTGCCGCAAGACATGACCATACCAACGCAGGCGACACTCAACACAACTTATCTGCAATGTCCCGGACGTGAAAGCTGTCGAGGATGCGAGAGTCCTACTTATCTTCCAAACATCCACCGCAGCCATCTTCATTTCCGCGACACGAAGCTTCTGCTTGTGTAGTTTTAATATCGGTCACGTCTTACTGCCATGTAAAAGGACAAGTCTAATGATGTTTTTATAGACCTGTCCCTTTAACCAGATCAAATGACACCGGTCACAAATCTCCCGCCACTTGGCCCATGCGTGACTTGACATCGCAATTGATGTCACTGGACGTGAGAAATACAGATCCCAGGTATTTAACCTGGTCCGTGCGCTTGACCAAATCACCGCCTATGCGGACGGATGTGGGATCTGTAGAGTTTAGTGCCAAGTACTGTATTTATGTTAAATTGAGCCCGAAATGCTGATACAACGCTTTAATGAAAATAGAGGTCGACTTGGTTACACAATTCTAATCTCTCCGGCGCCGATGCAATATGCATTGCATAAGATAAACTTTTAAACATGTTGATATAAAGTCCCCATATATGAAGCGTGTCAAATCCATATATAAATATGTAATTTCATTATCAATAACTCAGCAGCTGTCCCTATTAAAAAGGATTTAAGGCGGGTGTTCATTGGATGGCGGCTGTGATTCGTAACCGTTACAGGGACGTGTGGAATAAAAAATAAATTCTAATATATTATCAAGATAATGAATTTTTGATCATTATCTATATTAAAATAAGAGATAATGAATATTATATAATTACTCGTCTTTTACGCAAAACTACTGAATGGATTTGATGGATTTATAATAATAATAACTCACATCAGTATAACACATAGGCTATTATTTATCCCGGAAACAAGTTCCTGTGGGATGACCAATGAATATTACCGTTATCTATATTACATAATTTAGCATAATTTTAAAAGATATATATTTTATAAAAAGTTCAGATTATTTTTTTATAAAATTGATATGGGACCACCTATGAAGTTTGTAGCATTGCTCTTGCGATCATCATGAAATTTCGCGTAAATATTAATTGATAGTATATTTTTTTACAAAACTTATAATATCGGAAACCTACCTCTATAGTTAATCACATTAGATACAGAAATTTCGAGTCAACGGTTAATAGTTAATTCCTAAATTGTCGTCAAAACCATACCATAATTCTTCAAAATTTGTCGTCTACGAGTATGTTTATTTATCAATTACGCCTTATCCCCGTAGGGGTGGCAGAGGCATATTATACGCCCACTTATGCCGTGTGGTCCCATTGCCGTGTTGAGATAGACATTGCGTATAGCCCAGCGTTTGAGATCGCATAGTCTACGAAGTCTTTTTCATAAACATGTACAATAATAAAGTAAGAAGGTACAATCTTATGGATTTCTATACAGACGGTAAGATTACTCTATAGGCATTTTCTTAATATCGAAATAGATCGTTATTTGCTAAAGAATAATTACGGATGCATAGATAGATGCAAATAAGTATTCATTCTCGACGTCTTGGACATAAAATATTCTGGTGTTAGTATGTTATTTTCTTCAGCAGACTAAGTGCATAAAAGAGGTACATTGTACATTGGTTGGTTTCACATAACAGTGTAAAAATATGATAATAAGCCTTCTTAATTATGTGGAGACTATAATTTTAGTATTGTCGACGGGAACTAATGCACGAGAGACAGAGAGATAAAATCTAAAATATATACGTTACTTGCGGTCGCCCCGCGGATTCACATACACGAGATAAAAAGCCCAAGTTATTTCTTATAATATCAGCTATTTGCTAGTAAAAGTCTTGTAAAAAACGGCCCAGCTATTTCAGTGATTAGCCTGAACAGACAGACAAATAATATAAATATGTGATTTTTTTATTTAAATACCGTACCTATTTACTATCACTAGGTGACCCTAACGGCTTCGCCCGTGTCATACTTTGAACTCCCGTCTTACCAATTTAATCGCATCTTACCAATTTCAAAAACATTTGCCCTATTTGTCTACATTTATGATTATTCCCTCGATAAATTTGTTATCCAAAACAAAAACAATTCTTCAAATCCGTTCCTGAGATTAGCGCGTTCAACTAAACAAACAAACAAGCTCTTCAGCTTTATATATTAACGTATAGATATCTATGCATTTTGTGAAAATCTGTTAATTTCGAATTAAGAATAGACACTTCAATTTTCTCATCTGTATGGATTATATGCGTTTGTGTAATGGTGGTCTCGTATTCTTTCATAATTGCATACATATCTGCATTATGTTACATTTAAGTACGTAGTTATAGACAATGTCGGTTACTTCCTTCATTAATAGCCTTTTATTAATTGGCAGGTACATAAAACATTATGTAATTGTATAATCTTATTAAGCCTACCGTTATATGTACGTAAGGCCACTTACTTACCTATTGAACTTTTATTTTATTACTGTTTTAAGGTTGCTGCTTTACATAATTTAATTATACAATAACATACACTTTCTCTTATTTTATTTTGGTATAAAGGGTCTTACTGACCTTAATATGATGTCCGGGGCCAAGACAATCGTATTCAAAATTTGGTAATGCACCTATTGAACAATGGCGTCCTTAAATGGGAAGAAAATAGTCAGAGGACCAAACTGAAGTCGATTTGAGTTACTCTAAAGTGAGCATTTTGAATGCAACTGCAATCGACAATATTTCACACAAAATAACATGAATATTATTTGTAGTTTTAGAAAATGAAATATCTACGTCAACTGCACACCTTTCTTCAAATTCTTAGATCAAAGATGATAATTCTGAGTTATTTTTATTTACAGACCAATAATAACGGAGACTACTCGTCACGGAGCCTGCCGCGGGTGAGATTGGACAATGGATCTACCGTTAGCAACGGTGGAGTAAGGCTCCGCTGTTGGGCTGCACCACCTTCAATCACTGAAGAAGAAGTAGAAGATGAAATCGAAGAAGATGCGGTCTCGTTACGAGCCATATCTGCACAAGGTTAGTGTACTTTTGTAGTTTAGCGCCATCTGTTGAAGTTTCAAGTAAACAAGTATCGTATAAGTGTGTGCTACTCGACGCTAGAGAGCGCGCTTCAAATAGTGTATATTTATGAACTAGATGGCGTTGTGTGTTGTTTGAAACTAATGCTTGATCCTAATACGAAGAATAATATTAAAAAAATGAGACATCGGCGCTTGTTTCTCAATGTGTTAAACCGGAACTAACATCCTTACTTGCATCTTTGGTTTTTTATCTTAATGAATATATATATATTTTGATTGGACTTCAGAGTGCAAACATTAGGAGCATTTTCTGTTTTCGTTCGTTCATCTTCTCTACATGGCCGACCGATCATCAACATTTTAAACTTTATTAAAATATTTCTTACTGTAGTTGACGTAAGTTTACATTTGACACACAATTGAACGTCTGTGTAATGTTTAATTGGAGAGAGATTTATCTTTTATTCGACTTTATAGAGGGCGACACTACTACAGTTCATTGACTTTTCAATTTGCAGAAACGAGTTGAATTCATTATGAAATTCATATTAGTGTTCGAAAAAGGAGTTATTAATCATTTAGCAACCAGTTTCACTTCATTAGTAAGCATCAACTCGACACTGAGTGACGTATTGTTTCGTTGCACCGCGTCAACGGAAGGGCGCGCACCGTGACGTGCCCGCGCTCCCGTCACCAATTGATTCCAACTAAAGTTTCACGCCCCTGCATACTTTGACTAACGTTTCTAATATTAGTCAGTTATTAAGCTTCTTTAACAAATTCCTTATCTTTGTTGGGTTGTGAAATGACCGTCAACAATTGCTCTTCGTCTGCGTTGAGCTCATTGCCCGAAGAATATTTTTTTCGACAGTAATTTTCGAGTTGTGCTGTGACTGCTGATGACGATTTAATGGTACACATCTCGCTAATGAATTCCTTTTTATATACAAGTTAAACATTTATGCAATGTTACACACCGATGAACAATTCTGTTATTTTTTGTTGTGTACTACTCATAAAACAACGAAATCATCGAAATGTTCTCGTAATGATATACTCGTAGATTTGTTTTCAAGAAGAATTTTAACACAGAGAACAATCAATTTCCAGAAAGTTTGTATGAATTTGGTTGGGATCACCTCTGGAATGTCTGGAACATATATTATCTTAGCTTTTAACTAGTGTGTGGAATAGGAAGTAATCAAGTTTTACCTACCTGCCTAAATATATTGCTTGCTTGTATTTCGTGCTTTGCAATTGGGCCATTGTGTATTAAGCGCTTCCGCGACGTCATACTACAAACCTCACGACACCTTTAATGTGTTGGTTTCCAAAAATCCTTTGGATACATACTCATATTATTGTTGCAGTCACGATTGTATCAAATAAATATAAAGATTTGGATATCCAAAAATCGAAACATCGTCTAATATTCCAGAGCTAACAGTTATATGGTTTTTTTTATATTACCTAACAATTTTCTTTTGCGCCTCTCCTTCTTTGATAGCACAAAATAAAGTGATAAGAAGCTCAGAAGTCTGATTTCATGCCCCTGTAGGCCTGTACAGTGGGTCACCAGTAATTTGACGTTTATGTACGTTCGTTCGTGACTTTAGACTTTTGAGTAATAACTCTAAATTAATTCGCGTAGAGCAACGAAACGGTATAGGCAGTTTGTGTCAGGTAATTAATTACTCTAAATTGCTGTATAAATGAAATGAAAAGTCTAGTTTAAAACTAATTTGAAAGTCACACTAATTCATTTGACAATTAATTATTAATAACATGTTATACCTACATTTATAGTGACGGTTTTTAAACTCGTGTGTTAGTGTCTTTTCGGCCATGCTTCACCCCGTCTGTTGCAATCGAGCTGAAATGGGCACAATTAGATCCGGCTGTTTTTAATTGACATGACTTTCTCGGGCCCCTGACGAATGTTGCCAGTGACCATCAATATTTCAGTACACACTACTATACACATGTAAATGCTTGTATTTTATGGGGTTTTGCACATGCTATATTTGATTTTATGCGACTTGAAGAGTATCTTCTCTGCTGTACCTATAGTCAGTTAAAAGCAATTCGGCTGTACTTCCCTATGAATATTGTATTACAAATGAATTATTTTTCTTTGGTAGATAAGAATGTCCTGCTTTTTTTTTATGAATACTCTAAATACAGTAGTTTGTTTATGAATATAAAGACCAAAATATATTACACAAGATGACGTTTAATATATTTTGGTCTTTTTCGGGGACTGTGTCGTTTTTGCCCGTTCGAGTTCGGCATGACATCTGAGGGGATTACCACACGTTAAAAAAAATACAGATTACATTCTGGTGGCAATTTTGTTTTTTTCGGGAAAGATTATATGGAAACGGAAGTCGTATTTTCTCAAAGATATGTTTTCAGTGTTGAATTTTGTTACTTGTTTATTTTCGTGAAATAATAATATTATAATGTTATGTACACCATTTAAGAACTTGATAATATATGAATTGAATTACAAATTATTTAATTTAATAACTTCGTGTTGAAAAGGTTGTCCTGTACTTACCATATTTGAAGTGAAGGAGTACTCGGGTAGTCGCACGGCTTTTTGCTCAGCTTTTTGCAATACGTCGCTTGTTTCTCGATGTGTTGAGTCGTCTGACAAGATCTTTATGCGAAGCTTCAATCTCGATACTCTTACGGCTATGCATAATATATAATTACTTACATTATTTTAAGGTCAGCTTATATCATCGGCCGTGTAACATTATAACTTATGCGTAAACCTACTTATACTTTGGCTATCTTATCTATATTGTGCGTCCCAATTTGGGTAAGAATGGAAGTTCTTTTTTCCGTGTATTGAATTTAAATTGTGTACTTTAATAGGCAACACAATCTATATTAAAATAGGTGTGTACCTAATATTAAGTAGTTCTTAGAATCTTACTGATAATGTTAGTTAGCCGTATAGGTAATACAGCATTAAATACTTACTCATTTGTACTTTTTCTTTAGCCTTAAGCAATACATCACTAATGTTTATGAATTTACATTTACATGTCCGACCAGCAACTTTTTTATAATCTTGGGACTATCCTAACTTTAAAATTTTACTTGTTTGTCTTCAATTTGTTTTAATGTAATTTATTTTCTAATTGTGGGTCTACTGGTCCTACTGATGTGGTGCACCTATTGATGTGTTTGATGTTGATTGTTGATGACTTAGTAAAAATTGCTACACATCTTGAATGATAATACTTGTAATATTCTACATTATTTACTTTTCGTTCAAGACAAAAATAATAATAAATCCCACTAATTACTTAAGGAAGTGTATCTATTAAAAGGTTAGAAATTTAAAAAAAGTAAAAAGGAATGGTAAAATGATAAATACACTTACCACTAAGGCTGTATGAATATTTTTTTATAGAAGTATACAGTACTTTTAAAGAATTTTATGGTAATAATACATTGTCCATTTATCCAGATGTACCAAATTTCAACTCGAAGATTTCACGTATACAAACATTGCAAGTTATACATACATACATAATGTCACGCCTTTATCCCCGAAGAGATAGGCAGAGGCATACTATGCGCCCACATTTTACCGTATGGATATAACACGCTTGTAAAAATATCATATTGCACCCACGTCGAATTTTGTCAGTAAAAGAGCATTGGAACGATTGACGCATCAGAAATAGATGACTCGGGCTCGCGACAACTTCACCAAAAAGATTTCTAATTTTGAACTAAACTTTTTTTTTTTCCTTAATGGGTGGCTTGGAACACTGGCCACATCGACTCGAGACACTTTGGTTAGAAAAAGCGATTGATCTTTTTATGTTGTTTGTTGCTTTTCTTAGGACTTCCTGATTATGGACGTTAGGCTATTTTGAAAACTGCGTTCTTCAAAATGATTTTTATGTCCAATACTACTTACTCTTTTTGTTCTATTATCGTTATTATTTGTTTTCTTATTATTTATTTATTGTAAAAAAATACTATTTCAATTATAAATTTAACTAGAAGGAAACAGGTCGAATATTAGTACTAGTGTTCATTATTAATTTAAGAGACATATTGTATCTGTAACTAGTAATTTAATTGGTAAAAGATTTCGAAAAGCATCAGTAAAGCGCCTATGATTAAATCAAATGTTTTTCTCCTCCCGAATTTGATTGCTGTTAATTCATTTCTAAGTTCATTTAATAACTTTCTTGTATTATCTTTCAAGGAATACACATACAAAAGAAATATAATACATTTTAATGTTAAATAAATATCCATCACGCCTTATCCCCGAAGGGGTGGCAGAGGCATATTATATGCCCACTTTTCACCGTGTGGATTCCTGTCCCACGTAATAGGTGGTGAGCCCATTGCCGTGTTGAAATAGACAGACGCAGGCTGTGGCTACCAGCTGTTGAAATTTTTTTTAAGCCGCCTATAAGGCCTTCAACCAGGCTTAACGACTGCCATTTTACTGGCAACCGGGACCAACGGCTTAACGTGCCTTCCGAAGCACGGAAACGCTCGCAATTGTAAATCCATCCATCCGACGACCAGCCATAGTGAAAGTTGCGTACCTCAGTGATCGTTTACCGAACACTGAGACCGCGGGGCCACGAGCGCTTCTAAATTTTAATGTTCACTAACATTAGTATTAGATTAAATTAGAATATTTACCATGTGTTATTTTTATTTTAAATTTCAACAGCAGGTCGATGCATCCTGCGCCTGTCCATACAACACGGCAATGGGCTCACCACCTGTTACGTAGGACAGAAATGCATACCGTGAAACGTGGGCGTTAAATATGCCTCTGCCTACCCCTTCGGGGATAAAGGCGTGACAATATGTATGTATGTATGTATGTTATTTTCTGCTGAGAAACCTGAAACATCCTTCCTATGACTTAAACTAGTTTAACTATGTATGACCGGCTGAGTTCGAATCCAACATAATATAGGTACGTGGAGATTGCCACACGTTAAAAATCATGTGTTATTTTGTCTTTCAGCTTTGTTGGAAATCGCCAGTTCTTCTGTTATCATGATGCTTGCAACAGTGCCGAAATATCGGCAATAATGAAATAACACATTGTAAATATACTGTTTATTAATACTAAACCTTATTCTATTCCATTTTAATTCATTTTTGGTTTTACGTAATAATTGAGAAGAAAAGATAAGCAAATAAGTACGTGTAGTATGCAACTAGCATACTACACGTACTTATTACTATACAACTAGGGTGTAAGGGGCCCCACCAAGATCTTCGGGGCCCAAGTCAACCTGCCGTGCTAGTGCGTGCACCTGCTGATTAACGGACGAGGCTCTGGCTCTGGCTTTCCCCTCTTTTGTCGCTCCCATTAAAGCCACCCGCCGAAACAATTTTGCCGAACCCGCCGAAAAAATTGCAGCTAGGGATAGGGCGCCGCTGCAAAACGGCGCGCAGGAGCCTCGCCCGACTCCAGTGGCAAGTGGGCTAGGGTTGCCGTGTGTCGGGCCAGCACGGCTAAAGAAATTAGACCCAACCCGTATCCGCTTCGCATCGTGGAACATTGGCACGCTGACTGGGCGTGCGGTAGAGTTGGCCGAAGTACTCTCCAGGCGGAGGGTGGACGTCGCGTTCTTGCAGGAGACTCGGTGGAAGGGCAACAGAGCCCGGCCTCTGCAGAAAGGCTACAAGCTGTATTACACGGGTGCGCCTGGTGGGGAGAACGGGGTGGCCGTGGGGCTCTCCGAAGGGGCTGCAGAACGGCATCTTGGAGGTGAAACGCTGTACCGACCGGCTTATGATCGTAAGGGTGCTTATCGATGGGATTATTACCCACCTGATAAGTGCCTACGCGCCACAGGCCGGTTGTAGCGACGCCGATAAGATGTCGTTTTGGGGCCAACTCGAGGGAGTGCTTCGGAGCATTCCGTTGTCACAGGGAATCGTTTTGGGCGGCGACCTAAACGGTCATGTGGGTGAGAGTGTGAGGAGTTTGAGCGTGTTCATGGTGGTTTTGGATACGGCACCCGCAACGCTGAAGGAGAAACTATCCTCAGAACGTGTGCGGCTGCCGATCTGGCCATTGCTAACACGTATTTCAAAAAGAAATCCGAACATCTCATCCTATACCTATACCTACAAGAGCGGGAGGCGTACAACTCAGATCGATTTCCTACTCACTAGGCGACACAGCATCGGCAAGGTGGCCAACTGCAAGGTCACACCCGGAGAGTCTTACTGCACAACACCGTCTCCTTGTCAGATGGTGGCTGCCTAATGAAACTAGGTCTCAGGAGCTCAGGATATATCCAAGTGTCGCTGTGTAAAAGACCCTGAGGGCAACTTGTTAAGCGAAGACCTCGCGGTAAAGGAGAGATGGCGCTCGTACTTCCACGAGCTGCTTAATAAACAGCACAAAAAGGTGCAGCCTCCGGACCTCCCTCCGAATCAGGGACTAGTGCCACCGGTAACGCCTGGAGAAGTCCTGACTGCGCTTCGCCGCATGAAGAATCGGAAAGCTGTCGGACCCGATGGAGTCCCCATCGAAGCCTGGAAGGCGATGGGTAAACGCGGTGTGGGCATCTTAGTAAACCTTTTTAACCGCATACTCCTCAGCGGGCAGATCCCAAACCAATGGAGACTGAGTATTATTACTTCAGTCTTCAAAGGTAAGGGGTCAGTGCAGGAGTGCGGGAGCGGTATAAAGGTGATGTCCCACACCATGAAGATCTTCGAGAGGATTATAGACTCTCGGATCCAGCAGGAGTGTATTCTCTCGGAGTGTCAATATGGGTTTCGCCCTGGTCATGGGACCACGGACCCTGTTTTTGCCCTGAAGGTTGTCGCAGAAAAATACAGGTCGAAGAACACGCCTCTGCACTGTTTGTTTCTAGACATGCAGAAGGCCTTCGACTGTATTCCTCGTGCGATGATCTGGTGGGCACTGCGGTCCAAAGGGGTTCCAGAGGTCTATATTGACACTATCCGGGACATGTACTGTGACTCCTATTCAATGGTTCGGACTGCTGTTGGCGACACGAAACCCTTCCCCATCACCGTCGGGGTACATCAGGGTTCGGTCCTTAGTCCGCTTCTGTTCAGTGTAATATTAGACGAATTGTCGGACAGTATCAGGAACCATTATTAGACCTGTCCGTTTACATGGCAGTAAGACGTGGCCGATATTGGAGCGACACAAGCAGGAGCTGCGTGTCACGGAAATGAAGATGCTGCGGTGGATGTGTGGAGTCACGCGGATGGACCGCGTGAGGAACTCTCGCATCCGCAGCAGCCTTCACGTCCGTGACATTGCAGACAAGTTGCAAGAGTGTCGCCTTCGTTGGTATGGTCACGTCTTGCGGCAACCGCCGAGCTACGTAGGTAACAAATGTCTGGCCATGTCAGCCCCGCCGGGTCCCTTTAAGAGGGGAAGACCCAAGAAGTGCTGGCTTGACGTCGTAAGGGATGACATGCGTGCCAATGGTCTCACTACAGGGGATGCCGACGACCGTGCGAAGTGGAGGAGAAAATGTAGAAAAGCGGACCCCGGGCGTCGCGAGACGCAACTGGAACAGACGCTCGGATGATGATGATGAGCAACTAGCATGGTCGTTGTCTTTAATTCTTTGGTAGACACAATACAAATGCATAATGTGAGTCAGTTAGTTTGCCTACCGATGATGGCTCATCGGTTCCTATGAACCCACTGTCCTGAATAGTAATGGCACTGTATGCAACCGATACGATTGCGGTCGTGAGCGTACTACTGTGAATATTTAATCAAGTTGACTTCGTGCGTCAAATGGTGCTTAAAAATGTCATAAAATAATATTAATATAATTGGTACCTATTTAGTTTATGTCATTTTAATTTTTAAACTTGTGGTGTGCGCTTTTTTGTTTGCAATTTACTTAATAAATATGATAACTAAAAGTTTAAACCAGATGTATCAATTTTATCTCAGTTGAACCTCGGAAAGTGGGTCAAAGAAGACTAACAAGAAGATTTCTCGTATATAAGCATTACAAGTTATAAAACGCTTGTATCGAATTTTGTCCGTAAAAGAGCATGGGACGAACCAGATTAATTTGGTTGATATAGAAAAATCTAAATGACTAAAATGTGCACTAATATTGTACTATAATAAATATAATATTATACTATAGTGACACAACGGCAGAAAATACAGTAATTTTGCAGTAGTTACAGATATACTAGTTTTATGTCTCTCATTTTCTCGGGTATCTTTTTTTTCTAGTTTATTATTAACTAGCAAACCCGCGCAACTTCGTTAGCGCCACATAAGAGAAAAAAAAAGAAAGAGACATAAGTTAAAGACGGTAGCGCGGTTTGAAACAACTTCTGAAGTATTCGCTTTTTAATAACATAAAAATGAATGAAATCGGAATACTTGTTAGTGAGTATTACTTAGAATTGAATAATATACACGCGGGCGAAACTGCATGGACAGAATATCCTGTGCGATACAATCCCTGAATTAATACATAGGGTACCTACTTTATATCCCGGGAAAACATCTTTTTCCCGCGAGAAAATCTTTTTGTGTACTACTAACGACAATTCACGTGAGCGGAGCCGCGGGCACCAACTTTCGGAAATGTTCTACCTAAATGCCGATTTTCATCAACATGTAATTAAATAACAAACGTCCAAATAATATAGAAATCTTTGCAAACTTTTTCATTTATAATATTAGTAAGATAACATTCCCCTGGGAATACCGGGAATTCTTTCTTGGTGCTCATCTAACGTATGTACGTGAAGAATACGTTAACCAAATTTTAGTTTGTGTATGGTTTTAACCACTTAGATACCGTTCCCGTGGGAATACACTAAATTTCAGGTATGTACCTATGTTTGATAGTTTAGACTGTGTGTGGCTTCATCCGCGTAGTTCCCGTTTTCATGGAAATATCGGGAATCCCGTTTTTATATCTTATCTAAAGACTTAAAGCATACATTCACCAAGTAAAATTAAAAAATCTGGTTTCCATGTATAATGTTTAGGCTGTGCATGGTTTACTGGCATAGTTTCGGTTCCCTTGGGAACACCGAACTTGCTGGTTATACAGGCCTTAGAAGCTTCTTCTAAAACAGGTGTAGGTACGAAAGTACATATTACTAACTTTGAAAATGACTAACTTTCCTACAACCTTCAACAATCCCTTATTTACGTCCTTAGGGGTAAAAATTCGCGAAACTACTTCATAGGGGGCACCTACGTGTTAAAAGGAACCCTAATGTTTTGACTTCATAAGTTTGGACTTCATAGCTCCATTAGCTCCATGGATTTCGTGATTAATGAGTCAGTTATTACAACCGCTGTTTTACCTCCTTATAGGTATACTTTTTCGAAACCGCGATACACGTGCCCATTTATTTGTAACCAAAAACAGGTGTACGTAAATTCATGATTCTAACTTTGAAAATGACAAACTTCCATGGGAACTAACGTGTTAAAATGAATCCCCATGCGAAGTTTGGGCTTCATAGCTTTGTTCGTTTTATAGGTTTCGTGATCAATGAGTCAGTTATTACAACTACTGTTTTACCCCCTCAAGGGTAGAATTTATCAAAATTCCTTAACACGTATTTTTTTTCTAGAGAAGCTCGTATAAGAAATTCTTTGTTGCTATGTTTGAAAATGAAGAATTTTCCATATGAACTTTCAACCCTTGTTAACCCCCTTATAGGTAAAATTTTGCAAAACCGCGATACATGTACCCATTTATTTGTAACTAAAAACAGGTGTACATAAATTCATGTTTCTAACTTTGAAAATGATGAGCTTCCATACAACCGTTTATCGCTTATATACTTCCCTAGGGGTAGAATTTCGCAAAATCCCTTCTTAGCGGAAACCTACGTATTAAAAAGAATCTCCGTACGAAGTTTGAGCTTCATAACTTTGGTAGTTTCAGAGATTTCGTGATCAATGAGTCCGTCAGGGATTTTGCCTTATATATATATATATATATATAATAAATAGATTTAGATAGATAAATATTGATAAATGAATAATTTAAAGTTATTAAATAGATCATTCTACTTTCTTCTATTTTGTTAGAAAGATAAGAAATAGATTTTTACTTATTCATTATTGGGCAAACTTATCAGAATTTCAATACTCCATATAACGTGGTGAAGGACGATAAAAAAATGGCTGCTTTACCGTGTAACGTATCAAATAAAAGCGTTTATTAGAAGGGTCTTAGGTATATATTTGTAAAGTAAGTAGTTTAAAAATTTATTTATGAAGAATCATGTACATTTTTCATTATTTTTATGCCGCAAACCACTGAGCCTGGAAGTCGAGAAAATCATAAAGCAAAAGTCCTTAACTTAAGGTTTATATTGAAACCTATAGAGATAATTATAATATTCTACGTCAATCAATCAGATCAAAAAGTTTCTTTTCTAGATTCGATAGTTGAAAATTGCAATCGTTTACGCTTTCTTCATTTCATTATATTATTCATCTTTCCAATAAATAGTAATATATATGTTGTTATAATCTATAAATAAATCAAAAGTCGAAACGTTGCAAATTTTCGGGATTTCTTTCTCAATTTTTCTTTTGCATATTCCTGTTTACTGTTCTCATTTCAATAATACGAATTTATTGTCCTGGAAGTGATACGCTCCCAAGACAACATGTTTCCTACTTCATTTGTATCCCGTGTTTGTTTATTTTATTTATTCGTTTTAATGTTTATGTCATGAGAGCTAAAGAGGAAAACGTGTGCACTGAAAACAATTACTTGTGTAATTAACATGAAGTTAAAGTAATCAAGGACCCAAGCATCAATATACAAATACACCTATCTATACCTACTTATAATATAAACCTGAAAACCTTGTTTATAACGCGATTAATCTCAGGAAATACTGGTTTGATTTCAAAAAATCGTTCTGTGTTGGATAGCCCATTTATCGATGAACGCTGTTATTATATCACCACGCTACTACCCAGGAGAGCGGAGCAGTAACTATAAATGTCAACAAATCGGGCATATTTTTATACAATATTGTAAAATTAATCAACGACGGGATATAATGGGCGCTACGTAGTTTGAAGTAACAAGAAGTGAAACAACAGCAACATGTATAGAAAATGCATTAAAAAAACAATTTCCAAAATAGCATTCGCTTCAAAAGGCAAGTCTCGTATTTGGAGCCAGACAAACGCTATTGAACTTTCATGTAAGGCATACTATATCAGACTGTACGTATAGCGAAACTCTGATTCATGTATGAGAAACACATCCTATAAATGGCAATGGATGTACAAATATTTGTAGATATGCGCAGAATAAAAGTGACGTTACGATTTCAGCAGATAAAATAAAATCATTTTCCATTTCCTTAGACAAATCTAGTTCGTCTAGGGAACCTATTTTACGAATCCAATTCAAAACTACGAGTATAAAGGAAATGAACTATGTATTTGTTAGGGCTAACTTTAGGCCCTGGGGCTATCCTTCCGAGGGCTCACTCAGGACTCCTGGCTAGGGAAAACGTGTGATATTTTTTTCCACAAGGAAAAAAAAAGGGCTAACTTTGACATTGTTCTTTGGAAAATGACAAATATACTATTTTCCAATATCTAATTGAATTCAAGATTTTGTAAGGAAATTTGTATTTGTTATTGGAAAAATGATAGTGTTAGTTTCCCATTTACTGCGACTTGACAAAACCCTTAGGGATTTCATTTGATCAGATTCTTACTAAATTGTACCTATATTGTAAAAAAAGCAAATGTAATATTTATGTATATGTATATACATAGGAATGTTGATTCCTTGACTGTATATTTATAATACATCAAAGGTTTTGAACTTGATTTTCCGGTTACTTACGGTTGTAAAATAACGATTTATTTACGTAATCATTAAACAATGATGTAGGTAGGTATTCGATCCGTTGAAAGTTGAATCTATGTTGACTTTGTTACAGGATATAGTCATTTTGATGCATTCACAAAATCAATATGCAAATATGCAATACTCGTAGCCGAAAAAGTATTTTATAAACCGACTAGGTGACCCCCACGGTTTTGCCCGTGACATACTTTGAACTCTCGTTGCTCATATTTTATCCCGTTGCTTGTAAAATCTAAAATAATGCATACAAATTTGCCCGATTTGTCGACATTTATGATTAATGCTCCGCTCTCAAGGTAGCCGCTCTAAGTGTGATGATATATAGCCTTTTTCGATAAATAGGCTATCGATTAAAGAATTTTTCAAATCCGACCAGTAGTTCCTAAGATTAGCCCGTTCAACCAACCAAACAAACAAACTCTTCAACTTTATATATTCGTATGGATGTAACATACTTCTTCCTCTCTTCTTCTTTTTAAGTGTTTTCCCAGTTACTTCCGAACTTAACCTGGATTCAGAGCCTGGGGCCCACATTTATTTCACTGCTAGGAACAACTATTGGTTAGTTTTTAAATTTCGGCATTATTGGAAGCGACTGCCGCGATGCCGTATCGACTTTATAACTTCGTAGGGGCACCTGCTTCGTTCGTAAGTCAGCAGGTGCACCGCTACCAGGCGAGGTGACTTGGGCCCCGGAGATTTTAGAGGGGCCCTTTACACCTAACACAATCAATAATACAATCAAATGTTTTACGCCATTAGAAGATAGTTGTTAAATAATATAAATACAAATGACGTCGTGAATGCTACAAATGATGTGTCATAATATTAATTTCAGAAACGATTAGGTACAGTTCTTTGATATCAATACTGGATATGGTGACAGAGTAGCACTGATAATAGATGCAGTAGTACCAGTTTATTGCCTTTCAATAGTTGCATATTAGGGTTGTTACACTCAATAAGACATAAAAAGTCCTAAATTGAAAAATAAAAGGGATTGTATGATTTAGGGTGTGATTGGTTTTGTTTGAAAATTGTTTTGACTCGTCAAGCGATTTTTTTCAACCATTTTTGTAGCTTACTTAAACTTATATTCTCAACATAAGTGATAACTTTGTCTTTGACTGCCTCGGTGGCGCAGTGTGTATGCGACTGCCGCGCCGGAGGTCCCGAGTTCGATTCCCGGGTCGGAAAAAATATTTGTGTGATCCACAAATGTTTGTTTCAGAGTTTGGGTGTTTTCTATGTAAAATATGTATGTATTTAGAAATATATAAGTATGTTTATCAGTCGTCTAGATCCCATAACACAAGCTTATATTAGCTTACTTTGGGCTAGACGACGCTGTGTATAAAAAAATGTCCCACAATATTTATTATATATAACTGACAAATATGACTAACATTACAAACTAAGTGCCTTTTGTTAAGTTTAATGTATGTGAAATAGAACAGTTATAGTAAACAAATAGAAATTTCTTAATTATAATAGAAATTTTGTTTTCGCTGCAACACCATTAACTACAATGGAGATTTCTCGTCAAAATCTCGTGTTACGAGCCTACATGTTTAATGTTTTAATTGTCAACAAGCGGAAAATGAAATTCAGTGATAATTAAAGTGACACGCCTACTTTTCGCTGACTCAATGGTAAAGTCTGACTATTGAGAGAGAAGCGAGGCGCACACGCGGGCGTCCACGCCACTGCGTCAGTGTGCGTCGCCGCTTCCGACTCGCCACACTTCGGCACCGATCGGTTTCGCGTTTTCGAATTTCTCAAACGCTTCGTGATTTACTTTCTTGTTGTCAATGCACACATTACTTTTGAGTTTAAAAGTATAGATTAGTGCAAAAGTTAAAGATATGTTCTTAAAGTGTTAAAATGTGAGTGTGTTGTGTTCAATGGTGATTTAATCAGCTGTTTTGGAATAAGTTCGTCATAAGGTTTTTGTTGTTGTGAGTAAATAGAAGGAGTATCCATATAATATTGTGTAATATTGTTATGAAAATATTACTATATTTCAGTAAGAAAATCCATTGCTCTCCAAGTGTACTGCATTATTTTTTTTAAAGGTATATTTTTAGTCAGTGGATTGTTAATTTTAATATTAGCGGACACCACGCAACTCACCTGCGTAGGTACTGTCCGTTCCCGAGGGACTACGTTAAGTTAGTCCTTATAACATCAGCTAGTTGCCAGTCAAAGACCTGTTAAAATCGGTCCAGCCGTATCAGAGGTTAGCCGGAACTAATAGACAGACAGAAAAAACCTACAAAAAACCAGAATTTTGAATATCAGTACCGTTGACACTTTTATATACATTTAGTGATAAGCTGTTAATTTGGAATTACATATAGACACTTAAATTTTGGTAAGGTTTGTCTCTTGTCTCTGTGCATCGTGTGAGCTTGGGAAGTTATCTGAACAATTGTAATCATAATCAAAACATAAAGTATGTAGGTAGGTAGCAGGCACAGCTGATAGTAAGATTATAACAATAACATTTGAGCAAAACTCACATACCTATATACATACTGATGTTATTGTGACGATGACCAAATAACAGATACTCGTACTAATTATAACAATATCATTGATAAAACAAACATCACGAGTCAATAAACTCAAACCAGATCGAGTACAAGCAAAGTATTCAGTAGTCAAGACAAAGTATAAGCAAATATTTTATTTAAAAAGATTCATTTATGACATTCGTGCTGAATTTGAAACGAAAGAAAAACTTAGAAGCGATTAAGCTTAGTCTTCCAACTGAAAAAATGTTCAGATCCTGATGGAACTCTCGTTATTACTATATACCTAATACCCGTGGACTGTCAGAAAGCAGTCTCATCTGACAGTTGATGGAATCGAGATATATACCTTTGCTTTTATACCCTTGGGCAGATAATGGTCTTGATGTAGGTATGGACGTCAGTAGATTAGTTTAAGGTCTAGAAATCAAAATTGCAATATCTGTAAGCGAAGGCTTGTACCTACTATAAACATATCGTAAGGAGCACATTATATTGTTATACATACTGCCGATAATAAAACAGAATAATTACTTGTATAAACTAAAAACTTTCTACATAATTTCATTACCACCGCGGCTTCGCTTGCGACAGTATATTTATAGACCGAATTTGTATAGAATTTCTGAAATATTACGTAATGTTACTTAAGAATTTTTTACATTATGGTAAGTGTAGTTTTAGAAACTACCCATTTACAAACAAATTACATTCTTGTTAACATTAACATTATTAAAGTAACGGAATAGGGTGTATTAGGTATTAATAATACGAATGAAACCTTTACGGAGATAAAAACAGAAAGCAATAATATGAATAACAATATTGAATCTGTTCATAACATTGTAATTAAAAGCCATTGAAGTATAAAAGGACCATTGATCATAGCATCTGTTGGTAAGACAGATGCGTGGGCATGTATCTGTGTTCTCACGTTCGCCTTGTCTTAATTAAATATAATAACAGCGATTATATTTATGTAAATATTAAACTTTGTATGAAAGAAAATATAAATCCAACTTCTGTTATACGTACATACAAACAGCGAAATGAAACGTGGGCACAACAGTACTGCTTATTTCTTTAAGAAATATCTACTAGTAGACCAGTGGTATAGGTGAACGTAAAGAAGTAGAAAAGAAAGTATCAAAAGTTCGTAAATAAGAAAGCAGAATAAAACTAAATTATTATACACAAATAGATGACCGCATCATAGATAAATATAATTAACATACTATGTATTCCTAAATTCTTTTAGTAAAATACGCACCCCGAACAATGCCATATATTCTTTACTATAAGTAACTGTTTCCGGACAGCATCCATATACAATGACGTGACTTGTAAACAAATTGTTTTTCATATTCGCAAATATTTGTAAACAAATCTGATAGTTTTTTACTGCAGTCATCCAAAGTAGTCATAAGACAGTCATTGTTATCAACGAGGAAGCTAATCATTATACTAGCATACGTTTAGACACTATACATTTTTTTTAAACTGAGTTCATTCTTTACTCTCATAGTTTATAAAACTTACTTACAGAATTATTAAAAATCCTGCAAGAACTTTATAAACTGTACTTCGTGACAATTTATAGCACAATGAACCAGGGCACACAAACGGGTTATCACCTTAATGACTGTCATCATCATTTCATTATAGTGATTAGCTAGGGTCGTACTTTATGAAATAAAAACATGGTTGACCAAATTTATGAGAACTCTAAGAATTGTATAAATGGCGATATTTCCGCGCAAAGAAAGGTAGAATTGTTAGACTGTTGGAAAAAACAAATTCCCAATGAATTTGCGCTCACTTAGAGCTCACATACCGTTGACAATATTCCTGTAACCTTTTGAGTATTACTCTTTGATACATAATCTAGAGTACATTTCCGAATGAACCAAATAGAAATGATACTTCATTTTGAATTTGTATAATTTCTGAAATGTAATAATGTTATGTTACTTAAGAATTTTGTACATTTATTATTTTGGTAAGTGTATTTTTGGAAACTATCCATTTGTTCATGAAATGATACTTCATGTTGATAATTTTTTAATTATTTTGTCGTTATCCAAGCAGTCCGCAACTTATTTAATGCAACCTCTGAATCTCAAGACCATTGTCTAGATAACCATGGAACAAGATCGAATGATACCCTCATCAGAACTCTAGGTACGCGTGTAAGAGTTATATCACAACAATTATCGATTTCACAGTTTATGCAATGTAACAGGTATGATGGTAACTATTGCATAAAAGTAACGTGCTGCGGTAGCTGTCGTGTCAAACTCGATCAATAGTTAACTCAACTTCTTATTTCTCATATGTTATAGGTACTTCCTGATATAAGTAGTGGAAATAATATTAATGTTCTTGAACATTTCTATCATTACGAAACGTTCACGATGACAAAATCGATGTCATATTTCACAGACGTATGTTAGCAATGATGACTTAAAACTTCATGTGTACAAGTGATATAAATTAAAATCTTAACATAATTTGTTCGATGAATGACATTTTTATTGGAATTTAATAACATTTCTAGGTTGATTCATTTGATTTACACAATAGTTAGTCGAGCTATCTCTCCACATCAAGATAATTTGGAATAGTAAACTATTGGTATCATGATAACAATGTTGTCGATCTTTGATGATTTGATTAATGAAATAGATCTTTATGGTGAAGAGCTATATCCACTACATAGTACACACAAGTGCTAGTGTAAAATGTTAAAACTAGACCTGGTAGAAAGACAGACTTTGCTTGTTTATAAAATATAAATGTGATATAAGAAACCGAAAACACTGACATAATAGTTACTCTCCCTTCTCAGGTAATAGGAAACAGTGAAACCATCCTTCCGTTTCGCAGTATTAATGACACAATACGTCAATTTTTTTTTAAATATGCCCGTCTTTTATTGTTTTATATTTTGGTGGAGTACAAATAAATAATTATTTTTTATTCTTAATTGATCTACAATTAGGTATATTAAAACGAAACCATGTATAAATTAAAACGAGAAACGAAAACTATGTTCCCTATTTTTAAGAAAATTGCACGAACGGATGAACGCGAATTTTGCCACAGTTGAAGTTAATATAGGGAAGAAGTACATAAAGCCATTTTTAATACAAATGTTCAATTTAAAAATAAATGAATTAAGGTAGAAATACAACCAATAGTAAATAGTTAGTTAATAAATAAATGGTAGTTCAACTAAAATGTAGAAATACAAGTAAGTATTAAAAAAGTAACGTGTTAGCGTCTCTTATCTGTCAGATTTTACCACTTAACGCCTTTCGTCGCCATTCACTGTTTTATCGCAAACTTTTTGCCAACAAATATGAGCTATGATCACGCAAAGGGAAATTGCGATAGTTAGAACGTGACCACAGACATTGTTACAATGTTTAAAGAATTGTTAGGATTACTGGTAACCCCTTTATTATTGGTGAGGAAAACCTGATCACTAGCATAACTGCAAATATTGCCAAATCTACAATATTAGGAAACCCGTGTTTCTTATGGTCGGAAAGTCTTGGATGCAAATCAACTGAAGTTAAATGGTAGTTTATGGAAATATGCTGTTCATGGGCAGGCATTTAAATATGTATTATGTTTATAAAAAAATATTCAGTGTACTCACACCGTCGTTGTCTAGAAAAAGGAATATTCAACGCGAGATAAACAATAAATAAATTAATATCTTTCTTACAACAAGCTTTTTAAGTTTTCGCATTTGATATCTTTGTTGTAGCAGTTCATAAAAACAACTAGCACTAGTTACTATTTTTTTTACAGCTTAATCGAATAAAAATATCTGCTTCAAAATTGAGTTGAAAGATTCTACCACATTGCAAAAATCAATCAAAAACCTGTAAAAATTAACAAATACCCACTCCAGTTTAATTTTGTTTCCTTTTTAAGCCAAAGTATTTTATACTCTTTTAGATAACCTTAGAGAAGGATAACTTTGATAACCTTATTCATAACAAAATGTTCTTATTTAAATCTAGAACACTTCCGATTTATTTGTAAAAATATTCAAATATTTTTTTTAAACGATATCTATGGTGATACATGAGCTAGGTTTAGGCATATAATTTGTCATGGATTCATGAATTAAAATTAGTAGACTGTAATTTGTTAAAAAAACGACTGAGGGCTGTTATCGTAAACGTACGTATACTCAAAGAGATATAACAAAACTATGTGAAACGATATTACTCGTACCTATGCTTTTTTTATAGATCTGTAGTAAATTCCGAGGATATGCACAAGGAAGAGTACAGTAAAGTTAGTTTGTGTCTATGTTTTTAAGATAAGAAGCTTACCGTACCCTGTGGGAAAATGAGTAACGAAGCCGCGCGAGCAAAACTACGGTCATCAGCTAACATATAAATAGTTGTTCTAGGAGCAACTTCAGGACATTGATAGGAAAAATAATAATCTTAGTTTTATTCTCCATACAACCCTGACATTTTCGACGTGATCACATTCGTGCATTCCAAGCATAGGCAATTTATCTCGTAATTTTGTTTTTTAAATAATATAAAGCCTCCAGATTATCTATAAAAATTTAATACATGTTTACATTATTTGGATTTGGAACTATATTTGCAAATATAGTTTATAATATAATGCAATATATACGTTTTTAATTACCAGCCTATGATTCAACAATAGAAAGTGTCTTCGAACCACTTTAGCAAAGTATTATTCAATTATTATTTTTATTATTGGATTATGCACAAGAGGGACAACTATATAATTATCATAAGAAACTAATAATCTTTTAACTTTAATTATATCATTACGAGTTGCGTGTCTAACGTATTTATTTAGTCTCGTGATCTGATTGCAGTAAAATATATCTTATGGGATACTTATTTTCAGAATAGCGTGTTGCAAAATATTTTCTTACAAATTGAGGAGACAACCGTTTGGTGAAAGTGAAAAGCTTCAGAAATCGTATGTAATAGATTTTGGTAGGCGTTCTAATATTATTTAAGCAGTGTGTGATAGTTGAAAATCACTCATTTTTATGATAGGAGAAGCAATGAAGAGAGCAAAGGGCTGCCTCGGTGGCGCGGTGGTTGTGTATGCGACTGCCGCGCATGAGGTCCCGTCCCGGGTTCGATTCCCGGATCGGAACAAATATTTGTGTATGTATTTAGAAATATATAAGTATGTAAATCAGTTGTCTAAATCCAATAGTACAAGCTTATAGCTTAGTTTGGGCTAGATGGCGCAGTGTGGAAAGTGTCCCACAATATTAAAAATAAAATGGAAGACACCCTTATAATTGATTGTAATATTTACGGACAGTATACACAGTATTAGGGACTCTAGGAAAACTTAAGTTTATTTCTGGAAATCTGATTTTACTTATGTTTATTAAGGCTATTTCCTCATTTATTTGAATTGCGAATAATATGTTAAACTCACATTCTGTAATCGTTTCAATAAATTTGTGGACAAAGCTGTTTTGTTTGTGTATATTTTATCGAGTTTGAAAAATTGTGGTTAGTATGCATGAAATTAATTATAAAGATTTAACGGAAACAAATGACCTAAGCAGGTTATGTAATCTTCCGTACCAAAAACACTTTTGATGCTTCTGGACTTTACATAATGATATCTTTTAATATTTAAGTCTTATCATAATCAAAAGCAGCCAAGCATAACTTGTCAAACCGCAATTTCCCCACCGTAGTGAAATCCATGACTTAGTGAAAGTTGATTCTTAAACACATTATTGAACAAGGTGTATATTATGAAAATATTTAATCTTTCCTTTTCTTTTCTTGCTAACATAGGTATGAATATTCTATATAATTATGTAATCAAGTTTTAATTACGTCTGGAACAATTTTCCTCCAATGATAGTGATGTTTACTAAGTACTATACTTTGTGCGATACAATCTTGATTTTGTGTTGAAAATGTTATGTCAAAGAAATTTATATTGTTCATCAGTCCGTCCTATCTTTGCACGGTTTAAAATAAAAAATGAATTTTAATCTTTTAATCACTCACCTGATAATTTTTTAGCTGTCTGTCTTGTCTAGACACTAGTTAAAATTTTTCATTACACACAAAAATGTTGTCCCACATTTAGAAATTCAAAAAAGAATAAAATGAAGTACAGACGTTCTGCAGTGATGCACTTTCATTTCATCAATTAATTTTATATCACTATCACTACATATTATAAAACAAAGTCGTTTTTCTCTGTCTGTCCCTATGTATGCTTAGATCTTTAGAACTACGCAAAGAATGTCGAAGCAGTTCCTTTTAAATATATAAAGTGATTCTTATAGAAGGTTTTTATGTATATCTTGTTAAGTTTTTGTATACATAAACTTAATTATAACGATATATGTTGGCGGTGTCGGAAAAAATGAGCCGTCTGGGAGCTTTTAACGAAAACGCTGCTTAAACCCTTTGAGATATGAGAAAATAATGTATTGTGGAATTGTGTATCTAATATCGTTCTACAAATAAGTCCGTGACGGTATATGTCTATCTCTTAAGGATACCGTACTATATCCATTTTAATACTTTAAAGAAACACCAATAATAAAGCGGTAATTTAAAGGCTATTTACACAAAAACATTATTACTGCTTATCATTTTTAATATGTTATGTTAATAGCATTTTATGAAGATTATTTTGTCCCGTTACACTTTGCAAATTAAATGAATATCTTAGGCGATATGGCAATATCAAAAAATGCGCAAATAAATTAAATTCGTGAAACAATAATTCGACCGGGCCGTGCGGGCGCGGGTACTGGAGAGCGGAGACGTAAAACGAATTTGGAAAATGTTCATACATTATTATGAAATTTATAAACGACGGGATTAAATGGATGCCACGGGGTTCGAAGTGTGTCACGGGCGGAGCCGGGCGGGACAGCTAGTGTAATAAAAATAATAAACATATTCTGATACTTTTTTACACATCTAGCCCAAAGTAAGTTATAAACTTGTGGTAACATACTTTGCAAATCACACAAATATTTGTTCCGACTCAGGATTCGAACCCTGGACCTCTGCGCGGCAGTACCACTACCACTTACCCCAGCGAGGCAGTCGAATATACAAATATAGGTAGATAAATGAAGAAAAAATTTGTTAAGAAATTGGTTTGTTCTGGACCTTCAATATTTATTCAATACCGTCCAATATACGCTTGGTATATATCACTAACAACGTCGATTATCGTGCGTAATATAACAGTTGTTACAAAAACGTTAATAAAATAAAAAATAGCAACAATAATTATACAGTTTGAAGGACATTGAACTAAACAACACAGGATTATCTTATTTTAAGCAGTCTAATGATTAACAACCTTGAATGGAAACCTAAAATGGCTGAGTTTTTATTAAGTTAGTACATTTGTTCCAGTTGATGTCATTTTTGAACAAAAAGTAACAGAGATATAGGAATTCCTGAATCACTTTAAAATATATTATGCCGTTATTAGCTACTCTGATAAAAAAATAAAACAAGCATAATATGTAGTTAAAACAGGTCCCTTTAACAGTTATGGGAATTAAATAGGAATATTAATAACTTAACTAATTACAAATTTGACTCAAAGTATTACAAATGTGTTCTGAATTGGTGGGATGTTTGGTATATTTACCATAACAGAGAAAGCAGCTTCACTCCGTATAGGATTGGTTTCAATTAAAATGAGATACCGTTCATGATAAATTTTATTAGCTCTATTGAGATGTCTGGAACTTTAAAGTTAAGATTAGTATAGGAATTAATCTTTGAATTGACTGCACATTTTGTTGTTATTATATTACTTTGCACTTTGACTACATATTTGAATTCCTTTCTCAAATTATGTTATTTGAAATTTTGATTTCAAGAAATAACTGTTCAGTACTCTAATGTCCACTTCCCAATATGTCCATTTCTTAATTTGTCCATTTCTCAAAATGTCTACTTTTCACTTTTTTATGCCGTGATGGTGTATGTTAGCGACCTAAACATTCAAGCAAATATCGATCAATGTCTAATCTGCAAGTCGAGCTACAACGCAATTCATTATGTAGTACTTATTAAGCTCACCCCCTGAAGGGTGGTCTAGACCCCAATGCTAAATCCTTAGGGCGCGACTGTCCATTAGTGCAGTCGATATGCTTAGATGAGCAGCAAGTGCAGGGTGCATATAATTTGTGCATGGGGTTTTACGCTAGTATAAAGTGTTGCCGGATTTGTTTATTTTAATTGTCGAATTGCTCGTTTGTTTCACAAGATTTTTATTTTTAGTATTAATTATTTTTTTATTTCAAAATACTATAGTATGTGTTTAAAACGATAATTTCAAAGAGATAAAGGTTGTGAGCTTGTAAGGGGTAATCTCTGGATCGACTGAACTTTTGAAGATTCTTTCACTGTTAGAAAGGTGTATGATCCTTGAGGGTTATAGGCTACATTTATCCAGGGAACATGTTCTTCGCTTCCTGCAGATTCAATAATCGTTTCATATATGCATGTCTTGAGTATCCGAATATTTTTTTGCTTTCTTCGTTTTTGAGCCATCCTCGGTCTTTTCGTATATAAATCTTGGTCTACCATGATTCGTTCTACACTCTACTTTCGTAAAATAAATATTCTTAGTCGATCGTTCATCACTATTCAATAGATGTATCCAAACTAACGGAGCACGGCCATTATCAGCTGGCACTGACACTTTAATTCAAACTTGCCATATTGTTTAACTTTCTAGTTATTATGTTAATCATATTATTATAAGAACTTGAATTGATTCAAACTAGTTCAATTTACACTTGTTCTAAACATGCTAAATAGTACTCTAAGTGACAGCAAGTAGGTAGATAGCTAGTCGTAATGGTGTCAAGGTTTGATTCAATGCCGATAAACAATAATCATATTATGTCTTCTTTTGGAGATTAGACAACTTTCATGATATGTTGTTCAATGTACCTGTAACCTTAGAATGTATTTATGTCATTTGTAATTTTCACATTGTTAAGTAAATCTTAATTTAGTTGTACGTCAATGTTTTACACATGACCGGTTTGACAAGTTATTGATTAATGAACTTGCATTGCTAAAGAGCCTTGCCAAGATCCCAATTTTGCCAAAAACTCAGAGCTGCTTCTGAAAGCCAAATAAAAGTGAACTTCGGGTTCCAAATTCAAGTGGTTTTGATGTAATTGGGTATAAACTAAGAAGAAGAGAGAAAGAGCGAGCGAGAGAAGAGAATTTAATTATAGTAATAGACTGGTGACATTAGTTGAAGACCCGACAGCCGATGGCGTTGACGAGTTCTGGAGTGTAGATCGCGGCTTGGTGAACGTAAAGTAGCACGCTCCCTTGCCAGATACCTAGAATAGGTAGCAGGGAGGGGTAGTTTGTGGAAGGAGCAAGACATCATCATGTCATGTCATAGCGGAAAATGGTGGATTGCAATAGCCTGGTTTGATTAATTAATGTGTCAATAAATTGATTTATAAAACGTTATTTTCCAACACTCTTCAATTTACGTAATACTAGCCCTTAACTGTGTAGTTAATTAAACTACTTACATATTTGTGTAGTTGTTGATGTCTCTCCCTGTTTATACAGAAACGTTAGTGAGCCATTCTATAATGATATGAATGGCTCCTGATAGTTAATAACTGATCGGTTATTTGTCATTATTATCTGAGCGTGGTTGCTAAGTATGTACTTGCATGCCACACAGGCGTTGATGAATTGTAAGTTAATTTGTATCATATCTGAATGTTGTATTAAATATTGCAAATGCTACTTGTTTATTTTAATTTGAGACGCTTTTCACACAGCACTATCTAGCCCAAAGTACGTAAATAGAAGCTTGTGACATGGGATCTAGATAACTGATAAACATACTTATATAGTTCTAAATAGATACATATAATACATAGGCAACACCAAACTCCGATACACACATTTGTGGATCATACAAATATTTTTTCTGACCCGGGAATCGAACCCGGTACCTCAGCGCGGCAGTAGCCACGGAGGCAGTCAAAATTATAACCAAACCAGTATCAGATCACAATTATAAGTGAAAATTAGCAACAGATGCACCGCACCTATTTGTACTCATCCTACTTTCCGGAAGACCTTCTAACTTCTTCTAAGTTTCCTTCATATCCGATGAGAGCACAAATATTAGTACAATGCTTTAACTGTTCCTGGGTTCTGAATGTTCTGCAGAATTTTGTTCAGATTAAAGTCATACTGATGTATGTTTTTTGTTTGTTTTATGATTTTCTAGTAACTTTCCTCGAAAGTAGTTGCTAGGAGTAAAGTGTCATTGTGGTTTTTGGTTTCTAACTACTTTTGCAGTGATTTTTTGTCCGATTGACTTGATAAAATACTTAACTTACTTACATTACTAATGATTTTTTGTACACCTAAAAATAATTTCTAGTTGGCAAACTTTAGATTAATTAAAGTATCTTGTAAAAACATGTTCATTTCGTATCACACATGAAAATAATTGTATTGATTAAAATATTTTAATGTAAAAATGTTTTTTTTTTTAATGAAATAAATATATTTCAATGTCATGCTGTACAAATAGCATTAACTCGAATTTCTAAAAACATATTAAATTTCTCATTTCTATTTTTATTTTATTTTTTTAAATCGCATATATTTTTAAGCATTTCTTATTTTTTTCTTTTAAATATTACAAAATCTAAATTAATGAACATGACAGTAAAAATGACAACGTTAGATTCCGTTATTAATTTATCCACGATTCGAAAGCAGATAGTTTGTGAGATCGTATCAGTGCATCAACTCACCAACAGCTGAGATACTCATTCATAGTCATTTTATGCTGCATTGATGCTATCACGGACGTATATGCGTTGTAGCTTGAGAGATAAGATGTGTAGACGTAACCAGGCACCGTCAGACATTTTCCGGGTTGGACTTACTTAATACAATAAATGCTGATTTAAAATAATTTCTTAAAAAAACTAACCTCAAGTGTTGATTGAGTATTGAGAAACGTTCTGGAATACGGACCTTAGTACGTGAATACTAAACTCATGCGTTGAATGTCATTTTAATACCTTCCATATTTTCCCTTTGAGTGCTGAAAATTGTTTAATGTGATAGCCACAGCACTTTCTAGAATAGCACCGCTCGCCACAGACAGGGTGTTCATCTGAAACCGAAGACGGTAGAATCAGCAAAAGCTTCATTCCGCGTACGTTGTGGTCGTGATAACATTCCACTCCTCGGTTTTGTCAAACATTTGCACTATGGAATTCTTCAAGTCTGGCACAAAGCTTGTGGCGGTAACGTGGCTTCAAATGCATTTTCACCTCACCAAGAAATGGTAATCTGCAATAGAGATCTTAGAATATATTAAATGCCAACAGCGTAATTGTTACACTTCTGTTGCAATCGTCAATAGACTTCTTTCAATCACGTGAGTCATATGCTGTATCCTAGTCATTAACCTCATAGGCACGCTGGTCATCCTTTATGACGTAGCGCGGGTTATTTCTCTAGATAATATTACAATACTTTCCTTTGGTATTACTTATTTATTCAATAATGAGTCACGTAGAACGTAGCTGTCGTAATGAAAATTAATACGTTGAAAAATTTCCCGACGTATATACCTATTAAATATGAATGGAAACAAGGCTTTTGAGTCATCTGAACCTTCAACACAGATAAAACTAATTTATGGATGGTAGCCGTAATTATTAGCGTAAATTAGCACTGTTTATTTAACAAAACGAGAAAAAAGAACATGTTTACAGGAAACTGCTGTTAGTTTATCCTACTTTTCACGGTACAGGAGATCAAGTAACTGTGATTTTTACACCACCAAAACCAACACTAAACCGTATATAAACTAAATTCTGATTAGTTTTACGGTGACTTTAGAAAATAAAGCATAAAGTAATTTTCTGGCTTTGTTAGTTTGGCGTAGTGCCAGCATCCGTTATAGAAGGATGTTCAAGTCGGGATATGATCACCGGGTGTAAGCCGACGTCATGCGAAAATCCGCTATCTACTTCATTGAAGGAGTTTACGCAAAATGTTTGATAGGTACTACATAATAAGTGACGCGCACTTCACTATCGTAGCGAAGGAATCAGACAATTTCTAAAGCGAAACCACTTTTAAACCCAGCAGTGGTAGAAACATCAAAATCGGCTATATACATATTTATGGTGTTTTGAATGGAATGCCAAAAACCGTTTGTCTATTTCTTATGGTTCCTGAAAAATACATGCATACAGACGGACGGACGGATTGAGCTCTTGTCTCAGAGCTCAGAGTCTTTTCTAAATAAGTTTAGGTTTAAGAAGTCTAAAAATCTTTGATAGCGAATTTTGCGTTTTTTTTTTTCAAGTGAATAACTAGAAATTTATTAGTAAGTAGAAGATTAAATTGTCTTTTTCTTTCTGCCTAGGTACATAAATAAACGTTAAAATTAGGGAACCTTCTTTCATTAGTAGATGTTTGTGTATCGTAATATCAAAGGCGAATTACAATTTGTACAGTATGTTATTACCGATTATATCTCTATGTGATCAGACATACACAGTTAGAACACAATGGAAACTGTTAACCAACAAATAAATGCACAAACCGTCATTATGACTATCATCACATTCATTACATATTGTTGATACAATAGATAATTGTAACATTTGAGGAATGAGATTACACAGAAAGCAAAGCGTTTAAGTATACAGGGTCCTTGTGTCTGGACCCTTAATAGCTTGCCCCGCCTTAATATACAGTTCTATAGGAAATGTTTTTGTTTTTGTGTTGACGCGGGGAATGCTTTTACGCGCCGTCATTCCTGCTGTAGGGGTAGCAGAAACGGTGTGTGGGAGTTGGGACTCCCGGCCCATGGGGGTCGTCCTACCCATTAACCCCGCGGTGATCCACAGTCTTCGCAACCGGGTCGCAGGATAGACCTGAGGGCTATTCAACGCGACTCGGCTAAGGTAATACCCCAATTTAAGTTTCTCATCGGGAAGCTAAATGTCCTGCTCCCCACGATCTGACGATCGACGATCACGGAGGAGATTAGCCTGGGCCTGCTTCGAGCCGTCTTCGAACGACCCTCTGAGAACAGAGGGGGTTAAGGGCGATCGAACGAACACTCTATAGAAAATGTCTATACTGTTGGAACAAACCCAAACCATATTTCAGTAATAAACTTTCTTTAAAAAAAAAAAAAAAACAATCCTATTGCCCAATGTACATCACTACATATTATAAAACAAAGTCGCTTTTCGCTGTCTGTCCCTATGTATGCTTAGATCTTTAAAAGTACGCAACGAATTACGATGCGGTTTTTTCAATAGTGAGAGTGATTCATATCGAAGGTTTTTATGTATAATTTGTTAATATAAATAATAAGTTTTTATATACATTGACTAAATTATAACGATATTTGTAGGGGATGTCGGAAAAAATAAGCCGTCTGGGAGCTTTCAGCCTAAACCCTTTGAGATATAACAAAATAATGTAGGTGTAATTGTGTATCTAATGTAGGTCTACAAAAAAGTTCGCGATGTAAAATGTCTATCTTTTAAGAATAACATACTATATCTATTTTAATACTTTAAAAAACCATCAATTATAAAGCGGTAATTTGAGGGCTATTTACACAAATATGCTATTAATCCTTATTATTTTTACTACGTTAGTTGGCTTCAGCATTTCATGAAGATTATTTTGTCCCTTTACACCTTGCAAATTAAATGAATATCTTACGAGTTATAGCAAATTCAAAAGAAGGCGCAAGACAATTAATTTCGTTTACCCATAATTTCACCGGGCCGTGGGCTGGTGGGCTGGTGGTACTGGAGAGCGGAGAAGTAATCAACGAATTTGGAAAATTTTCATACATTATTGTGAAATTAATAAACGACGGGATTAAAGGGGTGCCACGGGGTTCGAAGTATGTCACGGGCGAAGCTGGGTGGGATAGCTAGTACATAAATAAGTAACGGTTTTTAGGCAGAGACAAACAACACTATAGGTACACATTTCAATAGTTATTTTTTATCCGCCATATAACGCCGGGACAGGCAGCAACTACGAGTACATAACTAACTAACTAACTATCTTCACGCTGTATCCCTGACAGGGTAGTCAGAGTGGACAGATCGCCAGGCTTCGCGATCCATGCATACTTCTTTCGCTTCTTCGAGATTCATCAATCGCTTCATACACGCACGTCTGGGTATCCGAGTACTTTTGACCTTTCCGTTTTTGAGCAATCTGCTCACGTGGTCTTCATATGTAAGTCTCGGCCTACCCTGACTCCTTCTACCCTCTACTTTTGAACAATATATATTCTTCGTCAATCGTTCCTCACTCATTCGTTGGACGTGTCCAAACCAACGGAGCACGCCCTTTTCCAGCTTAACGCTGACACTTTCATTCAAACCTGCCATATTGCGTATCACTTCGTTACGTATTCGGTCGGCCAAGGTCATCATCATCCGAGCGTCTGTCCCAGTTGCGTCTCGCGACGCCCGGGGTCCGCTTTCCTACATTTTCTCCTCCACTTCGCACGGTCGTCGGCATCCCCTGTGGTGAGACCATTGGCACGCATGTCATCCCTTACGACGTCAAGCCAGCACTTCTTGGGTCTTCCCCTCTTACCGGGACCCGGCGGGGCTGACATGGCCAGACATTTGTTACCTACGTAGCCCGGCGGTTGCCGCAAGACGTGACCATACCAACGAAGGCGACACTCTTGCAACTTGTCTGCAATGTCACGGACGTGAAGGCTGCCGCGGATGCGAGAGTTCCTCACGCGGTCCATCCGCGTGACTCCACACATCCACCGCAGCATCTTCATTTCCGTGACACGCAGCTCCTGCTTGTGTCGCTCCAATATCGGCCACGTCTCACTGCCATGTAAAAGGACAGGTCTAATAATGGTTTTGTAGACCTGTCCCTTCAACCGGATCGGCATTTTAGGGTCACAAATGACACCGGTCATCTCCCGCCATTTGGCCCACGCGGCAGCAATGCGTGACTTGACATCGAAATCGATGTCACTGGACGTGTGAAAAACAGATCCCAAGTATTTACGGCCAAGGTAACGCCGCACAATTTTCGAAGTGATCGCATCTCCACAGCATTCAATTTACTTTCATGCATCTGCTGACATACCCAGGTTTCACTACCGTAAAGCAAAGTTGGCACTAGCACTGCGTTATGAATCGCCATTCGTGCTTCTTTTACGATACTTTGTCGCTTTACTAACTGGGACAAAGCACCGTTAACTTTGTTTCCGGCAGCTACTCGCCGTTCTACATCCGAATCACATCTTCCATCCGCGCTAAACATACTTCCTAAATACACAATTTCATTCACTTGCTCTAGACGTTCCTGGTTTACCCTAATCTCGCATTTAGTTCTTACGTCACCTCTTTCAAATACTAGAACCTTAGTTTTACTTGCATTCAAGCGAAGACCCTTACTTTCACACTCCTCTTTCATATTAGTGACTAATGTCTGAAGGTCGGCTTCTGATGAGGCCATGAGCACCGCATCATCAGCGTACAGCAGACAGTTTACTGTAAAGTCACCCAAATTCACACCCATATTAAAATCTTTCAACTTCTCCAGGCAACTGTCCAGATACACTATGAACAGCTAGGCGGACATGACACATCCCTGTTTGACGCCTGTACAGACATCAAAAAGAGGTGACACATCCCCCCCTACTCGCACGCAAGCCTTACAGTCCCTATAAAGCGACTGTATTGCTCGCAGTAGCGAGCCGTCCACGCCATATCCGGGCAGCAAGTCCCACAGCGTTTCTCTCACAACGTTATCAAATGCTTTCTCTAGATCCACAAAAGCGCAGAAAACCTTCTGGCTAACAGTCAGAAACTTTTCCGCGATCATGCGGAGAGAAAACACTTGATCCATGCAACCTCTTCCACGTCGGAATCCGCATTGAGCCTCCCATAAATACCTTTCAGACTTTTCTTGCATTCGTGCCGTTATAACCTTTGCATACACCTTACTAGCTATGCTGACCAAGCTGATCGCCCTGTAGCTGGAGCAGTTTAGGCGCGAGCCTTTCCCTTTGTAAATAGGTACTACAACTGCTACTCGCCAGTCATCTGGGACCTCACCCGTCCGCCAGCACAAGTTGCATAACAGACATAGTGTGTCCCAGACACGCGACCCACCGTACTTGATCATCTCAGCAGTAACTCTGTCTTTTCCCGCAGCCTTACCACATTTCATACTTCTTATCGCTTGTTCTATTTCTTTCATACTAATGACTTCAATGATATCGGGATCCGGAGCATCGAAGTGAGCTCCACTTCCCGATGTGGCATCTCTGTCTTTTCTTGCATACATCTTTCCATAATATTCACTCCATCTCTGCAGGACGTCAGTTTGGTCTGTTAGGACGTCATTGTTAACACTGAGCACTTTATTCATACTGCAGATTGCCGAACAACTCCGGGTCTTGCCTACCTCTTTCCATAAGCTTGGCATTATCCCGGAAATTGGACGACAACCTTTCATCCGCTTTCATTCTGCACCTTTCACGAGCTTCTTCTATTAGTGCCTTCGTGTTAACTTTCTGCAGCTTGTATGTCTCTTTCATATTAAAATCATTCCGCGAGGCTAAGTAGTCTAGCCATGCTTTCTTCTTCATTCGAACTGCTTCTTTCACTTCCTCATTCCACCATGCATCACGCTTATTACTACTGCCTCTTTTCGTTTCACCACACACTTCCACAGCGGCATTTATCATACTATCCCTAAGGTTCTGCCATACACTTTCCACATTCTCACTACTTACATTGACGTCGCCAAGCTTTTCGGCTACCCTTTCATTATATTTATCCCTAATGGATGCATCCTGCAGCTTCCAGCTTTTGATGCTATAAGTCGGCTCAGGTTCAGGACACTCGGTACGATGACGCCAACCCGCGAACAGACCCCTAATCCTAGTAATGACTAGGTAGTGGTCTGATCCCAGCTCAGCGCCTCGATAAACCCTTGTGTCCATCACCTGTTTACGGAGCCGACTATCCATTAGGAATAGATCTATCATGCTTCTCTTTGACTTACATCTCCTCGTATACATATGAATTTGTTTGTGGTTGAACATTGTGTTCGCCACAAACAAATCCTTTTCCTTACAAAATGCCAGTATTAGCTTGCCAGCGTCGTTCACCCTTTTATCCCCATACTTCCCGAGTACCGACTCAAAACCATCGCGAGCGGTACCCACCCATCCATTCAAGTCTCCACATACTATAAGTCTTTCATTTCCTTCTATCACATTTAGAGCTTCACTCACACTCTCCCAGAAGTCCTCTAGCTCACTCGCGTTCGACGAAGATACTGGCGCGTAAGCAGCTACCAGGAAAATCTTTGTCAAACCAAGTTTTACACGGATCCAGAGGATTCTAGGACTTACCAGTTTGTACTCATACATACCGGAGGCCAATCGCGAGGACAGCAAAATTCCAACCCCCCCGACTGCCATGCTCGCTCTCTGGTACTCCAGACCAAAGCGCGAGCATCCCACCCGGGAGCTCCAAGACTTCGCTGCCCTTGCGCTTGGTCTCTGTCAAGCACACTGCATCTAACTTTCTCTCATTCATAACATCCATCAACTCATTCATCTTATGTGTCATTCCTCCCCTAACATTCCACGCAGCTACCCTACACTCCATCCTCCACTTCCCGCCGTGTCGGGCCGCGCCTGTAGGGTGGCGGTCCCCTACGCCGCTCTGGCTCACACTTTTCGCACCAGCGGGGACGAACTGGTGCGCGTCGCCTCGGGGGCACGCCCTAGCATCATTCGCCCTGGTGGCACTCGTGTTGGAGTAGAATTGCAGACGTAGCTGGCAGGGATGGCGACGTGCACGCTTCTACTCTTCATCCCCTATAATCAACTACGAGTACATGCTCATGAAATTTTTCAAGCTGCCCATATGGCCTTCAACTTTACTTAATGATTATAAAATGTTACTGGCAGCCGGGATCACCGGCTTAACGTGTCATAGGAAGCACGGAAACGTCATAAACGGTCTCCCATCTTCAGGACTAACCGTATCGTAAGATGCTTAACACAGTGATCGTTTACTGAGCTAGCTTAAATAAGTAGTCGTGAATATTCTTGATTTAACACATCATGCTTGTATTGTAATATAATGTATCCCGTCATATCCTTCGCAATAACCTTGCATTGGTCATCAAATAATGCGCACGTATATCATCGACAGATGGCGCTGTGCCAAGTAATTGTTTACTCTACCGCAGTCATAAAATGGCATGAGGCTGCGTTTAAAAAAGGAAATGATTAATTTTATTTACAGTTGTATTAATACACAATCATGTCGATGAAATTTGATCTTTACTCTCTGACTACCCGTCAGAGATACAGCGTATACAATAGTTGGTTAGATGATATTAGAATGAGCAATAAATACCTTTCATTATTTATTACTCCTAACGAATAATGAAGCGCTCGTGACCCCGCGGTCTCAGTGTTCTGTAAACGATCACTGAGTTACGCAACTTTCACTATAGCTGGTACTCGGATGGGTGACCACTTTGTGGCATTTACATTTGCGAGCGTTTCCGTGCTTCGGAAGGCACGTTAAGCCGTTTGTCCCGGTTGCCAGTAAAATGGCAGTCGTTAAGCCTGGTTGAAGGCCTTATGGGCGGCTTGAAAAATTTCAACAGCACGTAGCCACAACCTGCATCTGTCTATTTCAACACGGCAATGGGCTCACCACCTATTACGTGAGACAGGAATCCGCACGTTGAAAAGTGGGCATATAATATGCCTCTGCCACCCCTTCGGGGATAAGGCGTGATGGATATTTATTTATTTATTTTATTTAACGAATAATGAACCTATGAACTTATTAAACCCATATATACAATCTCTTCGAGTTTCTTTAGTCCACATAACATCAGCTATCCTTTTCTTTAATTTTGTCTGTGAAGGTCCCGTAAAATTCAAAACAATCAGACCTATCGAGAGAAAGACAGACAATCAGACAAGCCTAGGTATACTCATTGATGGCTAAGGAAATTGTTACTCACAAAGAATTTAGCTTCCTAATTGTAAAAGCATTTATAAAATCGGCCTATTTTCAAATAAACTTACAATTCTTTCCTTTTTATAATATTCGTAGAAATATAGACTGATTAAATATATTAATCTACTAGTTGACCCCCGCTCGTTTCCCACAGGAACTTGTTTCCGGGATACAAAGTAGCCTATTTGTTATTCTGATATGTAAGCTACATTATTGTAGTTTCATCAAAATCTATTCAGTAGTTTTGGCTGAAAGTGTAACAAACATCCATACTTACAAACTTTCGCGTTTATAATATTTGTATGATTGTTGATAGTGAATCGCTAAACCGTCTTTGTACTAAAATAATTACAATATAAATACGCTAGTAATGCTTGAGCTATCTTTTGCGTCATCAGACTAACGTGGGTGGATTATTAATATTGGTACAGCCTTCATTGGAGGATCAGTAAGTACCTGTTTTAATGCAAGCAATGCCCAAAACGACAGAATATTAGATACTAACCTACTTAGATCTTATTAACTTTTGTCAAAATATAGAACTAGATATGCCCCGCGACTTTACTTAACTTATCAGCCACGCGTTTGTCCCGAAGGGGTATGCAGAGGCATACTATACGCTCACATTTCACTGTTTCATGCATGTTTGTCGTAACAGGTGGTGGGCCTATTGCCGTAGACAGGCGCAGGTTGTGGCAAACCGTTCGCCTCATTCGAAGTTTTTGCATAACTGCGTCCAATTGTTCAGCCGACTTACCAATAATCGAACACTTGATTATCGAAAATAAGTTACGGACCCATGAACGACTGTCATCTGAGACCTGTGTGCCTTCCGTAACACAGAAACTAAATTATGGATATGCTACAAACCGGTTACTCATCTGAGGACCAGCCATAGCGAAAGATGCTTTACGTAGTGATCGTTTATGACTACTGAGTTAGCAGGGCTTTGGAAATTTCTGACATAGAACCACCGTTACTCTTCCTTAAGGGTTTTTGTAATATCCAACAGATTGCAACCACCCTTTCTTAGTGAATGCCACAAAATATGTACCAAAGACCCCAATGCGTTCAGCCTTTGCTTTTGACGTTTGCATAACATTATAATACTAGTACTTATATATAGGTATTATCCGACCACCTACAACGTACTTATGCCTAGTAAAATACTTTTTAATGACGTGCACGTTTACCTCAACTTTACCGCAGCTATCATTAACCCAGGCTCGTAAATATCCGGGGGCCGAGTCTGCTATTGCAATCGTGTCGGAATAGAATCGAAATCGTCGCTAAATAGAAAGCCACCGGTACAATTTTGACAGTTTTCCGTAGTCTACTATTACAATCGTACTCCAATATACTTCTATCGGTCCGCCGATAGTTAAATCAAACAAATAAACTATTTATCTTTATGATATTAGTATCGATATTTCTTTACCTGCGGATCCGTTTTTGTTCGTCAAACTGTAATGTCTAAGAATATAGTCTGTAATGTCTAAGAATATAGTATGTAATGTCTAAGAATATAGTATGTAATAAACAGCTGTTAATGCCCTTTGACGGCAACACCGTCTGAAACTTCTAACCTCCTGCAGTACTGTTTCAGGAACGCTGTAATAATAGATTATTATGCAGTAAATTCCGTCTTACAACATGTACACATTTGTTATAGTTGCCAATTCGGCGCTTTTCCCTGGAACCGCTAGGTGCGTTAACATAGTTCAAAATAGGACGATGTAACTTTAAATACGTAGCTATTATTAGTTGTTTAGTAAATGATGGAGTACCAATACTGTGTGGGATGGATGGGTAGGCTGGGCTGCCTTTACAAACGTGAGGATTAGTAATATCCGCCTTATATAATTACTTTGTATAATCAATTTGCACTCATTTGTTAATACTAATTTACTATTCCGTATACTCGCAATAAATAATACAAAGTACCTTTTTACTACAATGAAGCAAACCCGTGGGCTATGATTTTAACAGAATTTTAAGAATGAGGTATGATCAGAAACTTTTTGATAGTACTTACGCAAGTTACCTAAATGGGATATGTGATGTCACATCACTACATATTATAAAACAAAGTCGCTTTTCGCTGTCTGTCCTTATGTATGCGTAGATCTTTATAACTACGCAACGAATTACAATGCGGTTTTTTTAAACAGTTTCATAACGAAGGTTTTTATGTATAATTTGTTAAGTTTTTGTATACATTGATTAAATTATAACGATATTTGTTGGGGGTGTTGGAAAAAAATACCGTCTGGGACCTTTCAACAAAAATGGTGCCTAAACCCTTTGGATTGTGTATGTAATATAGGTCTACGAAAAAGTCCGCCACGGTATATGTCTATTTCTTAAAGATAACATACTATATTCATTTTAATACTTTAAAAAACTAGCTATCATAAAGCGGAAGGTTATTTACACAAATATGTTATTAATCCTTATCATTTTTAATGCGTTAGTTGGCTTCAGCATTTCATAAAGATTATTTTGTCCCTTTGCACCTTGCAAATTAAATTTATATCTGAGGATAAATAAATAAATATCCATCACGCCTTATCCCCGTGGCAGAGGCATATTATATGCCCACTTTTCACCGTGAGGATTCCTGTCCCACGTAATAGGTGGTGAGCCCATTCCCGTGTTGAAATAGACAGACGCAGGTTGTGGCTACCTGCTGTTGAATTTTTTTAAGCCGCCCATAAGGTCTTCAACCAGGCTTAACAACTGCCATTTTACTGACAACCGGGACCAACGGCTTAACGTGCCTTACGAAGCACGGAAACGCTCGCAAATGTAAATGCCACAAAGTGGTCACCCATCCGAGGACCAGCCATAGCGAAAGTTGCGTAACTCAGTGATCGTTTACAGAACACTGAGACCGCGGGGCCACGAGCGCTTATAGCGCGGGGCCACGAGCAATATCTGAGGATATATAGCAAAATCAAAATAATGTGCAAAGAAATTAATTTCGTGTAACCATAATTCGACTGAGCCGAGCCGTGCGGGCGTACTGGAGAGCGGAAAATGTTCATACATAATTATTAAATAATATACGACCGGATAAAATGGGTGCCACGTGGTTCGAAGTATTCCACGGGCGAAGCCGGGCGGGACAGCTAGTATTAAATAAAGCGCCGTCTAAAGAATCTCATATCATAAAGTGCAATAAAAAAAAATCTTAACCCGAGTAGAATTTCTAGTTAACAAATTAAAAATATGCATAAAAATTATTATTTGTTGTTCTTTTTTTTTATATTTTTCGTCAATATTGCCTTCCTCAAATGATAAGACGCTGGCAATCTAGTATGTTATTTATATACGCTGATAACATCTCAGTGTATAAGAGGTCAAGTCTGTGGTATCTATTGCTTCTGCTCTTTTGTGATATACCTATTGCTAATGCTACATTATGAACTGCAACTTTTTTAATATCGCCATCCATTGTTGACTGCCTCGGTGGCGCAGTGGTAGTGTATGCGACTGCGACTGAGGTCCAGGGTTCGATACCCGGGTCGGAAAAAATAATTGTGTGATCCACAAATGTTTGTTTCCTATTTATAATATGTTTGTATTTAGAAATATATAAGTATGTTTATCCATCGTCCAGATCCCATATCTGTTATCCAGATCACATATCCATAAGCCTATATCAGCTTACATTGGGCTAGACGGCGCAGTGTTATAAAAAAAAATTCCACATTATTTATGATTCTGCAGAACATATTCTTCACACAGTTACGAGTCTGTGTATAAAAAGTCACATGTTCACGTGCGTGAAGAACAACCTCACCTTGACGCGGAAACCGTTTACGTGGAGTCGTATAGAGATGACACATCACGCTTTTAATTTAGCTGAATTATTCAGTTTGCAACCATCATATATCCATCCTTATTATATTGTTTAGCAACATCGTTACCATATTATATCAAACAGAAAAAAATACATTACGTCCTTAAGACGTCATCGACCACAATAATGAATCATACAGTTTATCCACTGCTTGTTCCAGCACGACCTCTGGAGCTCAAGCGACCTTACCTGGGGGCCAAGTCTACTATTTTACAATAAAAAGCAGTTCTATTCTATATCGACTCCGTTGCGATTGGTACAAAACTAGCTAGTCTACTAAAACTATTATATATTTCACAATCACACTTCTGAAGTCGCAAAATAGCGACAAAATAGCTTTTTTTAGCTATAAAAATATTAATATAGACTACGAAAAATGCTAATTAAAAGCTACTTACAGGCGTGTTAATAACATTTCATCGGCCGGCCGATAGAATTCTATTAAAGCGCAATTGTAATAGTGAACTATGATAACTGTCAATATTTTCTGTCGGCTCTTTATTGAGCGACGATTTCTATTCAATTCTAATGCGATTGAATTAGTTGACTAGGCAACGACACGGGCGCCCTTACGGGGTTGGGAGGTCAGGCGGCAGTAGCTCCCAACAATGTCGAAAATTAAAAGTCAAACGATAGCTGCTCTGAGCTGATAAAATAAAAGTGAACCCCAGTCTCCAAATCCAAGTAGGGTTATGATGCAACTGTGGAAACCCTTAAGATGAAGAAGAAGATATTTAATTCAGAGCTAGAATACCGACAATCGAAGGGCAGCGAAGTCTTGGAGCTCCCGGGTGGGATGCTCGCGCTTTGGTCTGGAGTACCAGAGAGCGAGCATGGCAGTCGGGGGGTTGGAATTTTGCTGTCCTCGCGATTGGCCTCCGGTATGTATGAGTACAAACTGGTAGGTCCTAGAATCCTCTGGATCCGTGTAAAACTTGGTTTGACGAAGATTTTCCTGGTAGCTGCTTACGCGCCAGTATCTTCGTCGAACGCGAGTGAGCTAGAGGATTTCTGGGAGAGTATGAGAGAAGCTCTAAATGTGATAGAAGGAAATGAAAGACTCATAGTATGTGGAGACTTGAATGGATGGGTGGGTACCGCTCGCGATGGTTTTGAGTCGGTACTCGGGAAGTATGGGGATAAAAGGGTGAACGACGCTGGCAAGCTAATACTGGCATTTTGTAAGGAAAAGGATTTGTTTGTGGCGAACACGATGTTCAACCACAAACAAATTCATATGTATACGAGGAGATGTAAGTCAAAGAGAAGCATGATAGATCTATTCCTAATGGATAGTCGGCTCCGTAAACAGGTGATGGACACAAGGGTTCATCGAGGCGCTGAGCTGGGATCAGACCACTACCTAGTCATAACTAGGATTAGGGGTCTGTTCGCGGGTTGGCGTCATCGTACCGAGTGTCCTGAACCTGAGCCGAATTATAGCATCAAAAGCTGGAAGCTGCAGGATGCATCCATTAGGGATAAATATAATGAAAGAGAAGCCGAAAAGCTTGGCGACGTCAATGTAAGCAGTGAGAATGTGGAAAGTGTATGGCAGAACCTTAAGGACAGTATGATAAATGCCGCTGTGGAAGTGTGTGGAGAAACGAAAAGAGGCAGTAGTAATAAGCGTGATGCATGGTGGAATGAGGAAGTGAAAGAAGCAGTTCGAATGAAGAAGAAAGCATGGCTAGACCACTTAGCCTCGCGGAATGATTTTAATATGAAAGAGAGATACAAGCTGCAGAAAGTTAACACGAAGGCACTGATAGAAAAAGCTCGTGAAAGGTGCAGAATGAAAGCGGATGAAAGGTTGTCGTCCAATTTCCGGGATAATGCCAAGCTCTTCTGGAAAGAGGTAGGCAAGACCCGGAGTTGTTCGGCAATCTGCAGTATGAATAAAGTGCTTAGTGTTAACAATGACGTCCTAACAGACCAAAGTGACGTCCTGCAGAGATGGAGTGAATATTATGGAAAGATGTATGCAAGAAAAGACAGAGATGCCACGTCGGGAAGTGGAGCTCACTTCGATGCTCCGGATCCCGATGTTATTGAAGTCATTAGTATGAAAGAAATAGAACAAGCGATAAGAAGTATGAAATGTGGTAAGGCTGCGGGAAAAGACAGAGTTACTGCTGAGATGATCAAGTACGGTGGGTCGCGTGTCTGGGACACACTATGTCTGTTATGCAACTTGTGCTGGCGGACGGGTGAGGTCCCAGATGACTGGCGAGTAGCAGTTGTAGTACCTATTTACAAAGGGAAAGGCTCGCGCCTAAACTGCTCCAGCTACAGGGCGATCAGCTTGGTCAGCTTAGCTAGTAAGGTGTATGCAAAGGTTATAACGGCACGAATGCAAGAAAAGTCTGAAAGGTATTTATGGGAGGCTCAATGCGGATTCCGACGTGGAAGAGGTTGCATGGATCAAGTGTTTTCTCTCCGCATGATAGCGGAAAAGTTTCTGGCTCTTAGCCAGAAGGTTTTCTGCGCTTTTGTGGATCTAGAGAAAGCATTTGATAACGTTGTGAGAGAAACGCTGTGGCACTTGCTGCCAGGATATGGTGTGGACGGCTCGCTACTGCGGGCAATACAGTCGCTTTATAGGGACTGTAAGGCTTGCGTGCGAGTAGGGGGGGGATGTGTCACCTCTTTTTGATGTCTGTACAGGCGTCTAACAGGGATGTGTCATGTCCGCCTGGCTGTTCATAGTGTATCTGGACAGCTGCCTACAGAAGTTGAAAGATTTTAATATGGGTGTGAATTTGGGTGACTTTACAGTAAACTGTCTGCTGTACGCTGATGATGCGGTGCTCATGGCCTCATCAGAAGCCGACCTACAGGCATTAGTCACTAATATGAAAGAGGGGTGTGAAAGTAAGGGTCTCCGCTTGAATGCAAGTAAAACTAAGGTTCTAGTATTTGAAAGAGGTGACGTAAGAACTAAATGCGAGATTAGAGTAAACCAGGAACGTCTAGAGCAAGTGAATGAAATTGTGTATTTAGGAAGTATGTTTAGCGCGGATGGAAGATGTGATTCGGATGTAGAACGGCGAGTAGCTGCCGGAAACAAAGTTAACGGTGCTTTGTCCCAGTTAGTAAAGCGACAAAGCATCGTAAAAGAAGCACGAATGGCGATTCATAACGCAGTGCTAGTGCCAACTTTGCTTTACGGTAGTGAAACCTGGGTATGTCAGCAGATGCATGAAAGTAAATTAAATGCTGTGGAGATGCGATCACTTCGAAAATTGTGCGGCGTTACCTTGGCCGCCCGAATACGTAACGAAGTGATACGCAATGTGGCAGGTTTGAATGAAAGTGTCAGCGTTAAGCTGGAAAAGGGCGTGCTCCGTTGGTTTGGACACGTCCAACGAATGAGTGAGGAACGATTGACGAAGAATATATTTTGTTCAAAAGTAGAGGGTAGAAGGAGTCAGGGTAGGCCGAGACTTACATATGAAGACCACGTGAGCAGATTGCTCAAAAACGGAAAGGTCAAAAGTACTCGGATACCCAGACGTGCGTGTATGAAGCGATTGATGAATCTCGAAGAAGCGAAAGAAGTATGCATGGATCGCGAAGCCTGGCGATCTGTCCTCTCTGACTACCCCGTCAGGGATACAGCGTGAAGATAGTTAGTTAGTTAGTTTTTAGTTTTAGAATAAAAATAATCGCATCGAAATTTGTTCACCCGTTTAAGTGCTACAGTGACACACATAGCGGTCAAATTTATAACAACCTTCTTTTAGGTCAGGCGTTAAGAAATATGTATGTAGACCACGGGGTGGTCAACCGGTCGATCGCGACTGATAATCCAAAAAACGAAAAAAATAATTTGCTTTGTTTTTTGTCTGAAAGAATTTAGCGGAATATATTGAGCCTCAATGCTTACTTAATGTTATTAAGTAGATTCAAAGTTTTTTTAAGGATTATAAAATTAATAGATGTGGTATCTAGAAGTAAATGGAAATATGGTAGATCATTCAGGGTTTCATCTAAAGAGGAAAGAATCACTATAACTCGCGCTCTACTAGAACTTATGCATGAAATATTATTATTACTTGCGTCTCGAGAGGGAGCGAGCAACATTCTATGCTGTGTGATTTCGTCAGTAAACAATACTTCTCGGCTCTTATCAAGTTTGGCACCCCTGCTATAGACGAACAAACAAATACAGGTGAACATATCGATGAGTGGCAATCATTTGAGTCATCTTTAGTTAGTATTGTATGCAAAGATAGAGACGCCCTCATCGATTTCGGTACAATAGCGAATTAAAACAAAGCGCGGACAAATTGGTTATGGTATTGCGTTATACTTGATTGGACAAGCCTTGTCGAGGAAGTTTAGACATCATACCGAACTGAGTTTTGTTTTTCTGAACTATTTTCTCTATAAATACTGTAACATCAACTGGCAGACTGTGTAAAAAAAATGTCCCACAAATATTTTTTCTTCATTCGCGGCTCGTGCAGTAATTAACTTTACTAATTTTACAATAGTGTATGAAAATTTGTCCGATTTGTTGACGTTTACAATCACTGTTTCCCCTCACTCACACTCACCCTCCTCGATAAATGGGCTCATCATCATCATCTAATAGTTTCAAAAAGTAGCGCGTTCAAACAAACAAACTTTTTAGCTTTATAATATTTTGTAGATTCCCATCATTGTTAAAACAACAAACCTCTCAAGCGAAGTACTTACTGCGATTGTTTTTTACAACCTCTAACCTTCATGTATAATTTTGAGATTCATGAGTTTTGAGACGAGAAATAATAAGGTAATAAATATCATACATTTTGTGATTGATGTTTTTTTTGTTTGGCCTGCTTCCAGGGTCTGCATTATCGTGGTCTGACGTCACGTCATAGAGTTAAACGATTCTATTCATAGTGTTTGTAACAGTGCAATCTCTTGGACGTGCTAACTTTATTATATGCATACATCAATCATGTGTATTTCCTCTTTGGTGTAGCCAGCAGTTATCCACTCTCAACAACAACATCCACTCTTTCAGTTGTTGTATTTTGTTTCCGTAATAGGTGAAGGCTAAACGATTACTGCCAGTCCTGAGATGAGCGACCGTTGGTGGTATTTCCAATTACTACTATCATGTGTTTTGTGACTTTAAGAACTTGTTCAAAAAGATGAGAACCAAAAGTCTTCTATGTTTCTCTGTACTATCAGCGAACGGTTTAGCATAGAAAATTATTCATCTTTATTGTACCAATGAGACGCCTATGGATATTTGTGTTGCCTACCCTGCAATTTCTTATAAGACCCCATTTGAAGAACCCTATACTATAGATGTTCGGGAAACCCAACCGGCGAATTCAACAACATATTATTGTCCCCCCTGGGGATATCCTCTCATATCCCAGGTTCTCTGACGTGCGTGATATGGTTATTAAGAAAAAAAAACAAGAGTACCTATTATTGTTAATTGTAATGCAAGCAATACCTGAGCTGCACCTAAGGTTTTATTGTTCAAAGTGTCACGAACAGTTATTTGAACCAGTTCCATGTGACCTAATATCGCCTATTTGGCAATAGCCACCTTATTGTTAGGCTAATTAAAGGTCACACTTCCTTCTATTATAATAGTTCTTCATATCAGTAGGTACTTCGTTACAATTATTGTAAAGGAGAAACTTTGTGAGTGTGTATGTTTGTTACTTCTACACGCTCAAAAGGCTGCACCAATTGGTTTAAAATTAGGTGTGGAGGTAGCTGATACTGTGGATTAACACATAGATATTGAGAGATATTTTTTAACCTATTTATTTATTTCTTTGTTATAGTTGGTATTAATTGGATAACATGTTTATGAATAAATCCCAAATTGTCACAAAAAATAAGTTGTATCTGTTGCTGAAAATATATCAATGGGTTTGACGACTTTGGTCTAAAATAAAAAATGACTAAGTATAATAATGACTACTATCATAATATATGTCGAGTTCCTACCGTTAGTACCAATCTAAAGGCGACAGTGTCCTGGGAGAGCTTAAAGTGTACAATGTTTATGGAATGTCAGGGGCCCGTTATAAGTACTGATAACTTTTTGTTACAAAAGCTTTAAATACGTCATTTTACAACTATGCGTCACTCTGACTCCATAACCAAGTACGTTTCAATTTGTAGTATTATGGAGAAAAAACTCAAAACCGTAAAAAGCCAAGTAACTTATTCAGAAATAGCGTCCATGTAGTTATAGTAAAACTTCAACAATTTGAGTAGTTGTTACCTACCTACCGGGAATCCTTCATAAATAAATAATTCTGGAGGTGTCACGCAATATGGCAGGATTTATTGAAAATATCAGCTTTAAGCTGAAAAAGGGCCCTTTATGTCAATAGTAAAATAAAATAAATATAAAATAAACATCCATCACGCCTTATCCCCGAAGGGGTGACAGAGGCATATTATATGCCCACTTTTCACCGTGTGGATTCCTGTCCCACGTAATAGGTGGTGAGCCCATTGCCGTGTTGAAATAGACAGACGCAGATTGTGGCTATCTGCTGTTGAAATTTTTAAGCCGCCCATAAGGCCTTCAACCAGGCTTAACGACTGCCATTTTACTGGCAACCGGGACCAACGGTAAATGCCACAAAGTGGTCACCCATCCGACGACCAGTCATAGTGAAAGTTGCGTAACTCAGTGATCGTTTACAGAACACTGAGACCGCGGGGTCAATAGTACCTAATCTTAATCAATACCATGGCGTGCTCAGTTGGTTTGGAGTTGGTGAATTCCAATGTATGAGTGAGAAACGATTGACGAAGAATATACATTGTGTGAAAGTAGAGGGTAGAAGGAGTCAGGGTATAGTGAGACATATTACTTACTCAAAACCGAAAAGGTTAAAGGCACTCGTATACCCATGCAGACATATTATATAATATGCATGCAGATTAATGAATATGCAGGAAGCGAGAGAAGTATGCAAGGATCGGGTATATCGATTTGTTCTCTCTGATTACCCCTATAGGTAAACAGTATGAACATAGTTTTTGGAGGGAAACCCAACACACATTCTGTTTGTCATCTTCACAGGATCGTGTCAGTTGAAGTGAAGATATCATAATTAATGTAACTAATGCAATAGAAGAAAATATTGATTTATCGTGTGATCTGATATCAAAGGATTTAATATATTTAGTAGGAACACAAAAATAACACTGGAGTCTAAAAGCTAATTTATACAATATATTCATGTACATTGAATTATATTTATGTTTACATTTACATATAATTATATATATGCCTAGTCACATCTTTTAACCCTGAAGAAGTAAGAGCCTTTTTGAAGGTATACTTCTTTTGGCGCGTTAGAGAAAAATGATGATACTAAATTTTTACTGTGTGCGAAAACCAACACCCTGACGTTCGCTGAACATGTGTTTCCATGACAGCTTAAAATTACATTCAAAGTAGTTTTCAAACATCCTAAAGGTAGCTACAGCAAATTCGAGATTATCATAACTATATTCTTGTAAACATTAATATAGTTCTGTGAACGTTTAAATTTAATTTAATATCAAATACATTTGTAATATCTAATTTTGAGCTCTAACCAAAAAACACCGTTTTGCAACCCACATTTAGGTATAACTTTTGTAAAACTGCATCATAAATTCTATGGCAAATAATAAATTAATCTGCGTCTATTTATGTACTAACATAACGAATTTATCTGGTAGCTTAACAGGTCTAAGTAACCTCTTTGGCTTATTTGATTAACCGCTGCGTGATAATCAAATCGTCGTCATAATATATATAACAATCGCCAGTTACGTCCAATGATGTGTGGAGGCTAGAGAGTCGTGGTAACACTCGAGGGCAGCGCCCCTATCTTCATTGACTATCGTTATCTTGTAACGTCAGTGATTTACACATCAATTGGCGCTGGTGGAATTTATTCTCTTGACCTTTGTCCTCGCTCTCTAGTTATTTTTAAATAACTATTTATCCAACAGAAGAAACCTTATGATTACTTAGAAAAAAAATATCACTATATGCGCCATAAATAAATGACAAGAAAATATAAAGTGAAGTGAACAGTGTTCTCATTTATAAAAGCGAGTTGGAAATAATGTGTAATGAGTCTTCAACGAGAAAAACGTACAAAATTCAGCATGTGGAAGGCGATAATAAACAGAAAAAGAAAATACAGCGAAACCATATCGTGCGACAAAGAAACGTACACCACTCTAGCGGCAATGCAAGGAGGTAGTTCAGCGACACTACCGCCATCTCTTGACGCGTTTCGAGCATGTAAGTATTATTGCTATTGCACACTAGATGGCTATAGTAACATTTGTAAGTTCGTCGAAAGATACTTTTAGTAATTTTAAAATAACATTTTTTTTGTGAATATTTTTATTTATTAGTTCTTTTTTATTTATAAAGCTTTCAGAGATTCGATAAGCGTCAAGTTCATATAATGCTAAGAATTGTACCTATTGTCATTGTACATTTTTTGTCGTAACGCGTGGCGGCCAACTGACTCGTCTTGGACATAAATTGCGGGAAAATATGATTCATGGCATTGTGTTTACTCCAACTGAATCAAACGTTGCCGCTAGCGCTGAATAAGGTCACAATCTTTGTTACATTTCTGACAATGTTTATCCCACGAATTTAAAGACCAACTAAATGTCTTTGTGACATTCTAGTTTCGGATTTGTCGATTCGTTCTGTTTTTTCGTAAGACGATCTGGATGGTATTTTGTTGTAACTTCCTTGTTTGGTTGGCTGATCTGGATATATCGCAATTCAAATTTCATTATATACAGTGGAAATGAATAGTTTTGTACCAGAAATTCGATTGAATAATTCTTAAAATAAAATAAATAAATATCCATCACGCCTTATCCCCGAAGGGGTGGCAGAGGCATATTATATGCCCACTTTTCACCGTGTGGATTCCTGTCCCACGTAATAGGTGGTGAGCCCATTGCCGTGTTGAAATAGACAGACGCAGGTTGTGGCTACCTGCTGTTGAAATTTTTTAAGCCGCCTATAAGGCCTTCAACCAGGCTTAACGACTGCCATTTTACTGGCAACCGGGACCAACGGCTTAACGTGCCTTCCGAAGCACGGAAACGCTCGCAAATGTAAATGCCACAAAGTGATCACCCATCCGACGACCAGCCATAGTGAAAGTTGCGTACCTCAGTGATCGTTTACCGAACACTGAGACCGCGGGGCCACGAGCGCTGTTGAATAATTCTTGATAATCTAAATTAGAGGTTATTTTTAATGTCTATTAGCTAACTACTTAATAGTGAAGTTTTTCTGTACCCATTCCTTACAGGAACTTGTTCCCGGAATATGAAGTAGCTTATAGCACTAAGGGATCATATACATTTCTAATAGTAAAAGAATTGTCAAAATCGGTTTTGTAGGTCTAGGGCTGCCATCACCTAAATTGCCAACACCGGAACACGGCAAAAATCCCGGACATTTGAGCTTAATATAGAATATTCCCCGGACACAACAGTAAAATTTTTTTTTTGCAATTTTTTTCAACGTCTATAAAGAAGTTACATTTCCACTTTATTAATTGCTTCTAACATGCACTTCTGGATATCCGAGTACTTCTGACCTTATCGATTTTGAGCAGTCACTCACGTGGTCGTCGTATATAAGTCCCAGTCCACCCTATAAGGTATAATGATATATGTATTATATTTTTTATTATTATCGTCGCATACTCCGAGGTGCACAGATGAATTTACCTGTCATTCCGCGTCCATAACCGGAAACAATTGTCATTGTTCCGAGAAACTCGCTAAAGGACATAAGTTGGCAATGCAAAGAGTATTTGTAATGTTTAGGTACTCCTTAACAATGCACAGACTATAATAATTGAAGTTATGCTCGAAGTGTATAACGTCCCATAGACAATATGACTCCCACGGCACGGTTTCCACGAGTTTACGTAAATCTGTTAATTATTGCGCATTTAGATATGACAAAAATAATATTATTATTTTAGTTGATTGTAGATAGTTGTTCATAATAGAAGATATTATTTGTATTAGTGGTCGCACATTTATCGAAATAATTTTGTTTTTTCTTCTCCATCTAAACTTTTACCGTGTAAAATTCACGTTCATCCGTTTGTGCTTATTTTCTTAAAAAAGAGGTACAACGTTTCGGCTCCATGTATATACAGATTATAACCTTATTCGTTGGAAAATGTTGATGGGTGTTGAAATTTTTAAACCAATAAAATTTTTAAACGTCGTCCCACTATGATCGAAAGTGGTCACCGTAGCCTATGCGCATTTGCATCACCAGAATACGAATAATAAATGCGACGAATAATTATACAAATTTATTACATATATTTTTGTGAGTCCAAAATGCCATGTGAAATTATTTACTCAACATAACTATCTTCACGTTGTATCCCTGACCGAGTAGTCAGAGAGAAAAGATCGCCAGGCTTAACGATCCACGTAAAGTACATACATCTTACGCTTCCCGCAGATTCATCAATCGCTTCATACACGCACGTACCGAGTACTATTGAAATTTTCGTTTTTAAGCAATCTGCTCACCTGGTTTTCATATTTACTAAACACAAATTCCATATACCATTTCTGTGTCATCGCTGTTATTAAATTGTTCAGTGTGTTTGTTTGTACACATGTGGAGCTGAATGTCGTCCACGTGAGCCCCCAGTGGTTTGATGTCACGTCAATATACGGGTTTGACCCACATTCTAAGCCAGGGCATCGTTCCAACTATATACGATTTTGAGATTTCCAATATTAGCATTATTATCTATAGTAACTTTAAAACTATTGCGTGCCAAACTACAGGCATATTCATTTAAACTTTTTATCTTTTTTTGTGATCAGGTTGTCAATTGTGCGATTTTAAGTCACTGTAATTTCAAAATCGTCTTGTACTTTGAGAAATACAAGAAATACAAGGCAAAAAATGCCATTTACTTTGATAATTTATCTCTATTCCGAAAAATTCACAAAAATATGGTAAAAGTGTCAAAAAATAGAAGAATTGATCGAAACGTCAGACAACAAAAAAGATACCTAAGCAAAATACGCGCGTTTATCAAGGTATGAAAAATAAATGTACATTTGTTTATCTCTATTAGCATGAGCCGTTGCTACATTGGGCTCGATAAGTCGCATACATTATTATGAGGTCGACATTTTCTAGTACATCCGGTCGAATTAGTCTGATTATAATGTCGACTACTTACAGAGATGGATTTCAAATTTGTGCTTTTGCATCTACACAGTGAATGCTGTAAGTGCTTTTGAGAAATCACTAAATAAAAAAAACCGTTACACTGCTTTGTTTTCTGGTTTTTGATTAAGTAGTTAGAAATAGAACCACTAAGATTGATTTAACCTTCATTCACCGATGAATAGATCTCAATCCTATCTTAATTTTCTGTCTAATCTAATGAGAGATTCGTGAAAATTCAATGAGCATGTCCGCAACCGCGCCACGGATAATGGACAATTCCTGCTATTGTTTCAAATGGTGGCAAATTAACGCATCCGTTTTCTAAGAACCGACTCATGACGAATCCAATAACATGTAATAAATTCAGTGTTTTCTGTTACTGTGGTAGGCTAATGACCTGGTTCTATGATAAACTGTAAGGAATACGACACCTTGTATTGCTTTCATGGTAAATTATTACTTAATCAATCGTTGTTTTCCAGAAACCCCAGTCCTCATAAAATAAAGTCGTCCGCCGCGTCAGGCTGTCTATTCACTATAATCTTTAAAAACTACTACTACGAATTATAGTACGAGTTTCACCGATAGATAGAGTCGTCATGTGAAAGGTTTAGGTACATAACTTGTCAAGGTTTAATGTAAATTGGTTGAAAGATGATGATAAAAATTAGACCGACGGAGGGCTTTCAATGAAAACCCTGCCTATATCTTGAGAGATGTACCAAAACAATGTTCAACGAATGAGTTTGCTGTAGATCAAAAAAAAAAATATATTCCTTTTTTGTAAGTCTACTTTATTTCTGCGTTAGCTGTCATGTTATGTCTATCTTTTGAGGTTAACTTATGGAACGGATACAGAAAACTTTAACGCGTTTGCTGCGGATAAAATCTAGATAAAAATATTGTCAAGTGACAGGTTTCTATAGAGACAACAACAATTTTGTTGTTGTTTTCCTGAAATATCTTCGATTTTCTATTGTACTAGTTCGTTTGCACTATTTTTGTGTCAATAGCTCATTGAAGCGGCCTCCTGATGTGACTCTCGAGAGAGCTGATCGCACAAAAAAGTAGATACCCTCTGTGAAGGCCGTCATTACTAAATTCTCCATAGTTTTTGTCGGTAAGCTCTCAGAAGCAATTCCAAGCTCGTTCTTTCGATTACGGAAAGCAAGATCTCTCCAGTTGCTCGGTAAATCGGTAAGTAGAGAGCGCTTTTTGATCATTCTATGTTACACGACAATTTGTACCTTTAAATGGCTGAAATTCTCCAAGTTTGAATTATTTAACTACTAGTTATATTTTCGCTGTTATAAGATTTATTTCATTTCGTATCTCAAAAGGTAAAAAAGGAACCCTTATAAGATCACTTTCTTGTTCGTCTGTCCGTCCTGACGAGTGACTTTAGCAGCTTACTAGGCTTATTAGGGAGCAGTTTTTATAATTTCTGCCTCTTATCGTTATTGAGATAATTGAAATGTCAATTCAAAGATTATAATAATTAGGTCAATGGTATTTTGAATAAAGTTTTATTCTACATTATTCTAGATTAAAGTAAATTTTGAATTGTAATGATACACTCGAACAAACAAACATACATAAATAATAGACCAATGAAAGCCTTGGCCTTGTTGGCGGCTTGAAAAATTTCAACAGCAGGTTGCCATAACCTGCGTCTGTCAATTTAACACGGCAACGGGCTCAACACCTATTACGTGGGACAGGAATGCACATAGTGAAAAGTGAGCATATAATATGCCTCTGCCACCCCTTTGGGGATAAGGCATGATAGATAAATAAAATGAAAGGCTTGTAACCATTGCCAGTAGGGTAGATGGTCCGTTTCCATCAGGAGAACCAAATCCCTGATCGTGTCTATACTGGTTTATTATAAACAAAGATCCTAAACGTTTTTATGATACAAGTAATGAGGTCGTTATTCGCAACATATGGGAAGCGTCTGCGCTAAATCACAGCTGGTAACAACAGGATGCTGACGACAATTAGCGCTTATTTTGTTGTATAGCAGTATTATATTACATACTATCCCTGCGGCTCGACATCACATACTTCAAGCCTCCGTGGGACACGTTTAACCGCGTCGTTTATCAATTTCACTATGATGATTAAAAATTTGCCCGATTTTTTTGACTTTACGGTTACCGCACCGCTCTCCTGAATTTTAGCGTGAGATATATTGCCTATATTGGAGGCTTTATATCTCATTCTGCAACCTATCAATGTGATATCCAACACAAAAAGTTTATATTTTTGTGTATAAATAGGTTATAGGCCCTACAGCTGACCTCGATAAATGGGCTATAACCAACACTTTTTTTTAAATTCTGGTTAGTATTTACTGAGATAAGCGAGTTCAACCAACCAAATAAAATAAACAAACTCTTCAGGTACGAAATATATTAGTATAGATGGTTCGGCGGCGCATCTTCAGAGAAATAACTGCGACTATATATATCCGTATATATCTGTGTTATATTCAACCTTCCGTATTTCAACTCAGTGCTATGTTGTGTCATTATAACTTGACTTAATGTAATTACGTTATGTTGTAGGCTTTTTCTCCATACTTAACGGCATACAGCATTAGTTCCGACGAACATAGACAAGTTTTTGTTGGTCTTAACAAAATACCATTCATATCTTACTCTGGCGCCTTGAAAGCACATAAAAAACTACGTACTGCGGTTTCGATAGTAGAAAATTACACTGTTTTTTTAAAACGGATGCTTATGCTCTCCCTTATATTAGATCTGCGAGATTTTAAATATATAATCTCTATAATTCTTCCGTTTTTGAGCAGATTGCTCAAAAAAGTCTAAAGTACTCGGATACCCAGACGTGCATGTATAAAGTGATTAATGAATCTGCAAGAAGCGAAAGAAGTATGCATGGATTGCGAAGACTGGCGATCTGTCCTCTCTGACTACCCCGTCAGGGGTATACCGTGAAGATAGTTAGTTATGAATCTTAGGCTTACCATCAGGTATGGTAATCAAATGGAATCTTCAAAAGTAAAGAAAGCTTTATATTACTTAAGAAATAAGGTCCGAGACTACCACGACTTTAATTGGTCGTGCTAATTAGTGTCTAGCACATAAGATCTTTTAGCCTTTTTGTTACCACCTCACTAAAAAGGCAACGGGTTAAAATATACAATATGTACGCCTCTGCCACCCCTTCGGGGATAAGGCGTGATAGATATATAAATAAAATAAATATCGTTATATGTTACGAAAAAATATTTCGAGTTCATTTATGGTGATGAGTTTAAGTTTAAGGCGATTTTTGTTTACCAAAATCTGTAAATGCAGTTCAGAATTTCTTTAAAGTAATATGGATGGCCTCATAGTAACGTTTTCCAGTAACTTGAGAGTACCTACCTGTCCTGCCCTTACTGTCGTATTTCAAATATCCACCCTGTATGTATTATTTAAAACAAGTGTTAACATATTACATATAAATATACTAATATGTAAAGCTTAAGAGTTTGTTTGTTATAACCTATTTATAGAGAAAGGTTATAGGATTTACATACCCTGGAGAGCGGAGCAGTAATCATAAATGTCGACAAATCGGGTGATCCACAAATCTAATTCTGTAACTTTTGATTGAGATAATCTACTTCTGATATTGACTGTACCACCAAAGATCTTTTATTTTGTTTTGTACTGATCTTTAATAAGCTTTTATTTAAATCATCATTTGTCTCTTTATTGTGTTAACCTCACTATTCTTTTTCATTTAGTATTTGATTACTAATTTAAACATGTTGCATATTGTAATCTAGACATGACCAAAATATCGTTGTCCCTTTCTCACACCTTATTTAACTGGTAGAGCCCACACCTTTTGTTTTAAGGTAAGCACGCAGGAAATTATGTAAGTATTCATTAGGAGTCAAAAACAATGAATCATTCAAGTGTTTCGTTAGTGAGATATCAATGTGAGTCACCAGGAGTCACCTCACAGTGAAGGTTGTGTTACACCTACTTATCTTTTCTGCTTGTCTATCGTTCATTAAAAAACTGTAGGAATTAAAGGCCTAATGCAACTAATTCCTACGGTTTTTCAATACCTTTTTTTAAAATGCCGTAGGAATTGAAGCCTAATGCTTTTAATTCCTACGGATTTTCGATATCGTTCATTAAAAAGCCGTAGGAATTGAAGCCTAATGCCTCTAATTCCTACGGTTTTTCGATTTCGTTCATTAAAAGCCGTAGAAAATGAAGCCTAATGCTTCTAATTCCTACGTATTTTCGATAGCGTTCATTAAAAAACTGTAGGAATTGAAGCCTAATGCTTCCAATGCCTACGGTTTTTCGATATCGTTTATTAAAAAAACCGTAGAAATTAAAGCCTAATGCTTCTAATTTCTACGGTTTTTCAATGAACGATTGTTATTACGGATCCCATTCCAACAAAAGTAGGTTATGTAGTTGTTTATGATGTTTGCAAGTGATATTACTAGTCCCTATACATTACTGGTATACTTTAAATCTTATCTGCACACATGTAAATTACTTCACCATATTTTAATCGTCATTTAAGAGTATGATGAGAGCCATCTATCGAACTACTCAACAAATGTACAACTCTTAAATGACGATTAAAATATGGTGAAGAATTTCAACTTGTTCAGTGGCTAGAACATTGCCCTGGTTAGGCAAAGGTCACGGGTACATGCCCCGTCTCGAATCGGATTGTTTTGTCCCTTTATTGATTTTTTTAAAATTAATTTAGCGTAAAAATTGCTTTAAAAATTTATTCATGTAAATTATTGTAAATTATAATTTATTTACAAGTATTTATTTTAATATTTTTATAAAAGCTAATCGTGTAGGAATAAAACAGAAATATGCTTTAATATATATCAGTTAACATTTCACATTGAAATACATTTTACTAAATGTAAAATTCGCGGTCTTTTCACAATTTCTATAAATATACATAGTTACATATATACATAGTTATATATATATATACATAGTTTGAATTTGAAAATATAAGATAATTATTGTCAAGTTTTAAAGTTTGCGATGTACGGTCAGCAAGCAATATTACTATGCATGATAATTACACTGTTCCGCTTGCTGTATATTATTTTCTAAAAGTTACACTGTTCCGAGTATGCCGTACTTGTTTTCGGGATAAAAGTAGCCTATGTGTTATTCTGATGTGTAAGCTATATTATTGTAAAGTTTTATCAAATTCCATTCAGTAGATTTAGCGTTAAAGAGTGTCAAACAACCATATTTACAAACTTTCGCGTTTATAATATTAGTAGGATTCTGTGGAATAACGCCTAAATGGGGACATTCGTTAGACATTCAGGATTAGTTTTAAAAATCTATCGTTATCTCAATTTATTTGTTGTAAATGAGTATAACGGGCAAGTTTTCAAGTTTCTGTGCATAATCGTCATTCATTTGTATCATTCGTAGATTTCGGTTGTGTGGTCAAGGTTTTTACCATTGACAGTATCCCTGCACATAAAGACAACTCTTCCACACCACTGTCTACTACAACGATGACTTTAATGCTGTGAAAACGATGCCATGCCATGTTGAATGTAAAAAATTCAGTCATTCATTCATTCATTCAGTAAAAAGCGAAGGTTATCAATTATTGTTTGTCTTTGCCGCCTATTATAAGTACCGATTTCGGACTTTTGGCGGGAAGAGTGTCAAGTGCGGACGCTTGCTGTATATTATTTTCTAAAACTAGTGCATTTATCTTGTTTTATGTGCGGGAGTGGTGGTTTCTAGGACATAAAAGTTGTGTTAACGTGCTATAGTATAAGATAATGATATATATGCAGTTAAATGCTATTTTCTCTCTTGCCGCGAAAAGTGCACTAAATACTAAGAAAATATAAATACCGAAGACCAGGCTGTATGGACAAAGTTTCCTTTACCTGCCCAATATGGGCGAAGACAACAGTAAAAAATTAACACTGAACATAATCATAGTTCAGTGATGGTCCCTTTTAAATAAACTTTATCAAAACGAGTGCAGCGGTTAAGCATTAAATTCGGATGTTTCGTAAAAAGGAAATCATATTACTCGTACTTTACTAGTTTCCTACATAAGTCATAAACTACGTACTACGAGTATTACCTTACCGCTGTAATTAAAAGTTTCACTTATTATGTAATCATTTTGTTTCAGGTAAGTGTCCATTGTCTATGGTGTTTATTATTTAAAATTATACGGTAAGTACAGCATGCACAACAGTATTTTATAAATACTTCAATATAATATCCACGTCTCAGTTATGTTTGTATAGTTCAATCATTTTTAGGTTTTTCTATAAATATTCTTACGCGTTTGCGTTGTATTCCCCGACGTTTCGAGCCAAGTTGCACTGACCATGGGCACAGTCTAACACAGTTTTTAAAAATAAACATACGTACTTTAGAGTAGGCCGAGACATGAAATGACACGATATGAAGACCACGTGAGCAGATTGCTCAAAAACGGAAAAATCAAAAGTACTGGGATATCCAGACGTGCATGTAAGAAGAGATTTATAAAACTATAGGAAGTGAAACAAGTATGCATGGATCGCGAAGAAAACATGCCAAGCGAACATGTCCTCTCTGACTATCCCGACAGGAATACAGGATTAAGATGATTAAGTTTTTTATTTGTTTAGAGTAAAGAACTGGATAAATTAATAAACATTTAGGTTTTAAATTTTTAATTATATGTTTTATTGTTGGATAATATCGGGTGCAAGGGGCCCCACCATGATCTTCGGGGCCCAAGGCAACCTCCCGTGCTAGTGCGTGCACCTGCTGATTAACGGACGAGGCTCTGGCCCTCTGGGGTTGGGAGGTCTGAGGGCGTCGCTCCGTCGAAAGACACAAAAGGATTGCAGCTAGAGATAGGGCGCCGCCGCAAAACGGCGCGCAAGAGTCCCGCCCGACTCCTGTGGCAAGTGGGCTAGGGCTGCCGTGTGTCGGGCCAGCACGGCTAAAGAAGTTAGCCCCAACCCGTATCCGCTTCGCATCGTGGATCATTGGCACGCTGACTGGGCGTGCGGTACAGTTGGCCGAAGTACTCTCCAAGCGGAGGATGGACGTGGCGTTCCTGCAGGAGACTCGGTGGAAGGGCAACAGAGCCCAGCCTTTGCAGAAGGGCTACAAGATGTATTACACGGATGCGCCTGGTGGGGAGAACGGGGTGGCCGTGGTGCTCTTCGAGGGGCTGCAGAGCGGCATCTTGGAGGTGAAACGCCGTAGCGACCGGCTTATGATCGTTAGAGTGCTTATCGATGGGATTATTACCCACCTGATAAGTGCCTACGCGCCACAGGCCGGTTGTAGCGACGCCGAAAAGATGTCGTTTTGGGGCCAACTCGAGGGAGTGCTTCGGAGCATTCCGTTGTCACAGGGAATCGTTTTGGGCGGCGACCTAAACGGTAATGTGGGTGAGAGGTGTGAGGAGTTTGAGCGTGTTCCCGGCTACGTTTTAGATTGACTCTTTTGGATACGGCACCCGCAACGCTGAAGGAGAAACTATCCTCAGAACGTGTCCGGCTGCCAATCTGGCCATTGTGAACACGTATTTCAAAAAGAAATCCGAACATCTCATCACCTACGAGAGCGGGAGGCGTACAACTCAGATCGATTTCCTACTCACTAGGCGACACAGCATCGGCAAGGTGGCCAACTGCAAAGTCATACCCGGAGAGAGTCTTACTGCACAACACCATCTCCTTATCATGGACCTCTGCGTGAAGCCCAAAGGCAAACGCATCGAGCGGTGCCAGCGCCGCATTAGATGGTGGTTGCTTGATGAAACTAGGTCCCAGGAGTTCGTCTCAGCTGCCGGTGACAAGTGCACCGACACTGAAGGCGAACCAGTTCAAGATTACTGGGACAAAGTTCAGGCGGCCATCCTTGGAGCGGCGAAGGTGGTGCAAGGTGAGTCTAAGGGTGGACGCAAATGTGACAAGGAAACTTGGTGGTGGATCGACGCAGTCCAGAGGGAGACTAGGTAGAAAAAAGCACTCTTTAAAAAATGGCAACTGACCGGATCTACCGAAGACCGCGACGCGTACAGGGATGCCAAGCGCGCCACAAAGAGAGCTGTAGCCTGAGCCAGACGAGTAATCTCTGTATGATAAGCTGGAATCGTCTGAGGGGCAGAAGCTCATCTATAAGTTGGCGCGCTCCAGGGTCAAAGCGGCACAGGATATATCCAAGTGTCGCTGTGTAAAAGATCTTGAGGGCAACCTGTTAAGCGAAGACCTCGCGGTAAAGGAGAGATGGCGCTCGTATTTCCACGAGCTGCTTAATAAACAGTATAAAGAGGTGCAGCCTCCGGACCTCCCTCCGAATTAGGGACTAGTGCCACCGGTAACGCCTGGAGAAGTCTTGACTGCGCTTCGCCGTATGATGAACCGAAAAGCTGTCGGACCCGATGGAGTCTCCATCGAAGCCTGGTAGGCGATGGGTCCTCGCGATGTGGGGATCTTAGTAAACCTTTTTAACCGCATACTCCTTAGCGGGCAGATCCCAAACCAATAGAGACTGAGTATTATTACCCAAAGGTAAGGGGTCAGTGCAGGAGTGCGGGAGCTACCGCGGTATAAAGGTGATGTCCCACACCATGAAGATCTTCAAGAGGATTATAGATTCTCGAATCCGGAAGGAGTGTACTCTCTCGGAGTGTCAATATGGGTTTCGCCCTGGTCATGGGACCACAGACCATGTTTTTGCCCTGAGGGTTGTCGCAGAGAAGTACAGGTCGAAGAACACGCCTCTGCACTGTATGTTTCTAGACATACAGAAGGCCTTCGACTGTGTTCCTCGTGCGATGATCTGGTCGGCACTGCGGTCCAAAGGGGTTCCAGAGGTCTATATTGACACTATCCGGGACATGTACTGTGACTCCGATTTAATGGTTCGGACTGCTGTTGGCGACATGAAACCCTTATCCATCACCGTCGGGGTACACCGGGGTTCGGTCCTTAGTCCGCTTCTGTTCACTGTAATATTAGACGAATTGTCGGACAGCATCAGGAACTCGCATGAGCCCCCTCCATGGTTGCTCATGTATGCTGACGATATTGCGCTGGCAGACGCGGATAGGGGCAGATTGGTGCGACGTGTAAAGGCGTGGAAGGATATCCTTGAGAACGGCGGTCTGAAACTAAATGTGGCGAAGACCGAGTACTTGACACTAAACTCGACAGATCCCACATCCGTCCCGTCCGTCATCCGTGATTTGGTCGGGCGCACGGACCGGACGTCCAGTGCCATCGATTGCGATGTCAAGTCACGCATTGCTGCCGCGTGGGCCAAATGGCGGGAGATAACCGGTGTCATTTGTGACCCAAAAATGCCGATCCGGTTGAAGGGACAGGTCTACAAAACCATTATTAGACCTGTAATTTTACATGGCAGTGAGACGAGGCCGATATTGGAGCGACATAAGCAGGAGCTGCGTGTCACGGAAATGAAGATGCTGCGGTGGATGTGTGGAGTCACGCGGATGGACCGCGTGAGGAACTCTCGCATCAGCGGGAGCCTTCACGTCAGTGACATTGCAGACAAGTTGCAAGAGTGTCGCCTTCGTTAGTATGGTCACGTCTTGCGGCAACCGCCGGGCTACGTAGGAAACAAATGTCAGGCCATGTCCCCTGACCCAAGAAGTGCTGGCTTGACGTCGTAAGGGATGACATGCGTGCCAATGATCTCACTACAGGGGATGCCGATGACCGTGCGAAGTGGAGGAGAAATTGTAGGAAAGCGGACTCCGGGCGTCGCGAGACGCAACTGGGACAGACGCTGGGATGATGATGAATATCGATTATATTTTATTCACCTGAATTAAGTTGAAAACCGTGCGAAGAGGAGAGAAAAAAGTAAGAAAGCAGACCCTGGGTTCCTAAGCGAGGCTTTAGAATTAATCGAGACTATTCTGCTGATGATGTTGATGACTTTAGTCACCTGAATTAAAAAGACCCTTGAAACACCATTTCCATATCATTATGTAAAGTTGGAGTAACATCGTTGATTAAAGTGTGCTTCTTAGGTACTAAATTTAGGTACTTATCTGAAGATACGCTCTCTAAATGAGGGCCTTTTTGTACAGCTGCAGAGATTAAGTTTAATTGTAATTCGGTGGTCGCAATGGCCACTCACTAATTACCTTCTGCTTTCATTTTGATACATTATCTTAATTGTATTGTTTAACGCTGTTTTGCTCTGATAATTGTGACATTTTAATTTTCTATATTCTGATAAATACACACATCACACACACTTTTAGCGATACGCGGTCTTTATAAAATAATAACTAAATTGTGTTGTGTTTTTACTATCATTAACTTCTTTCTGTAAACCGTAAATGATTTATCTGTACACTATATGTAATCTAATTTTTTTGCAACTAAATATAATTGATTGATATGCTCAGAGCCTCCATTACTATATAGATGACCCTGTACACGACCATTTAAAGGAGGCTTGCGCGGTCAACAGATAAATCATTTTACATTTGACGTATCGGACACTTATGTATGTATTTTTTTTTGTTTGTGTAGTCTAATACATACATAAATATATATGATATTATACATTAGTGGCATATCCATTTACAAGTAAAAAATGTAGAGCCGTGTTAAAATAGACAGACGCAGGTTGTGGCTACTGCTTTTGAAATTTTTCAATGTTTAAGTAGGCTTCCATGTTACTGGCAAACGAGACCATAGGCTTAACGTGCCTTCCGAAGCACTAAAACGTGCGCAAATGTAAATGACACAAAGTGGTCACCTATCCGTGACCAGTAATAGCGAAAGTGGCTAAACACAGTGATCCACGAGAAATTGTATTTAAAAATATAAATATTGCCTACTAGAATTATATTACACTATCTGGTACTAGTGAATGTCACCGGATGAAGTACCGTCTTCAGACGTAGTTCGCCTCTCGCCTTGCGGTCGTTGTGAAGGGTAAATCTTGTTAGCAAGGCACATCTTGACCGCAAACATGATACCCATGTCTACATCATTATATACTACATTCATTTTAAATCCTGAATCCCACTGTACTGTTGTGTTCAGCTATAATCTTTGCTCCAGTTCTATACAGGATGCAAGAAAGCCGAGAAGAAGCAACAAAGTATGTTTAATTGTTTGTGTTTTTGGTCCAATGCTTTTAGAGGACGTGCGCTGTGTTAGTTTAACATAAAGAACATTTAACATAAGCAACACCATCAAAGAGAACTATGGAAATTATTTTCTTATATCACTTTTTAGAAATTTAAAATTTAGTAATTTGTTGGCACCTAAACGACTTCAGGCAAAATATCTAATATATAGACATCTGTATCATCAACGCGTGAAAAAGAATAAAAATACAATCAGTAAAATATGAGCGTATTATATTTCTGTGCCTATCCCATCGCTTCTTTGTTTTTTTTTTAAATTTTATTATTATTTTTTTACTTTTTTCAAGATGGCGCAATACCCATCAGGTTATTTTGGTCGACAATTTCAACTTATGCTTTTCTAGCCCCCCCAAGTAATATCCAATATTTGCCTTTCTCGGTTCATTTGCATTTCCAAATGTATAAATGTATATTAATGACTGGACTATCAAGCGTCGATTGAGTATTGAAAAACGTTCTGGAATACGGTCCTAAATGTATATGCGGCCATTTATAGTAACTAAATCTTAGTAAGGGTGTTAGTAAATAAGTCTACAATATGGCTCATAAAAGGGGACTTAAAGCTCAAAGTTAGAGAGCGAATCTAATATTATCGAAGTCGTTGTTCGATTCCCAGGCTCGTTTTCCTAATCTTCTCCCTTCTCTACTCTCGGTCGTCTGTACTGCATTAGATAGAAGAGATTATAGTGAGCGCAAAGCGTCAATACATTCGTTCGGGAGAGTTTTAAACTATATCTAAAGAAACATTTCTACGCATACGCAACAACAGAAGCTCAAGTTTTAACTAACTTTAACATATGTTTATTTTCGATCAAGCGTTGATTGGTATATCTGCCTTTCATCAGTCCCGCGTCTCCGACCGTTATTGAATCGGTAACTCATCAACTAACGTTACATAACGTTATTCTGCATCCATTTACAAACCGGTTACGGTTATGTCGCGATAATTTGCATTAATCAATTTGGTCAACACAAGGGGCATAGGGAGGGTAATATACGATCGTGTATAAGTTGTATAACTTGATATCGAAAAGTATCTTTGACATTTTATTTGTAATCATGATGTAATCTGTGATTTTAAATACATTATTAATTTAAAATGTAGATTACTTGAAGAAGCTTAGCTAAATAATATATTCATATTTTAATACCTACTCCATAATTACCTAAGAAACTGAAAAACTAAATATTTGTGGGATAAGGTTTGTTTCTGAGCTTCGATATATTTTATGTATCATTTACATACAAATATATATAAACACATTAACAATTTGTCACTTGTTTGCATGTAACCTTTATTATTTTCTTCACGCTGTATCCCTGTCGGGGTAGCCAGAGGGGACCGATCGCCAGGCTTCGCGATCCTTCCCTTTATGCGAAGTATATCTATTTCCCAACTCACGTAACTTACGTACAATGCCTCTGCTCTCGCCTCAACTTCTTTCTTGATATTACAGTCCATGTTTTAATTTTAACCACGGGCGTGGTCTTGCACATGCACATTAACAATTCCGTATGCGTATGTAATTTGTAAGGAAGTCTCAAAGTAATTTAATAATATAAGTCTGGTCCGATCATATTGTAACCAGGGACTGATAGTTTGCACTTGTCTTTGACCACTTCTCTTATCCAACATAGTTCAAGGTTTTTAAAATGTAGGTAGATATTATTCCCTGCAATTTCTAGGTAGGGTTTCCAACAAAATCTAGCTAGTCTTGTAAAGATACGCCGTTTTATTTAATTTTAGTCATAATATTTTCAAATAATAAACTAATCGTGTCACTAATTACAAATTCTGAGGCGAAAACTTAAATAAAATAAAAAATATCCAAACTTTGCGGTGTAATAATTTCATGAAGGTCAACTAAAAATGTTCACGAGTAAAAATGGAAAAACAAAATATGATTAAAATCTAACAACATCCTCACAAAAACTATTAGGTTTTTTTTTAACAGGATTTTTTGAAATGTTTATGTAGAGTTTAGTCATTCACGATTTTGTTACTAATTTCTAATAGCAAATGTAATTACATGTTATTCTATTGAAGTTCGACGCAAGCAGTTCCGTATTGTCGGTCTTTGGCCCGATTTTTATAACTGTGTGCCAAAAATATGATTTCCACATTCAACGGCAATGCAGATGTGCCATTTTACGCATACGAATTGGGGCAACCCGCCTACCCACCTACTGCGCTTTACACGGCTGTTTCGTCTCCGTGTTATTTTCGTGTTATCGTCCGAGTTTACCAGGACTTTAATTAGTCGTGCTAATTAGTGTCTAGCACATAAGACCTTATAGCCTTTTTGTTACCACCTCACTAAAAAGGCAATGGGCTCAAAATGTCTTCCAAATTTAACATCTAAAATAGACACATTTTATTAAATTTATTCGGCTCTTTAGACCCACCCCAGTTCCGTGCTTCGGAAGGCACGTTCAGCCGTTGGTCCCGGTTGCCAATAAAATGGCAGTCGTTAAGCCAAGTTGAAGGCATTATAGGGGGCAAAAAAAAATTCAACAGCAGGTCGCCGCAGCCTGCGCCTGTCCATTTCAACACGGCAATGGGCTCACCACCTGTTACGTGGGACAAAAATGCAAACGGTGAAATGTGGGCGTTTACTATGCCTCTGGTAGGCAGAGGCATATTAAACGCCCACATTTCACCTTCGGAGATAAAGGCGTAACAATATGTATGTTATTTTTAAAAAATATATACCAACATTGTAAAATTGAAAATTATGTTTGCGTTACATTATGGGTGTATCAGCTTGACAAGATATAGTAGAAAATAATGGGGGGCACTACTGTGCTGATTACATGGTAACCCGCTAATAAATATTATATTTTGATCTGGCAAAATGTTTTACAGTTATTGTTATAATGAATTTATTCAATGCAATAATACTATTGCATTGAACAAATCCATTATACACACCGGGATTGGATGGTGTAGACTGCATGCAAAAAAGATATTGGTTCCTTCCGGATTAAGATTTTGTTGCCATAGGTTCGTTTTGTAGAAACTAGTAATACATGAGTTACCGTTAAATTATAATTTATAGCTAATACAGTGCAGTTATGGCACTTAACTCGACAGATCCCACATCCGTCCGCATAGGCGGTGATTTGGTCGAGCGCACGGACCAGGTTAAATACCTGGGATCTGTTTTTCACACGTCCAGTGACATCGATTGCGATGTCAAGTCACGCATTGCTGCCGCGTGGGCCAAATGGCGGGAGATGACCGGTGTCATTTGTGACCCTAAAATGCCGATCAAGTTGAAGGGACAGGTCTACAAAACCATTATTAGACCTGTCCTTTTACATGGCAGACACAAGCAGGAGCTGCGTGTCACGGAAATGAAGATGCTGCGGTGGATGTGTGGGGTCACGCGGATGGACCGCGTGAGAAACTCTCGCATCCGCGGCAGCTTTCACGTCCGTGACATTGCAGACAAGTTGGAAGAGTGTCGCCTTCGTTGGTATGGTCACGTCTTGCGGCAACCGCCGGGCTACGTAGGTAACAAATGTCTGGCCATGTCAGCCCCGCCGGGTCCCGGTAAGAGGGGAAGACCCAAGAAGTGCTGGCTTGACGTCGTAAGGGATGACATGCGTGCCAATGGTCTCACTACAGGGGATGCCGAAGACCGTGCGAAGTGGAGGAGAAAATGTAGGAAAGCGGACCCCGGGCGTCGCGAGACGCAACTGGGACAGACGCTCGGATGATGATGATGACAGTGCAGTTATGTATGCGTGTGTAGGTGTGTCTCTATGTACAGCTATAGTCTTATATGGAAGACTAAAGATTATATAAGTATACTTAAATAACAGTTTACTTCCTTATCTGTAGTGTTGTTTGAACACGTGTGAATCCTCGTACAATGCCATACTTGTATCACTGTGAGTCAGAGAGCTGGCTATACAAAATATTATGACGTTGGTTTAATTATACGTTTTCCCTTTTGTTCTTCACGCGGCAAAGCCCAGCGCCTACGCTGACTTTATACTTATTATATGTTAATTTTAGCCTCCAACGATATGTGTTTACTTAATTCTTCCGGCGAAAGTTGTAAATCTCATCACATACACATAAACAAATGGAACAGCTGTATGTCACTCTATTTTGAGTTTATTATCATTGACATTTTGTCTTTAGATAGACACGGAAGACAGATAAAACAGGATGATTCATAATTATGCTCATACCATATAATAAAAACGTTCCCATTTCGGATTATTTGCTATTATCCGTCTTGCTAGAGAACATAATAGTGATGAAAGCCCTATAAAGAAGAGAATTGAGATTGTTGAATGAAGTAGATCCTAAGGAGGGTACAGTAATGATGAATGACAAGTAGTAGACAAGCATTGGAAGACGGAGAAGAGTAAATAAAGGTGAGTACTAACTTTGGACCCGTAATTTTGAAATGTTAAAGGTTAGTGGTACGCTGGTTCGTTTTCTTTTTGTGTCGCTTTTGCAATGTTTTTCTGACCTTTGCACTCTGAACAAACATATTTTGTCCATTATGTGAACTTCCTACTGAAATGATTAACTCAGTATTTTAAGAGTCAGTAGATCAATAGGTTCTTATGTAAAAAAAATTCAAAAATTGAATTTAAGTTAATAAACAAACCCGTATGCGACTTGTTTGTGTATGGCCCAATCAAACCTTTCTAAAACATTTATGATGTTGAAATTGAAGCACTTTCACTCGGTTATATTACTCACTTTATTATTATTTCATGTAGATAAGAACACCAGTAGCCTCGTGTTACACTTATGCGTACGTTGGTATCTGAATTTTGCTCCATGCATTCTGTTGTATTTGAATACTGTCTACTTGTTTTTATTCTACTTTTATTGATTCATGTTATTTTTTAAAAGTTACTTTTTTGAAGATGAAATTTGATCAGAGCTCGACCCCAATAGGCTCATCATCCGAGCATCTGTCCCAGTTGCGTCTCGCGACGCCCGGGGTCCGCTTTCCTACATTTTAAGCTCGACCCCAATAGGCTAACCACATGAAAATTTTGCAGCATTTTATACGATGTAAAATCAATTACATCTGAAATTAACTAGAAGGAAGATTAGTACTGTTTATATAAATGACTTCTTACACTCGTAGGTATTTATCTATGTACGTTTCAATAGTCTATTCCATATAGTACTTATCCGTACTTCTAAAAGATCATTTACCCGATGCTAAATTTGGCATACGGACTACGCTTGTATTAATGTACTTGTGTCAGTGTAGCTACAAATCTACTTTGGATTAATACGCTCTGCTCCAGGGTCATGTTCTTATGCGTAGGATGATTAGTACAAGTTAATACAAACAAGCCTTTGATATTCAGACTTGCACGTGATCTTCCATCGACTTAGTGATACGTATCTTCTAACGCCAACTTAATTTTATTCTTCCGCGTCTGTTTATATCACTGGAATAATAAGTGTTATTTTCAGTTGCCCCACTGAGGCGGTGATGATAAACTCCCAAGTTCCGACGCGATAAATAAGTATGATAATTCTTATCACATGTTCAAGTTTTTTTATTGGGACTAGCTATGTCTATGACTGCTTAGGGCTGATGATTTTTTAAACGGTTTGCACAGTTTTTTACTCTTCTTTCTCCTAACAGTAATAAATACAACAAAAATATAATTATCCAATTTGGTACTGCCACTATCAAATTATGGCATTATAAAGAGAAATTCTTATTAAGAATAGGGAATATGTATTGTATAACATTCGTTAAGTCGTACACACAATTTTACAAATGATGATAAAACGTCAGGTTTCAACATGTTTCATATTATTTTCTTTTTAGTATTAAGTTTTAAAATGTCATCAGTCGGATTGCGAGTCAACCCTGGTGGATGCACACTGCGGTGCGGCCTGCCGTCGCTCGTTGGTTGGTAAGTTGGTAAACAGTTGGCATCGGTCCGTGTCGCGTTCACGTCGCGCGTTGTTACCACGACGGTTCATTATACGTGATGCGTTTTTAACTTTGGTGTATAATATTGTCTGTGCGTAGTTGTGGGGCATAACCCAGCAATTGTTACGCGTCTACAGTGCCCAGGAACTGTGCGGTTTACTCTCATTGAACCAACCACAAGTGTGCAACCCATTGTGCTTTTTTGTGGATTAATTATGTGCTTTTGTTAAGTGTTACACTTAGTAGTTTTCTTAGTGACAATTGTGTTACCTACGCGCTGTATAAACTCACCAACGATGTCAGGATTTGTTTAAACTTTCAATGTAATAACCCCTAAGTATAAATAAAATTACACAACCTTCATAACCGAGATAAGAAACATACTTAATCAGTGACCTGCGTTTCGAAAGCTTTTATCGAATCATCTTGCGAATACGCTCAGTACAAAATGTCAACTTTCATAAATTTTAAGGTCAAACGATAACGTTGACAGTGGCCCTTCGGTGCGGTGTTCTGTAATAAATCAATTAATCACTCAATATATTGATTGCCTCCAGTGGGCCAGGCATCGTATCACACTTCAGTGTACCGTATAACAGGAGCCTAAATATAGCTGCCTGACAGTGGCGAGACCACTCACCCTTTACGATGACATTAGGTACACAAGCGCTCATGTTTATAAGCGTGTCAATATTTTAAAACAACGATATTTTTCCTGCATCCGAACTGTTTTGCTGTGCGTTTCGACAATCTTGACTTCTAATATGTAGTTTGATTCTCAGTAAATTGATATAGGTTTACGAGCTGTTCGTAAACTTCAGAAATATCAATATTTTTTTTACGCTAACATTGATTACATTTAATGACATCAGTTATTACCATCGAAAAAGATACTCGTATAACTGTCGCTTTAAGTAAATTTGTTCTAGTATTTGAGAACAGTTAACAATAATTGTGTTTCAATTGTTGAAGCTATATCATAAAATGTTTGGTCTAGTACCGTGACTGAGATGCCGAATACTATTCGATCGCTTTTCAATGAATAACAGTTTTGATACACACGATCGATTTTACTATTGCGATTGAGCTTGGTAGGTTTACATAGTAAAGTCGTCCATTTAGTAGTTTTATTCAAATTACAGCAAAGATTAACAGTGCATCTGCTAGGCCGGGTGGTTTAAAATCGTGCTCGCATATGTCGTATTTTGGATGTAAAAACGTCTTGTGAGTGAGACACGCATCCCGCTACCTGCACTCCAGCACATTGTCTACTAGACCCCCCTAGCCGTGATAATAGCAAACCTGCTTACTCTGTTTTGTTCTATGAATAACAATGACATGCTCTTTTGTACTACTTAGGCTTTGTAGTTGCACTTGACAAACGGAATATTAAGTATTACCTCCACTTAAACTCTATTAATAGTATTCCTACACTTACTTGATTAGTAAACTCAACTTATGAATAGTCTAAAGAATATTATAAGTTCCACACAGTAGGTATTACAGTTGCAGCAGAACTGCAAACATTGACAGAATATAAAATTTGTACACCTTAACGATAAGTGCAGGTAAACGGTTCATAATAGGCTGATGGGCTCTGGTATTTGCCAATCACGCCACGTCTCGGTCTGTAGTTGAATGGCCCGACAAAAAGCGATGGAATTTTAATAGTTGTTTTTAAATTACACGCGAAAAAATAATTTTTAACTCCATTCCATATTAAAATAGTAGTAAAAGTAATTTACGCACACTATTAAAGATTAAAAGTATTGTAATATAAATGTTCGATACGAAGAAATTAAATTGTTTATACATTAATTTCATTTCAAAACAATGAATAATGGAGTTTGTAGTAATTTTACGCTGGTAGTAGGCTGAGTTTTTGACGTAAATCGTAACCGTAGTCTGTGATGACAGATAAGCGTGTGCTTATCGTCATTGAACCGAATTCCCCAAAAAGCCGATAACACACCACCGTGTGAAGGCCTGAACGCGCATTTTGAATAATCCTGAACTTAGTGAATATAGAAATCGATGTGAATATTATACTGACAATTTAACAACAACGCTTATATTTATAGTCATTGAAGTAAATACTGTCATTTGTATATGTATGTGCTAATTTTGTGGCAAATGGTTTAGATAAAAGGTCACTGACAGCACTAATTGTACTAAGTAGAAAGACACTTACTGTTGATAAAGGTATTTCAACGTATTTGTTTGCTGTGAAGCGTACTATAGTCGGGGTAGATGGAGATTGTTTGATAAATTGGATCACTTCGATTATGTCGGGTCTTAAAAGGTACGAGTATTAGAAGGGTCAGCAGCGCGAGTAGACCACGCGACCGACTATGGTGATTTTCACTTTCGATCAGGTGGGCCGTATTTTTGTCTGCCACCTAAACACCACTTGCTTTTCATAAATATTTAAATCACAAATACACAAGATCATAACATTAAAGTAAGATGAAACCAGCTTACTGTTAAATTTGCAACGTGCCTTTAAAGAGCTAGTTAGCAGAAACAATCGCGGTCATTCCCCTAAAGTTCCGGCACCTGTCTGATGGACACCGGATATTGACGCACACAGCCGGTCATGTATGCGTAGCTACTATCCATTGATGATTGTCCTTTGTGTGACAAAAATAGTGTTGATTTAAAAGCAGGTTATATAATATTTGAAACTGAATTCAGTATTTTAGCCGCAAATGATCAGCGTCATTTTAAAACTTTTCCTTTAACAAGATAACGCGTGGTGAAGTTTTCCCGTTCCCATTTTCTACAGTAACTTGTTCCCGGGATAAAAAGTAGCCTATGTGTTATTCTGATGTGTAAGCTATATTATTGTAAAGACTGATAACAATCCATTTAGTAGATTTTGCGTGAAAGAGTAACAAACATGCATCCATACTTACAAAATTTCGCGTTTATAATATTAAGTAGTAGGAAGGAAAGAAAATCTATTACTAGAAAGTAGATTTTTATGTTTGTTAGTGGTTGATTTGTAAGCTTTAGTTTGTTGTAAAAATGTATTCAATGCTTTGTTAACTGTTGATAAATATAGATGTTCCCTTTGCGCGAATGTCTGTTGACAACTCTTCGTCGGGGAAAGCGACGATAACTTTGTATTCACTTTCGAATACGACTGCTAGATTGCCACTGAACTGCAACTGTGGACTTAAATGACAAGTTTTCTAAACTCGTTAAAGGTTATGACGTATAATTATTTCTGATTGCTACTGCACCATAAGCCGTTATTGTATTGCATGTTTAACCTTTAAAATCGATGTTTGCTTATTATATATATAATGCCCGTTTTACTGTGATTGCGCAAGGAGGAATTAGTTTAGATCGTGATTTGCCTCATGCCGATTATATTCCTTTAGTGATAGTCACGAACTCAATCTTGTTTGAGAATACTATGCAACAAAAGCTTACTTATAATTTCATGGGAAACATGGAATCAACAAAAATAAAATCACAATGCAGCATTTATTTTAGACTTACTGATACTTGTAAGACTTATACAATCAGTTTTCTCTGAAATACATACACATACATTACGATTTTAAATTAGATTATAGAATATAAGAAGATTTTAAAAATAAAATGCGTTAACTATAGTAAGAGTATTTCTGCTTTCCCTTTAGTTCTTTAAGATCATCGAGCAGATATCTAGTTCAAAACTGTCTTTGTTACAACCTGTAAAAAATGTGAATTTACGTTGTATGGGACATGGTTACAAAATCTTTGTATTAAAATTCTAATCACGCTTCGTTCCTTCTCATTAGTTACTATTTACAGTACTCTCAAGTCTTAACTAAGTTATGTTACTCGTTACTTCTGCAAAACGAAAAGCAGCATACGTGATGTGAGTTGATAGAATTTATCAATTAACATCTGAATATTTATGATTTCTGTTTGCCAGAGTACAGTGTGGCGTGATCTTTTTCTCCTTATTTCAAATCTTATTATTGATGTTAAGGAAATAAACTTATCTAAAATATTTATAAAAAAAGGTATATGAGGATGTAATTTTATAATTAATTAACATTTTAGTGCCAAAGGAAATTGACACAACGGTGATTTTAAATTATGTGTCGCTCTTCTGTTCATTATTTTTCGATTTAGACAGCGTTTTGTCCTCCATTTTGACGATTCTGTACAGTTGTTATGTGTAATGAATAATGTATTATTTATGTTAACAGATCTTTTAATTTCATTACTTCCTAAATATAAAATGATACTCGTAAATCTACATTCGTGTATTTTAGTATCTTGATTGTTGCATTTACTAGAGTTTTTTTTTGTAAAATACAATGTTTTTCAAAACATATAAAACAATCTCTTTTTTCACCAAAACTATATAGATAGCATTAAGGCCGTCTAAAATAAGCAGACTCGATATCAAATGATCCAACATAATTGTAAAGGCAGTTATAGTTTCAACGAATCCGACAGAACACCCGATCGGGATCAAGTCTGGCGTTATTCCAAAAATCAGTGTATAGCTAGCAATGTTTACTGAAACACGCCGTCACCTAAATACGCTCTCAATAACACTACAACTAGCTTTACAAGCTTTTATCTAAACTGAAATGCGTTGCTTGCTTGCACCGGATGCGTAAACGTTAGTTGCAATCATTAAATGTGAGCCATCGTATTTTTGTGATCTGACAGACTTTGAGACCACTGATTTAAGATGGAATAACATAAGATCATCGTTTTATGAAAATTATTCATTGAAACTGAGACATAGATGCTTTGAAAGAACATTATTATTACACCATGTTCATCAAAACTTCCGTATTTGCAGATTAGGTATACATTGGCTAGTGTCCTTATTCATGAAGCACACAAGTATCATTTATCACAAAACGATTCTACATATTATAAACTCTAAAAATATGTCATGGCTTTTCGTTTTTGCTTCTAAAATCAAATCCTTTGATATTCTATTCTGCTGAAATAAAGTCGTAAACTACAAATTCATAAATCAAATGTTTAAGTTAACCGGTTATTTAAAGATAATTTCACTCTATTCTTTACATTATCTTTAATAAGTAGGTACTAATTGTAAATCATCTCATATCGTTTTAAGTAACCAGCTTAAGAAGTTATAGGTACTATAATCAAGACTTTATGTAGGGATTTCTCACCATCAAAGTAATTAATGTTTACGTTAAATTTTCCTCGTGACAATGAGGTTGTTCCCGTTATTGTTAATATTATATAATAAAAATAATAGGAACATCCTCATTGCCATATATTAATATGTCAGTGTGCGACTTATATAAGCAGTGGGTAGCTGTGCAATGCAGTGGTAATGCTTTACTGCCATGCACGGCTTGTTCTGTGTGCGTGCTTAATCTCTTCCATTGAGCATTTGTATGGCGGCTGTATTCTTTACCCTACTAGCCTGATTATCTAGAGTTGTAGTAGTTATATTTCTTGTGCAGTTTTAAACCGCTTTTTTTCTTTTCTTTAATACCTTGTGATATTATACCAAATATTAGTTTTAGAAATATGGTCATGATTCTTATGTAGGTAGGTTTAATTACAATTTTATAAAGATTGCTTATTTATTTTTAATTTATCCACAAGTATTTTTGACACCAATGTAAATAAATAACAACTAACAACAATTTAAATGTTAGATATTTTGTACACGTACTGGATGTCTGGAACATGTCAGCACCACTTCGCTGAATGTAGTAGGTACCCATTAAAATTTGCAGTTATCTGTAACATTTACACGACCATCCATAGTTAGTTGTGCGCACGCTATGCACTCGCATTCTACAAGAGTGGCATACTTTGCGTCAACGAAAGTTTGTTATCTATTCCAGTTTTTGTACGTGACTGACTAATTTCATTGAGTGTAGCTCTCTTTCTTTTTCAAATAATACTACAAATTCATTGACATTATGATATCTTTATATTTAAATTATCAATTATTTGATTACCACTATTTTTATTTTATGTTCCAAAAATTCTTCCAAATTCAAAACAAAAGTAAATATGGCTGATTTGATTATGCATAATGTATTTCGATTACAACTTGTTTACGGTTAATGTAATTCACTGGTAATAGTCGATTAGACGTTTAAAGACAACCATACAAATTATTATCCTTTTTGGGTTGTCATTGGATATAGAAGGGCTTGGTGTGGGTTGGGCAAGACTGTCGCTGCCAAGATCACACCCACTGCCGCCCAACCAAATCCCACGCACTAAAGTTACCTCATCTCGCGGCTTTACATCTATTACTCAGGCATAGACTCAGGGTTCTGTAAACGATCACTGAGTTAAGCAACTTTCACTATGGCTGGTCCCCGGGTGGGTGACCACTTTGTGGCATTTCACATTTGCGAGCGTTTCCGTGCTTTGAAAGGCACGTTAAGCCGTTGGTCCGGGTTGCCAGTAACATGGCAGTCGTTAAGCCCAGTTGAAGGCCTTCAGCTTGAAAAAATTCAACAGCAGCTCGCCACAACCTGTGCCTGTCCATTTTGTCACGAAAATAGGCTCACCACCTGTTACTTGGGACAAAAATGCATACGGTGAATTGTGGACACATAGTATGCCTCTGCCTACCCCTTCAGGATAAAGGAGTGACAATATGCATGTATGTTTACATCTATTAGGATTCGTTACCTGACGATTGGTACACATAATGTTGAAAACACAGTTAACTACTAATTAACTAACTAACATTATTCGAGATAGTCTACATGACAATATAACGTAACTTTAAAGTTTTGGTAATGACATTAACTGAGAAATATGGTAAGATAGACATAGCAATTACTATAATATCATCAGTTTTTAAAACGTAAAATAACAAATAGCCTCAAATGGTGTTAGTGTGCTGTATAATACATATGAATCACTTGAAATACGTCGATGAAGCTAACAATTTACATTGTTAGTTACAGAAAACACATTAGTACCTTCTGTTATAATTTATTTCTTCAAACATTATTTCTTCCACACTATTTGTAAGTTTCTACTAGTTTGATGACAACTAAGCTGTCAGAATAACTAAAGTTTGAGCCATGAGCAGATTTTCAACAGTTCTTTTTCAGTATGAAAATTACATGTATCTTTGTCCGAAATTATACCATTAGTGACGTTACTATAATTTTTCCTTTATATTTATCGACTGAAGTGAAGTTTATAGGCATTACAAGTATTTCATTGTGTCCGTGAACGTCCGTAACATTCTTAAACGTTTCATCAGTACTGAATAGCAATGTCAAGCTCTCCTTAAATGTGTGGTTGAAATTCCAGCTGGTCTCATTTACCCGACCTCGTCAAACGGGCTTAAAATAATTACTCAAGTGCGTTGGGGCAACCTAAGGGTAGGTTGCCCCAACGCATAGTTCGTTGAGCCGGTACATCCCCTCTTCTTTACTCTGTTTTACTTGTAATTTCTCACAAGAGTAAAAGTGATACAAAATTTTAACAGGTTTCCCAAGCTGATTATGTGACTCACTGTGGTTGTTTTACTTTCACTTTCGATATTATTAACATATTTACTATTCTTTAATGAATCTATAATGGGATAATCCTTTTATTCATTTCATTTATTAAAGTCATTTTATGTTATTTTGTTTATTAAGATATTTTATTCATAATAGCAATTCAGTTATTTTAACCCTTCGACTTTATTGGGACATAGATTATCTTACAAAATCTTTTCATTGATAACTTTATCACCTGTCTGTATGTTCAGTTTTATTGCACCACTTGTAGTAGTATAGTTCACAAATAAAAATACTTGTCAGTACAACCAACCAAGGTATTATTGGACGTTCGAAATTCAAATAGTAAATAAACGGCTAAAGGCACAGGGCGTTCGTGCGCGTGCGCCGCTTTTGCTTGTCTTCGTGCATACCGCTTCGACACTCTCAGTGCGTTGGTATCTGTGAATGGAGACAGACACGCAGTGTTCCGTTCTACTTTATAATTTACGTTATAGTGGCAAAGTAGAACTATTCATACAAATGTGGAGTAGTCCGTTTACTTACTAACGTATTCCAGTGCAGTGTTGTGTTCTAAGTGACTGTGACTTGATTGTTTACTGGTACTTCTATTTTTGTGATGATATTACGAAAGTTGTACTCTATTTGATTCTTAGCTTAAAATTGCATAATCGTACATCGAATAGTAATCTTAATAGTACTTGTACCGTTATTTACCCCGCATAGTACGGTAACTGCAGTTGCGGTAAATGCATAGTAATCATAATCAGTAGAGACTAGATTTGAAGGTTACAGATGACTTCATTGTAGCAAGAAACGTAACTGTTAGTGTTTTAAACTAGATATCACATATAGATATTACTAAATTTAAAAAGAAATAACAGGCCAGCTAGCATGGTTCTATACAAGTAAATTTCTATTACGTATAAACAAACGTTGCCTCAGAAACTGAGCTATTGAATAGCTAGTAGATAATAGTGAGACAATGACGCCATCTGAAATGAGCTCTACACCACATAATGAGTAAGATTAAAAAGTCAGTTGTGGGTTCACCGCTCGTATTAGTCGTACTCCGCCTGCTCTACTTGCACCAATCGCCATATCCGTCGCAAATCGACCGTTTCCTCCGACCATCTTCACGTTCACTCGCTATTATAAACATGATTTATACCTGACCCATCATTAGTTAACATGTCAACGATTGTCACCAGCGGATGCACTTTATTTGCTCCAGCTACATTTTCTATACAACATTGTAATGATAAAGACTTAAGGCATCTTTAAGTAGATTGATGTTGAAAAATCAAATTATAACCCAATCCTAAATTCTGTTGTTTTCCAACCGTGACAAGGTTTTAGTTATAAATACAACTTTTGAGAACTGTATACTTACCATATAATTGCTCAATTGTCACACCATTGTTCGTGCTACTAATCTCCAAATTATGAAGCTGGCACACGCTATGCTAAGGTCGTAGCTAGTTGCTTTTGTGTATTTTATCTTAGGAAATCTTGGCCTCTACGGAAAATGTTGGCGTCACGCCAAATTTCGTTCTAACACCCGTTTTCCATTATTGCGGCAACGTGCTTAATTAGCTGTTTTATTTTCTAACAAACTTTGTTTACCACTATTTAAATCAATAGTGTCAGAACAGAATCTTTGTTGTCTTAACCAATTACTACTGATCGCTAACTATTCGAAATTCGACCATATTTATTTTATTTTTAAATTCAAACTACTGCATTTTATACACTACTATTCCATAAAGAAACTGTGTCGAATTTCACGTTCATCCGTTCTTATAATTTCTTAAAAGAGGGTACAACTTTTACCTACAAGAATTAATATATTTATGAAACAACAACTTCAAACATTGTATAAAATATAATTGTTAAAAATAACATCTGACCGTTCCGGGTGGGCTAGTATAGCACCTTGAGACGACCTTATGAACAATGGCAAACTCAAAGTATTGTTTATATGAAACTCCGTACGAAAGTCTAAAGGTAAAACTTACGTTACAGTGAACGATTATAACCTGTAACAAAGTAGTTGTTTAATTATTGTTTTACGTAATGCACAAATTTATAAAAGCATATATACATAACTTGTATCAACATAAACCATAACAGAAAATGCTCATGAAAGTTAGTGACTAGTTCCGCAATTTTCTCCCCAGCATCTCAATTCAACTACAAAGCTCCCACGCAGAACTTTCCATTGAACAATAGGTCGTTGAAGATTTCACTGTTTTTGCCAATGTATTAACGGGTAATTAAATTCAGTAAAACTGTCACTTCCTTGAATCTTGTTATACACTTCTTCTGAAATCATTATGTAAAGATTTGTATTTTCATGCGCTTGCCGCATTGCAGTCATTTGCAGAGCTGTTTTGGTTACCTATTTCCAAGCAGTCATTTTTCTTGGGAGCATTTGCTGTTTCCCAATTAAATCTTTTGAATTGGACTTGTTAACTTTTGGTTTCTAGATTCTTGCATCAATTATTCTGCACGTGTAAAATTTCGGCTATTACCTATTATCGCACTACTCGCCAGTCTCGCCACAGATATTTATTTTTCGCCAGGTCCGATAAGGGCTTCTTTTAGCGTAAGCTTAGTTCCTGGAATGAGCTCTCTGTCTCGGTTTCTTCAAACGTGGTCATAGGAGGTTCTTGTAGGGTCGGCTGCGTGAGTGCCTGATGTCATAAATGTCCATCTACTTACGGTCAGGTGATCCGTATGCTTGTTTGCAGCCTTAGTGATAAAACCAATTTTGATTATTTTTGAATTGAGCATTTGATAATATAATTGCGGGAAATACACTTTAATTTGATTTAGTTGCCTATGTACCAATATACAGGAATTAGAAATGAAAGTGTGAATATAAAAACTGCACTGACTGAAACATTAGCGGTAGTGACAGAGATACGTGAATAGGTCCACGACGCCACAAAGATGTGTTCTTTTGTTCGTCTGCCATTCATTAGCCGAATGTGGCATGGTAGGCCCCCATTCTTTGGTAGTACGTTGAACCTACTGTCATGTTTCCTGCGTCCCCGTATGTAACGTGTTAAACGAGTTGACGTACTTTTTAGTATGTTATAAGTGTTGCAATCGCGTACTGCACGAATTCATTCAGATGGTGTTCTATTTTATTTTGCACGTTCTTATTGCAGGACCTCATTAAATTGTTTTATTTTACCAATATTTTCGTAAGATGATTCGAATCGCGCCAAAAATATTTACCTTTCTTTACCCTATCGAATATTATACGCCTGAAACATGCTTATGTTCCAGATGTATAGTAATGAAATGAATGATAAGTGAATGTAGATCATCAGCGCAGTTGTACATTGTTTCCTTTTGATTACATAGTCCTTCATGATAACAAATGATAAAAAAACAATAGTAAAGAAACAGTGTTATCTTGAAAGGTGTGTAGGTAACACGAAACGTTGTTCAATTGCAGATATAAACCGTTTTCAAGAATGATGATGGTAAATGGTGACGTAAACGTAAAGTGAATGAAATAATTTAAAGAACTAGTAAATAAAATATCGTGCAAAAAACAGTGAATGTTTTTCAAATATTCCTTGTGGTAAAGTGACATTTGTGAAGTGTTTCGGGACATGATTGAGGATGAGTACAGAACGGCGCCTTTCTCGGAGTTTTCACTCGTGCTTGAAGGGCTCGTCAACGGAGGAAGCGGCCGATGAAGAAGAATCTTGCTACCACTCCTTAGGTGGGAGACACTCTTTCAGTAGACAACCGCAAGTCTACGTGGAAGATTTATCCAATGTGTCCTTAGCCGAATTTGAATTAACTCAGGATGAAAACAATGGTTCGTATTAAATTGTCTAATATTTATTTAGTCAATTGATTGCGTTATTACACCAGAAATGAAAATTTAATACCAACATACATTTGAATAAATAAAATTGCATCATCCACGTCGAGCACAAACATATTATTTCATATGTGATGTAGACAAATGATTGAAAAAGGATTTTCACAAATTTCACAATTAATTTTCTATGTAATCACAGATGCTAATAATTTTTGAAGTGAAACTTCTTTTTCAACTTTGAGAGAAATTTTATAGCTGTAAAAATCGTCACGATTTACGGTTTCACGTCATGTTGTTTTGAAGTGAAACTTCTTTATCGTAAGTGAAACTTCTTTATAGACATATGGAAGAAATTTTATAGCTGTAAAAAAATGTAGTCAAGAAATTTTTCTTTTTACCTGTGTACACCCACATTTTTTTTATGAAGCAATACGTTAGAAAACTGAGTTTTATGACCTAGTCGTCACATACTCGCTCTGTGACGTCTAACCTACACTGACTTCAATGCGACGCAAAAGACTGAAAGAACCAGTTTTCTCGGAAAATACTCATCGCTAAATTAAAAATCTAAAGTACCTAACTTGTTTATAGTATTTCTGGTGTAATTTGATTATACATTTAATATCTTAACCCTTTAATGCCCAACCATATAAAATTCCGTAACGAATATAATTATTTATAAAACCGGGCGCGGGATTCATAATCGACAGGTGTTTACGTTTTCGACGTTCTAATAAATATGAAGGTGTTTAGTTTTCTTCACGGTGTGTTGGAAATTAAACAAACAAATTGTTCTGTTAATGTCTATCTATATGTTTGTTACTGGTTTATAACGTGACGATAGAATTATTTTACTGTTTTAGATTGACCATGAATATAATAAACAAGCTGACCCGCGCAACTTCGTTTGCGCCACTTAAGAGAAACAGACAAAGACAGATTAGTTAAAGAGGGTGGCGCATAGGCTATTCTTAGGAAACAACTTTTGAAGTATCCTCTTTCTAACCACAAAGCACTGAATCGGAATACTATATACGCGGGCGAAACTACGGGAACAGAATATACATTTTACACACATCCTCTCTCGCAAAGGAACCGCGCAGAATTTCAGTATTTAAACTCAAATCATGCCAAAATTGATTCAGTATTCTCGGGATGGTCGATTATAAAATGTCCTACAAAAATAATTTCAAATATCCCCAATAGTTGATGCCCGCGACTCCGCTCACGTGAAGTTACGTTAATGCACAAAAAGGATTTCTCGCGGCAAAAATATGTTTTCCCGGATAAAAAGTAGGTATCCTATGTATTAATTCAGGAAATGTTCTATCTATACGCTGATTTTAATCTAAATGTGATTAAATAACAAACGTCTTAATAATATAGAAATCTTCACGAACTTGTACATTTATCATATTAGTAGGATTACATTCCTCTGGGAATACCGGGAATTCCTTTCTTGGTGCTCATCTAACGTAGGTACGTAAAAAATTCGTTCACCAAATTTCAGGCTGTGTATGGTTTTACCCACGTAGTTCCGTTCCTGTGGGAATACCGGGTATTCTTTTCTTAGTGCTGATTTAAGGTAGACCTAATGAGTACTCTCGCTAAATTTCAGGTATGTACCTATTGTTGATAGTTTAGGCTGTGTTTGGTTTCACCCACGTAGTTCCCGTCCCCATTGAAATATCGGGAATACCGTTTTATTTTCTTTTCCAAATACTTAAAGTATATATTCACCAAATTTCAAGATTCTATGTTTAATGCTTAAGCTGTATGTAGTTTACCCGCATATTCGGTTCCCGTGGGAACACTGAACTCACTGGTAATACAGGAGCTTTTTTTAGCCTTATGAGATTCGGATACCCAGACGTGCGTGTATGAAGCGATTGATGAATCTCGAAGAAGCGAAAGAAGTATGCATGGATCGCGAAGCCTGGCGATCTGTCCTCTCTGACTACCCCGTCAGGAATACAGCGTGAAGATAGTCAGTCAGATTCATCTATAACAGGTGTACGTAAGTTCATGTTACTAACTTTGAAAATGACAATCTTCCATACAACCGTTTATTCCTTATTTACGTCCTTAGGGGTAGAATTTTACGAATTTCGTGATCAATGAGTCAGTTTCTACAAACCCTGTTATACTTCCTTATAGGTAAAATTTTTTGAAACCGCGATACACGTGCCCATTTATTTTTAACCAAAAGCAGGTGTATGTATATTCATGTTTCTAACTTTGAAAATGAAGAACTTCCATACAACCGTTTATCGCCTTTTTACTTCCTTAGAGGTAGAATTTCGAAAAATCCATTCTTAGGGGAAACCTACGTGTTAAAAGGAACCCCGATGCGAAGTTTGGGCTTCGTAGCTTTGTTAGTTTTATAGGTTTCATGATCAATGAGTCAGTTATTACAACTCCTGTTTTATCCCCTCAAGGGTAGAATTTTTTTATACAGAAGCTGGTATTTAAAATTCAGTGTTACTATGTTTGAAAATGAAGAATTTTCCATATAAACATTCAACCCTTGTTTACTCCCTTAGAGGTAAAATTTTGCAAAACCGCTATACAAGTGCCCATTTATTTGTAACTAAAAACAGGTGTACATAAATTCATGTCTCTAACTTTGAAAATGACGAACTTCCATACAACCGTTTATCGCTTATAAATAAGCGATAAAACTATATGAAGTAAACTTCCCTAGGGGTAGAAATTCGCAAAATCCGTTCTTAGCGGAAACCTACGTATTAAAAAGAATCTCCATGCGAAGTTTGAGCTTTATAGCTTTGGATCTTTCAGAGATTTCGTGATCAATGAGTCAGTCAGTGATTTTGCCTTTTATATATATTGATAATATGTCCAATAATTAAAAGGTATTACTGACAGCACTGACCACCGATTTCGTCAGGTCCCAATTATCATCAAGCAGACAAGCTGTATTTTTGACGCACTGAAAATTAGATTATTTTGCACAGTTTTCAACTACGAGTATTGTACTGTTTTAAACAAACATCTAAGCAGTTTGTATGGAGTTACGTATTACGTTTGCCTTTTAAAATGTTGTTCTTTTGATTATTGTAACTGGGTGTAAAAGTGCCTAATAAGTTGGAAGCCCAATCCAAATTCACCTGCAACTCGGTGCACCTGCTGACTAGTGAACGAGAGGTACGAATGCAGGTGCCCTTTTCGGTTAAGATAGTCCGATGATAGAAGGTTCCGTAACGGTCCTTTTTTACTATCCTAAATAATAAAGTTTATAAAAAAAATAAAGCTAAGGAAGTTTTGCGTACTGCAACATCTATGTAAATACTTAAAAGAAAAACAATTGTTGGGTTGCCTTTTAAAAATTTAAAAATTAAGCGATCAAATTTGTATAAACGTTGTTTGCCTCATTAATGGTATAATTAAAATAGACTAAACTAATCACGGAACAGTTACTAAGTAAAAAAAAACGAATTGAAGTTTCGAAGAAATTTTTTAGAATTGTGTACAAATATTTGACATATTTTTTATGGTATAAATAAAATTTTAAAGATGATGATAAATTCTTTTAACATGTTGTGTCGTATACGGAAGATATTAATAATTTAAACCATATCAACCTTATGATCTAACTGTAGAGCAACCGCTAACCGCAATTTGTGAATCGCCATCTAATAAAACCGTATCAAACTTTATACGTGTGTAATTTAATACTGTTCGTAACCGTTGAACAACCGGTGGGAAGAAGCCATCTTGGGTTGGAGGTAATTTTAATTTTCAAAAATCCGAAAATATCTATTATATTAGACGATCGAATAAATCGGACTGGTATGTTAAATGTTTTCTGTAAGTACTAAAGAGATACGAATATGCATTAAACGGTTAAACATCGGTCAAAAAATGCACATAATGCCAAGTGCTCGTTTTTGTTTTTTTTTACAATTGTATAACTTTCTATGTCAAAAATATTGTCAAGTTGCAAAATTTTAACGTCATATTCCTGAAAACCAGATATAAAATATCTTTGGTTTCTCCGGTAATATGTTCATTTTATTATATGCATGTTGCATAGACGACAGATGTATCATTTTGCCTACCTGCATCTTACACAACATCTGTCTTGTTTCCTTCTTTTGCTTATAATGCTATAAAGACCAAAAAAACTAAACCGAAAAGAAATTAACAAGCAATAAAGATTTTGAACGCCACAATATGGCAGGTAAAAGACACAGCAGTAGGTAAATGATAACTTATCTGTCCACAATCTTAAGTTTATATAAGAACTGTTAGGTAAATTTGAACATAACATCATTTGTATTTGGTAATATAAGAAAACAACCTCGCTGAATGAAGTTTCAAGGTGATAACATTGGTCTGATCTTGACATTGATTCGTCACGATTACCTATGTGTTAAATTAGTCATCGTCACTCCGGATAAGTAGTGCCTTCTCTTCTTACGCGTTTCTGTGTGACGTAGCTCATGTTGATTGGTCAGTTTGATGTGGTGCTGTCATAAACATCATGCTACTAATGTAAGGATAGTAATTACAATATTAAAGATGAGAGGTACCATGTTGTATATATATCTTGTAGACTTTAGATATTTTGTGGTCATTATGGTGATTCTAAAGACGCTGAAATGTTTTGGTAACTCGATGAGTTAATTGACGTTATCGATTCGTCGCTGAAATATCGCATTGAAATCGTGCTGTGTCAATTTCGAGTATTCTAACTAACAACGAACTATTTTCACGCTGTCTGACGGGCAATCTGCTCACGTGGTCTTTATATGTAAGTCTCGGGCTGCCCTAACTCCTTCTACGAGTATTCTGATGTTTTCAATTTCAAAGTGTAACAATGGGTTGGCCATTATCTTTTGAATAACCGACGATGACCGATAGGGCAAAACTCACATAGATCGATCATCTAGAAAGATTACAGGGAAGGATTGAATGTAAAAGGCGTAGGACCGTGTGTTATGTCGAAAATTGGTAGACTCCCAAGTACAGAACTGTAATAACAAAAGTGACGATTAATGGTAATTAAAAGGTTTCACCATGATCTCCAAGCTAATGATGAGACAAATCAATAGGATCAATAGGATGCCTTTAGGGAGATCGGACGTCAGTTACAAGCTAAAGTGCTAAAAACACAAACAATTAAAGGTGTTCCTGTGATCTAATCTAAGGCTTTAAGAAACAACCATATGTGAAGCATAACGGTGCCATTATAAAATACCAACACGTCAAAAAGATTCTTAACAAAACCTATTTATTATTTACAAAGGATTAGGAATACAAGGAAATAAAACTGTTTTTGGCATAGGAATCCGTTATTATGTCCGAGTTTAACGACATTACTCATTCTCAAAGGGTGAGTAAGGGAGTGTATGTTATACTATGAATATATTTTTTGGAAAGGATGATTCAATGGTTTATTTCCCTTTTTTATAAATTTTAATTAAAACAAGAGCGACCAAAAGTTCTAAGCATGTAAAATTTTATTTCCTCTTGTCAAAATTAAATTAAATATTAAATTAAATATCCATCACGCCTTATCCCCGAAGGGGTGGCAGAGGAATATTGTATGCCCACTTTTCACCGTATGGATTCCTGTCCCGCGTAATAGGTGGTGAGCCCATTGCCGTGTTGAAATAGACAGACGCGGGTTGTGGCTACCTGCTGTTGAATTTTTTCAAGCCGCCTATATGGCCTTCAACCATGCTTAACGACTGCCATTTTACTGGCAACCGGGACCAACGGCTTAACGTGCCTTCCGAAGCACGGAATTGCTCGCAAATGTAAATGCCACAAAGTGGTCACCCATCGGAGGACCAGCCATAGTGAAAGTTGCGTAACTCAGTGATCGTTTACAGAACACTGAGACCGCGGGTCCACAAGCGTTCCTCTTGTCGCTGCCTTTGTTTCTTTGTCTTCCTTTGTACAATTATTCCAATCCAAAAAAATACTAATAGACCCTTATATCTTGGTTGTCTTACTTTATTTTGCCCTGCTCCACTGCTACCACAAAACCACTGTAATTCAACAGCATTTTAAATATTAATCTACTATTTAGGGATTTCGTAATTACATGACATACAATTTAACTGAATGATTAGGTAACTTAAGCATAACTATTTGAAAAAAAAATCGTTAACCGGATCTTCACCAATGTATTGAGCATTGCTTTGGCAGGCAAATATTTTATCTAAGTAATTTGATATTCTAAGTACATCGTACAAAAGTCATGTTTACGTTTAGGTCAGGTTTAAAATTAATCGTAGCACGCGCACCGCACCTGTGCGCTGCGCCTGCACCGGGTTTGGTGTGTAAGAGCGGTATGTTCACACTATTGACATCCGCTTCCTGTGTTCTTGTATTTTCAACCCTTCTCGGTACCAGGCACGGCTTCCGTTCGGTATTGTTGTTATGAGGTTAATAAATAAACAGTGCGTCACGGAGGACCAGCTAATGGAGTCCTTTAAGGAAGTTTTTAACAATTTTTTTTCGTGTAATGCAATCAAAATATAGTCCCCTTCGGGGATAAAGGCTTGATTGATAAACAATAGATTTTTTGTTATTCAGTATACCTATTCATTTAGAATGAGATAACTTTACAGACTTGCTTTTGAATATAGTTTGAATAGGATATGGAATAGTGAAATTGCAGAAACTCGAAAATTATTGAAAAAATATTACAATAATTAGAATATACCTACACATTACTTACATTACTACACATTCTGTAAAACTAAAACAAAAACTTTCTGTTGAATTAAGAAAATATTTTTGTCGTTATTAAATACCAATCTTTTTTTACAATGTAAGGCAAAACTTTCTTATTTTTTATTCTAAAAATATCAAGAATATGCGGAACTGTTGATACTTGGTCAGAATTTGTTAGGTGACTCATGGGGGACGAATTCTGTTTTATGTTCGTGTATTTAAGAAGTATGTACTTTGCTTTTAAAAGTTCTATTGAGATATTTTTTAACATGTTGATTGTATTTACTGTATGTATAAATTAACGCTGTAAATGGTTTACACAAGCCAAGCTTAAATTTTATAGTAGTTCAATTCACACTAAAATATCTACTTTTGCACGATCAAAAAATATAAATACTATATATATATATATCCATCACGCCTTATCCCCGAAGGGGTGGCACAGGCATATTATATGCCCACTTGATGGTGGTGAGCCCATCGCCGTGTTGAGGCTACCTGCTGTTGAAATTTTTTAAGCCGCCTATAAGGCCTTCAACCAGGCTTAACGACTGCCATTTTACTGGCAACCGGGACCAACGGCTTAACGTGCCTTCCGAAGCACGGAAACGCTCGCAAATGTAAATGCCACAAAGTGGTCACCCATCCGACGACCAGCCATAGTGAAATTTGCGTACCTCAGTGATCGTTTACCGTACACTGAGACCGCGGGGCCACGAGCGCTTCGATTTAAATATAAATACTGTTAAAATAATATGTATTAAGTTAGAATAATAAACTGTTTGAAGGCTGGCTTCTTTTTCGTATAAAAGTTAAGCATGTCTGCATGTCATTCAACTTGGCGATGCTGCCCGTCTTCCGCCGACTGCGATGCGGAGAAATCATACGACGCATATTAGGTTTTTGGGTTATTTTACTAGGTATGATTTTATTAACTCACTTTCTTTTATGTCCGTTTGGGTGGAATTTTGTAATTAATTTTAAACTACCTACCTTCCTGCTAGCTAGATACTTGAAATCTGTTTCATAGCTCAGAAGTGAAAAAGAAGAATAATGCATGAAAATGTGGAAAATAAGAAATACTTTTGAGTAAAAATGTTAAATTATTTATCGTCTTAATTAATCAATTTGTTTACTTACTGTTCATTTTAATGTTATATATTTTTAAATTGAGTCATTTTGACAGTGATATTATTAAAATAATAATATTACTTGTTGATAAAAATATAATTATATCATGACTTACCGTACCTTAAGTGTACTGTCATAATTATATTTTTCATTATTAGTATCCGCTGAACGTCTTGATATTGTCAATTCAGGAACGTATTCGATCTTATCGCTGCCATCTTGTGAAGGTATCAGGTTTTTATGTGCCACTTTGTTCACGAACGGAAGCCAAGAGCCACATACTTTTTTACCCCCTTTCCACCGTTCGCGCGTTTTGGAGAAGCCAGGAAATGATACGAGTGTTAATAGTTCGTACAAATAGCTGAGAACGAACACCTGAAGTTTACTTTCTCACCGTCTTTTAAACATTCCACAACATATTATCACGTAACGATAAGATTCTGTGTCGCGTCTGTCTTTACTCAGCGTAGCGTGTTCAATTATGAAACAATTTGTTACAATTAAAAGGTTCGTGTCGCTTAACCGTGTTTAGAAGTACATGAGATCATTCATGAGCTCATCAAAATACAGCAATTCTCGATTTACAAAATCTTTATTATCATATGATTGTAAATGTAACGCTAAAAAACCCTAAATTCTAGGTGGATACGCACGAACGTCAAGAATAATTACTGCGTTACAAAGTGTAACAATTTCTTAAGAACAATGGACTCTTTTGTAAATAGCAACACAATTGGCATTGGCACTATTTATGACTTTACAATAACCTGTTAACTCATTTTGCAATATCGTGAATTATCATAAAAAGTGCTCATCTGAATTCCTTCGTTACTCAGAATACCACGTTGTTCTGATTAACGAAGAAATTCATGGCGATGAGAAGTATTTATGGCGAACTCAATACAAAACCCTGATCCAACCCATCTGGCCAACAGAAGTTAAGGTCGATTTCCTTTGCCAAATGAAATTTGCAGAGGCTTACGTGATAGATTGGTTTGATTGACATAAGAGGTAACTAGATTATCCTCTTTCTTTTAAAATTTAGCTCGCCAAAATGACGCTGTCCGCGTGATGAAAAGCCATGCCGACATGTAGCCAATTGAGGGCTACTGTCACAGTTTACAAAACTATGATAGAGGTGCTCAATTTGACGGCTCAATCATGTGCCTCTTACTCTCAGCTTGAAGAACACAATGTTATTAGATGAGGGAAACACGTCCGCTGGCAGACGCAGAGCATCCCAAGTTTTTATAGTTCGAGGAAGAAACGAATTTTTTGAATCTCGAATTGTATCAAAAGAACGTGTTAAAAAAAATTGACTCGGAGTCTCCGAGTATTTAAATCATGATACAAGCTCAGAGCTTCGCTGTCCAGTATGTTGTGATTTGTCCCGTACGTTGCACTCTATTCATCTATTAATACCGTTTTCTTGGCAAGCTTCTAGATTTTGATATAAACGACGTTTGTTAAACAGCGTTAGTCATAAGGCCATTCATAAAGCATGAAGGATCTTTATAAAAAACACGTGTTTTTTTCAGGTTATTTTGATTTAAGATCTTAGAAGAATAAACTATAAACTAACTTAAGAACTATAAACTACTTGTACAGCTTTATTAGGTGATATGATATTATATAGCGCTTGGTAAAAGAGTAGTTTAAATACACAATTAGGTACTCTTTTAGTTCAAAGTCATGCTTGTTTAATACGTATAAATAATTGAGGGCAGTCAGTGTAGAGTACATACGACTGTTAGCACCTAGGAATTAATATTTTTTTTGGTTGTTTAAAGTAAGAAGTAGAAATTAATATTAACTTTAATTCAAGTTTTTTGCGCTTATTCTAAAATTAATAAATTGCTACCTAGTAAAAAAGATTTTTTTAAATAATACCTTTTTTTATGTAAATTATTATAATTAATAATTAGTATATATTACTTCTGTAAAGCCTCACTTTTACGCAGAATTTTTAAAATGTGGTATTATGTTTTTTTTAATTGCATCACATTTTTTAGGACGACCAGAGATTTTGTGCTGTGAATTTTAAGTATACGAATATACAATAGGTGCAATCCTTCGTGTGTATAACAGAATTTCACTACTAGATGTAGCCACGTTAAGTTCTAAAGCCATTAAAATTAGAATATTAGAAAATATTTAATTTACTTGTTCTCAAAAAAAATAAACCTTTAACTGAATTATCTTAACGCTGTATCCCTGAATGCGTAATAAGTTTATTAACTTATTACGCATTCAGGGATGTTACGTCATTGTTACATTATTGAAGTGAAACTTCTATAAAGACGCTGAGAGGAATTTTTAGCTGTAAAAAATCGTTAAGTTTTACGGTTACGCGCCACGTTGTTTTGAAGTGAAACTTCTTTATCACAAGTGAAACTACTTTAGCGACGTATTAGAGAAATTTCATAGCTGTAAAAAAATGTCGTAAAGAAGTTTCACTTCTTACCTGTGTACTCTGGTACACACACATATATGTTTTATATGTATGTCTAATTAAATAAAACATTTGAAAAAGAAAGATAAAACAAGAATATATAAAATATTACAATTTCGATTGCATTTCAAATTTCATTAGCACTTATTTACATTTATATTTAATTGACTACTTATAAATATTGTAGAGACACCTTTTTACACAGCGCCAGCGCCATCTAGTCTTAACTAAGCGAATATATACGGTTTTGCTGTGGGGTCTACACTACTCATAAATATACTTATATATTTCTAAATACATACTTGAACTCCCTAAATTATAATACATAGTAAATACCCAAACTCCGAATTATCACTTTGTTCTGAACCGGGTTTCAAACCCGAGACCTCCGCGAGGCAGTTGTATACAATACGAGTACACTACCACTTAGGATATCGATGCAGCTGTTATAAAATTTGCTACCAATATAATAACACTAGGTGAATCCCACGGTTTCACCTGTGGCCTACTTCGAACTCCCGTCGTTTATAAATTCTACATGAATGCATAAAATTTTGCCCGATTTGTCGACATTTATAATTACTGCTCCGCTTTTCACGGTAGTAGCGTGATGATATGTAGCCTATTGCCTTCCTATATAAATCGGTAATCCAACACAAAAAGAGTTTTTCAAATCCGACTTGTACCTAGTTCCTGAGATTAGCGCGTTCAACCAACCAAAGAAACAAATAAACTCTTCAGCTTTATATATTAGTAGGTGTATAAAGTATAGATACAAAGTATGCCTACATATACCTAATCTTGTATGTATAATATCAATACAAAGAAAAAATTAGAGCAGAATCAGCTGTGGTCGTCAACATGGCAGTACACATCCTGTTGTTGCATGTGAAAAGTGTGCCGTACGCAGGAAATGATAGTTTATATGTAAATTGCTGTATATTTTATATTTCGCAACTTCTGCTGCAAACATACCACTCGTTTCACAAATTTATGTAATTAAAATATCAATCATCGATATACCTACTTAATTACAGTAAGTAGCGGGAAAGCAATAAATCATACTATCGTTATTCACTGGATAATATATGTGTTAAATGTATGAAATAATGAAATTACCTCGCACGTTATTCATCATACTTTTTACTTTGTTTCAGGTAAGTAGGCCGATGTGGTGATAGGTTAGTAGCGCCATCTATGATAACGAAGTGTAAAGTTAGTTCTTCTACTTGATGCTAGATGGCAGTCTAAGGTAAAAAGCGCAGTCTTATTTTTTTCTACCAATAAAGTGACAGAAAAGCACAAATACTCCCCACTTGATGGAAAATGAACGAAGGTTTCTACATCCATATTAGGAAAATATTATTCATTAGTTGACGCCCGCAGCTCCGCGTGCGTGTAGAAGTTTTCCCGTTCCCGTTTCCCATAGGATCTTGTTCCCGAGACAAAAATTTGCCTGTGTGTTATTACAGTGTGAGTGTAACCACAGATGATATAATATAATTCTTATAGTGTAACATTATATTATGTTCGTTGAAGTCGTTAAAAATTTACACGAATAAACGTGTAATGTTCTATAACAGTTAATTGTAAAATTTCATCAATATCCATTCAGTTCGTTCTTGCGTAAAAGAGTACAAACCTACATCCATACATTCTTAAAAACGTTTGCGTTTATGAGTAGGATATTGAAATGAAATTCTATTTGTGAATATATATTCATTTCTATAAATAAATAGCTATTTTTATTTTATTTGCTTGCCCACCAGATTATGTCAATCACGTGGGTAATCAAAAAGGGAAAATATTTCACAGCGAAATGGGTCTCTACTTTTAGATAGAGATACTACTTAATAACAGCTATACTATTATGACTTAAAGGCTAAAATTTTTAGGAGGGTTACCTACTTGTATTCAGATATTACTATCACATTATAAAGAAAAGAAACCTACGATCTTTTAATCTATGATCTTTTGACTGTGACACTATCGACTAGTTCGTAGGTAATCCTTTATTCGAGTTAACCTTCATGAGCGGCCACTAGAATTATATTAGCCCTTTATGGGTATGTTGAGTAACTGATCCGATAATGCCATTTACCAGCAAGAATAGACCCAATAGCCAGCGTCTAGTGAAACCAGAAATTAAGCTAATTAGTAATGATATGCCTACTTATAGTATTGTTTAAAGCCCTGAAATTTGAACTGGAAAAAAAACACCAATGGAAAAATAGGCATTAAATATAAGTAAACGTCAAACTTACTGAAATTACGAAGTAATCTGGGTAAAATAACGCCATAACTTTCAATATGGCATATTATACTTCCGATTATGTGAGTGAGAAGGCAACCAAATAAAATTCTAATTGACTGTTTATACCTAGGTACTATTCATTGATAGCACTTGGTCCAACTCGCTACACATCTTGAATAAAAACATTTTCCACTTATGGCATTTTCAAAAGTTGACACATACTTTAAATCAAATCCCTCTCAAAGTCAATCCAAACATACCTTGAGTTCCGAACTTTAAACTCAAGATTTAATTAAGCATGACCCCAAGAGAAGGTTCACTTTTAAGTATCAAAAAATTAAATGAACCTGACTCTACCATTTTTTCTGTGTAGAACCCCACGTGCTACTCAACCACCGAGGCTATCGAACCTCATTATATCCTCTAAGGAATCTTTCAAAAGTTCTTTTTACTGTAAAATTACAATATTGGATCGATATTCCACAGCCCTGCAGAAAAAATATGGATTTGTACTCATGTTTAACTACCTTAGTTAGTACGAAGAACAATACCATACCAGCAAGAACCAGTTTAGTAGGTTCATGACCGGCGCGAGCGCCTCGCATAATACCAAACGTTCAAGTCGTGATTTATTCATGTAAGTACGTACTCCGGCCGGCCCTGCAGCAAATAAAAACGAAGAAAGGAAGCCGATTCATGACCACTTCTATCAGACCTACCTGTTCCTTTATAAAAAAGTATATTGGACGTTTTTATGCGGTATTCAGAGGTCAGAAATAGTTGGACGTTACGTATGTTTTAGTCAATGCGGAAAAGATATTAATAATAACTGATTTCAATACTTCAAACATACAGAACCCTCATAATAAATACTTGTTACGTACGGATGCAATGATTGTTATATGAGGTACCTATACCTACACAGATAGAAACCTTAGCCCTAGAACGATAGAACCAATATGGTTAAATCCAGTGGTTAAATCGTCCTAGATAGGACCCAGAGGTGTCTAGTGTAGGTATCTTGGATGATCCATTGGTTATACTGTGTAGGCAAGTTCAGTAGTTAAATGGTCTAAATGTAACCATACTCTAGCCTGTGCAAGTAAAAATGAAATAAATAAATAATTGATGAAGACTAGTTCATGAAAAAAATACCATAAGAATGTAGATAGGCACATAGTTCATTTATGGCGTAACAGAAACTCGACTATGCGTAGAACTTTGTACTACGATTTTCGTAGATGCCTATATTTAGGAACGTACCATGTTAGAACTGAAATTATAACTAAATGAATACTTCTCTAACCGGTAGTAATTAAAATGTTATTTAATTGAACTCTATAATTATATTATGAATATAATATTATACTTACATTACAATTGGAATATGCAATTGATATACTTACATATATAATTAGTATAAACATTGTTAATTTTGAAAATTATACAGAAATCAAAGTAAAAATAACTTTGATAATATTAACTACGCATGTTTATGTTATAGGTCTTCAATGAAATCTTTTATAAATCTATCAATTATTCATCATTACTGTAGATAATAGAAGCTTCAACACGTCCAAAACTTATTACCTACTTACATAATTCTTAATTCAAGGTTACACCAAATACCTACAGTTTTATTTTACCTTCACATTCACGACACGATAAAATATATTCCATTGAAAAGAAAAGCCTTCTTGGTTACGATATTGTGTGAATAGGTATCAAAAAAGTTTATTTTAATACCTATAAAATATATGTTAATACTGAAAACTTAACTTGAATTCAGTGTTTAGTTATGTTATACTTATAACTTAAGCTGGTTTTGGTGGCTGGTTGTAGTTTGTACACGAAGCCGAAGACTATCGAAGGCTAACGGAGATAGCCGAAGGTTTCAAACATGGCGGCTCACTCGTGCTTAGCGCTTGTCAACAAAGTTACTCGGCTTCGGCTGCTAGCCGGTCGCGCGCTTTTGCGTTGGTTTCATAATCGTGAATGTTTTTAAAGTGCATTTAGAGTTCAAGTGTGAAAGTGAATTAAACAACAAATTTATTATTTGAAGTGTGTGATTTATTATTATTTTTTGTTACCTCAATACAATTTAAAGTGATATAATCGTTTTTTGAAAGGAATGCTTGAAATAATAGAGCCACTAGTACGTTAAGCATAGTAAATATAGCTATTATAGAGCTGCCAATGGTTCAAGATAATAACTTATTAAAATTTAGCAATATTGCAACCTTTGGGCCTAATCTAGGGGTCATATCAAATAAAATTAATACTCAAACATAATAATATACTTAATCGGAATATATATACATAGATACTTTTATTATTATATTATTTATTTTAGAACTAAAAGACAAATACAACTTTCACAGAGCTACGATGAGCTTGTATTACTTAATACCAATAAATATCAGTTGCATAGACGTTGACTTTCACCTAAACATTGCTTCGACGCCAACGCAGATGCTATCTTATTAGCATACTGGACACTGGCACCGGTAGTCATACATTCCCCATAGTAACTAATAGTTTGTACACATTATTTTTAACCAACCTAAAAAATGAGGTTCTCATTTCGGATATATATTTGAAGCTATGACGGGTGATTTGGTTCGTTACTATCACGTAGAGTTGGTCCCACATACATTTTAGTACTTATTTGTAAGTAGGGCTTTAGATTTGTTAAGGTTTTATTGGTTGCATCGTGTACGTGAGACGGAAGTCTCCTGTAGGTAACCATTGTACTGTAATTATTTATTCTACCCTAAACCTCGAGCCCCGCACGTGCTCCTTCACTTGTTGCATAAAAACGATGACCCCTCACGTTTCTTCGTGAATTGTCAACGCAAACACAATAGTACATTATTGTTTAAATCATATTTTGTGTGAATTTCTCTGAAGAACTTTACAACCATGGTTTTGTCGTGTACTTATTTTATTCGTATAGGTACGAGTTTATAATTTGTCTGCATCTATATTAAAATTGTCATTGCGTAAATGACGATTGTAGAGACGAGCCTCGGAAAGCTTTTCTGCTTATTTTGTAAGAAAAAACAGATTTCCATTTGACTATCATAGTAAAAGCGTATGTAATATTACACGCGTATAAAACGATACTGTGAAATATTATTGTATACTATGTAGTCTTATTTTACTAGTATCATACTATCATCACCATATAAAACTAGCATTAGTATATAGTTGCGTCAGCATTTTATTCATCAAAGAACCTTAAATATATCATGATACAAAAATCAGTATACCTACTGATCTGATAGTTGACTGATAGGTAAAACATTATCTTTATATATAATACCTAGGTGGTTAACAGGCCGGACTTAGTAATACTTGTCAGAAATTCAAAAAACAAATACGAATACCTCCGTTTGACGATTGTTTCAAAATGTCAAAGATATTTTTGTCACGTTGTGTTCGAAATACCTACTAAAATTTACTTTTCTATGTACTGAGTAAATTAAATTGGTCATAATTCTTTTAAGTATTTTGCCAAAAAAAAAACATTTTTTTGAGGGATACCTTTGTCCTGCATATTTGTTACGTCGAAGTCCTGATTAGCTTAAATTAAATTGGTCATAATTCTTTTAAGTATTTTGCCAAAAAAAAACATTTTTTTGAGGGATACCTTTGTCCTGCATATTTGTTACGTCGAAGTCCTGATTAGCGTACAATTAACATTTATTAGCTAATATGAGTCTTAAACATTCCGATTTCTGCTTATTTGATTAATCCGCTTATACAACACCCAGCAAGCAGCAAATTTTAAACCCTTTTTATTCTGTTTACCTAGAACGTGTATTTAAAATCAGTTTTTTCCACAGATTTAGACTATATCTGTGGTTTTTTCTCCACTTGAGCTTACTAACAACGACCTCGTTAATTGCGTAATGACTAGATAGCGCATTTCAATTCTGGATTTGATGGTTGACATTGAATCCAATGCCTCTGATTGACGTAAAGGGCATTTGAACTCTGAACAAACTGTAATCCGGTGTGTGGGATGTCGTACAACGAAAACGTGTAGGCACATGTTATCCTGTTTGACTATGCTCCCACACGTATATTTTATAAGACTTTCTAAACAGACGGGATGTTGCATCGACGAACGGTTATAAAAAAAAAGTGCGTCCGTATGAGTCACATTATGTCCCAGCGTCTGGGTCACATTCCAGGGTTACCGCGGCGCGATCTCTCAAAACCGGACCTAAGCGACTGCACTCTTACCTTTTACGTTTACTCAGAAAACTAATATTACGATATCAATATTGACTGCAACAGAAGTGGTTAGGCTAGCAGGTTTTGTACTAGTTGATGTTTTCTTAAATTGAGTACTTTTTAATTATATGCAATATTATTTCATAAGTGAAATTACGTATTCATTATATTCCTATATATCTATTACAGCTTTGGTTCACCATAACAAAGGACCTTCCTCAACCATCTGGCTCTGGCAGGTGTTATTTCGTACCACCTGCTACTCACCTTAGCTCTATCTTAATACAAATTGTTTTAATTTTTTTTCTTTTTGTCGTCATTACATGTTTGTACAGATTTTATTCTGAAAAGGTTGATTCAATCGCGATATCTTACTAAATATTACGAAATATATTGATACAAATCGAAGTAGCAATAAACAAAATTGCGTTATAAATATGATACGATTTCAATCGGTCAAATTGTAATAGGTCAATTACATCCTAATTGCTTGTTACCGATTGCGTAATTTCATTATGTAACGAGCCAAATTGCATGTATTAATATCTATACTAATATTATAAAGAGAGTTTGTTTGTTTGGTTGGTTGAACGCGCTCATCTCAGGTACAGGTCGGATTTGAAAAAATATTTTTGTGTTGGATAGCCAATTTATCGATTAAGGCTATAGGCTATTTATTATCACGCTACATTGTATACAGTTTTTAACACATTAATTATTTCATAAATTTACTAAATTGTTATTTATAAAACTACATTAATACTAAGTACTATTTCCGACTATATTTTCGCAAATGTTGTGCCTATATTAGCATTGCTATAATCCGTTCATATTCTTTTACAACTAAACAAGGTTTTAAGTTATGTACCTAGATACTTTTTCTGTACATTTATGTCCATTTTTAGTTAGACATGTTGTTAAACAATAATGTTAGAGAATAATGTTATATTATGCCTTATCTGAAACATGCATGAAATAATTATATTTCTATTAGCTAATTAATACGAGTCTTAACATTAATCTCTACTACTCAGAATAGCTGTGTCAACTAACTTCGAGATAGTTTTGGGCATGTTATTGTTTATGAGAGTCAAAGAAATGAACTTTATTTATCATACTAAGTACTAATACTGTCAGCGTTTCCGTATTTGATGACTCTTCTATCATCTTTGCCCGGGGCAATGTTAATCTACACATACACTATTTATAACTACGCTATCTAATTTGCTCTTGCCCCTCAGGGCTTATATCTATATTTCTAATAACATCATCATCATCCGAGCGTCTGTCCCAGTTGCGTCTCGCGACGCCCGGGGTCCGCTTTCCTACATTTTCTCCTCCACTTCGCACGGTCGTCGGCATCCCCTGTGGTGAGACCATTGGCACGCATGTCATCCCTTACGACGTCAAGCCAGCACTTCTTGGGTCTTCCCCTCTTACCGGGACCCGGCGGGGCTGACATGGCCAGACATTTGTTACCTACGTAGCCCGGCGGTTGCCGCAAGACGTGACCATACCAACGAAGGCGACACTCTTGCAACTTGTCTGCAATGTCACGGACGTGAAGGCTGCCGCGGATGCGAGAGTTCCTCACGCGGTCCATCCGCGTGACTCCACACATCCACCGCAGCATCTTCATTTCCGTGACACGCAGCTCCTGCTTGTGTCGCTCCAATATCGGCCACGTCTCACTGCCATGTAAAAGGACAGGTCTAATAATGGTTTTGTAGACCTGTCCCTTCAACCGGATCGGCATTTTAGGGTCACAAATGACACCGGTCATCTCCCGCCATTTGGCCCACGCGGCAGCAATGCGTGACTTGACATCGCAATCGATGTCACTGGACGTGTGAAAAACAGATCCCAAGTATTTAACCTGGTCCGTGCGCTCGACCAAATCACCGCCTATGCGGACGGATGTGGGATCTGTCGAGTTTAGTGCCAAGTACTCGGTCTTCGCCACATTTAGTTTCAGACCGCCGTTCTCAAGCGTCTCCTTCCACGCCTTTACACGTCGCACCAATCTGCCCCTGTCCGCGTCTGCCAGCGCAATATCGTCAGCATACATGAGCAACCATGGAGGCTGCTCATGCGGGTTTCTGATGCTGTCCGACAATTCGTCTAATATTACACTGAACAGAAGCGGACTAAGGACAGAACCCTGGTGTACCCCGACGGTGATGGGGAAGGGTTTCGTGTCGCCAACGGCAGTCCGAACCATTGAGTCGGAGTCACAGTACATGTCCCGGATAGTGTCAATATAGACCTCTGGAACTCCTTTGGACCGCAGTGCCCACCAGATCATCGCACGAGGAACACAGTCGAAGGCCTTCTGCATATCTAGGAACAAACAGTGCAGAGGCGTGTTCTTCGACCTGTATTTCTCTGCGACAACCCTCAGGGCAAAAACAGGGTCCGTGGTCCCATGACCAGGGCGAAACCCATATTGACACTCCGAGAGAGTACACTCCTGCCGGATCCGAGAGTCTATAATCCTCTCGAAGATCTTCATGGTGTGGGACATCACCTTAATACCGCGGTAGCTCCCGCACTCCTGCACTGACCCCTTACCTTTGAAGACTGGAGTAATAATACTTAGTCTCCATTGGTTTGGGATCTGCCCGCTGAGGAGTATGCGGTTAAAAAGGTTTACTAAGATGCCCACACCGCGAGGACCCATCGCCTTCCAGGCTTCGATGGGGACTCCATCGGGTCCGACAGCTTTCCGATTCTTCATGCGGCGAAGCGCAGTCAGGACTTCTCCAGGCGTTACCGGTGGCACTAGTCCTTGATTCGGAGGGAGGTCCGGAGGCTGCACCTCTTTATGCTGCTTATTAAGCAGCTCGTGGAAGTACGAGCGCCATCTCTCCTTTACCGCGAGGTCTTCGCTTAACAGGTTGCCCTCAGGGTCTTTTACACAGCGACACTTGGATATATCCTGTGCCGCTTTGACCCTGGAGCGCGCCAGCTTATAGATGAGCTTCTGCCCCTCAGACGATTCCAGCTTATCATACAAAGGTTGTAAGTGGTCTCGTCTGGCTCTGGCTACAGCTCTCTTTGTGGCGCGCTTGGCAGCCCTGTACGCGTCGCGGTCTTCGGAAGATCCGGTCGCTTGCCACTTTTTAAAGAGGGCTTTCTTCTCCCTGGTCTCCCTCAGGACTGCGTCGTTCCACCACCAAGTTTCCTTGTCACATTTGCGTCCACCCTTAGACTCACCGAGCACCACCTTCGCCGCTCCAAGGATGGCCGCCTGAACTTTGTCCCAGTAATCTTGAACTGGTTCGCCTTCAGTGTCGGTGCACTTGTCACCGACAGCTGAGACGAACTCCTGGGACCTAGTTTCATCAAGCAGCCACCATCTGATGCGGCGCTGGCACCGCTCGATGCGTTTGCCTTTAGGCTTCACGCAGAGGTCCATGACAAGGAGACGGTGTTGTGCAGTAAGACTCTCACCGGGTATGACCTTGCAGTTGGCCACCTTGCCGATGCTGTGTCGCCTAGTGAGTAGGAAATCGATCTGAGTTGTACGCCTCCCGCTCTTGTAGGTGATGAGATGTTCGGATTTCTTTTTGAAATACGTGTTCACAATGGCCAGATCGGCAGCCGCACACGTTCTGAGGATAGTTTCTCCTTCAGTGTTGCGGGTGCCGTATCCAAAACCACCATGAACACGTTCAAACTCCTCACACCTCTCACCCACATGACCGTTTAGGTCGCCGCCCAAAACGATTCCCTGTGACAACGGAATGCTCCGAAGCACTCCCTCGAGTTGGCCCCAAAACGACATCTTATCGGCGTCGCTACAACCGGCCTGTGGCGCGTAGGCACTTATCAGGTGGGTAATAATCCCATCGATAAGCACCCTCACGATCATAAGCCGGTCGCTACAGCGTTTCACCTCCAAGATGCCGCTCTGCAGCCCTTCGGAGAGCACCACGGCCACCCCGTTCTCCCCACCAGGCGCACCCGTGTAGTACAGCTTGTAGCCTTTCTGCAAAGGCCGGGCTCTGTTGCCCTTCCACCGAGTCTCCTGCAGGAACGCCACGTCCACCCTCCGCCTGGAGAGTACTTCGGCCAACTCTACCGCACGCCCAGTCAGCGTGCCAATGTTCCAAGATGCGAAGCGGATTCGGGTTGGGGCTAACTTCTTTAGCCGTGCTGGCCCGACACACGGCAGCCCTAGCCCACTTGCCACAGGAGTCGGGCGGGGCTCCTGCGCGCCGTTTTGCGGCGGCGCCCTATCCCTAGCAGCATTCCTTTTACTTCTTTTCATTATTTGTTTCGGCGGGTGGCTTTTATGGGAGCGACGCCCTCAGACCTCCCAACCCCAGAGGGGAAAGCCAGCGCCAGAGCCTCGTCCGTTAATCAGCAGGTGCACGCACTGGCACGGGAGGTTGACTTGGGCCCCGAAGATCTTGGTGGGGCCCCTTACACCCATCTATATTTCTAATAACATCTGTCTTCAAACATTCCGGTTCTGTAGTATCATTAAAATTTTCGCTTCTCGTACTTTAATGCCATGTCGATTTCACACTCGTCGTTTTAATTTTCTCTGTGAGTTCCACTGATCACCATAATCTAAGCCATCTTTCATTTCATTTTCCTAGTAAATAGTCTCGCTCATAATCTTGCACTTTCATGCTAATACTTTTTATTCCTACCTATAGGTTAGGATTTTGTTACTTTGTCTAAACTATATTATAAGGTTTGCAATTTATTTTTTAATTTTTTCTTCAATGGGAAGACGTACAACCGATATAGCTGTTTTCCAAATATAGGGATTGAACTTTCATTTAGTTCCATACATTTTACTGTACTCAACTGATACAGGAGGGTTAAGTTTAAGCGTGTTTGTGCGTTACAGGCTAACATACACACACGTGAATACCGTAATACCGATAGCCATACTCTCTACACCCAGCTTGAAGTACTTACATATAATGTCGTCTCACCTGGTCCTTTTTTGTATTCTCTAACCACATGGTAGAATTAGTGTTCAACAGTGCATTTAATGATAAAGTACTGCCTATTGTTTCTGTATGTGTCATGGTTCATTTGGTGCAATTATAACGAAATGCAAAATGACTATAGTTTAACATGTCAGCCACAAAATACTAACTCATTCTTAAATAATTTATTTTAATGTCAACAGCGCTCTTTGTATTGTTTTTTTACAAAAATTAGGTCCTTTCTAATTTGATCAATTTCGTTTACGAATATTATTTATCTTTTATCTAATTATGTATATCATTTGTCGATCGTAGTAACATGCATATGAATTAATCACCTGCTCAGGAAACACCTTTTAAAAATGTGTTTTGTTGTAACAACGCATAAATGTAGAGCAGGTGAAACGTGACGATATTGAAATATATAAAAGTGAATATTTACTTTACAGACACAATTTGAATAAAAATATGTATGTATTTAGAAATATATAAGTATGTATATCAGTAGTCATCATTCCAGAACACAAGCTTATATTGACATACTTTGGGCTCCAGCCCAAAGTAGGTCTTTTTAGGGTCTATTAGGGTCTTTTTAGGGTTTTGTTTTTCTTTGGGTTTTTTTACACGGCGCCGTCCACAGCGCCTTGTAAAAAAAATGTTCCACAATATGTTGCATGCAATTCGCTAATCATGAATTTAACAGGAAAAAAATAATTTAATTTTAATTTTACGTGGGACAGGAATCCACACGGTGAAAAGTGGCCATATAATATGCCTCTGCCACCCCTTCGGGGATAAGGCGTGATGGATATTTATTTATTTTTATTTTTTTTATGAATTTAACAAACTAGGGATTAGCCCTAGTTTGTTAAATTCATGATTGAGTAAGAATAATCAAACCATTACTTAAAATATAATTTTAAGTAAAACGTTAAATTAATCCGCGCCCAAAGTTTATCAATGTTACAGGAACTCTATTATAATACATCCAAATTTCATACGAATAAGTTTAGTAGTAATAACTGGAAAATACATCGCATGATTCTTAGATCAGGTGAAATAATTAACAAAACTGACCAAGGTCATGTCCGTCCATGCGAAATGTAGCTGCTAATATGTACGACGACAAAACTTTATTTTTGAAAAGTTGATTTCCTCATTCGGTCAACTATTTACACCCCAAAACTAGTAAAATTTTAAATGTGATTTTTTCACATACCCAAGCCATGGTTTAACTGGCTTGGGACGCGGAACTTTAAGTCTGATCTAAATTTGCGCTATAAAGCTTAATATTTCAGAAACAGATCCCATAATCTAAACCCAACCAAGAACCTACAGTATTTAAACCTACAAAAGGCCAATCTAATGTATGTCTAGTAACATAATTTATGTCTAGAGGTGGTACTCTAATTTTTTTTCCTTCGTTACATTCATAACATTTATTTCATCCATGCCAAATTACAGCTGTCTACTACTAGGGTCTCTGACCAAGACTGCGGACAAGCAAACGTTTTACTTTGTTCGTTGTGTATGGTAACTGTTTGTTGTTTACTACGCAACTCCAAAAACATTGCATTCACAACACCGATAACTACAAGATGTGTGACATAAAAATCGGGTCAAATAATACATCGTCTCAAAGATAAGGCACAGTCACTTCCTACTTACGTATACCTACCTAATAGTTTATTTATTTATTAACCAATACATAATCTGATCAATTGGTTATTACGCAAACACAGTTTCATTGGTGATAATACAATATAATCTTAAATAAATAAAATAAATAAATATCCATCACGCCTTATCCCCGAAGGGGTGGCAGAGGCATATTATATGCCCACTTTTCACCGTGTGGATTCCTGTCCCACGTAATAGGTGGTGAGCCCATTGCCGTGTTGAAATAGACAGACGCAGGTTGTGGCTACCTGCTGTTGAAATTTTTTAAGCCGCCTATAAGGCCTTCAACCAGGCTTAACGACTGCCATTTTACTGGCAACCGGGACCAACGGCTTAGCGTGCCTTCCGAAGCACGGAAACGCTCGCAAATGTAAATGCCACAAAGTGGTCACCCATCCGACGACCAGCCATAGTGAAAGTTGCGTACCTCAGTGATCGTTTACCGAACACTGAGACCGCGGGGCCACGAGCGCTTCTTATATAAGTAATAATAATTAATATAATCTTCGTTTGCAGTTTAACTTGGTTTAGGTAGCATTGGTTCAATAGCCTTTTGGTCTGTTTATGAGCAATAGTGAAGGCATAGAAGTCTGACTCATACACACAATTTACTCGGTATGTAATCGGCACTTTTGATTGTTGAATCATCTTGTTCGGCTTAACGGTTTAGCCAAATGCATCGCCTTGGTTACAACGAGCACAAATACTTGTCAGTAGGATTGAATAAAAGAAACACTCTGAGTTAATTCTCTGAAATCATTTAAATGAGCAAGATTAATGATTCTGTTTGTTTAAATTTATAATAAAATCAGTGGTTCTGATAAAGTGCTATATGATGTGCATAGATAGCATTTACAATAAATTTCCATACGCACTTTCAAAATTATTTACTCAAGAAAATTAAAAATGTTTAGTAGTTTGAAATATACTTAGCTCTTATTAAGCACCATCTATATGTAGCAATTTATTACAATATCATTCGTTTAACTATGTTGAAACTAACTATTAATAATTATATATCTATTAAAAAGAATAGTGAATTTTGACAACAACTTATGCAGAATTTTTAGTATAAAATAAACATATAGATATATAAAAAAATCAGCAATTAAAAATAAAAATATTATTACATATTTTTTTTGGTCGTCATATCTATTTCATACTTCAGCCAAGAATATATTTGATTTAGATCATGTTATTCAAAATAGTTTAATAATCTGGGGCTTATGATCCTGGTGCTTACTTAATACTAAGTAATTAGTAAATACGGTTTAGTCATATGTATATTCTAGCGACGGTTAAAGAGGTGTTGTTATATTCACAAATATTACATGATTTTGTGTTCGTAATAGAGTGGAGAAGATCATTAGTGAACAAACATCATGCCATAACTACGAAAGAAAACCACCAAGTAATAGTACATTGCGCCTCCAACAAATGACTTCTCTCATTAAGTTAATGGTTGCAAATAAGAAATAGATGTCTGGTTGTTACGTTACTAGTGTTGTTATGAACACATTATAAGCAACACTGTATTGACGTCTTAATTTTACTACACACAAAAAGCTGTGATGTAGAAATACTGTATAAGAATACTGAACTTTGAACTATATATAAAAATCAATGCCACTTTTCGTTAACATTTTATAACTCAAGAACGGGCTTACCTATCCAAACCCAATGTTTAGGCTTTGTTCGGACTATTTAGTAGATGGTTTATGTAAAGTTTTCACAAAAACGGTGTAGCGGTTCTTCGTTTATCACATTTTTGGTGGCGCTAACGAAGTTGCGCTGGTCAGCTAGTACTGTATAAGAATACTGAAGTTTGAACAATCATTTAATTCCGTTATTTTTAAAAGTTTTATAAATTTGGCATCGTAACGTTGGAATTAAATATCTTCCTCTACCTATCTTCCAACACACACACACAGACAGAGAAAGAGAGAGAGAGAGAGAGATGATATAAAGGGTTAATATGCAGGAAAATTCTTACATAGTTATAAAAAGAGACTGATAATATCTGAAGTAGCAAAGAACGCAAGTCTTCTCTAACAAAACAATATCGTTGTATGCACCGTGCTACACCTGCACATAAGCACAGTATAATTAATAACCGGCATAGGGAAGCTGCAATGATACATACAATCAGCCTGGAAAAGAGTCAATAACACGCGTATCAGATGTACACCACTAAGGTAACATTACTCAAACACACATGAACTACAAGAATTGTACGGTCATAGCTTGCTTGCATCGAATTCGAGATGTGGGCAGCATTTCAATAAGTACTGTGATCGTGACTTTCCACGGTGAATGCGAGTGAATATGTCCTACTATATTATTCTGATCAAAGGTACTTCATGTTTATATGCGACTAAATCTGAAATCACTAAACGCAGACAGTATAAATTACTTGACATTTTGCATTGAATACCAGCTGTGCTCCACGTCTTAGTCCGTGACTTACTTCCATCCCGGTCGCACCGCATTTACGCACATGCCAGTAATATATTAATTTTATAATAATTTATATTATTTTTGGTCGATAGGTCAACATTTTAATTGCATGATCTCGCGTTGTCCAGGCGTGATTAATCTAATTTTTTTTAAATTTTCGTTTTGTAAAATCTTTACCAGCTCACAGCAAATTTGAAAACAAAAATTTGCCCATCCAGTTCTGTCGTTCTCAAGTTTTGCGCATGGCAAACACATTTAGCAATTATTTTTCATTATAAAGACAACACATATTATATATATTGTAAAATATACTCTCAAAGTGTAACGATCGTTGTAGCTACATTCGAACTAGGTTATGCTCACAAATCAGTATCTGTAAAATCTTTGACAATGTAGTAAATACGCGCCTCCACGCGTTTCATTATTAAAATAACGCGTGACGTGGCGTAGAAAATCGTTATTGCATAACGCAACTGTGATTGCCTTCGAAACACGTTTCGTTGATCAGTCCTTTGTTAGTTACCAGACGACTTTATAGGTACCCCCTTCGTTTCACCCCTACCTCCCTAACATACCTAATATAAAACCCAATAGAGTGATAATCTCGAAAAAACAATTTTATTTTTTTAGAGATTTAGAAATACACGACCATACGACATTATTAAGACGTTATACGACAACTTTTAAAGAAATTTACGCGAACAGATGAACGTAACATTGGATACAATTAATATTAAGAACTTACTATTTTTTTTATAAAATGCTCTAATTCAAACTTAAAAATAAAATGAATTATGGTAGAATTTCGATTATTGGGCTTCCACTATTTATTTGTTTTTCACTATTCACTAGCTGAAATACAAACAAAATCTCACTGATTTGTTTAGTATTCTATTAAAATCACCAACACTCTTCAGCGTGCTAGTGTTGGCGTGCTAGTGTTGGCGTGCTTCAAATTTTAATATAGTTGGTACAAAATGCACTTGGTGTTGTCACGCTCTTGCCCTCGTTTCGTAGTCATGGCGAGGTTCACTATAAACAAGGGCTTTTAACGTGACCTGCTCGTCTGCCCTATATCTCGCGGCTGTGATGACACATACTGTTCCTTGGTTTCAAACAAAACCAGAGCGTCTTCATATAAATTGTTAATTTATATTTTCCTATAAATATTTCCTTATTTATATCTTAACTGTTGAATTAGGGTAGAGCGCTTTTGCGGGTTATTGAGTTAAATTCAATTTTGTTAGCTTCGATGCTGAATGCTAAAATACTCGTATATCGAAGTAATACGTCTCAATAAAAACAAACGGAAATGAAAACCTAGTTATTAAAATTTAGAAAATAGTTATATTTATTATCAATAATATTTCATCAAGTACAGCGGGTTCCTCATGAAATGAACTCATGACCTAACCGATGAATGTAAATTGTTTCACATATAATATGAAAACAGGATGACAAAATTCGCGTTCGGGCGATGCAAATTATTCCTTGCCAGAGTAACTGAACTTTTGGGCACAATGAGTCTAGTGACATGTTAAGTAAGTTCTCATATGGAGTTGCACGCAATTTCAATTCATCTGACAACATTAATCGTGACACAACTATAACGGGATCCCTTGTTTCTTTATTATTCTGTGATAAGCCCGCCTCATCTATTTAATTCTGGCGTATAGAAATCTTACTCGATTTGTTGACATTTATGGTTACTGCTATAAAAGCCTTCATCCTATAGCCTTCCTAAATAAATGGGCTATGCAACACAAAAAGTTTTTTCAAATCCGACCAGTATTTCCTGAGATAAGCGCTTCAACCAACCAAACTCTTCAGCTTTATATATTAGTATAGATAGGTGTCCTATAGCGATGTAGTTGTAGTTTTATTCATGGCAATTTTGAACTATTTCCGACTTACGGACTTACGAAGTTCTTATGTCTAATTAACTATTTTGGGTCACATAACTATATTGTATAGGCGCAATAGATACCACATATTACGAAATATATGATATGAGTATTACCAACCCATGTCTACTTCCGATTACTCTATGATTCTGTACATGTAATTTTATAGCTTTATAAAAGCTTGATTGTACACATACTTTTTGATTCGCAGCTTGACTGACCATATACATAATTACCAGTAAATAAGCACGTGCGGTATAATTAATTCTTTATTTGTAGGAACATCTCGTTCTGACATAATATTACTGAATCTTCGACCTACCATTCTTAAAAACGTAAGAATCTATACTTATATTATAAATAGGAAAGATTTGTAAGTTTGTAATGAATAGGATCAGAAACTACAGGGCCGTTCTTGAAAAATCTCTTACCATTAGAAAGCTACATTCTTCGTGAGTAACATAACGTATGTTAGATTTTCTAAAAGTTTAAGGTTCCGTACGACATCTCGAATAGAAAATCTTCGCCACCAGCTCGTAATAAATATTGTAAATTGTACTATCTTCATTCAACTTAATCGTAAGTGACATAAAAAATACTCTGTAAGGAAGTCACCCTTGTGTGCTCAAGAATCTTATATAGTTTTTATTTTTTACAAGTCGCAATATAGCTAAACAAATTGATCTTACGTAAGTTAGAACTGGAACACGACATATTGACAGGCGGGCTTTACGTGACTAAAAACGTGATGTATAACTCCAAAGACGCATTTAGTTTCTTTAATGTTGAGTGAAATAGGTGACATATCAAGCGTCTCTGTAAACCACTAATGAGTTATAAATTATATAATAAGTCAAAGTTTTTGCTAACGAAGTTATCCTCGCATAGGTTTTAAACCCTAGAACCAACCTGAATTCAGTCAGTTTTTTTAGTAATGCAGATTAAAGTGTAAATATATGAGATGATGGCTAAATTTCGTTTGTGCATAGAAAGCTGCTGGTAGTTGAGTACCTATAAATTATATTATCAATATACCACGCTAAAACCTTTGTGAATACTAATACTTACTGTATGTTCACGCTAATTGAGTCACTAATTTTATAAAACAAAATGATTCGACTCGGTTTTATACTCCTTTGACATTCAAACACATCCAGTTAGAGAATACATTTAATAATTCTTGTCATCGGTACATACCAGTTTTACTACGCAGTTTTGTTTTGTCATAATTCGAAATAACTATGATTTTACTATTCTATTGTGTTATAATGTACATACTTTTTTAATTTAGATATCATTTCTTGCAAATTTATCTCGCCAAGTCGATCCGCAAAGGTACGGCTTTGCTTTGCTTTTTCAAATTCATTTGGTCCATATGCAACCCTTAAGGTAACTGTAGATAAAACCATTTCTTCACATTTTGCAATTTTAGATTGATTGTCTGTAATTATAAATTACCTCAGTAAAGTAAGTCTGGCATCAACTAGCTGACAACAAAGCTTTTTTAAACAAATACATTTTATTATAAAGCTCGAGCTTAGTCGGTAGGCCAAGAAATACTAGTTTCAAAGTAAAATAAAAAATGAAACATTGCAGTATCCCTCGTTGACTGACGTCTCGTCGAAAACCTGTATTTTCTCCAGGCAATATTATAGAGTCGCTCAAATATCGGATTGTATTCAGAGCTAGGTAGAGCTTTCGATGTGTTTATTTTCTACGAGTCTTTGTCAGTTAATTTTTTACGAATTTGCCACTAGTTGTAAACAAACTAATATCATTACTTTATTTGGATATACCTGTTTCTATTAAAAGTGGACGTCTCTCTCAAAAAATATGCTACACGTTAAGTTATGCGGATAAACTTTCTCGATTTTGACTCATATTTACCTACATACATAACTCTGATCTTATTCGCGGCGTAATACCATAATAATGACTTCTAATTAAATTCTCAATTCCCTCTGAACAATATAGCGATAATTTCTGTTTTCGTACAGGTTAGTAAAGTTATGACGTCACTCGCCTTCCGGGAGCCATGCTCGAGAGTAATGAAATCTAAGTATCGTTTGCTGTCCTTTTCCCAGCTGTCTATTTATAGTCTACATAAGTTGTGATACATAAAACACACTAATGATCTACCTACGATATGAATTAACGACTTTTGCGTAAACATCCGTCGCAGTGATTTATAGAAAGTGGGAAATTTATATTTAAAGCATAGGTACTATGTTACATTTATATGTCATTATGTGTCAACATTGCATTCAAAATAAAATTATCTGAAGTCATTTCATTCAAAATTATACTAAAGCAGTATTTCTTGTGATTACAAATAAAAAAGAAACTGTATATAACAAACAACCCAATCAATCACCACCAACTATGTAAATTCGTTTTACTTAAATTTTCGTTACAAATTACTTTATTCCGTTCTATAAAGACTACTCTTTTCCATGGTTCATTACGTTTACTGTTGTTCCTTTATTTAGGCCAACTTGTATTGCACAACAGTGGCGTTCTTGTGGTTTTATAGAATTCGTTGCACTCGTTGAGCGTGGTTGTGAAAGTCCATAGAAAAAATGGCTAGTGTTTTGAAAACTTAGCATCAAATTATTATGATAATTTATGTAGGCACAAATAGGCATTTTTCATTGTTATTAAATTATTGTCAGCTAATAAAAATGTAGTATGGGAAAAGGAAACGGCTATGTTGACGCAAACAGAGATTTGATATGAAACAAACCTAGTTATTTATCAGTTGATCTTGATTATCCATCAATGTAGTATAACTCTGTGTGTTGTTAGTGTCTTTCGTACAATGTTAGGTGCATCAACAAAAAACTTAGTTGTAGAATGAATGCGTGGGCGCTGAAGCCTGGCCCTTGTAAACTCTATAAATTATTTTCTTGATGCTTTACCACCAGTTCGAGAATTTGGCAGGAGAGATCTGTGCTTCATTCACCAACAAAATTCATGGTCTCTTTACAGCACACTCTTTTTATAATAGAGACGTCTATTAAACGAATTTTACCCAATGTCACTGAAAGGATTGTTTCATTTATAATCGAGCATCAAATTACGAATAATTAAGTTGTTAATTTGATTGTGTTTTGTATTTCTAAGTTTATTGTTATTTTATCAAAATGCTTATGAGTGCACCATTAATAATATTCACGGGAACTAATTGAGGAAAATGTTCCAAGTTATTGTTTCCGTGAATAATCAACAGGCAAATAACCTTTTAATTAATATACTTAAAGAATTACACTCATATAACTAATTGAATCGGGCGTTACATGGCGGAAATCCATCGTAGAACGATAATAAAGGAAGGGAGGAGGATCCCACCACACACCCTCGATTCGTCAATCCTAACGCACAACGGTCAAGGATAACCTCCACCAATTGTAACGGGGGAACGACGAACCGAACTCCTCAAGGAAAAGGATGTAGGAGAGGCAAAAGGAAACCCTACCCTCCAGGTTGTCAAAACTTTTGCAATATTCCGCTTTACAAGGTGGCACTTATTCGACAAGTCGACACGTGTTTCGCCTACACACGAGGCATTCTCAAGACTGCTTGACAGCAAGTGTGCTCAGCGCGTTCCGCTCCGCCTTTATATCACACTATCTCCCCACTACCCTCACTCGTCACCGAGGCACTACGTGATCTGTGTTGCCTGTTCGAAAATAAATTGAGTAATGGACCGACAGACCGATTTTCACACTTCTCCATTACTCAATTTATTTTTTGACAACCTGGAGGGTAGGGTTTCCTTTTGCCTCTCCTACATCCTTTTCCTTGAGGAGTTCGGTTCGTCATTCCTCCGTTACAATTGGTGGAGGTTATCCTTGACCGTTGTGCGTTAGGATTGACGAATCGAGGGTGTGAGGTGGGATCCTCCTCCCTTCCTTTATTATAATTACACTCATAATTATTCGAGCGTCTGTCCCAGTTGCGTCTCGCGGCGGATCGGCATTTTAGGATCACAAATGACACCGGTCATCTCCTGCCATTTGGCCCACGCGGTAGCAATGCGTGACTTGACATCGCAATCGATGTCACTTGACGTGTGAAAAACAGATCCCAGGTATTTAACCTGGTCCGTCCGCTCGACCAAATCACCGCCTATGCGGACGGATGTGGGATCTGTCGAGTTTAGTGCCAAGTACTCGGTCTTCGCCACATTTAGTTTCAGACCGCCGTTCTCAAGCGTCTCCTTCCACACCTTCACACGTCGCACCAGTCTGCTCCTGTCCGCGTCAGCCAGCGCAATATCGTCAGCATACATGAGCAACCATGGAGGCTGCTCATGCGAGTTCCTGATGCTGTCCGACAATTCGTCTAATATTACGCTGAACAGAAGCGGACTAAGGACCGAACCTTGGTGTACCCCGACGGTGATGGGAAAGGATTTCATGTCGCCAACAGCAGTCCGAACCATGGAATCGGAGTCACAGTACATGTCCCGAATAGTGTCAATATAGACCTCGGGAACCCCTTTGGACCGCAGTGCCCACCAGATCATCGCGCGAGGAACACAGTCGAAGGCCTTCTGCATGTCTAGAAACATACAGTGCAGAGGCGTGTTCTTCGACCTGTATTTCTCTGCGACAACCCTCAGTGCAAAAACAGGGTCCGTGGTCCCATGACCAGGGCGAAACCCATATTGACACCCCGAGAGAGTACACTCCTGCCGGATCCGAGAGTCTATAATCCTCTCGAAGATCTTCATGGTGTGTGACATCACCTTTATACCGCGGTAGCTCCCGCACTCCTGCACTGACCCCTTACCTTTGAAGACTGGAGTAATAATACTCAGTCTCCATTGGTTTGGGATCTGCCCGCTGAGGAGTATGCGGTTAAAAAGGTTTACTAAGATGCCCACACCGCGAGGACCCATCGCCTTCCAGGCTTCGATGGGGACTCCATCGGGTCCGACAGCTTTCCGATTCTTCATGCGGCGAAGCGCAGTTAGGACTTCTCCAGGCGTTACTTAAAGAATTACACTATTGTACATATTTACTGTCTCACCTGCTTTGTTTATTTATGACTAAATGCAATTAGTTTATGACTAGTTTTGTCTCCATGGCTTCACTTCATCCGTTTCTTTTTTGAACCCCCTTAGCACCTATACTCAACCCATATATTCAGTTTGGCAGAAAAAATAGTCATAATGGTTACTGCTCCGCTCTAGATTTATCATCATACACAGTCTTTGTCAAATAAACAGGCCGGTCAAATTAGGTATTCTTGGAATTAGCTCTATCGATATAACGTAAAATAAAGCAGCTTCTCGTGTATATATCCGTGAACTCCTAAATCGCACAAATGACGCGCAAAATGCTTAACTTGTGTGTAACATAATTTGTGAAGAGTGCGTGAGAAAAATGCTCTCGACCCCTGCCATATTGGAACGTTTTATTTTTATATACATAATTCACACACCCAAGATCACCGCGTGTTAGATGAGATGAATAACTATTTATGTTGCTTTGTTTTGATACACTCACGCTACGTGCTATTAAAATACTTGATATTTGTGTGAAACGTTGCACTTTATATCGTATAAATATTTTTGTTCTTACCATTGCCGCGTAACTACCTACCTATAATTATTTAAACAATTAAATTTGCTAACCAAACTGTGATCCTCAAAACTCTCAGTTGTCCTTTGCTTGACAACTCAGGCTGTCGTGTTGCCCAAACAGAATTATTGAAATACTTGGAATTATTAAATTACGGAGCGTATGTTTATTTAGGACCTCAGTAAAGCGGTGTGAGTTACCTTTGAAAGACACATACACCTTGGTTTTGAACATACAATTACATGATGTTGTCAAAATAGAATAGATCTGTTTCACGGATTGTCATAATTATAGTTACTGGACTTTGCAATTAAGGTGCATGGTATGATAGACTACAATACCAGCCTGCGCGTGTCACGTTCACTTATCTAAAACAGATCGTAGGGAGTCTTGTCTTATTGTTCATTTAAGCGTAGATAACGATCACGTCAGTAAACTCGTTTTATTCAGTAAGCTACTACATTCAGGTGCTTAACTATAACGCATTCGTTCCGCAAGCTTCGCTTTCGTAGTGCGATCGCAGGCTTGATCTCACTCGCTCCTCGCCTCCGTATTCACGACATCCGGTATTTTATTTTGCGTTTCTTCGAACACGGTACAACGAACTTGCTCCAGGCATGTATATATAACAATTATTGTGGTTACGTTTTGCACATTATTCATATGTGAAATACATAAACTTTGTTTTTTGCACTTCGTCATACCCACAGTATAAAGAGAGTTACGCTGTGTAATAACTATGAGCTCTAGCGTTGTTTATTTGGTCGATTTTCATTAATTAGTACTAGAATTAAAGCCTATGTTGTAACTATTTATATGTTATCGAAATCGTATAAATTACATGATCAATTGCAAGGTAGGCACCGCTTAGCAAGAAACGGTTATGCACCGAATGCCGAAGTAACAAATGACCAACTCCAAGACTTAACAACATTTACTCAATAACAGGGACAATTTGGACAGTAATTTGACCTCTTTCCATGGGCATTATTGCAACAACCCATACACCGTCATAAACAAATCTTCTCTATCAAATTAGAAGCAGGGATACTACGCGGGATAAATGACAAGAGCGGACGCTTAATTTGTGTGTGAAGTATTCCCGTTACCGTTTCCCACAGGAACTTGTTCCCGGGATATAAAGTCTTATGTTAGCCTATATGTTATTCTGATATGTAAGCTATAGTACCTATTATAAAGTTTTATCAAAATCCATTCTATAGATTTTGCGCAAAAGTGTAACAAATATCCATATTATTTATAGTACATACATACATACATATTGTTACGCCTTTATCCCCGAAGGGGTAGGCAGAGGCATAATAAACACCCACATTTCACCTTATCCCCACATTTTTGTCCCACGTAACAGGTGGTGAGCCCATTGCCGTGTTGAAATGGACAGGCGCAGGCTGTGGCGACCTGAAACTTTCAAGCCGCCCTTAAGGCCTTCTTGGACTACTTGGCTTAACGACTGCAATTTTACTGGCAACCGGGACCAACGGCTTAACGTGCCTTCCGAAGCACGAAACTGGGTGGGTCTAAAGGGCCGAATAAATTTAATAAAATAGAATGTGTCGATTTTAGATGTTAAATTTGGAAGAAATTTTGAACCCGTTGCCTTTTTAGTGAGGTGGTAACAAAAAGGCTAAATGGTCTTATGTGCTAGACACTTATTAGCACGACCAATTAAAGTCCTGGTAGTATCGGACTATTATTATTATTTATAGTATAGGCACGTTAAGCCGTTGGTCCCGGTTGCCAGTAAAATGGCGGTCGTTAAGCCTGGTTGAAGGCCTTTTAGGCGGCTTAAAAAATTTCAACAGCAGGTAGCCACAACCTGCGTCTGTCTATTTCAACACGGCAATGGGCTCACCACCTATTACGTGGGACAGGAATCCACACGGTGAAAAGTGGGCATATAATATGCCTCTGCCACCCCTTCGGGGATAAGGCGTGATGGATATTTTTTTTTTTATTTTTTTTTTTTAGTATAGTATAGTATTTGACATATGGCTATAGATAATGATACTTTTTTTAAATAACGATAGTATTGACATGAATAATGATAGTATTGACATGAATAATGATAGTATTGACATGAATAGTGATAGTATTGACATATGTTTTATTTGTATTGACAAGGATGATGACCAGTCTTTCGAGACTAATTTCGGGACATTTGTATTTTTATTTTTTATTTTGTTTGTGCTAGTTTCATTGATTATTATGTGAAATTATTATAAATATTTGCTTGCCGAAGAACAAAGTAGGCGAAATATGAAGATCCAAATAATATATGTAATTTTAAGAACCGTAACAACACTGTAACTGTATCATATTTCATGCGAATAAAATATATCTATCTATCTGTCTTATACTGTTGATTGATGGCACACATATTTAATATCACCATTTGTACTGTTCCACAACATTTACACAAGTGGTGTTATTTAATACAAATATCCATCCATACTTACAAATTTTCGCGTTTAAAATATAAGTAGATAAAAGTCACACCACAAATGTATAATGAGGAAGTAAATTTGACCTGAAAACAAGAAATAGAAACAACTCTATATGTTTACTTCGAAGTTGCTAATATGAAAACATTCTACAGTGGCATAAATCTTAGTCTTTACTCGTCTACAGTCACGATTTCTGCTAGTTGTAATAAAATGCTGTGCATACACACACATACCGTAATTAAATTTAACTGATTTGTATGTCATACATACTAAAACTAATTGCGGGTGAATGTTGGTTAGGGCGGCTCTAAATTTATTCGCACGACATCCACTGGCACCACTCCTCGCAGACACATGTTGTCCTTAATTTTATTCCTATTTTGGCTCACAGGTCAACCAACATCCACGCTGTTATGATATTTATTCCCTTACAAAATGTTACTTGAATAGGGGTTTTAAAATTTGTATGTTATTTAAATTATTTCATTCATATGGCCTCTTTCCATTGATACAGTACTAGTTCTCCATTGGTTACTGTTACTGCATAATCTTATCGCTCGCTGATAAAACAAAACGGTACACTTGTAACGATCAATACTTGTACTAGACCTGTGCCTTTTTGTGAAACACTTATTATTATTATCAGTCCTAATGAGTAATTTGGTTTGGACTTCCCCCATTTCCAACAAAAATCATATTTTTCGATATACTAGTGGCTCTATTATACACCTTACCTCAACATTTTTACTTATTTTGTAGAATGAATCGTTAAATGTAATCCAAATCACTAGTGAACAGTGAGTAATCAAAGTGCACTCTTTGTATCAATTAACAGTTGCGAAGTGTGAAATGAAATTAAAAAAGGGTTGCTAGGACAGCAACAGTGCAACGAATGGTGGCGGTGATGCGGCGCGTCATCTTTGTGGGGGCCACAAGGCGTTAAACGCAGCGTGCATCCGCCGCACACCACCCGCGCTGCGGTCCCATAACACGCCATGTCGAGCGCGCTGTCACCGAGTGCCTCGCCAGTCAATGGCGATGAGCATTCGCGACGACGCTCCGTGTTTTACGTGCCATTATTTGAGAGCTTCGACAATTATTTACCCTTGACACCAGAAGAAAAAGAAGCTCTAATAACTGGACAGAACACTGACAGTGTCTCAACAAAAACTAAAAGAAGGCATGCGTCAGACTACGGTAGATGGCGAATCCCTTCTCGTGGTGATTCATCTTTTACGGAAAGTGAAAACGATATGAGTGCTTTTAGTCCAGAGAGGCGGTATCATCGACCTTTGTCATCGACGGCGAGTTCAAACGAGGCGCTGACAAGATTAGGTCATCGCGATTTGACTAGTCCAAGACTTGTCGCTCAAAGCGCTATTTTGAAAAATACAAAGCCGAGATTACGTACAACAACCTCGTATGAACCTCGATATGATAGAATATTTACGCCTATTGGAAGCTCCATTTCTTCTAACAAACTGAATAACTCTGCGACGAATATTGGTAATATGACACCCTCTAAAACTTCCATTATGAATTCTAACTTGTCACTAATACCTGACTCTCCTAAACTCCTGTCACCAGGGCAGGAGAAATCTAAAACGCTTCCTCAAAATCTCAATGTGCCATCTCCCATTCGGGGTAGCAGTAGCTCTACATCTATATTTAGAACACCACGAATAACTGTTACTCCTGAAAGTCCTAATAGAAGTCCTGGAAAGATGTCTGGACTAAACTTTATTCGGCGATCTCGTAGCACTAAATTGTCACGGAGTAACTCTTTACTACGAAGTATTACTGCAAGACATATCGAAGAAGGCTTGGAGGAACATGCAGCCGTCGTAACAGATTTAACAGAAAATTACGATAAGTTTGTAAATAATAATGGAGGGGAATCAGAAGTAATATGTGCTCTAATTAAAAGGAATGAAGCTCAAATGGCAAATAGTCCAATGAGTATTCGCAGAGCGTACCTTGATGTCGATGACGACGTTGGTGTACATTCCGGTAAGATATATTTCTACCCAAATATAACCTTGAATAAATTATAGTTTACTTCCTATATTCATTGATTTATAAACAATGCTATAGTTGAAACAACTATCTATCCTTATGATAAGTGAAGTATGTACGTCATATGTACGTCAGCGGACGCTAGATGAGCGTACCATTTTAAAAAAATACTATAATTATCCTCGTAATTGCATAATAACCAACATGAAATGAATAATATCCTATAAGATATACGTAATCCTTTAAGATAAACAATTCATTTTGGGGGATATAAATACCCCCTAAAAAGGGATAATGTGGGCGTCAACAGACTGGGATCGTAAATTGTAAAATATAGTGTATAAGTAAAGTCAGAGAACTACGTAAGTTAGAATACAAGCAATTCACTATACGATGAAAGTTATATTTCAATATTTCAGACTGTCCGCAGACCAAATATGTCCTCAGTTCAAAAAAATATTAATAGTAGAATGGCGACAATCTGTAGGTTGAATTGCATCATTAGTAGTAATTGCAACCCCAACGACCACTTAATATACACAGAACTAAAACAACGTTCTTAGTTGAAAGAAGGAAATATTATTTAGTAAATATTAGTCCGAAAATAAAACAAAGTATATTTATTCAAAACCCTCGCATATGCACTAAATTATGGATGACTGTCATATTTTGAAACCATCTTTATTTCGTTGTTCAGCTTTCAATCAAACAAAGGAACAAAGCTTACTAATTAGAGGGTAAGGATCTAATGCGAAGTCAGATCCATTTTATAGTCATGGCCTTTGCGGAACGATACGTCATGTCTTAAAACTGTAATTACAAAATATGGGAGTCATTATTACCCTTTATTACTGGTAGCCACTTATTATAACAAACAATAGCTTGGTAAATATACGCGTAAAAGAAACGTTTACTGAAAATGTTAAATATTATGTTAATCTATCCCACACATATTTCCTGATACTATTTCTTATTGCCGAATACCGTCACACCGCCTTGTTATTCTCTATTTCTTTTATTTTTTAATAGTCATTATCATCATCTCTGGCGCTGAGCATTGGCCTCCTCCAAGGATAGGCAAAAAGCACGAACTTGCGTCCTTAGGTCTAGCAAAGCAGCTCAGAGGTCTTTAAAAGAAAATTAATAAAAACAATTTAGATGGTCTCATAGTTTGAGAATCTTAACTCGGTGATGAGGATTTAAATTTGCTTATTAATTCTGTCATAAATATGTATAATAATTAGAATTTCAAAGGCTATGATTCCTGTAGGAAATCTAGAAATAGATATTACCGATGACCCGGTAATTAAACAATACAGTAATTTACTTCGCAAAACAAGTTTTTCCTCTATAACGTTATAGTTGCAATAATGCAAGATGCAAAAAAATTACTCGGAATCCCATGGGTACGTTAGCGTTCATTCCCCTTTTGTCATTATCTTAATTAATAACTAGTTGTGTCCCGTGACACACTTCCCTGTCGCACCCCGTTAAACCCGATTAAGCTCGTAATTTATTATTCTCTATTAACGTATGGTGTATAATCAATTTGTTCACTTTTGTAATTACTGCTTTGCTCCTATTGACCGTAGCGTAATATTATGTAGTTATGTAGGGTATATAGCCGTCTTTGATAATTAGGCTATTCAACTACAAGATATTTTTAAATTAAACTATTAGTTTCTGAAATCTCTTTAAAATATTAGAATAGCAAGAAGTTCTACGAAGTTACGTTTGTATTTTGCGGTTATTAGTAATATTATGTTATTACCGCTAGGAACCAGTAAGTTATACTTAGCAGAGGATTCATCTACCAACTGATGTTATATTGCTTATTTATATTATGTTTCTGTTGTAAACAAACTTGTTCTAATTTGACAACATAAAAGGGTTTTTTCAAACGTTGGTTTTTGAAATTAATGGACAGGCACACAAATATTTTTAATATTACCTATTACTATAAATGTGAGGTATCCTATATACCTACTCACTTTTCTTTGTCTTATAAGGCTTTCGTAAAAAACATTGTCATAATTGTTACTTTTATAAATCAGCGGTAAACATTCTGAAAGGGAATATAAATTTGTACAGTGTAATTAATTTTGACTGCAGTGACTATCGCGTGCACCGAGGAAATCTCTCACGTTCTTGCCTCACTGGAGCCAATGACGCGGATGTCGCCTACGGTATAGAACCGGCTAAAACACAAAATAATGCTTATTTATTCACGTCATATGGCCGGGAATCCAAATACTCCCTCGGGTAGAATACATGCAACAACCCAACTGAGTACCTAAACAAGTTATTTCAAATTGAGAAAATATCTACATCTACTCTTACGTAGGATGGACAGTGTTAGATTAGATAGTTGTAAATACAACATACAAGGGTATATACAGAATGTATGTATATTATTTAGAACAAATTTATATAAATGTACTTTTAGCGAGCAATTCAAATTCTTTTACCGTTGCTATTCAAAATTTGTCACACATCATTAACTCTGACAATATTCGCTTTTGGAAACGTAAGTCGGTCGCCTTCAAAACAATGTTTGTTTTTTTTAATATACATGTTAGTAATATAGCGTTACTATCGCATGTCGTACAATCACATTGCACTTCCTCGTGGACTGTTATCGGCAGGGCCTTATCGAAATACTCGTAATGAATTCACGAGTATCAGAGCAACCTTATTTAGCCATGAAATCGTGACCGTTTAATAATTGTTTCTCTCTCTTTCATTTATCATTGTAATATTCTACTATTCAAGCTTATAATAAAAAAAATGTGTACAGTGAGCAAAGAATATAATATAATACAGGGTCACCCTATTAGAATTGATTTTTACGGACATAAAAGTGCTTGTTCTTTTTCAAAATTTTTAGGCATTGTTATCCACTTCTGAGTTCTGGGTTATGGTCCAAATTTAAAGTATCTAACTCATCGGGAAGATAGTTTAAAATTTATTACAAAATACCACCCGCATTCAAGAAAGCAAGTCTTTAAAAACATGGCTGAAAACTTTAAACCGTAGCTTACTTGCAGAAATAGGAAAGTAATGAAGTCAAGTACCATGGAGTGAGAGATGAAAATCTTAATTCTATTAATGATTGTGTCAGGCAACGCCATAGCATTCCATGGCACTATAACAATACTTGCCTAGAAATCAAACAGTAAACAGTAACTCTTCTAGTGTGAACATTGGAACTTGGAAATACACTAACGATAATGAGTTTCAACGAACGTCTGTGGCGAAGTTACAGAATGTTCGGTAATAATGCCTTTCATTTGCCAAATGTTTTGTGGATATGAGTAACGTTATGTAACTGCATAATTTTATTTTGCGACCAAACATATTATGTAGCACCATAAAGCTCCTATAACCTAATAATTAGATAACTAAAAATTAACTGGTAAATGTAAAGTGAATGTTCATAAATGACTACAGATTTTTTTTTAATTGAGTCATAATATTTTTTTTAGTCTTTATTAAGTAGTTTGAAGTATTTTTAGGTATAGTTTTATAAATATTATTCATAAAACGATTTGAGAATTTGAAATTTGTATTTTACGAACACCGGTGGCAAAAAATTGTATTTTTGATGTGACGTTTTAAAATCTGCGCAATGGACACAGTCGGCGTGCGCGCAACTTCCGCCGGAAGCCACACACTTGGCCACTGCTATGTGATAGATATATCGTATTACATATCTATACTAGACCTATACATTCAATATGCGTAGTATGATACCACGCGACGTTACTACAGTATTTATTGACATACAGCCGTTTTAATCACGGTCATATCTTGCAAGGTTGACGCTAAATTGGTGTCAATTGGAATGTTCGTTGGGAATATTGCCATTTTAGGGGTGGTAATGCAATAGATGGATTTTATTTGGGTTATTTATAGCACGTCCAAATAACATCATCCGCGTGGTATTAAGTTATGACGATGTCTTGAGATTCGGGGCCATATCGATAGCTAACAGGACGAAAATAACACTTATGCAGTGTACATAATGTCACGTTAAAGCAATTTGTCATGCTCGCAGAATATAAGAGATGTGTTTTTACGCTGCGTATATTGAATTGTAATTAATTTGCATTTACAAAATAGCCTGTGCTTGTAAATTTAATATGAAATATGAATTTCTCGAAATTTTACCAACGTCGATATATTACCTACTGAAAACTAAATACTGTCTACATTTCACACATTAATAAATACTTTTTTTTTATTGCAGACACGTCATATGAGAAGGCATGTCGTCGCGGGTCAGCGCCAAGCACACCAGTGCCAGGGACGCCAGCGCAGCACAGCCCGTCCCGTCTGGCATCATTTTTCTTCTCCAAGCGGTCCTTCAGAAGCAAACCTCTCAAAAGGACCAAGTCAGCGACGAAGTTGGAGAGGGAACGTGCTTTGGTCGCTGTCCCAACGCATCCACCTACCCACGCCTTAAGGACATCAAGGTGATTAGAATGTTTAGTAGGATAGTAATGATTGTCGGGATATTTACCATGTCTGTATTTGCGAATATCCAATATTTTAGAAGTCTTTTAACTGCCATCATGATCACGGAGGAAATGAAGACACAGCAATTGAATGATTTTTTGCTAGTACACACGTTCTACCCTTTTTATTGGCCATTTATGCGGGATGACACCATTTATCTCGAACTTGACCGCGTATTTTTTCGTACGGTTTGTTTTTTTTATTTACACCATTTCATCACTGAACACACTCTACTATATTAAAAATAAGTATTATTTCTAAAAATCAATAGTTTTTTAACTAATCTTGGTATACAGTATAATAGTGGCATTCTGTCGATAGTATCTGAGAGAAACTCAATCAAGTGATTTGTCTCCAACTCCAAAATATGTTAAGCAATGCTGTGGGTCGTTCTTTTTGACCGCCCTTATGTCCTTGAGACGCTATTGTGCGATTAGTTTGCCCTATTTTAACACGCTTTTATTTATACACAAATCTTCTTAAGCGGCAAATGTGACTGTTTTTGGAAAATAGTGAAGTTAGATTTAATTACGTACATTTTAGAATGTTTTATTTAATCCGTCACTCCATTTACACTATGTTCGTATGCTAGGTGTTCATATGTATGTCTAAATGACCCAATCAATAATTAATAACTATAATTCCTCTAAACTCAGTGATTCCTCAGTCATTGAATGACTACTTCAACCAACCAACTTAAAGTCATGTAACGCTTAAGATAATCATCAACATAATTGACTTACGAGATAATTAAAATTGAACAACACAATACATTACCCAAGAGTGATCTTATCTAACTCTCGTTACATCTCTGCGTGAGTTACATAACTAAGTGTGACATGCATGTATGTTCGCATTATGACACGGTCTGATGTTATTGTTCTCATTTCATTCCGACCACAATTTATTTTCGTGCGTCTAGTATTATTCAGTAGCCCGCGTAAAACTCATTGCAGTGCTAAGGTACCACCTCGTCGTTGCAATCGTCCATAGGTTATAGTGACCTGTTTTTTATCAGAAGGGCCGTATGCTTGTCTGCCACTTTGTTTTATTATAATTTATTATTACCAAGTAAAAATATAGTAATGAGAACAGAATACGCATCAGTATACGTAAATAATATACTATTATGCTTGCCGATGATGATCAAATAATGCAGACTGCAGCAAATAATTTTTAGTACATAGTTTCTCTCCATTTGAAATACAAATTAAAAAGGAACATAAGCTTATTTTAACGCAATAAAAAAGTTTTGCTTGTCAACGCATCTTCTGTTATGAAAGGAATTATTTTATTTTATGATAAAAATTCCTTGTGGCTCGACAAAGGAAACGTTGATCCTGTACAACGCCATTGTTCAAATAGGTGTAACGGAAATATAATTTATCATATTCATGTAGTACTAACTTTTCAAAGTGTTTCTTATTTGTATACAAATACTAGCGGCTACCCCGCGGTTTTATCCACGTAGTCCCTATCCCTGTATATAACCCCTGTGCGGGGTTAAAATGTAACCTAAAAGCATCTCTGAAGTTGGTTATATACCGTTTTAGAATTTGACCTCAATCGATGCAGAACTTTTAAGTTTTTAAGGCGTACACATACTAAGTTCGTTTGTGAACGCTTCGCTAGTACATTTTAGATATATGTACTTACGAAATTAGTTCATGAAAGTAAATTGTGAAGTGTACTTAGCTCATTTCGTGACAATACTACGTTACCCTGTCTGTAAGTGTGCGTTCGTTATTTAGTACACACAGGAGTGTCGCCCCACCCCGTCTGGCGCTATTTACTCAATGTTCTTAATTAATACCCCCTGAAACAAACACGACAACATCATGATACCTAATTAAATAGTTATACGATTACGTGCCTCCGTGTTATAGCTTTCGTTGTGCAGATCATTGCATAAATAAATGTCACACAATGTGTTATATGTTGAACGCACGCAAGAATCATTAATCTGTCTTTGCTGTAAATTTAATTAAATCAAATTATTAAATTAAATTAAATATCCATCACGCCTTATCCCCGAAGGGTAACACGTAATAGGTGAAAAAGAAATAATAAAAAATAAATAATGAAAAAGCGACGTTTAATCTATTAATTACTAACATTATATTCCAATAGTCATCAAAATTAGCATAATGCCACAGAATTTAGTAATAATTACTCACTAACTAATGATTGATAAATGGCAGATGTCTGGCCTCTTTGATACAGATCGCGACATGATGGCAAGGTTAAAACGGTTATCCAGAAGTTGTAAGGCTTCTAGCTTTAAGTACGTAAGATATTATCAACATGTGCATTACGCTGCATAAGTTTTAGTAAATGATAAGACGAATAGGGCTCTGGTAACTATAAAGTACTTTTTATAAGACGGACACTATAGGTACCGAATATACAATAAATAAATATGCGAAACTTATTATTATAATTAAATGTGTTCTTTTCAGATCTCATGAGAGTCTTCTTTCCGGACATTCACCCGCCGTCTCCACAATGGATTTGGGACCACCTAATCAAGTGAGTACTATAACTTCAGTTTAGCTAAATCAGCGTAACAGATTTGCAATGATATCACTTACACTTCAGTTATATCAAATAATCAATATTTAGATGACATTACACATTATCATCATCAGATCATACAACATTCAATACCATATCTTTATTTCCGCTGGGTTTTGTAACGAAAAATGTTCTGATAAAGTTCTCCAACATTGATTAAAGTCTATCTATCGGTTTTGATATACTCCTGAAATATCAAATATTATGATCATTTAATTTGCCAAATAATACATTCTGATTTTTGTTTCCAATTTATTATTTAATCTATTATTTCGATTACCACAAGATTATAATAATTCAAAATGTTTTATTTATAAACGTTTTCAGGTAGAAATTCGTTCTTTACACTCATCAGTGCTAGGCAGGCCACACTGCTTCGCGCTCAGTGCAGAGCACAGAGCACCTAGGTACTTCGCCTGCGCATCACGCAGGGAACGGGACCGTTGGATATACAGGTCAGTAAACAGCATAAAAATAGAATTTTGAATTTAACAAAGGATTCCTACTGAGTTTTTTAGCATTGTTTTTCAGTAGTAGCCACATTAAGCTTCTATACGTTAGGGCAAAGCAAAACGACCATTCCTAGCAAATGTATGTGTTAACGGAGTAAATGAAATTTTCTTTTTTCGTAAGAATACACAATTCTGATAAATATGAGAAACATAGACTTAAAAAAATAATTAACTAGATATCCTTGTGTCATTGTCATATTAAAATAAGATATGTGTTACTTGTATGGAGGTACATAAGAAGAATTTTGTTTAATAAATAATGTAACATTTCAGCTTGCGGCAAGCGGCACGACCGGAAGAGTTGCGCACGCGACGTTGCGAGAGAACGGTCAAGCTGTGGCTGTTAGAGGCCAAAGCGATACCACCGAAGAAGAGATATTATTGTGAGATCCTATTAGACGATACGTTATACGCAAGGTATGTGTCATTCAATATTTTCCTTGCTTTTTTTTCTGATAAATGATGATTACAATAATGTAAAGCGGCTTCTTTAGTTGTCGTGGTAAAATCTTTGGAACCCATGTCAATCTCACTGGCTGTAGCATAAACGTTTCTAAAAAAAACTTTAAATATTTGCCTCCAATAATAAATGAAATCCTAGCTGCCCAAAACTATTGATCATACAGTGGTGCCCGAGCTCTGAATTTGACACGTTATATGCATTTATAAAATGTATTTTCCGAAATCCAAAAACAACCTTACCTGCGAGTGGTGCATCGGTTGGCTAACACCTCCGACGGGCCGCAACCCAATTGTGGGATACATCATTCTTCAGTGCGAGAACTTTCATACTACGATGCAGCATTTTTAGTATCGATATACAAAGTTTGAACCACAGTGCTAATAGCGGTATAATTAGAGAAAATGAGAGAGACGCTACTTTACGCAGAGGGGCGTAAATATTGTCTAGACGAAAATTGAAAGGAATTCTAAAAAAATATTTATTTACAGCGGCTTTTTGTTTGTGTTTCAGGTCATCATCAAAGTTAAAAACGGACCTGTGTTTCTGGGGTGAGGTGTATGAGTTCGGTGGTCTGCCCGCCGTGCACGCCATCCACGTCAATGTGTACAGAGAGCCAGAACGACGCTCACGCAAGAGAGACAAACACGCGCTTGTTGGTAAGTACATTGTAGAATTCTGGAAGCGCCCGTAGCTCCGCTATCTAAAATGTTCTTTAAACGATCACTGCGTTAAGCTCTAAGGATCACTGAGTTAAATTTCCATTTTCGACCGTTTCTGTGCTTCGTAAGGCACGTAAGGCCTATTATAAAGCCAAGCTAAAGGCCTTGTTGCTACCTGGTAGAGCCATCACTACCTGTGCCTCTCCCCTTCCACATGAAAATAGGGTCACTGATCTGCAAATGTTTGTTTCGGAATTTATCTAAAATATGTATCTATATAGTAATATGTATATCAGTTGTCTATATTAGCTAAGTTTGGGCTACAATGGGAACTGTGGAAAAAAAATAATAAATAGCTGTCCCACAGACTTTTCTCCATCCAAAGGTAACCTGGTAGAAATCAATTTATGCGATAAGGTCGCCCATTGTACTGTTCCCAAAGCTTACAATCTCAATGTACAAATGTATTTTCCGGCGTACAATAAAGTGTATAAGAAATATATTCATCATCAATACGTGTGTGTGTGTGCAGGTACAGTACGTATCCCGGTTGACGACGTATCCTCCCGCTACCTGAACGAGCGATGGTACCCGCTGGCCGACGCGGACAAGCAGACCCCGGCCCAATCCACACCCGCGCCGGCTCTACGCATCAAGTGCCGCTACCAGAGCGTCGACGTGCTGCCCATAGACCACTACGCGAGGTTCCTCGACTACCTCCGCAGGAACTACAGGCGGCTTTGTGAATATCTCGAGCCTGTTATCGGTACGTTTTTGTGTATTTTCTAACTATCTTCACGCTATATCCCTGACGGGTTAGTCAGAGAGGACAGATCGCCAGGCTCCGCGATCCATGCATCCTTTCGCTTTTTGCAGATTCATCGCTTCATACATGCACGTCTGGGTATCCGAGTACTTTGAACTTTTCCGTTTTTAAGTAATTTGCTCACGTGGTTTTCACTCTTCATATGCAATTCTCGGCCTACCCTGACTCCTACCCTCTACTTTCGCACAATATATCTTCTTCGTCAATTGATCCTCACTAATTCGCAGGACGTTCGTGTAGGTATATTCTATGTATAATTATTTTTATCAGTTCTCTATATCCCATACTACAAGCTTACATTACCTTACTTTGGGCTAGATAGAGCGGTACGGTCTTTGAACCCGTACATTGCCGAGTCAGCATTTTACGCCGACTCGTGTGATTCACATAATTTACAAATATAATTTTTACGTGTATACTTTTAGTACTTAACAAGCTTTGTACTCGATCGGTTGACCTAACAAGTGTGTTATTGTATCATTTTTCATTTCATATTAGTTTTACTTTAAACTTTTGATTTCAGTAAACGTGTATAACAAGTTAACCTTCTATCATGTTGCTCATTGTTATAAAATACGCTTACCAGCGCTGTGTAAAGAAAAATCTCACTATATTTAATATGTAATGTCCTACAATACATACTCTCTCCTGTAGATATAGAGTAAGGTACGGGTATAAGGACTCCAGCAAGATTTCCCAATTTGGGTTTATAAAACAAATAAATGATTCTGATTCTGTTTGTAAAGACCCAAAGAACAGGGTGAATGCGCAACACCTCTAGTATTGCAAACGTTCACTGCGACTTTGACGCCCGCGACTTCGCGCCCGCGTAGAGAAGTTTTCCCGTTCCCGTTTCCCACAGGAATTTGATCTCAGAATAAAAAGTAGCCTATGTGTTATTCTGATATGTGTTGTATAGTTTCATCCAAATCAATTGAGCAGTTTATGCGTTAAAGAGTAGCAAACCTACATCCAAACATTATAACAAACTCTCACGTCTTTAATATTAGTAGGATTTTAAGTTCCCTTCAAAAACTGCAAGAGTTCTGTATCGATTGAGCTCATATTTTGACACGATATACGACTTACTTTGAAGATAGCTTTAGTCTATATTTTATTCCAGAATACCCACGGGAATGATAACTACGCGGGTAAACCTTTTGCTAGTAGTATAGTAGTAGTAAGTATAAATAAATATCGCTAAGAACAACTCACACAACGCCATCTGATTCCAAACTAAATACATATATATTATAGATAAATGACACCCAGACACAGAATAAACCATCGTGCTCATCACACAAAGTTGCAAGAGGTCGTGGGAATCGAACCCTCGACCTCTTGCGTAGCAGTCGGATACACTACCACCGCGCCACAGAGGCAGCCAAATTTGATGTTTACAATAACATGACTGTAATGTTTTAATTTCAGGTGTAAAAGCAAAAGAAGACATAGGGTGTGCCTTAGTGTTGTGTATGGCGGGTGCCGGGTTAGCGCCGCGGTACCTCGCCGATGTTGTCGCGCTGGACGTGCGGCGGACGGGCGACCACTCCCTGACTTTCAGAGGGAACTCGCTCGCCACTAAGAGCATGGAAGCTTATCTCAAGCTTGTCGGAGATCAGTACTTACAGGTTTGTTATCCACCTTATTTAGCTAGATACTAGAGATTGGGTTTATTGAAAAGGGTCTACTTACAGGTTTGTTATCCGCCTTATTTAACCAGGGAAAAGAAACTAATTTGAACGCATCGTGCGGTTTGTAATATACCTCTGGCCCCGACGAGCTTTGAGTAATCCAATGTACAAACTTCCATAAAAATGCCCATTTGGTGTATATACTATTCCAACCTAGGACGATTTAACCAATGGATGCGCTATCTAACCGTTTGCGCCTATACCCCGCTTGACATTTGGCAAGTATCTTTTAAATAAGCCGCTGTTCCGCGGACTCGGTCTATCGAACACGTTTGAGGTGTAATTTATAAAGAAACATGACGAAATGGGCTGTGAAATGGTGTAGAAGTTATAGCGGTCGAACAACTAATGTTTCTTTTCACTCGTAACTAAAATTTTATATCATTTATATAACTAAATTTAACAAAAAAACATTAATAATTGAAACATACCAACAACTTAATCGGCTTATATTCAATATACGTTCATTCTCTATTAACATCATAAAAAGAATTACCATCTCAAATTAGCCGAATAATATTGTGTCAAATTCGTATTGCATACCTACATTTTTCTGCCTAAACTAACTAACTAACTATCTCCACGCTGTATCCCTGACGAGGTAGTCGGAGAGGACAGATCGCCAGGCTTCGCGATCAATGCATACTTCTTTCGCTTCTTCAAGATTCATCAATCGCTTCATACACGCACGTCTGGGTATCCGAGTACTTTTGACCTTTCCGTTTTTGAGTAATCTGCTCAAGTGGTCTTCATATGTATGTCTCGGCCAACTCTGACTTCTTCTACCCTCTACTTTCACACAATATATATTCTTCGTCAATCGTTCCCCACTCATTCGTTGGGCGAATCCAAACCAACGGAGCACGTCCTTTTCCAGCTTAACGCTGACGCTTTCATTCAAACTTTTGAAAAAATTCACTTCGTTACGTATTCCGTACGGCCAAAGTAACGCCGCACAATTTTCGAAGTGATCGCATCTCTACAGCATTCAATTTACTTTCATGCATCTGCTGACATACCCAGGTTTCGCTACCGTAAAGCAAAGTTGGCACAAGCACTGGGCTATGAATCGCCAGTCGTGCTTCTACATTTTTCTATGTTTTGTATTTGCAGTTGTGTGTTTATTGGTTGTAGGACAATGACAACACTTCATGCAAGAGTAACAAAACCAATATGTGTGTACTTTCCCCCCCGCACGAAAATTGGTTGAACGTGATTTTATACTTTATTGAGTACATTACGCGTCCAGTGGTTAAATCGTCCTAGATTCCAACAGAGTAAGCATCATCATCAAGCTCCCGTTCTTGTGGGAAAAACGCAAAGATTTTGTTGTATATATTAACATTGTATGTGTATTACAGGACACGTTGATGGAGGCAGTAATGGCGGCGGCGGGTCCGGGCGCGGGCGAGTGCGAGGTGGACCCGCTGCGGGCGGGCGGCGCGGCGGCCCTAAGACGACAGCAGGCGGCCCTGAGGGACGTGGTGGCCCTCGCCTGGCGCTCCATCGCCGCTTCGCCCGCCAGGTTCCCGCCTCCTCTGAGAGACTGCTTCGCTACCTTCCGCGAGAGGTAACTATTACATCATACATATTTAAAAGTTGTGGTCTCAAGCAGACTGAAGACAGTCTGCTTATGACCACAGCTGGTGCAACCCAGTCGAAACGTCAAGCTATTTAAGGTAAATAAGCATGATCGCGTAATACCTGAATTTTACACTCATTTTAATCATGCAGCGCGAAAATTTAAAAGTTATTATCATTCATATTTTTCATAATAGTATATATTTTTTATTATAATAATCATACATATTTAGCTCTGCACCTCTTTTTGGTTGACTGGTAAAGAATGCCTTAGGCAATAAGTCCTCCAATGTAATTTTTTTTTGTGCATACCCATATAATAATTATATAGTGTGTGTATAAAGCGCTCGTCGCCCCGCTGACTCAGTGTTCTGTAAACGATCACTGCGTTAAGCAACATTCGTTATAGGTGGTCCTTGGATGAGTGGCCACTTTGTGGCATTTATTGCGAGCGCTTCCGTGCTTCGGAAGGCAAGTTAAGCCGTTGGTCCCGGTTGCCAGTAAAATGACAGTCGTTAAGCCTGGTTGAAGGCCTTATGGGTGGCTTGAAAAATTTCAACAGCAGGTAGCCACAACATGCGTCTGTCTATGTCAACACGGCAATGGGCTCACTACCTATTACGTGAGACAGGAATCCACACGGTGAAAAGTAGGCATATAATATGTCTCTGCCACTCCTTCGGGGATAAGGCGTGATGGATATTTATTTATTTATATATTTTACAATAATAATAAGTAAAAAAGTCAAAAGTACTCGGATACCCAGACGTGCGTGTATGAAGGGATCGATGAATGTACAAGAAGCGAAAGAAGTATGCATGGATCGCGAAGCCTGGCGATCTGTCCTCTCTGACCTGACGTCAGAATTACAGCGTGAAAATACTTTGTTTTTTTTTTAATAATAAGTATTTTGCAATAATAAGTATTTTGCTCTGCACTTCTTTATGGTAAATTGGTAGAGAATGCCTTAGGCAATAGGTCCGCCAATGTACTATTTTTTTGTGCATAAACATTAAATAAAAATGAATATTGTGAGTGTGTATATTAGATAAGTGTATCACCTTTATATTTGATATATAATTGCTTTTCAAAAGTGTTTCGAATGTTGAGGCAGGTGTCATCACAAATCGAATGACTATATGTGCAATTCCATTCTGTCGAACTTTTTTAAGTGCCGGTAGATGTCGCCTTAAGATGGAAGAGTGAATTAATTCGTCAGTTTCTAGTGCGTCTCGGTAGCTTAATTGGTTAACGGTCTCACCAAGCAAGTGAGAAGACGCTGATTCGAGTCCTGCTTGAGACAGATTTTTTTTGACTTTAACTTGATGATAAAGCCAGAGGTTTCGGCACAGTTTTATACATAGATTCTAGGTATGCATGTAGTAACTGCATTAACGCTGTTTTCTTCTGTCTACCAGACTGACGGCGATGGGCCGTGAAGACATATCGGATAATTTGATCAGCGCTTCCATCTTCCTTCGATTCCTCTGCCCAGCAATACTGTCTCCCAGCCTCTTTGGAATTACTCATGGTATGTATTACTTGATATCTTGCAGTATCTATAACTTTGAGAGTCTTGACATGGGTTTTATATTCTTATCACTTAAAATCATGAGCGTTAATTATTATAAAGTATGTATTGAAATATATAGCGGTAAATTATTTAAATTAAAACCGTTTAGTATTTCCTATTCCTTAGCAATATCATTCTCTCGATTTTGATCATCCACAATTTTCTTAAAGGTATACGCTACTATTTATAGAAATTTTCAAAACTATATTTTTTGTTTTTATAATATTTTTTAAAATAGTAACTCATATATATACCTTCAAGTTCAGTAATGAACTGCCACAGGTTGATTTGATTGTTTGATTGAAGAAAATCGTCATTTATTCACATTATACACTCCCGGACACCTAAATCGAGCCACCTTGATTTTTTTGGTTTGGTAGTACTGTAACTTATAAAAGATGTATGTAGAAGGAAAATGTTTTGATGCAGTTTTAGAGCTGGTATACTCATCATTCATTTAGAGGTCCACTGTTCTAAATTTGAACTACAGTTTATTAAAAAAGTCGAGTTACGTTGAAACAAGTCCATATTTGCTTTTATCAAGGAAAAAAACCTAATCGATTTTTAAATAAAGACATGTTTTACATGAAAAGAAATGTTTATTTAGTAACTTGTATTGCCTCCCAGTGCATTTATGACAGCTCTCATACGGTTTGGCATAGAATTAATAAATGTCGTTATGACATGTTGAGGAATGTCCTCCCATTCTTCCAAAATTACATTTTTGAGCTCCTGCATGGTTTGCGGGGCAGGATGATGAGCTCGAACACGCCTCTTCAGCTTATCCCATAGATGCTCTATAGGATTCATATCAGGACTTCGCGCTGGCCATCTCATAACAGTGATACCAATGTCATTTAAGTACTCCCTGACGATTCCCGCAGTATGAGCCCTTGCATTATCATGCATTAAAACGAAATCTTGGCCAATAAATCCAGCATATGGCATCACGTGGTTCTCTAAACATTGGCGAATGTATCGATTGCCATCTAGGGGCGGCAGTCGTGGTCCCAGCTCAGTTTTGCCTTCCATAGAGATTCCTCCCCAGATTGTCCATGATCCTCCACCATAACTCACTTTCTCGTCAATACAGCATTGCGCGAAACGCTCGTTCTGTCTTCGGTACAACTTACTCCTTCCGTCATTACCGTATAGCATTATCTTGGACTCATCTATGAAGAGAACCTGGCTCCACTGCTGTCGAGTCCAATTTAGATGTTCGCGCTCAAACTCTAGACGGGCTATTCGGTGTGCTGGTGTCAATTTGGGTCCATTGGCTGGCTTATGGGGCTTTAAACCACGTTCATTGAGTGACCTTCTAACGGTCCGAGCACTTACAGCCACTCCGTGAAAGTCCCTGAGCTGTTCTTGTATCTGAACAGAGTTAAGGCGTCGATTTCTTAACCTAGTAATGACAATGTATTGATCTTGTCTCGCCGTTGTCACTCGGTAACGAGGTCCACCTGTTCGCCCAACGAAGCCGCCAGTCTCCAGGTATCGGTGGTACACTCTTTGAACAGCGGAACGACTTATGTGAAGTTGTGAACTCACATCTCGCTGACTTAGCCCAGATTGGGCTAAGTCAGCGATTAGAAGTGCTACAGCTTGCGCGGCTACTTCACGTGAAGTATCCATAATTGTATAGCCAAAAACGGTTCAAATTATAGAAAAATAACTAAACTAAACTTTGGTTAACAACAATTGCGAAAATTCAAACCAAATCGACATTAAATTAATTCAAAAGCAACTTTCAACAGTCATTTTTTTTTTCAAATCAGTGACCAAGCTCGTCTTTTGTTCTTTATTTTAAATTCTAAAATTCAAATTTGGAATAATACATACGGGAAAGACGATGAAATATGCCAGCATTAAAAATGCATAAAAACTTTTTTGTTATATTGTATATTTTTTGTGTATTGGGCTTTTAGGCCCGGGAATGTAAGGTGGCTCCATTCAAGAGTCCGGGAGTGTATTATGGCTGTTGGATGTATCATATGTTAATAATATCGCTATAAATCAGTACCTAGTAGTATCCGTTCCACGTCCAACAAATGAGTGAGGAACGATTGACGAAGAATATATATTGTGCGAAAGCAGAGGGTAGAAGAGGTCAGGGTAGGCCGAGACTTACATATGAAGACCACGTGAGCAGATTGCTCAAAAACGGAAAGGTCAAAAGTACTCGGATACCCAGACGTGCGTGTATGAAACGATTGATGAATCTCGAAGAAGCGAAAGAAGTATGCATGGATCGCGAAGCCTGGCGATCTGTCCTCTCTGACTACCCCGTCTGGGATACAGTTAAGTTTAATATAAGATTCGAAAATCTCTCCAGAATACCCGAACGAGCGAGCGGCCCGCAACCTGACGCTAGTGGCGAAGACGCTGCAGACGCTGGCCAACTTCACACGCTTCCAGGGCAAGGAGGCCTTCATGGAGTTCCTCAACGACTTCCTAGAGGCCGAGGCACCCAACATGAAGGCCTTTCTCAGAGCCATATCCGTAAGTGTACATATGTTTCTTGTGTTTAGTTTCATCATCATACATATTGGGGTGTAAGGAGTCCAATCATTATACATATTAGAATGTACAGACCCCAATCATCATAAATATACTGTCTCGCTGGCGCAGTGGTAGTGTATGCGACTGCCGCACCTGAGTTCGAGCCCTGGGCTGGGTCAGGGTGAGGCTGGGGTCGGAAAAATATTTGTGTGATCCACAAATGTTTGTTTCGGAGTTTAGGTGTTTCCTATGTATAATATGTATGTATTTAGAAATGTATAAGTATGTATATCAGTTGTCTAGATCCCATAGCACAAGCTTATACTCGTATTACTTACTTAGGGCTAGACGGCGCTGTGTAAAAAAATGACCCACAAAATTCATTTATTATTTATCTTTATATATTCGGGTGTAGGGAGTAAGGAACCAAGATTTGCGGGGCCCAAGGGACCTAACTTACCAGCTGTACACAAAGAACAAGAACCGACGCAGGCGCCCTCGCGACGGCAGTCGCTGTTGACAATGTCCAAATAAAAATCCAAAAGATGTTGTTCGCAGCCAAGTAATAGTGAACCACAGGCTTCAAATCCAGGTAGGGTTTGAAAGCAACCAGTAAAACACTTGAACAATAACAGATAAAATTAGATCTATTTTTATTTTACATAAAACTAAAGTCGTGTACTACTTAAGGACAGCATTTATAATAACAAAGAACGGGTAAAACGGTGCCCATTATCCTTGATATTTTGTCTTTATATACATATATATTTCCTGTGTGCGTGTGTATGTCACTGAACTCTTCCTAGACGTCTGGACCGATTTGAATGATTATTTTTGTATGCGTTTGGGTGGCGTCCTGGATGGTTTACTTTAGATTCATAAATAATAGAAAAAAAAAAGGTTCGAAGTATGTCACGGGCGAAGCCGGGCGGGACAGCTAGTACATAAGGAAAAAAAATGTGTACCAGAGTACACAGGTAAGACGTGAAACTTCTTTATGACATATATTTTTTTTTACTATTTAGGTACAACTTAAACTAAAATAAACTTACAACACAAATTGGGTAGATAAGGCGATTGGTCGGAAAATAACTTTCACTTAAACATACGTCGATAAAGAAGTATCACTTCAAAAAGAGAACGTACACACAGTAAATTGTCGTGATCAGATAAAGAAATTGTCAGGAAGGTACCAACGGACTAGTCAAAATAGTCTTATATTTCGTGCTAATTTTACATTATTGTATTACGTAAAATTCTCGTTAACTTCAAAACAACTATTTTTTCACCAACAGACGCGTCCTCAAGACCAACAACAACAGCAGCATCAACAACAACAGCAGCATCAACAACAACAGCAATCGCAACAACAAGACGGCAGCAAACGCAACTCCGCCACGTCTCACACGTCACAGAACTCCTTCGGGTCAGAGTCGCGGGAAGGTGTAGAGCCTGACCCGGAATGGGCGCCGCACGTGGACTTGGGCAAACAACTCGCCACGCTGCATGCCTTGTTAGTTGATAGCTTGCCCAAGCTGCCCACGAATAAGATACAGGTATGAACAAGTATAAAGTATATAATTATTTATCTTCACCCTGTATCCCTCACGGGGTAGTCAGAAAGGACAGATCGCCAGTCGTCTCGTATATCGCTTTCAGTTGTCTGACGTAAACAAACTAAGGTTCTCTAGCAGTATCTTATAAACGGTGATAGTAAAAGTTGATATCCGAAACCCAAACCAACTGCCGTGACTTGGAAGGACCGGGGTTAAAAAGAAAATAAAATATCATAGCTGCTTTTAGCAGTCAGCAAAAGCAGACCCAGGGTATAAATTCAAATAGGGTCATGATGCAACGAGGGACAAATGGAGAAATAAAAGTAGGATACCTGAAATATATACCAGTATAATACCTTCAAATAATTTCCAATTTTTTTGTTTCAGGAATTGGACCCGTTGTCGGACATATTAGATGAATTGAGCAAGAGATTGGTCAGCAACGACATCATGTCTCCTTCGCAGCCAGTTGCTGATAACATATTTAGGTAAGTATTTTAACATTATTTATTTATCTACTCCACAGTTCGGATATGGCTTACTTCGAACCCCTTACAATCTGTTTCACCCATTTATGCCAGTAATTTCAATAAAGTATAGAAATCTTGGCTTTCTAATGGTAAAAGATTATATATATATCTTCATAATATTGTAGTTATAGACAAACTTTTAAACAAATTGTATTTTAGATCTTCATTGTGTATCATAAAAGGGAAGTCATTTATTCGTGCATTTGTAATTTTAGGTTTAACGATCCCACCTGTAATACACCAGCGAAACCAGTCAACGATGCTGTAACTAACGGTCAAACGAACAACAACTTCGCTCACAGTTCACCTATCATGAACAAAAATGGCATCCAATTCAACATTAGCCCATCGAAATCTAACGCAGAGGAGTCTAAATACAAAACCGGCTACCCATCCGCTACAAAATCTCCAAGTTTTAATATCAGATCAGCAACGTTACCTAGGAAAGGGTATGGATCAAACCCTCCTAGCCAAGCCGTCAACCCAGATAGGTATAGCTCTCAATATAACAATCAGGAGCACTGTGTCAACTTAAAAGTGGTTCAAATTGGTTTTGGTTCAGATCAATATCCAAAAGGCATCAGTAATGGTATTAGCGAAAGCTTAGAACGTAGGTTTCAAGAAAGGTACAAACCGAACAATTACAATCAACAACAACATTTCCATAACTCCAATTATACCACAGAAAGGTCTCCTAGCAGTGACAGTATTAATCACAACTATTGCTCCAATGAGATGCAGAATATTATAAAAGAAACGGCCACGCTGGAAGAGCTATCAGATCTTCTAAAGTATGCTGATGATACAGGAGATATAGTCGAAGATAAACTCATTATAAACAAAAAGAATTTGGCCAATAATAATAATATCATCGGCGGAAACAAAACGAATTACACGAACAATGGCTCGAACGTTTCCATCAGTGGACTCTCTAACGTCGCGAGCTCAGGCTACCAAAGTATTGCCACGTACAGCCAAAGTTCGAGTCCCATAGAAAACTCAACACATCATCATCAACCATATGAGAACGGCGGTCAACAAATGAGTCGATACTCGCAAATAAACTACCAAAAACAAAGGGATAAACAGTATTATGACAATAAAAATGAAAAGTTCTACCCAAAGAGCCCAGTGCAACAAAAAATTGAGTACGATATACAAAAGTACGGAATACAAAATTTCACAACCGCTGATAACGTACCTTCAAACGCGAACGTAAACTCCAAAGTAGCACCTTTAGTGTTCACGAATCCAGTATACAATATGGAAGACAATCGTCAGACGCAGGAGAAAAAGAATAATGACAATAGAAACTCAAAGCGTTGTCCCTGTGGCTCATCCAGTTCATCTATTGATGAGGAGGGCTTGAGCACAGACAACGTAGAAACCAACTCGGAAGAAGGTTCTACTAACTTCAACGATGATAGTAGAAACTATGACCAACAGAATCGCAACAATACCCACCGTAAAGTAACTAGAGATAACTGTAATTATGACGATATGTACCAGAGAAGCAACCACAGTCACTCCCCTAGGATACGGGACGACGAATCTTCCAGCAATTCACCAAGTTTACGAAAGAGTAGTAGTAAAACGCGAATGCCTAGAACGAATCCTATGCTCTCTTACTCCACAAATCAAAATCAAATTAGCTTTAAACACTTTGGGCAGAGAGGCGAATCTTTATACGAAAGCAAGCCTCACCACATTTCAACAGACTCCGGTTACCCAATGAGCAGATCAGACTCGAACGTAGAAGAAGTTAACAAGGAAATGTACAGGTTACAGATTTCAAGAAGTCAGAAAGCTCTTTACAATATGGAGAACGCGAAAAATTCCCCCGATAAATATTCCATGACAGAGACTGCGATACCGGAGACGAATTATCCCTTAGATAGGACGTATTCCGGTGCCAAGATGTCATCTAGTAGATTGAACGAAGATTTAGATAGGCATCCAGAGTATTACGGTGTTCGAGAAATGAGAGATTCTCCTTCTAGGGGTTTGTTCAATCGTGAATCTGCGTCGAGCGAAGCGAGTGAACGCGTGGCAGTTCGGAGTGAAGGCGTGACGCGTGACAAACCTCAGAGACGACTCAGTCTGGAGTCAGCGCGTGACCTTACGGACAGCTCCGACGAGGTAGAAGACACGCTATACAGCACCACGGGTAGAAGACGTGTCACCAAACACCACAGAACTATTGAACAGGTATGTGTTCTAATCTTTAATATTCTAATAATGCGAGACATATTTTTATACAAAACCGTCTAGCAGAAAAGTAACTGTCTAACAGAATATAAGCTTGTGGTATCAAAACAAGTGATAAACAAATTTATATATTTTTAAATACATAGGAAACACCCAAATTCCGAAACAATTTTTTACGGATGACACAAAAAAATTTTCCGATCGATCGATCCGGGTATCGAACCCGGGACCTTAGCACTGCAGTTTCATTCACTACCACGTATGCCACCGAAGCAGAAATAATCTTTAGACTTTGTATTTTTTATGGAATAGTAAAAAACAATTTTGTATTTCTTTGTAGTATGAACGTGAAATTGAGAGGTTGAAACGCTCCGTAGAGTTACTACGGGGAAGGTTGGGCCCGTCTGAACAGGGTCAGGACCCTACTGACGCCAAAATGAAGGCCATCATATCAAGGTAACTAATTTACTCACATTAATGACTGATATTATGTATTTTTTTATTATCACATTTCAATTTTGTTATCATGGTATATTGGTTTCTATGTTAAATATGATATATATAAAACATTGTAATTACACGGCAATGGGCTCATCACCTATTACGTGGGACAGGAATGGTGAAAAGTGGGCATAAAATATGCCCTTCGGGGATAAGACGTGATAGATAAATAAATAAAAATAATATTTTTTGATTCAAAGATTGTTTCTTATAAAGGTTTATTAAATTATTAATTTAGATTTTAGATAACTGGTCTTGATGATTCTTCTTGTAAGAAAAACATATTTTCTTGTTAAGATATCAGCGATGGTAAAAAGGCATATTTACTACAGATAAAAATACAAAAATACATACATTTTATGAAATTGTCCCCTAATCAAAGCAGGAAAATAAAGAAAACCAATATTTGCTTACAGCCTGACATCAGGACCAACTGATTAATGGGTTACCCATTAATTTGAAGAAACCTTATCCAGCACATTGATGAGGTCTTAGTAGAGAGAGAGAATTGAGGTCCTATTATAAAGAGAGTATAACTATAGTAAACAAAAGCAGATCTACTCGTAGTGCTCACAGCAACAGCTACGTTTCCGTATACGAGTATTATATAATGGAAACACAGTAATCATTAAAAAAACTTATTGTTTTCAGATTAATCTGCGTAGAAGAAGAACTTAGAAACGAACAACGCAAGATGGCGGCGGCCTTATCTCTGAAACAACGGGTGATAGAAGCGCAGGAACATCGCATCGCCGCCCTGGACGAAGCGAATACACGTCTACTTTCCGCACTTGTACATTTGCAGCAACGCGCACCGATACCCGCGCATAATACGCACAACGCGCATAATGCGCATCCGACATCTAACGCTCACACACATTCTACGCCTAACACACATTCTCAACACTCACACCAAGAACTACAAATATAACCCAGCGAGCATTCTTGAAGCTTTAACATCAGAGATATATTTTGTGATGATATTTTACGAAAAGCACTGCCTTTAGGAGGTTTTGTAAATTATTATTAATTCAGAAATGACCAAAAAGACGTTTTGAAGCAGGATTGCATAGTTCCAGATGGAACCGAATCTAATCACATATTCTTGCTTTCATTTATTTATAGCAAGCGTGTTCACATTCCAAAGATCATACGCTGTCTTACAATATATTGACTAAATAAGCCTCTCCTGAATATTTTATGCTTTTGATCTGATTCCCTCTAATGGCTTATCTTATTATTTGGATCTTAGACCTTAGACCTGTTAGAATCATTATATTTCTCATCTCTGAAATACATAAACTAAACTTGTGTTCGTTTTAAACTTTCTGTGTTGAAAACACAAATACCCGAAGAATATTCAAATTCCTTTGCAAACTGCATACGGTGAAATGTGGGCATCTAGTATGCCTCTGCCTACACCCTTCGTGGATAATGGCGTGACAATATGTATGTATGTATTCAAATATGAAAAACTAAACTGCGTCAAAAAATGTGAAACAAATATCGCTCTTGGGACCATAACCTGTATTGGGCCTATAAACTATAATAAAATATGAATTCCGTTTAAAAACTATATTGTGTTTGTATTTTGTATGCTAATATTTCGTATCGTAATAATGTCTTTAATATCCTCAACTAGTGTGAATGAGGCAGCGTATTTAGAGGCATTCTTTCCCAATATTCAAGGAGACCTTCTATTCAGTGTAACTATCATCCGCGTTACTTGCTCGCACAAACATAGAGTTATGTTCAGTTCGGTGTGTTTTTTTTTGTAAATATATAATTTACTATATAAGTTTATTAATTTAAAACTTGATACAAAAAGTATGCACAACGGTCTAGTTCTGCACTCAGTTGTTATTACGTAATAATATTATTGTTTAATATGTGTATCGCAATAATTGTTTTGCCATTTATCATTTCTGTTACATTTTTTCGTAGATTTATTGAAATGTGCTTTAAATGACATTAACCTTTTAATCATAAATCAGTATTTACACAAATCGATGGTAAGTTCACTTCACGTGTCGAATGTTTGTTTCAGTAACAATTATACCAAAGACGTTTGAATATCCCTTAGACTTTAGTTGTAGTGGTCCAATCGAGCCCTCTGCAATTGCAGTTCTAGTGTTGTATTTTAAAATAAAATGTTATAGATTTTATAATATTAATATAAGACTTGTATCATAATATTCTTAGAAAATATTGTAAGTGAAATGTGGTACGAGAATCTAAATTTATTTTTAATACCTTAGAGTATTACCATGTGGAATATTACAGAACTTAAATTAGGACTGCAATAAAAATGTTTTTATCCACAAAATGGACTTAGTCTGCAACATAATTACAGCAAAAGTGTACTGTGAACCATAACTGGAAAATAAATTTGCCGTATAGGCGTAAAATTATCACATTAAATTATGAACTACGTACACATGTCTATTATTTTCACCTACCTTTACATAACAATAATGAGTGAAAAGTAAATATATTTTCTGGAATAGGCAAATTTTGGTAATAGAAGATGAGCATAAAAAAACACTTCACGCTGTATCCTTGACGGGGTAGTCACAGAGGACAGATCGAGATCACCTTTGCGATCCATGCATACTTCTTTTGCTTCCTGCAGATTCTTTACTAGCTTCATACATGCGCTTTTGACCTTTCTTTCTGTTTTCGAGCAATCTGCTTACGTGGTACTCGTATGCAAGTCTGGGCCCCTTACCTCTACTATCGCACAATATAATTTTATTCTTCGTTTATCGTTCCGCACTCATTCGTTACTAAAAATACAAATGAACCTAAAAAGCAACAAATGAACTTGGCAAACAAATCGCAAAATTACTGAGTAAAAACAACACTACAGCTTAGAAGTAATAATAAATCTTTATTCATTTAGGTCACAAAGTAACACTTATGAACGTCAAGAATATTGCTTCTACATTTACATTTACTGCCAGATTCGCAAAGCTATAGGTAGAGGCTGTGGAAGAACCTGGCAATAAAACTCATGGCCACTCTTTTCTAAACGCCAGTAATTACATTAGTTTGATTAACATGATATTTGACCAATTATATAGTAATGAATTTATACAAACAAAAAAAACAAAATCAATGTTGTGTTTAAATCATATCAAAATTAGAGCGATTATAGTTGCCGGTTCTAAGGGCAGCCTACCCTTGAAGAAGAAGAATCTGGCAAGAAAGTCAATGGATGCCATTTTAAAATGTAGGAATGGCTTACAACATTAAAATTACACTTACATTGTTCCTTTGGATTTATGTGAGAACAGTCGACTAAACTTAAGTTTACCTTAAATATAGATAAGATTATTTTTAATAATTGCTAAAACAGCTATGAGCTGACCAGTCCCAACAGACGGCACCCGTTCACGGGTATGACGCATTATATCAGCCATCGCCCTACTCAACCATATTATAGGGAATAAGGCGACCCGATACATACGCCACCACTGCCAGGACACTTAGGCGAGCATGATATACTCAAAAACTGCACAGCAACTATCATGTCAATTTCAAAGAAATAAATAAGTCTACATGGTGCTCACACAATAACAAACTCAAATTACATTGTATACCGGGACTAATCGCAGCCAATTTAGAAACCTTTAGTTGTCAGATGTTTCAAATTATTAATAATGTAGAGATGTAAAAATACAACATATATATGCAGATTCAAGGCATATCACAAGATTCATTCGAATTCTAAATAACTCAAGCGAAGAGCAAGCAACTCATTTCCATTTATTTTTATCGTTCAAATAATCTTTAGTTGTGTAATAGGCCCTTTTCAAGAGGTGCCTCTTAATTTTCGCCTTAAATTTATGTAACGGCAGGTTCATAATGTTTAAAGGAATTTTATTATATAGTCGTACGCCAATTCCTGCAAAAGAGTCGTGAACCTTTTGTAAACGATGATGCGTTCCAATTAATTTATGCTTATTTCTAGTATTTATCGAATGTATGTCACTGTGTCTATTGTATAAATGTATGTTCTGTTTAACTAACATAATATTTGCAAATATATACTGTGATACAACCGTTAAAATGCCAATTTCTTTAATTTTTTCTCTAAGAGACACTCTAGCACTCAATTTATATATTGCACGTATAGCTCTCTTCTGGAGTACAAAAATTACTTGTAGATCAGCTGCTTTGCCCCACAGCAAAATGCCGTAAGACATGACACTATGAAAATAACTAAAGTATACCAGCCTGGCAGTTGCCACATCAGTAAGCTGCCTGACTTTACTAACGGCAAAGGCTGCCGAGCTGAGTTTACCTGCAAGACACGTTATTTGGGCATTCCACTGCAGTTTGCTATCTAAAGTGATCCCCAAAAATACAGTTGATTCTACAAGATTAAGGGTATCACTGTTCAATGTTATATTTGTACCGCAATTCCTGACATTAGGCATGCTGAATCTGATACATTTTGTCTTCTTAGCGTTTAGTAGCAAATTATTGGTCGTAAACCAATCTACAACTTGGGCAAGTGAACTATTTACGCCGTTAAAATTACTAAGCATGCGATCAACTTTAAAAATAAGTGACGTATCATCAGCAAATAGAACAATGTCGCACAAGTTCAAATAATATATTTATTGGCATATATAATATGATTTAACATAAATCTTAGTTAAAAAAACAATTAAAACTATACCTAAATAAAAAAAAAAACTACCTAACCTATTTATTAAAATTTAGACTGGGTCCCCAAGTCGCACAAGTTCTGTATATAGAATGGCAGATCGTTAATATAAATTAAAAATAGAAACGGACCCAGAATTGATCCCTGCGGTACGCCCATAGCAACAGATGCTCCAAGGGAGCGAATTCCATTGACATCAACATGTTGTATTCGATCATTTAGGTAAGTAGCGCTAGCATAGGCAGGGTGGTAGCGTGACGTAATCACGCGCGCTCTTTTTTGCTGTGTGTTGTTTGGTGGATTGCCAGTAATTAATGGTTAAGAGTTGGCGACTGGGGCTTGGGAGTTCCTTTGGAATGTACACCAGATTCTCTGGCTAAATACAGCCGGGAAAAAGGAAACAAAAAATAGGCTACAAAAATACACATTGCCTATTTTCATGCCGTTACCTCATAATATGGATAGGCAGGATGAATCCTAATTATTCTTCTTTTTTTTAGTTGGAATTGGTATAACTTAAAAATTTGCACTAGATCTAAGTCTTCTAGCAGTCAACTGCTGTTGAAATTTATAAAGCAGACTCCAGGCTCTAAATACGCGTACGGTTTGTGGGCAAATGCCCAAATGCGCAAATGCAAAGACGTAAAGATGAAATGACTTACAAAGAATACTGAAGACCGTAACAATCACTGGCAACAAATTCTGCCTTATCAGTTCTTAACAATGACGAATCTATCCCCGAATGGGTTGCAGAGGCATACTATACTCCCATATTTCCCCGTAAGCATTTTTATCCCTGGTGAGCCCATTGTCGTGTTAAAATGGGACAGGCGCATGTTGTATGATGACCTGCTGTTAAAATTTTTAAGCCGCAGGCCTTCGACTTGACTTAACGAGTGCCATATAACTGGCAAGCAGGACTAACGGCTTAGCGAAAAAAGCCACAAAACGGTCACCCATCCATAGCAAAAGTTGCTTATCGCAGTGATCGTTTACAGAACAATTAGCCGGGCTACGAGTGATTTTCGGTATATACGGTAGATATGTTGGAAGCGACTATAGTCTGACATCCGAACTCCATAAGAGCGTTGCAGATGCCAAAGTTTTGCATTGACCATCTGGTGCTTGCTGGCAGAAGAACCGTACCATGTTGCTTACTTTTAACGAATTCCCAGCGACATTACCTATTAATGCAACTAAAGAGGGAACTACTGATAAAAAATCGTCTGATGTCAAACTAGATTTATATTCCGAATAATAAAGGCTTATTAACATAGTACAAAAATAAGGTCTAACTCGCATGTGACCCGTCTGGCGAATAACTACTCTGCGTCAACGCGGATGACGAATTTACAGTGTGACAAGTATTATCACTATAAGTGATACTACCTACATACCACTAATTTTATTAGGACCCTGAACCTTCACCGTATGGCTTGGATGGAACTCATTATGATGCCATGAAGCGTTTTCTCATACCTCTAAATCTTCGACACCTCGTGGTAAACACACATAACGCCCAACACGAATATGTCTTGCTCTTTCCTGAACTTCTCTCGCAATGTAAGGTATTAATTGTATGTCTTCCATACAACTGAACAAATATGAAAAGTAAATTTGACGACATTGTTTGTCTCGTATTTCAGCCTGAAACATTGATCGCCAAAACAGATTTGTAAGTTTTGCATGTGACCTGTACATCGCCAATTTATATCTGTTAGTAAACTGTTTAAAATTATTATTTAATTTTTGTTTTTCTAACCAAGTAGTATGACCACCGTATTGTGGGTCTCTCGGCACAGGCACATGACCGTAAGACTTTGAGGAGAGGGTCGTGAAAAAGCCCCAATACCCATTGCTCTTTCGCATTAAGTCAGCTTTCTCCTGTTTAGTTAATGGTCCATAGATACGACGTCTCATCCATTCTTTGAGCTCTGGTACTAAATGTAAATCGGGCAGGCGCGCTGCAATATTTAGGCGTCGCATGAAACGTATTGCGCATCTTAAGTAATCTTCGGGCCGAGGTTTTAGACCTAAGCAAGTCTTAGAGTCTTTCTTTTTCTTCTTTTTATCGACCACTATTTGAGTACCCTGCCCGACCTGCAAAAGACTATCCGTATCCCAAATCCTTTTGAACTCTTTATCAACATGAAGTTCTTTATTGTCGATATTATATATCGTGTGATAGTTAAACTGTAGACCCGTGTGCCGAGTAGGCTTGATGAAAAACGGTAGCTCTTCAGGTGGAAATACTCCCTCATTATAGAAATCGTATTGATGACCGCAGTAACATTTTGTCCTATTTAAATATTTAAAAACAGCTTCATGCCATGTTTTCTGACAGTCACAGGGCTCGGGCTTAGGTGGAGGCTGTCGCCCTCTGAAGCCGCAATGTATATTTATAGCTGCGTTGTTCACGGTGGCATATCCCCCGTGTATTAAATCACCTTGAGCTGGTAACACACAAACATTTCCCAAAACATAGTACGCCCTACCGTTGATCTCGTGTACACCGTTGATGGTGTATCGTGTATTGGACGCTCCGGCCAACGGTGGGGGTTTTGGTTTTCTTCGACGTACTGTTTTCTTTCTCGAAGAAGCCATACCGTAAACCTTTTTATTCTCCACATTACCCTTTGACTGACGATTTTTGCATTTGCCAGATTTTTTTCCGGTAAGTTCGATCACTGGACTCTGGTAAGGTTCTATACGCTGTATGCCAGCCAGTGCATCGCAAACTTCACGTGGTATTCTCTTCTTCGGTGGCGGTGGCGGTGGTGGTGGTGGAGGCGGTTTCATCATTACAGGTTCTTCTTCGTAGGGATCATTGAGATCGTCCAAATTGGGTAATGGAGCGGGAGGTGATCGTTTTAGTGCAGGCCTCTCATAAAGAAATGCCACCATTTTCTGTAAATACGGTGATGCTACGGGAGGCTCCGGTTTTGGTTTTGGTTTAGGAGGTTCTGCGTCTAAGGAAGCATCTGGGCGAAATCTTTCACGTAGTAAAAAAAGCAAATGCTCCATTCCTAAATATAGAATGCCTGATAACATAAGTTTAGCGTTCAGCGAGTAATATTCGCGTTTTCCTTCTATACCATAGCCATAGGTTACTAGGTACAACTGAGCAAGCATTTCCATTGCATCATGATGGCTCATATAAATACAATACATGAGATCTTTACGACTCGGACGAGGATAAAGTCCAAGTGCCCGCATAACAGTTGCAGTTCTGTGTGGTCGGCCTTCAAGATCATCTTGGTAAACCGAAGCTTGCAGCCTGTCCAGAGCTACCCTTTGCGGCACGCTAAGTGCTTGATACCACCGAGGTCCTACTGCATTCTTTATATCAATATACATTTCCTTCGCTCTTTTCTTTCGAATTTCTTTTAGTTCTTGCATAAATAATTGTCTTTCACGTGTCTCTCGCGCATACAATACTTGTATGCGTTGTTTGACACGCTGCTCATGGCTCGTTGGTTGAACTGCTTCCTTACCGTGGCCCATTATCGTGAATAATATTAAGCCGACTGGGTAGACCAATAAAATTTTTCACATTAACTTTAAACTATAATTTTGAAAAAAAATATCCACTAGATACTTTTAATGACAATATACAATGCAAATAGGTGTATGTCTGATGTATTTTTTTTGACAAGACAAAGTTAAGGTTACATAACTATTTACCCACAGCCAGTACCTAGGTCGCATTCGCGTATTAAATACCTAAAATACCTACTTCTTTTAAGATCATAAGATAATATGTTTTTGGGGATCGCGATGATTTACTTTGGTGGGCAGAAGGAGATAAATAAATGAGATAAATTAAAGTAAGGCTGCGTGTTATTTCGTTTCTATATTTTTCATTAAACAAGGTCGTACAAAGTTATCTGTTTAAAATTATATAATCATTCATGCCTTTATCCCGATGGATTGGCAGTAATCGCATATAATGATATAACGCTAACATTTTTTCCCCATTTTGACTGCCTCGGTTGCGTAGCATAGTGTATGCGACTGCCGCGCTTGAGGTCTCGGGTTCGATTCTCGGGTCGGAACAAATATTTGTGTGATCCACAAATATGTGATTCGGAGTTTGGGTGTTTCCTATGTATAACATGTATGAATTTTGAAATATATAAGTATGTTTATCAGTTATCTAGATCCCATACCACAAGCTTATATTAGCTTACTTTGGGCTAGATGGTGCTGTGTGAAAAAGTGTCCCATAATATTCAATCAAATTTTTTTTCATTATTTTACCGTAATTTGGGCATTTGCCGTGTTAAAATAGACAGGCGCAGGTTGTGGCGACCTGCTGTTGAAAATGGAAGCCACATACAAGTTAAGACCTTCAACTTGATTAACAACTATTTATATACAACCAAATAATTATAAAATAAGACATAGAATTTACAACGCTAATACAATTAAAGTTAAAATGTGATCAAAATCTGACTGCTTGGAGATTTTTGTGCATACTTAGCTTTTTATAAGTACTGTAATTTTGTTAATGAGTCTGTAGTTAAATAATGTATTTATAGGCTAACCAAATTTGCCAAATAAATATCTATGTAATGTTATTTGTATAAACAGAAAACAGTCCTTCTAGTCAAAGATATGAATTACTAATATGTATTATGATCTGGCAACTTCATTCAAAAGTAAATTTGATTTTGGAGAAGCACGCCATCTATCGTCTTAGCAAGTAGTTTTCTGAACAGTGGTTTTAATAATATTGTTTGGTTAGAAAACTGCTTGCTTGGTAGTTGTCCAGCCGTTATTTTCGCTCCAAGATCAAACTGTACCACTGATTTAACAAAATACATAAGCGCGTAATTGCGTACATAGATCAGTCGATTCAAAATTCAGCCAAGATCGTCTCCACAAGCAAAACGAGCTTTTCAACTGTTAAGGAAAGCGAGTTGAAACTTTGAATGATGCCTTTGAGGAAATAAAATCTTTTTTTTTTTTACATAAAATTGAGTTCGATTTTTTTTTAAATTACTTTTTTCGGAAGTTCGAACTTCGTTCCCTGGTGTCCCACGACACCACATCTTTTTTAATTGGATTTGCTTATAACTCATTCTTTTTTTTGTGTCTAATATCTTATTACTACAACGTTTATTATTTTGAAAACACAGTCGAACTTGAAGAAATTTAAAAACCAATTATATTCTAATTATTTTTTAGAAAATAATTATTACTGCATAGAAAAATGTCAAGTGTTTTCTCTACTTGCCATACTGACAAATTTTGAGAGCTGCCAGGCTATTTCCTGTAGGTACTATCACAGATAATATAATTGTTATGTACTATTTATAAACAAACCTTTTGCCATATAAACAGCCACTTTATAACCAAGGGGTATAAAAAATAGCCTACGACATCAAAAGGCACGTTAAGCCGTTGCTCCCGCTTGCCAGTATATTGGCAGTCGTTAAGCCTGGTCATTAAGCCTTATGGGCGGTTTCAAAAATTTCAACAGCGGGTCGCCACAGCCTGCGCCTGTCCATTTCAATGTTTAAATGCATACGGTGAAATGAGGGCGTATAGTATGCCTCTGCCTACCTCTTCGGGGATAAAAAGTGACTTGAGACTATCTTATTTAGATTAGTCTATGCTTCCTCTGATAGGTATATTGTAAATACAAATTATCAAAATAATAATTGTTACCAGCATCGCTTTATAAAACTATTGTACAGTGACATCTATTGTCGTGGTTTTTAACCTTGATTTTACTGCCATCTATTAGTGAGAAGCGTATTTAAAACAAATATTAGTAGAACTTTTTTTTTATTAATACAACGTTTATACAATGATAACTAACCCACGCCTAGGGTTCCATCCATATTTTCCGATTTTTTTCGTGACAAAAGTGGCCTATATCACCATGACACGTAAATCTATCTCAATAAAAACAATCTCAACCAATTACTTCCGTATGACATACAAACAGGACAAACACACTGTCATTTATAATATTAATATGTATTGTTTGGGATGGATTCTCCTATATCTATCCGCACGCATAGCATGTCATTGAACTCCTTCCTGAACCGCAGATCCATTTGGTTGAATATTTTTGTGTACGTTTGAGAATTTCCCTGGAGGGATTAATCGACAGTTGAACCCTATTAGGCACAGAGGCCAGTTTTTGCTAGTATTGTACAATACTTTAAATGTCTCTTTAATTTAGGTACCTATTTTTGAATATTAGATGCTTTATTAACATAGATTTATATACCTACTCAGAATTTATATTACCTTACATACATGTATAAGGACCTCCCTAAGATCTTCAAGGCTGTATCAATCTTACATGCTAGCGGTGCACCTGCCGATTAACGTACGAGGCAACAACGTAGGGACCTTTACAGGGTTGTGTATTCCTATCTGCGAAGTCCTTGCTTCGGAGCCCGTCATCTTTTTTTGCTTTTTTTTGCTGTCTTGTGGTTACGATTGTGATTTTGAAACTATTGACAAGAATTTCATTTTTTAATGACACACGTCACATTACCTTTCTATTCTACTCCTTTTTGGGGTGGACAGGGTGGAGGCATAGTAAGTTCCATATATGTCTCCCACTTAGCCAGGTCAATCAATCAATTAGTCTAATCTAGTAAAGATATCTATGGTCCAATAACATGAATCGTTGTCCTCTGCTATATATAGGCCTTACTTTACCACGCTGGCCAGGAGGGAGGTACGGGGTTTTGTTTCGAGGTTCTTGAACTCTCTCCGCGACATGAGGCAGAGTAGTTACAACGCTAGTATTTGTGTAAGCCACACTAAGGACCGTATTCCAGAACGTTTCTCAATACTCAATCGACGCTTGAGGCAAGATTTTGCCTTATAAATCTACTCTCAAGTGTTTCTTGAGTGTTTATAAACGTTCTGGAATACGGTCCTAAATCACATGAGTTCTCCAGGTCGTGCAGAATGCAGCAGGACGACCCTAACGAAACAAAAAAAAAATTTGCCGCGAGTTTAACTTCTTTTCGCCATCACCTCGTACGTTAGACAACAAGAGCAACCTTTGAAAGTGAAGCTAGCTGGTTTCCCAAGATCTCGGTAGGTCCTCATCGCATCGTACCGCACCGGGTGGTCGCCGCGCAACGTGACCGTACCAGCGAAGACAACTTTGTTGTAAATCAGTTACCAAATACAATGATAAAACAACCTACTTCAATACTTAATCTGTCAACCGATAGGTAATGAAGTTTTTAGGAGGCCAAGTGGGCGCTATAAAACTTGTAAAAAAATGGTGTTGAATATCGATGAAATAATAGAGTAAGGAAATTTTAAATAAATCTAACATAGATTACATCCTCTTTCAAATTCGATTTTTAAATGTCAACCCCATTTTCTTTCAAATGAACTATAATAAGATTTTTTTGCCTATATATATTATATATATACACTCACAAAACTTGGAACGTACCTAAGTGTGAACCGACTTTCTAAACCCGTACCAAATCCACACTGAGTTATTGGCGGAGCAATAGTATCACCACAAAAACAAAAAAATAACTGTGAAAAAAAAAATCTATCACTCTTTATCCCCGAAGGGGTGGCAGAGGCATACTTTTTGTATGTCCACTTTCCACCATGTGTATTCCAGTCCCACGTAACAGGTGGTGAGCCCATTACCATGTTGAGATAGACAGACGCAGGTTGTGGCTACCTGATAAATACCACAAAGTGGTCACCCACCCGAGGACCAGCCATAGTGAAAGTTGCGTAACGCAGTTTACAGAACACTGAGTAGGCGGGGCCACGAGCGCTTAAAATAATATTTTCAGCATATCTAATTCGAGTTATTTTTAGAAGATTCATTAAAATTACTATAATAGAAAAATATCATAAAAGACAAATCAAGATATTATGCATGGAAGTTAGGGTAACAGTGACGCGCAAAGCGTCGCGGCTTGTCGCGATCAGCTGTATGAAACTCGGCCGGTCGTAGACCTGCTTCCCGGGGTGAACGACCCTCCGTCATCCATTACCTGAATAATTCCTCACCTTATTCATAAGCTTCAGCAAAATCATCTCCATATATATAAACGTCACACGTTGTTCCGGAAAACATCAATCATGAAAAGTTTTACATAGAATTGGAATCGATTGACCGCGCGGCCGTTGATCAGATATACGGTATTGAATGAAGTTGCATTTGTGGTTACCATTGTTGTTTGTGAGCACGGAGCATGAGATTGGTTACAGTATCATGTGACGAAATGTTTTGGTAACAATATCCTAAACCATCCTAATTCAATCGACTTATTTATAATCTTAGGTTCAATTTTTTTTTTATTTACAGCTAAAGAATATACAATATTGACCTCCATATACAGATAACAAATAAAATTGGACATTTTAACCACTTTGTGCCGTTAGCCCTGTAGTGTTGTAAACCATTGTGTCTTTTCGATAGGTAGGTAGGATGTGACGTAATCGAAAAAAAATACATTTGCATTTTATGTTATTCGGGTCTATTTCGCGTAATGTTTTTAACTTTTTCTCACCTCTCGACGTTTCGGCTATATTGCAAATGCCGGCAGCCTGTCGGTGTGCGTTGGTTTCTATAAAGTACCTTCACGCTGCGTCGCACTATCATCCCCGACACCTACGTTCTGTGGAGACATCTCTAAGTAACAGGGCTTATGCACTATGTGACCAAGAGTTTTTGGATGATGAACTGTCCCACATACGGAAGGTACTACTAAAAAATGGGTATAGTGTGAGAGGGGAACTTCCAATCCGAAGGTATAGAGAAAAACAACCTGACGTCTCCAGGCTGCCGGCATTTTTACCCTACATCAGAGGAGTAACGGATAAAATTGGTACAATTTTGAAGGCATACTCAATACACGCCATTTTTACTCCCATGTCAAACGTGTCTCAAAAAGTGAGAAAATTGAATGACACCATTCCTTACCAGACACCGGGCGTCTACAAAGTGAACTGCAGCTGTGGAAGCTCCTACATCGGACAAACAAAGCGAACAATCGCAGAACGTGTGAGGGAGCACATAGCAGCGGTCAAAAACCACCGAACGGAGAAATCTGCGATCGTTGAGCATCTGTTGCTATCGGGTTCAAATCACTGGATGGAGTTACATGCACCAGAAGTTTTATCCACTGAACGCCGTTATTACCCTCGGATTATTCGTGAGGCGGTTGAAATTAAGAAGCATCACAATTTCAACCGCCAAGGTGGATACAAACTTTCCTCCACTTGGAATCCGGTAGTTAAAAAGTGCAAGTGACGGGACAAACCGCCTAATGGACGTTCGGATGTCGTTAGTATAGTGTGTCGCGGCCCTAAAGACTGTTTATGATTGAAATGTGGGTACCTGACGAACGTTCAAGACGATGACGCCCGCTGCTTTCCCCAGTCTACTCGTGACCACGGCTATTGCAATATAGCCGAAATGTCGAGAGGTGAGAAAAAGTTAAAAATATTACGCGAAAAAGACCCGAATAACATAAAATGCATAGTATAAGTCGTGTGAGTTTAAAAACAAAAAAAAACTTTAAATATACATTTATCATAAAATTTGCTGTACGCGGTCAGGCCAGAGCTATAAGTTCGTTATATTTGTTTCACATCATTTTATTTTCACAATTGAAGATGGAAATCTATATCTATATTTCTATACTTACTATATATATAATATATAGAGTTTGTTTGTTTGTATGTAAAGTTTGTTCGTTTGTTTGGTTGAACGCGCTAATCTCAGGAAATACAGGGTCGAATTCAAAAAATATTTTTGTATTGAATAGTCAATTTATGGAGGAAGGCTATAGGCTGTGTATAATCACGCTATTACCCTGGAGAGCAGAGCAGTAGTCATAACTGTCTACAAATACGGCAAATTTTCATATATTATTGTATATTAATAAACGATTTGATTAAATGGGTGCGACAGGGGTTCGAAGTATGTTACGGGCGAAACCGTGGGGGTCAACTAGTCAGATTATAAATACACAAGGCAAGAGAATAAGGTTAAATATTCTAAAAGTGGTGTATCTTACACACCACTCATGTCCCGTTCCGTTCAAGATCTCCAGACCCAGGAAAATTGCACCTGCACCTGCTATCCCACGGATGAGGCGACAACGCAGACGCCATTATGGAGTTGGGGGGTCAGACGGTAGTCAAAAATGTCGAAAATAACAGTCAAATGAAGATGCTCCTGGCAGCCAAATGAACCCCAGTTTCCAAATAAATATCGTTGGGACAACTCACAACGCCATCTGATTCCAAACTAAGCAGAGCTTGTACTTTAGTAACCAGATATCTGATAAACATCCTTCCTATTATTGACTATGGTGATATGTGCTATTTCGACCTGAATGCAGATCTGCTCAATAAGCTTGACCGACTTCTCAATAATTGCATTCGATTTGTTTTCAATCTCAGAAAATATGACCACGTCTCTACTTATCGGGAGCAGATGGGTTGGTTGCCCATACGTCGACGTCGCAGTTGGCGTGCGGTGACTATGGTCTATTCACTTTTAAATTCCCTTTATACTCCACCTTATTTAACTTCAAATTTTCAACTACTCTGTTCTAATCATAATAAACACTTACGCTCTTCTAACAATCTGCTCCTTCTCTGTCCCACTCACAACTCTAGTTTTGTACACTCTTCTTTCGTTGTGCAATCAATTCTTTACTGGAATGCACTCCCTCTTGATGTCAGGTTGTCTACTAGTCGGGAATCCTTTAGGGAGAAGGTACGGCTGCTTTATAGTGAACCATAGCTAAAACAATAATGTTTTCTTTTTCGTCACTATGTCCATTTTTGTGTATGTATGTATTTATTTTATTTATATATTTATGTTTGTGTATATATATGTATGTATGTCTGTGTATATGTATGTATGTATTTATATATTTGTGTAAATCGTGTTTATGTATATCATATACTATGCTGTACAATTTCTCATATCCCTGAGCACCTACCTAATATCATCTCTGCATCACCCTAAGGTTGACTGGTAGAAAATGCCTAAGGCATTAAGTCCGCCTTGTACTTTGTGCTAAAGTTTTAAATAAAAAAAAATAAAAAAAAACATACTTATATATTTCTAAATACATATATATTATACATAGGAAACACCCAGACTCAGAATAAACCATCGTGCTCATCACATTCTCATTTATCCTGGGTGGGAATCGAACTCCCGACCTCTTGCATAGCAGTCGGATACACTCCCATCGCGCTACAGAGGCAGTCATCAGGCAGCAATCCGGGTAGGGTTTGAAAGCAATTGGAAAAACACCTAAGACGACGAAAATAGTCATAGTAGGCATGTTGATCTAACTCTTAATATCAGGAAACTTCACAGGCATTTGTAAAATAATAAGCACAACAGTTTCTATAAATATTTATTTCTATCTTGTTTACTCTTCCCAAAAACAGAAAAAAAACCTGTTTATCCTGGGTGGGAATCGAACTCCCGACCTCTTGCATAGCAGTCGGATACACTCCCATCGCGCTACAGAGGCAGTCATCAGGCAGCAATCCGGGTAGGGTTTGAAAGCAATTGGAAAAACACCTAAGACGACGAAAATAGTCATAGTAGGCATGTTGATCTAACTCTTAATATCAGGAAACTTCACAGGCATTTGTAAAATAATAAGCACAACAGTTTCTATAAATATTTATTTCTATCTTGTTTACTCTTCCCAAAAACAGAAAAAAAACCTGTACACAGGTTCTATAGATGAGATAACCAGTAAATAGGACTGGGTCAAAACAAAGACCAGGCATTGACCGGTCGTACGCATCGGTTCTGTGTAGTTATTCATAGCGACGTCATGATTGTGGAAAGAATACAACCATTTTATCGACATAATATTAACAAAGCTACATTTTTATATAAAGAGATGAAAGGTTTTGACACCATAGGAGTACTCTTGATATTGATTGACTTCGATTACGAAAGAGCAAAATTAGATGTCCTCCGACCATTTCGAAAACGTCAGGACCACATAGCGAGGAATGTATGTATGCATCGGTGGCGCAGTGGTAGTGTATGCGACTGTCATGACTGAGGTCCTGGGTTCGATTCCCACCAAGGATAAAACTTTGTGTGATGAGCACGATGGTGTATTCTGTGTCTGGGTGTTATTTATCTATAATATGTATCTATTTAGAAATAAATGATAAATGATAAATTTGAATAAAGGTCAGAAGCCATAACCATGTCTAACATGTGGGTTCTTTTTATATTTGTTAACCTGTGTATCTGATTGTGCTATCATAGTTCCCGAATGGATTTTCCGATTTTGAAGCGTATCTTTTTCTGCGAAAGCCGACGTGATCGAAATGATTCCTAACTATAAATATCAGCTTACTTCTTAAGTAATGAAGAGATCTCACTACAATACACAAGTTCAATTGATCTGAAATTTGGTATACTGGTATACTTGATGGTATTTCCACAACATGTTAACCTGGAACTTGCTGCATAAGGAAATCAGTGGGATACCCAACTCCTCAGAAAATTACATCATTATTCATGATTGGGCTTATCGATCGAGTCTTGTGATGCGTATGTCTAATACAAATATAATAAATATAATTGTAATATAATAAATTACGAGTGATCTAGGATACGCTTCTATTTTTGATTTTAAATAATGAATCAAATTGAAAATATGAACCGATACACGTACTTTAAAATAATTATATTTTCTTTAGTATATCTTACAATAGAAAAAGGTACCTTCTGAAAAGGGTTATTTTAGGGAAGAGCGTAAAAGTAATATGACAATATAAGGGCATTAACATCAAAAGTGTAAGGGTTATTGGCATTAGGGGTAACGAAATCTAGGGCACACAGAAATAGAATTCCCGTCGAGTGAGGCTCTGTCGATTAACCTTAGTGGTTATCAGTCAGTTTATGGCTATACGAATTAGGTCAATAACATGATAGGCATTACAAAAACTAATTTGTCGTGGTATATAAATGTCGTGGTGTTTAGATAAAGAAACGATTGTAAATATTGCCACCATTTTACAGTCTTTTACAGTCTTATTTCTAATAGAATTAATAAAATGATTAAGACTAATCAATAGAAATAGATCAAATAGGGCCTCGGTGGCGCAGTGGTAGTGTATGCGATTGCCGCGACTGAGGTCCAGGGTTCGATTCCCGGGTCGGAATAAATGTTTGTGTGATCCACAAATGTTTGATTCTGAGTCTGGGTGTTTCCTATGTGTATATATTTAGAAATTATAAGTAGTCGTCTAGATCCTATGGGATGATGATGGTGTTATGCACAAGCTTATATTAGCTTACTTTGGACAAGATGGCGCTGTTTAAAAAAAAATCCCACAATGTTTATTTATTTTCCCATAACAGTTATGATGTTTCAAAAAAAGGTGAAAGAGGCTCTACCAACATTTCCGTGGCCAAAACGACCTCACCTGCAAGCGTGTACTTGCTTAACAACGAAAAAGCAATTACGCAGGTGACTCCCAACAATGCCAAGAATAAAAACTCAAAAAGAAAGGCTAAAAATTTATGTTGTTTATTTATAAAACTCAAATATGCTACCTTGGTAAACTTATATTAATTCCAGGCACTATTTCTTTTCGGTTCGAGCTCTTATCTCGATGCATGTGTGTATGTGTCGAGTGGATCCCAGGCTCCAAACCCCGACCGGGTTTAAGTAACTAGGAAAACAGTAAGATGAAGAGAGATTACGAGAGCGACATTCATTTGACAATCCAAAACGTCATATTACTATCAAGTCCGAAAATAAAAAACTTCTGAAACTAGTTTAATTGTTAGATATACTCGTACTTCTTTCTCCCCCTGTGTCCCACACCCTCTCATCGATACTTTGTCTTTTAAAGACCTACTTCAGAAATAATGCATATTTTCCATAGACTGGAGGACTATATAATAAAAATAAAAATCTGCAAGGAACATTCCGATAGTGTCCAGAGTCTTCCTAGCTTTGGTATCTATTATCAGATTCTTTATGCGGCGGAGAACGTTTGCAACATTCTTTAATAATAAGCATTTTATAACAAAGATGTTGAATTAATTTAATAGTTTTCATTATTCGTGCGTGCGATCTAAATTATTATTAAATAATGAATGATTCATTTACAGGCAAATACGTGTTACGATGACACCGCACAGCCAGTGGAAGAATCTACATTCTTTAATTTAATGTGATTCACCGACTAAATTATAATCACTGTTCATTGACTTCAAGGCTACTCAACAACCATTTGTTTATATTATTATAATTGTTTGTAAACGACTTTGAAAACTGAGCGTGAGTTGAATAGGAGTCAACGACTCTGCTTTTAACCATCACAGTTTCACTTCTAGACAGTAAAGAGATGTTAGTTGCATAGTCATGTCTAGGTACTCATGAACCGGCGTTCTCACTTTCCATGTATCAGGAAGTATCTGTAAGTACCTAGTACTTTCACTCCATTCAAGATCGCAGCCGTTCGTTCCGCCTAGCACGGCGCGCAGTCACTCTATTCAGAACAATAACCAGCCATTGTCTACGACTACGACTCATTTCACAATTTTACTTTTGATTATTTACTGAGATAAAATATTGCTGTTTGAGATCGCTACACGGTTTTCAATTTAAATAACAGAATCTTTTTATAGCTGTAACCGTGAAAGACTAAAAAGTAATGTTGTATATTTATAAAACTCAAAGATGCTACCTTGGTAGAGTTATATTAATTTCAGGCACTATTTCTCTTACCGGTTCAGTGACCGAGCTCTTATCTCAATGCATGTGTGTTTGTGTCGAGTAGCATGCGTGCTCCTTGTTGTACTTGCGCTTGCTCCGATGTGATATCCGTATGTCATAATATGGTATGCTGCATATTATGCAAGCCGTTATACAGTAATAATAGAATGTGCATTAAAGTTTGTGCGTATATTTAAATTCTTCTTAGTTTAAAATTAATGACAGTATCATCATTTAAGATTATTGTTATACTAGTTGACGCCCGGGGCTCCGTACGCGTGGTGAAGTTTTCCCGTTCCAGTTTCGCACAGGAACTTGTTTCCGGGATAAAAGTAGCCTGAGTGTTATTCTAATATGTAAGCTATATTACTGAAAAGTTTCATCAAAATCCATTCAGTAGATGTTGCGTGAAAAAGTAACAAACATCCATTCTTTCAAACTTTCGCGTTTATAATATTAGTAGGATGTCGAAACAAATTCATATCTTTTGTTGTCTGGGAAGCTCTACGTTCACGTTAAGCCGAGTAAATTTTAAAGATAAGCCTAAATCTTACTTATAGATTATAATTTGCTAATTCTTAATATTATAACTAGATAGAACCGATCTAAAACCGTTTCACCGGTCTGTCATTGACCACGGTCCGTGCTTGACTCACTTAGGTTAGGTGGTTAGTGGTATAGAAGCCAAAAGATTTTGTGTGAATAATAAGAGATGTTGTGTGAATGTGGGAATAACTAATGCTATTAACATGATCGTTTTCACACTACACACTGTTTTTATTTTGAACTATCTTTAAGAAGGAATGAAAGTTGCCTGAGGAAACAAAGTTACGAGCTTAGGTAAAACAGATGTTCTCACAACTGCTAACTGGACAAGTTAAATATCCAAAAGAACAATAATTTTTAAAACTACTGTCTTCGCGTATTATTAAAGTGTATCATTAACGGGGTAAACAGAGAGAACAGATCGCCAGGATTCCCGATCCTCATACACTTTTTTCGTTTCTTGCTGATTATTTAATCGTTCCTACTATGCATGCACGTCCTCGTTTCCGAGAAGTTTCAAAGCCCTGATAGAGTTTTAAAAAATTGTACTTATTACACTAATTAAAAAATATGTCGAATGTAACCAAAAATACTACCAATGTCAGACAAATCGTTGGGATTCCTAGATTATAATTGTGTGAACTAAAGGTCAGGTTTAGTTTGCCAGGAACCCTGAAGTATGAAAACTCTCATTAAAGATATAAATAAATATGGTGGGACACTTGTTACACAGCGCGATCTAGCACAAACTAAGCTATAAGCTTGTACTATGAGATATAGACAACTGATACACATACTTATATATTTCTAAATACATACATATTTTACATAAGAAACACCTCAAACTCCGAAACCAAAATTTGTGGATCACACAAATATTTGTTCCGACCCGGGATTCGAACCCGGGACCTCACCGCGGCAGTTGCATACACTTCCACTGCGCCACTGAAGAAGCTGAAGTATTAAATGTCGGGGTCATTATAAGTGGTACTCTCTCTGAGTATACCAACGGGAATATTTCAAAAACGTTGCTATTATTATACAAAATTTACCAGGCTTACGTATGGTTTAATTTTTAAATTATTGTTTGAAAGCAACAGTTAAATTAAATTAAATAAAAAGCAATTAAAAACTAAAAGTAATAGTAATAATTAAATTTATGATTTAGATTAAGTACCTAATAAATTGTATTTCATAGTCTGTCCGTGTACAGGCGGCATATATTAATCAAAGTTACGAGCACGTGATACGAGAAAGTAAAAGTACCACAAGACTATACTATCCTTTGACAAATATTCCTTCGAAGGGAGCAGGGCGATGCCCAAATATTGAGTTGAACAACCTCTTAATGCTTTGAGGAGACAATTTTATTTTTACCATCTGATATATCTATGACTATGGACGGTGACACACACAAGAATACTTAATTTAGAAGATTTAAATAGACCAATAGAAAACTTGAAAATTTTCAAAGTCAAGAAAAGTTCTCTGTTTGAATTTGTCTGTTATTTTACATATCACGTGCATTGCGGAAAGCACGTCAATCTTGAATCAACGGGTGACACACGCGTTTGTTGGCTGGCGGCGGCGTATGAACGAAAATATCTACGTTATCAGCGTCTAATTATAGATACAACACCGCGCTTGTACGAGTCAAGGGTACGTTAACTTCTCCAAGTTCAAAGGTCACGCAGGTCAGAGGCCAGAGCTGAACCGAAATATTTGTCACACACATACTTCACAATCTATCAACCATATTTATTGAGCGTTCCTTTGGTGACAACATTTTGAACGATTTTTAAATAAATAAACTAAAAAAAATCAATGCCGATTTTTGTTTTAGTTATTTCATTGAAAAAAAAAACATTTTGCCTGTTTTTTTTAATCGACCTTTGAAAATATTGTAATGGTATTTGAGACTTTGCTGTAGTTATTTAACGTATAATATTGGGTGTTAAAGTGGATTTGACGATGATTTTCCGGTAGTTGTATCGCAGTGTGGATAAAATGTGTTTGTGTGTGTATAAATTTCTGTTGTAAATGTGTGTGTACAGGATCACGTTACAGCTGAAACTTGGGGCGCCTGCCGAAAAGTGCGGTCGTCGACCCGGTCAGGAGCACGGCCGTAAAGCGCGTGCACAAATTTTGATACTTATACTTGTGTGATTATATCACAACTACTAAAATAGAGACTTAATCAGTCTTAGTAATCCTATGAGCTTTTTTAAAATATAGTCTTTTTAACCGTGTGAATTATAAAATACTGTTTATGTCACTCTTTTTGAATCAAAATGAATAAATGGTATAGGCACCTAGTATGTGTTTAATTATACTTTATTTATACGTTGTTTTAGGATCAAGAAAGCAATAGATAGATATATTATTTTTGTAGATGAATAGTTTATGTCTGGAGTGTCATAGAATACTTCTTATCTTGTCCCATGGTAGGAAGGTGCTATAACCTAATATAACGTGAGTATCTATGGTACTGGTCGCAATAAAATATAAAAAGGGGAAAGTAATACAATATCCATTTTCACTACACTATAAATTATAAATAAATAAATAAAATAAATAAATAAAAATATCTTTATTTTGCATAGACCATTTTAACGGCGCTTACAAAATGTCATACCCTATTTAAAATATTTAAAGCGACCACCGGTTCGGAACGCGGCCCACCTGAGAAGAACCGGCAAGAAACTTAGGAAGGCTTTTTTTTTTGATGGCCTATTTACAATTTAATATTATTTCACTTTGCCAGCAGATCATTTCCAGGCGTCCCTGTCCTGCAAATAGTCTGTAACGGAGTAAAAACCTTTTTTTGTGAAAAAAGCTTGCTTTTAATAAACTTTTTAAATTTATTTAAAGGTAAATTTCTCAGGTCACAGGGAAGCTTGTTGTATCGGCATTTCCTATCCCACTTCAACACACCACTATATATATATATATAATATTGTATACAAAAAGAAGTTATTAAATTATTAACAGATGATTTTTGATGTATAAATACATTTATTAACATTTGTCATGCATAAAGCCAAAAAAATTAATTTCTTGTATCTACTAAATACTAATTTTAAAAGATCATAAACCAACAAATCAACTTCTTTATAGAACCAAGTATCAAAACGTACTGAACGTACTACGAGCCGCGGTGATATATTTGGTGACATTGAACCGAGTCCATTGCCAACGACCTCGCTCCTCGGGGAAGTGAGGTTTGCGTAATCGCTCCTGCCTTCTGTACGCAGACCCCGGCATAACAAACACGCACACTGTAGTAAACACACAGACACACGCAGTAAAGAGACCTCGACATGAACTCTGATAACATTAATAGTAATGAAAATATGTTGTGAAGTACAGTAGCTCTTCAAGTAAGTACTTGAGTGTTACTGAGACGAGTCGTTTAAATTACCTAATTAAATGAGGAATACAGTATTTATATTGATTTTGACTTAAAGATATAATATTCTTTATGATGACTCACGATTATATAGTACAAACTTGTAGTAATGATTATTGGTGAACAAGAAGAACTATTTAGGAAAAAGGTTCTAATTTCTAAAACCTATTGTTACGCCGGCGGACTAGTGAACAACTTTAAACGTCATTTTCTGGGCCTTGGGAACGATTTCAGCAGGAAAAGCGGTTTCAGGCCGTTTCCGAGGCGGCTCTATCACATACCAAATTATCCGAATTTCACCCCAGTTGCCGTTGTTTTCAGGCGCCTGAAACATGTTTTCAGTTCGTTTCAGGCCACCCCCTATCACATGACATCATAACCTGAAAACCCTTTTTCAGGCGTTTTCAGAACTCCTTATGGGCCTTTGAAGCCCACTTCAGTATATTACGTAATTTCATGAAGGAGTGACAAGGATAGCAGTATTAGAAAGAGATAGCTACACTCAGAACATTCTAGAACTATGTGATAGAGATAGCACCAGAACGGACAGTAATAGGTCGAGAACCTTCCGGCACATACCGAAGGAGCAACTAGTATCGTGTGGAACATTCTAGAGATGTACACGAGTGTAGGTACCGAACGAATTCTCCCGAATATTCCAGAACATTACTAGGCGTATATAAAGGGCCGAGCTCGTGGCTACTGGACAGTCTCCTTTGAGGAAGCGAACAGTGCGAATCAAAGCGAATTGAAGTGATCGAAGCTAAATAGTGCGATACTGTTACAGTGTAATTATCTAAGCGAAGAATTTGTGTTTAGTGTGTTTAGTGGCGATTATTAGTTTTGGTTTTATTGTTTTTATTTAGAGTAATTAAAGTGTTTCTTTTAAATTTGTAGTACTAGTGCAATTCCAATTAGTACCCATCCTACGAACGTAACATTTGGTGTCAGAAGTGGGATAGGAAATGCCGATTATGCCACGTGAAACCGTGCCCAAGGGGTTCAAACCCGAAGTCAAACGGGAGCCAGTGGGGAATCTACGCCTGTTGCTGGAACACCGGAGCCGCGGACCACACCCAAGCAAGAAGTGGACTTGAGCAGCATGCTAGTCCTATTAAAGGAGCTGGCTGGAAAACAGGACGAACAGGCTAGAAAACAGGAAGAACAGGTTAAAGAACTTTCTAGCAAACAAGAAGAACAGGTCAGAGAACAATCTGGAATGCTGCGCGAGGTTCTCGAAAATACTGCAGCGTGGAAAAAAGAAATGCTGGAGGTTCAGGAGAAACTTACCGACCTGGACGTCAAGTTTGAGGCTAGAATTCACGACTTGAATGAAAAGGTGGAGACGCACGAAAACCGCCTGCAGAAGTTGGAGACTAAGGCTACAACAGTTAACAGTTCCTGTGTGCATGAAACTACCACGTCAGGAGGTGGAAGATTCAAAGCACCCCCCTTTGATGGTTCGTCGTCATGGACTGCATATAAGCTGCAGTTCGAGTCCGTTTCCCAGGCTAACGGCTGGAGCAAGGTGCAAGCTAAGACGGCGTTAACGTTAGCCCTACGTGATGTGGCCCTCACCATCTTGAAGGCCCTAGGAGACGACAGGACATATGACCGTCTTCTTGATGCTTTGGAAGCACGTTACGGTGATAGTCACCTAGAGCATGTGTATCGAGCACAATTGATAGACCGAAGCCAGGGGCGTAATGAGTCCTTACAACAGTGGGCCTTAGAAATAGAGAAATTGGTCAGGAAGGCTTACCAACGAGCTTCAGCCTCTCTGGTGGACAGTATGCTGGTGCAGGCCTTTATTGACGGGATGCGGGACCTTAAGGTAAGAGCCGCAGTGCGATTGGGGCACCACGGGAGTCTTAAGGACGCAGTTGCCCACGCACTGTAAGTAGAGGCTGTATGGCAGGACACGTCGAGGCCTTTCATGTTGCGGGAAGTGGCTGCCAGGGAGCTGATTGCTCCTCGCCGCGAGATTGGACCGCGATGCTACAATTGCGGCGAACGAGGGCACATACAGTCAAGTTGCCCCAAAAGAAAGAGCAGCAGAAGAGTACGTGACTGCTTAGAAGATGTTGAAGACTGGCGCAAGACGTGTAGTAGCTTTTCATCAGATAAATAAAATAAAAATAAAAATAAAAAATCTTTATTTTGCATAGACCATTTTAACGGCGCTTACTAAATGTCATACCCTATTTAAAATATTTAAAGCGACCACCGGTTCGGAACGCGGCCCACCTGCGAAGAACCGGCACGAAACTTAGGAAGGCTTTTTTTTTTGATGGCCTATTTACAATTTAAAATTATTTCACTTTGCCAGCAGATCATTTCCAGGCGTCCCTGTCCTGCAAATAGTCTGTAACGGAGTAAAAACCTTTTTCACAAAGCTTGCTTTTAATAAACTTTTTAATTTTATTTAAAGGTAAATTTCTCAGGTCACAGGGAAGCTTGTTGTAAAAGCGTATACAGTTACCCTGGAAAGAATCGCCAATCTTATGTAGTCGACTGTGGTGGACTGAAAGATTGTTTTTATTTCTAGTGTTTATATTATGTTTATCACAGAGTTTAGAAAACTGTGATAGATTTTTCTGGACATACATAAGATTGGCAAAAATGTATTGTGATGGTACGGTTAGAATATTTACTTCTTTGAATTTTTCTCGGAGAGAAACTCTGGGGCCCAAATTATAAATAGCGCGTACAGCCCGCTTTTGTAGAACAAAAATAATATTTAAATCTGCAGCACTCCCCCAAAGGAGAATACCGTAAGACATAATACTATGAAAATAGCTGAAGTAAACCATTCTAGCCGTATCCACATCTGTTAGAGTCCTGATCTTTTTTACAGCGTATGCAGCCGAACTTAATCTAGAGGCTGTCTTTTCTATGTGTGGGCCCCACTGCAAATTGGCATCAATAGTTATACCTAGGAACACAGTTGATTCTACAAACTCTAACACTTGTCCATTCAGTTGAACATTGGCCGCAACTTGTTTTACATTTGGTAGAGTAAATTTTATACATTTAGTTTTATTTTCACTAAGGCAAAGATTATTTGAGCTGAACCAATGAACTACTCTTGCAATTGCATTGTTTACATCGTCATAGTTATCTAATTGTCTTTTAATTTTAAAAATTAATGAGGTGTCATCTGCAAACAAAACAATCCTATTCCTGTCCCCTACATAAAATGGTAAATCATTAATATAAATGAGGAACAAGAATGGCCCAAGTATCGAGCCTTGCGGCACACCCATTGTAACCATGGATCCTACAGAACGTGTACCATTAATATCGACCCTCTGTATTCTATTGTTCAAATAAGAAGACAGAAGGTCGAGAGCTTTGCCTCTTATTCCATAGTGGTGTAGTTTCCTGCACAGCGTTGCATGTTGAACGCAAAATATACCTAATGCATCGTGCTTGTCTTCCCATGCTTCATGAATACATTTTAATAACTCAACACCAGCATCGGAAGTTGAGCGCCCTTTCGTAAAACCAAATTGATTCGCATGGAGTATTTTATGACTATTAAAATGGGATAGCATTTGATTCAAGATTATTTTTTCAAATACTTTGCTCAAAGTTGGCAGCACTGACACTGGTCGGAAATTAGACGGCTCTGTAGCGCTGCCAGCCTTGAACAAGGGAACGACTTTGCTGTGTTTCATTAAATCAGGAAATGTACCACTAGAAACACAGTCATTAAACACAGTTGCTAGATGGGGTGCAATTACCTCAATTATACATGATGCAGTTTTGACCGATAATCCCCAAATGTCCGCGGTTTTCTTAATTTCGATACATTTAAATGTTTTTACAATGTCCTGAGCACAAATATCTGTGAATACAAATGCATCCCTGCAACAAAGAACAGATTCTTCTAATAAAAGTTCAGCGGAACTGGAATATGCTTGGAGAGATTTTGTTGTCAATATAGGTACATTTTTGAAAAAGTGTTCAAACTCCGTAGCCACTTCCAGGTCCCCTGTAACATGGCAACCATTTACTTTTAAGTGGAAATCCCTTTCAGTCACTACACACTACATAAGGGTCCACATACACGCATCAAAGGAGCAGTGAAGGTGGATAACGTTGGAGTACATTGTAAAAGAAATGCTCCACGCCGTGACCCTAGACCGCGATGCTACAATTGCGGTGAACGAGAGCACATACAATCCAGTTGCCCCAAGAGGAACAGAGAAGCTTGTGACCCGGCCCCGATGCATGTGAAACGAGTTACAGTCAGGACTATGGGACGAGTGCTGAATGGTGGTCAAAATATCCCAGTTACGATATCACAGGCGATCGAGGGGAATAGTCAGGTTGTCAAAGGCGAAATTGGTGGACAACCTCGTCACCATACCATCGAACACCGTAGCGTGCAGTCACATGGAAATGCAGACGCTCTCTCACGAAGACATTGTCCTGACGACTGCAAGCATCGTCTACGGCAAGAGGACAAGGAATGTGTCAAACTTTTAAGGACCGACACCGTGAGCGAAGAGTGGAGCGATGAAGTCATAAAACAAGCGCAGCAAGAGGACCTAGATATCCAACCCATTTTCAATTGGATTAACGCAGGAATACCCAAACCGAGATGGTGTGAAGTAGCTCCGATGAGCACAGTAACAAAGAGCTATTGGGCACAATGGGATAGCTTTGGTCATGCATAATGGCGTACTGTGCAGGAAATGGGAGTCTGCGAATGGGAAAGATGCTCACCTGCAGGTTGTTGTTCCAAAGATAAGAGTGAGAGATGTTTTGTAGAGTTTTCATAACGGAACTTCCGGCGGACATCTTGGAATGAAAAGGACGCTAATGAAAATTCGCCAACGGTTTTACTGGATTCACTGCCGTGAAGACGTTGAAGACTGGTGTAAAAAGTGTACTAGCTGTTCATCAGTCAAGGGTCCACATACCCGCAGTAGAGGAGCACTGAAGTTGTACAACGTTGGAGTACCTTGGGAAAGAATTGCTCTGGATGTTGCGTGCCCGTTTCCAACATCAGACTCCGGGAATAAGTACATTTTGGTGGTGATGGATTACTTCACCAAATGGCCGGAGATATTTGCCATTCCCAACCAGGAAGCGACCACCATAGCGGAAAAATTAGTGAATGAGGTATTCTGTCGGTTTGGAGTGCCACTTGAAATTCATAGCGACCAGGGCAGGAACTTTGAATCTATGGTCTTTCAAGAAACTTGCCGGATAAAGGGTTTACATAAAACGAGAACGACGGCATATCACCCACAATCGGATGGAATGGTCGAAAGATTTAACCAGACACTGGAAAGACACTTGGCCAAAGTTGTCGAGAGTCACCAGAAAGATTGGGGCCGACACATTCCGCTCTTTTTGATGTCGTATAGGTCCGCAACTCATAAAAGCACAGCTGTTGTCCTGAATTTTCGGAGAGAACTTCGTCTACCTGCAGATCTTTTAACTGGGCGTCCTCCAGACTCACCTAGATCCATCACCGAGTACGCGAGCGAGATACGGGATCAGATCGACGATGTTCACAAACTTGTTAGTGAACACGGGCTTCAAGCTAGTGAAAGGATGAAAACTCGATATGATCGGAGATCAAACCAAGTTGGGTTTGATGAAGGCTCATTGGTGTGGTTACATAATCCTATGCGGCGGAAAGGGAATAGAGTGATTACTAGAATCAATGACGTCACGTATCGAATACAGCGGAGTCCTCGTAGTCCCTGCAAGATTGTTCACGTTGACCGACTTGCCAGATATCATGGAGACAACGATGCTCGGGACGAGCATGTCTTAGGAGGGGGTAGTGTTACGCCAGTTAATTAGGGTTAGTGTTACGAACAACTTTAAACGTATTTTCTGGGCCTTGGGAACGTTTTCAGCAGGCTGAAAAGCGGTTTCAGGCCGTTTCCGAGGAGGCTCTATCAGATACCAAATTATCCGAATTTCACCCCAGTTGCCGTTGTTTTCAGGCGCCTGAAACATGTTTTCAGTTCGTTTCAGGCCACCCCCTATCACATGACATCATAACCTGAAACCCCTTTTTCAGGCGTTTTCAGGACCCCTTATGGGCCTTTTAAGCCCATTTTTTTTTTTATATATATTTTTAATATTTTAAAATTTGAAGCCCAATTCAGTATATAGCGTAATTTCAAAAAGGGGTGACAAAGATAGCAGTATTAGAATGATAGAGCTACACTCAGAACATTCTAGAACTATGTGATAGAGATAGCACCAGAACGGACAGCAATAGGTCGAGAACCTTCCGGCACATACCGAAGGAGCAACTAGTATCGTGTGGAACATTCTAGAGATGTACCCGAGTGTAGGTACCGAACGGATTCTCCCGAATATTCCAGAACATTACTAGGCGTATATAAAGGGCCGAGCTCGTGGCTACTGGACAGTCTCCTTTGAGGAAGCGAACAGTGCGAATCAAAGCGAATTGAAGTGATCGAAGCTAAATAGTGCAATACTGTTACAGTGCAATTATCTAAGCGAAGAATTTGTGTTTAGTGTGTTTAGTGGCGATTATTAGTTTTGGTTTTATTGTTTTTATTTAGAGTAATTAAAGTGTTGCTTTTAAATTTGTGGTATTAGTGCAATTCCTATTAGTACCCACCCTACGAACGTAACACTATTATAAAGCTGAAGAGTTTGTTTGTTTGGTTGAACGCGCTAACCTCAGGATCCACTGGATTGAATTGAAAAGTTATTTTTGTATTGGATAGCCCATTTATCGAGGAAGGGTATAGGCTGTAAATCAACACGCTGTTACCCTGGAGAGCTGATTAGTAGTCATAAATGTCAACAAATCGGGTAAATTATCATACATTATTATAAAAGTTATAAGCGACAGGATTAAATGGGTGCAACGGGGTTCAAAGTATGTGTCGTGCGAAGACGCAGGACTCAGCAAGATTAAAATAAATCAATTAGATTCCGAATCTAAAATTTAAAAGATCAAAAATTTTATATCCTATACTCGCGACACAGATTTGGTATGCTTATTTGTTTCAATACAACGAACTTTTGGAAGGTCAATGGTTCTATGAGTTAGATTATATTCGGACTCAATTTTGTTATTGTTTGTGAGATTGGCTGAAAGTTCTTCACAATCCGATAAACTTAAGCGCCAAAAAAATATTATTTAGCCGATATAAAATTAGCCCCGAAAATAAATGGTAGACAACTGTTAGGCCACGTATGAGTTTTTCGCCTACTGTTTGACGTAAACTTGGCACGGTGTATTAGCTGTTACTTTCGTCTCTATTAGAACGCGAGCTAGAGGGAGCTACCATCATTCCCTGCTTGTGGTTAAAACTTATTTTCCTAAACATCTCGGCGGCCGTATTCCAGAACGTTTCTCAATACTCAAGAAACGCTTGAGGCTAGTTTTTGCCTTATAAATACTACTGTCAAGTACGGCAGAATACGGCCCTTACGAGTCAGGGTTAAATTTTATTAAATAGCTGATTTAGTTAAAAAAAAATTATTCTTACTAGTAATGTAATTGTAAACGTATCATTCAAATAAAACCCCTTTTGTTAAACGGGTTTGGATTTGAATATAAATTTGAATAATGATTCTGAAATTATAAGTAGTGTTAGACAAATATTTTAAATATATATTCGATAGGAAGATAATGCAGTCCATACATCATACATATTTTATACTTTATACTACTGAAGAGTGCGTTGGTATATTGATATAGGAATAAACATCGAAACCCAGAAATTTATTTTCCATATAATTTCTAGACTGATTTACTGCTTTCGTATCGCAGTGAATGATGTCGCGACCGGTTGCCATTGTACTACGGGCTTCGATATACATATATAACAGGCAAAGTCGTGAGGCACGGTTAGTGTAAAATAAGTATGTATTTTACACTATATTACTATATTTACCAGTTGTTTTGATCCTCTAGTACAAGCTTATAAGTAGCTTAGTTTGGAATAAAAGGCGTGGTGTAAAAATGTCCCACAATATTTTATCTATTTCTATTTCTTTGATACATATTTTTTATTTCTGTAAATCGAACAAATAACGACCTCACTATACGTTGAAATCTCATCGTGGGATCGGTCAGGTGTCCTGTAAGGTGTGGGCGAGCTACGTTCAATCATTCTGTTCAGAAGAACTGGGCAAAATGCTTCTTATTCATGCTTGCTAAATCTGACATCAAACAGTATTAAACCTACAGTCGTATGATAAATTCACTCATTACTTGTTTATTATTTAGTTGTAGATGTGTTTCAACGATATAGGTAGGTACTTCAATTGACAGAAAATATTCAAAAATCTGAAAAATGGTCTCACTACAGAGGATGCCGACGACCGTGCGAAGTGGAGGATAAAAGGTAGGAAAGCGGACCCCGGGCGTCGCGAGACGCAACTGGGACAGACGCTCGGATGATGATGATGATTCAAAAATCTGAAAATAATGATGGCAATGGGCTCACCAGCTGTTACGTGGGACATGTATGCCTTTTCCTACCCCTTCGGGGATAAAGGCGTGACAATATGTATGTATATATCCTTGACAAGCAAGTTAAAGGGTTTCTACGATATAGGTCAATTGACAGAACACATTCAAAAATCTGTAAAATGAACTAAATAGCGTACCGTCTTCACGCGGTATTCCTGACAAGGTAGTTAAAAAGTACAGATCGCCATAATGGAATTATTTTTCACGGTTTATATGCTCATAGTCTATTTTAATAGCCATGTAGGCGTTTTGAAGAGATTGTGTACTGTCATATTCATTGGCACTAATCTCGGTATAAAAGAGTAATCTCAAAACTTAAGTTTGGAGATCACCCTTTTGGTTTAGTGGTTAAAGTACTTAAGTATATTGAAATCTGTGTAAAAATATCCCCTAAATATTTATTTAATTATGTGTCCCACAACATTAATTTATATATTTGTCGGCCTAATATAGAAAACTGACATTAAAATACTAAAATATCAATATATAGGTAGGAACTATGTGGTTGTAGTCGATGCGGATAGGCATAACATTCGGCATTTGTGGACATCCGGAATTTATACTTATTTCAAGGAATAAATTATTGATATAGAGTCGTAAGCCTTACACAAATTTTAAACTGATTTTTTAAAAGCGAATATAAACGACTTCTACATTTTCGTTACTCTTCATAACAAGAATCGCTTGCTCAGTGTTCTATAAACTATATCTTTCGCTACAACGAATCTTGCGATAGATGACAGGTACAATTCACAGTCAATTTCCATGTTGATTTGCTTTTTTGGGACTAATCCCACCCGCATTTCCATTACTGTGACTTCTCTAAACCAGGATCTACAGCAATGACCAAGACCAGAAATGTTACACCGAGCTCGATCTCGAACGAACACCTAGGAGAAGTTAGAATGTCTTGGAACCCGCAACGAAATTAATCAGAAGATAATTTGACGGAGTTAGAAAAAAGAACGTAACGCCTCTTCCCTCTTTTGCAAAGCTGATCTTTGTGCTAGTAACATGGTAGTCATTAAGCCAATTTAAAAGTCAAAATTTCAACAACAGGTAGGAACAACCTCTGCCCGCATCAAGGCAATAAGTTCACCACCACATTATGTGGGAAAAAATACAATTGATGAAATGCGAGCGCGTAGTATGCTTTTGTCTACCCCGCGACTGAAATGTACGAATTGACATTTAGGTACTGGTGAAAACTTTCCGCCCAAAATTTTCTATTACTATTTTACACCAAATGTGAATCACCGATGAAGAATGACTCACCTAGAAAACTTTCCACTATAATGACGTACACATAGTCGATCTATCCCTTTTTTTTAACTGAGACTTTTACGTCACAGTTAGTGGGAATTTCCTCTAAGTCCCAAACCCCACAAGTTAAAAATACATGTCATTAGTCATCAATTCTTTACATTTCAATATTAATTTACCTCTTTTGATATTAACGTAATTCACTAATCCACACATAATTAGTTATAATATGTATATGATAATGATTGTTTTCGTTTACTAACAAACAGTTGGTTCAAGGTCTGTTAGACCGTGCCGTTTCATGCCCCGCGAGGTACGCTTGCCTAGACCGCGACCACTTTCACTCTCAACCCAGACCATCGAGATCATTATAGAACCGCTTACACTCGCTAGAACATTTACTGTTTAGAATCATGGCGAAACTTGACACGCCGCTCTCTATGCATTTTATGTGTACTATTATGTCATTATTTACTATTGCATTTTGTAAGCATCGTATTACTAGACTGAGGGAGGTCCTAAAGATAACGTTTGTGATATAACAAGATAATATACACAAACAAAACGTAAAGACGACGGTTTTTTAGATAATAAAGAAATAACAATTGGCCAACATGTCAACGACCTACACTACGTAATATTCGGACAGATGAATCCGCATACTTTCATACGCATATTTTTTTATATGCAGAGAATTTTAATCACGATGTGGATATCGTGGAGAGGTTAAATTATGGAGTGAAGAGGTCGATGGCGAATCGTAATCCAGACATTATTGCATAAACCTGTTGAGACAATGAAGTACAGAGATACTGGTGTTGTTGGCACATGTGAGCAGGGGTCGCGTGTAGAGCGTCGTTGGCTCGTGGGTTGCGGGTCTGATTCCCGGCGGAAGGGTCCCGGAGGAACGATCCAGGCGGGGTGGCGCGGCAGTGTGCCGGTCAGTCAACGCTCTGCCGGCGCGCCGTGCGCTCGTTGTCGTGTCGTCTTGCGCTATTACTCGCCGTTTTGCTATTGTTCCGAGTAGACTCCTATGTTTTCCTGCTACCTTGGTACGCATGGCACGTCTAGTATGAACTTGTGACGTGATTTCTCTGTTTTTCAGACTAGTGGTTTAGCTATCTTTCAGTGGATTGTGACCGTTTATGTGGAAGATAGTGGAAAGTGACTTACTAAGGTGGATTTTTGTTACTGAGGATCCTGTTGGGAATGCTGACAGTATTGCAGTGAAAATTTCAGGTCCTGATTTTATTTAGAAGTATTTTAGTTACCAAATAAATATATAACTACCTGGCCGTTGAAATAACCAAAGTCGCATTTAACTTGTTATGAAACTTGTTTGAACAACCCCTTTTCCTTGGTCATGTAAAAAATCTAAACGGTTATAGCGCTTATGAAACCTTTCATGAAACTTTCGCAAAGTTCTCTTTTCGTTGCTATTTCGAGATTGTTTTTATATAATGTCGATAGGGTTAGTTCTTCTCGTAATATTAAACATTTTGTTGAGGAAGAGAACAGGAAAATAATTATAAACGATTAGGCAAGCTGGTTTAGATGACAGTTTCGAATACCGTTATTGTACAAAGCTTAGCTCAAGTGTTTATTTTACAATATCATAGGTACCCACCTCTTGTCAATGTTTTAGAATAACAATTGTATGTTACCTTAAAAGGGCACCGGTTATTTTTTTTTATATTGTAACTACAACATTATTTCCGTATTAAGAGGGACTGGTAGAGTTTTATGATTAAAAATTCAAATGTCAGTTTCTTTAAATGACAAATTCCGCCTGATGGAAAGCCATGACAATGTCCAAAAATTGTCGTCTACTATCATAGTGCTACTAGATATACCTATGATTCGTTATTTTTTTTAAAACCGTTAGTTTTTTTGTGGTCTGTAGCAACTCCCATTTGAACTTCCAGTTCCTTTTTGGGCCGATACGCCATTTTCTTAATTTGAATAAGGATACTTGTAAAGATTATACAGGTTATGGTCCCAAATCGTCAGGTGATACCTACTATCTACCGAAGTTTAGCAGAATAGAAGACAAAGTATTAGGTACCACACCTGTCATTTAGGTGTAGCAAACGTCTCTAAATATCTTCCTGGCTTAAATTGCATTTCGCTATTATCTGTTTCGATTATTGCGACGAAACATTAGATCACCATTCTTTTGGGTTTAAGCTATCCGCCAATAGATACGTTGCATGTGAGGTAAGCTTAGGCCCCTGGGAATCGGTGGATTTCCTGATACCTTATAATTCATCACCTAAAATATTCTTCTTGAAGCACTCATGGTCCCGCGGACTCAGTGTTCTGTAAACAATAACTGGGTTAAGCAACTTTCGCTATGACTGGTCACGGATGGGTGACCACTTTGTGGCATATTCATTTGCGAGCGTTTCCGTGCTTTAGAAGTCACGTTAAGCCGTTGCTAGTAAGATAACAGTCGTTAAATCAAGTTGAAAGCCCGAAAGTTGTGGGCGGCTTTAAAATTTTCAACAGCAGGTTGTGGCTAACCTGCGTCTGTCTATTTCAACACGGCAATTGGCTCACCACCTATTACGTGGGACAGGAAGAAACATGGTGAAAAGTAGGCATATAATATGCCTCTGTCCCCCTTCGGTGATAAGACGTGATAGATAAATAAATAAATAAATATTCTTCTTCTAAGAATTTGCAGGTCAACCTGAAAAAAAAAAGAAATGATAAATATTGACAGGAATATTAAATTCGGTAAAGTCAGAATTAGCTCAAGTTAGAAGATTTGACCATATAGATAGAAATAATTTTTATCAATTTCTAAATTGCTATATCAATGAAACTTGTTCTAATGCAGGAATTTAAGTCCTTGCAGTAGAGGTTTAGTTCTTGAAATGATGTTAGGTGACAAATAAAAGGATAACTTAGTAAGGAAGTCCCTATGTGTATGTAGCTAGGACGATTTCTAGGTATGAATGTGAAGTCCTAGGTATGTAGTGATAGGAATGCTCAAAAATAGCCCTATTTTCATCCTACTGGCCGGTTTCAATATTCCATCTTCAGTTAAACATAGATCGCTACCACAGATAAACAGTTGAATTTTTAACTTTTGTGACAGATAGTTCAATGTTGTAGGTAACACCTACAACATTGAACTATCTGTCACAAATGTTAAAAATTCATATATATTTCTATCTATATTTGGTTATTGGAACCGAAATTTTCGTCAATAGGTACCGTTGGTAACTATTTTGACATTATTTTCGACAATAGTTAAAGATAGATAGGTTCTTGAGACCGGCCGTATGTAGGCTAACGTCAACATCAAAGCTAAAGATGACATCATATAATAATATGCTTTCTAGATGTGACAGCACGTCATACACACAACGTCACGCACGATGTCAAAACGTGTTTCGCCTATATAATAGGTGTGTATGTTGGAATGGTAAAAAATATAAGAACTGACATTATATTTATAGAGTTACAGATATTGGAATATATAGATTTATTTATTGTTAATAATACTGATTAGTTATGCGATTATTTTCCTAAACAAATAAGTCAAGCTCTATAAAATTTTCTTGTTACTATAAAAAGGATTTGTAGTGTTTTAAGTATTTACTGGTTAACATTTCACTTACATTTGAAACATTGGTACATTTAGTACCAATGTTAGAGAAAATTCTGCGTAAAACCTGTAAATCTTACAGATTGCCAATGTTACTTAATGTACGATGTTCGAGTTTTATGAATATCGATGACATTTGCGCGGTAGAGGATTTGGATCCGAGATTTGTGAATTGCGCAGCAGGATTGCCTACAGCTTCTAGTCGTGAGGAACTCCCAAGTACCGTTCGGCATGGGTTGGAAGAAGTTTTTTTTATGGGGAAAATTAATTAAAACTGATAGCGATCTACAAATCATAGCCACTATAGAAGGTGAATTTACTTATTAGAGACGACTATGTCTAATTGCTTCTTCAGAAATACGTTTGAAACATACAAAGTGTCTGGGTTCCTGGGCTCCATAGACCCAGTCTTCTCATTTTAAGTTTCAGATCAGCGGGAAGATATGTAGTTTCAAATCAAATACAAATTTCCAAGTGACAAACAAAAAAGATAGTTAATAAAAACATGATAAAATGAACTACTATTTACTATAATTCACCTAATTTGATGTAGAGGAGTCCGAGACTACCAGGACTTTAATTGGTCGTGCTAATTAGTATCTTTTAGCCTTTTTGTTACCACCTCACTAAAAAGGCAACGGGTTCAAAATTTCTTCCAAATTTAACATCTAAAATAGACACATTTTAATAAATTTATTCGGCTCTTTAGAACCACCCCAGTTCAGTGCTTCGGAAGGCACGTTAAGCCGTTGGTCCCGGTTGCCAATAAAATGGCAGTCGTTAAGCCAAGTTGAAGGCCTTATGGGCGGCTTAAAAACTTTCAACATCGGGTCACCAAAGCCTTCGCCTGTCCATTTCAACACGGCAATGAGCTCACCACCTATTACGTGGGACAGGAATACACACGGTGAATAGTGGGCATATAATATGCCACTGCCACCCCTTCGGGGATAAGTCGTAGTGGATAAATAAATAAATAAATCATCAAAGGTCCTGAATATTCCTATTTTTTTTATAATGATTGTTGATATGCTTTTCTTGAACAGATTTTTTTTTCTTTCAGCCGTGAGCCCGCCGACTCTTAGTTCCGTATTTGCAGAGATGCGGGAAAAAGGGTGAACGGATATGTGGCCTACGAATAAAAATGTAAGTACTAGCAGTTATTTTTTATTGCTAACCCTTTTACACTCAGGTCAATCCTCTCGACCCTGTCGTAACATAACACATACGAAGGCTTTCTCGTATAATGATGTTGAAAAATCTTAAATTTACCTAATTTGATGTAGAGGGCGCTGCAATTAAAATTTATTATAATAAGGACTACAATATAAAGACGTCTAGAGAAGTGATGATATTACTCATTACCAAGTACTAATATATAGATTCATAATAATTAGCAGATAGTTGTATAGATTCATAATAATTAGCAGATAGTGTATCTTCACATATAGACAAAAATGACAAATTTTAATTACACAACCTATTGTTAACCTCTTTTTAACTCAGAAAATAACGAAACATGGGTGGGTGATGTTCATCCCTCTATCCTAATCCTACCATGCACTATTCTTTTTATTTCTATCTAATATCTAAATCTTCGATAATGCTCCCCAGAAATTTATAAAGATTTGAGTTGCAATAGTTGCAACCTTTCTCTGTCCTCTGTTTCGAATAACTTTATTATTTTCTGTACTAATTCATCTTTCTCTTGAAAATCAAAATCAGAATGCGTGAGTAAACAAACTTAAAAAAATCTTCTTGGGCGACAAGACGGAAGTCATCATTCTATTCTAATTTAAAAAAATAATGATTATATTTTGACGTAGATTGAGCATCATCGTTCGATATTGATAATAACCTAAACATCATGTTCATGAAGTCACCGCACGTGACGTAGTGAAAGAATTACAAATATCTACACTGTAATGATATACACTTATGTAAAAGTAGTGCATTGTAGCGGTTGTAGTAGCGACTCGACTCACGCGGTTCGTTTCGTTCGATAAAAACTTTAAAAAAAAAGTCCATCACACCTTATCGTCCCTAGCTATCAATGTATACTACTTTCGCTTATTGCAAATTCGTTAATCGCTTCGTCCATGCTCGTCTGGGAGACCAAGTAAACGCTTGAATAAACGCCACGTATATAATATAGGTATATTATTAGAAAGCTGTCAACAAACAACTAAATATAGCATCCCTTTTTGCGGTTGATTAATCAAAAATTAGTTGATCCTTTGTGTTTCCTACATTATTGTATACAGGTATTGACAGTAAACCTTTTTTATGTTTAGCCTTCACGGTCTTCACCTTCGCTTTATTTGGACTAACCTATTAGTAAAGTTAGTTACTTATCTAGTACACTAACATCAACATCAAAAGCAAAATATGACATCATTAATAATTAATCATTAATTTAGTCCGATTAATAATCATTAATATAGTCCGAGACTACCAGGACTTTAATTGGTCAGGCTAATTAGTGTCTAGCACATAAGACCTTTTAGCCTTTTTGTTACCACCTCACTAAAAAAATAATGACGGGTTCAAAATTTCTTCCAAATTTAACATCTAAAATAGACACATTTTATTTAATTAAATTTATTCGGCCCACCCTAGTTCCCTGCTTTGGAAGGCACGTTAAGCCGTTGGTCCCGGTTGCCAATAAAATGGCGGCTTAAAAATATTTCAACAGCAGGTCGCTGCAGCCTGCGCCTGTCCAGTTCAACACGGCAATGGGCTCACCACCTGGTGCGTGGGACAAAAATGCATATGGCATACCCCTTCGGGGATAAAGGCGTGACAATATCTATGAATGTATGTAATAATAATGAAAAAAAATTTCGGGTTGCACGCCAGGAGTGCCGACAGAAGTGAAAACTAAATTTATTAATAATTAATTTGTGAGTCCAGAGATTTTATCTCAGCTAAAAATATGCGTACCGCGCTAAAATAAGTTTTCACTTTAAAAATTGACCGGGATCGACGTTAATGACAATTATGAAAAAAAAATCTACAGTGAAATAGTCTTAATTGATTACACAATATTATTTAATAAGACCTGTAGATGACAGGGATCAACGTTAGATGATGATGATGATTATATTATTCAGTAGCTAAATATTAAATCTACCAATTAACTATCAAAAAAAAAATCTAGACGCGTTCGCGGTCTGCTATATGTACATGCATTATGCACACACTATAGTTGCGTCTCGTAACGGTGTCGCGAATCCAGAGATTTTATCTTATCTATAAATATGCGTACCGCGCTAAAAGAAGTTTTTACTTTAAAATGATTATAGTACATTTCAAAATCAAACCGTACCTCATTGGGATTATAATTATAAGGGACAACTATGATTTCCGGGGCAAAAGCGACTGCGCCTGCTAGCGATCCATCTGCTAACCTAATCCTGAGGTGATTCCATTGCCCCATGCCAGGATTTGTGATGGAATCTTAAGGAAATCTAGGCCAAAGCTCAGCTGATGCTGCCTTGATGATTTGAGGCACAACTGTTTAACGGTTAAGAGTTGGGTGATTACTTGTTCTAGATATTATAATTTTTTATAGATATTTATACTATATACTTTTGATACTTATCGTTATAATATAAATACTCTGGAGACATTTTGAATTGTTTTTTATAAGATTAATGTATATTTTTTGTTACTGACTGTAATAAATTATTGATAATTAATAATTTCATCTGTAAATTAAAATATCCTTCTACAAGCAACCAGATATTTTTTGCGTACCGAATTGATAGATACCCTTATTTAAACTCTTCGTCATAGACTACAGACACGAATCAAGATACTTTTTCACAGAAGTTCAAAAAATGATTACAACTAGATATTGAGTAATGTGAACCTAACACCACCTATGTGTCGTAAAACTGGTGCACCACTTCCCGTAGTTACACAAAAGGTGACCAACAATCGCATCCGCTAGTGCTAAGATTTTATCAAATTGTAATCACTGAAGCTCCTTTATATTGTGAAACAAAACTAACGAATGAAAATTCATTGCCGCTGAAAAAAAAATAAAGTAACACAATTCTCTCGCAATGTGTCAGTTTAATTTAAATTTCTTTTTCCTAATTGAGATTTTATTTATTAAATATTTAGAATACTTATTCATCAGTTAGGCATTTCTCCCCAAAAGGGTGACAGAGGTATACTATTATCCTACATTTCACCGTAAGCATTTAGTCCGTAACGTAGCTTAACAAACTCATAGAATATTAATTATAAAAATAAATTGCTGTTCATTTGTGATAATTTCTCTTCACAAGGACTTTTGGTGTTTTTAACTTCAAGTTTGTTTAAATGTCTTGGCAGAAATAAGCTAATTAAATTCATCAACTTAGGCAGAATCTGATCCTTACCCTATATACCCATCTCGTAACCTTTAGATATCATTTTCATCATTTTATTTTATTTATAAAAACCTAAATTTGAATACTAAATATAGAAAATAAATTTTACGTTCCTCAATTAGTAGCATATTTACAGAAAACAATACAAAAAGAAGGGGGCGGGTGGTGGGAATTATTACAAGACTGACAATGATGCCCCGACTAGGTGTCGAAGAATTCCTCCCCATCAAAATCAACCGGTAAGGTTCCCATTGTTAAATTTTTATTTGTTAATAACCATGTAATAAATCCATTAGTAGCACGTTCAAATAATAAAAAAGAAATTAAACTTTATGACTAAATACCACTACGTCCAAATGTAGCAAACAGACAACAATGTTGTGGGCCTGTTTCTCCAAGTCTAGGCTATCAGTGTCATTGTTCGTTGTACCGTATTTGGCCATAAGATAATAAGACTTAGGACCTACGTATAAGCTTTCTATTTACTTTTCCAATACTAATAAATAACAGTTTCTCTTGACTGTATCACATGAACCACGCAATGTACTATTTTACTTTCGCACCTTTATAAAATGAAAACACGAACACTATTTAAAAACGTGCAATGTTCGTTTTACCGTGTTCTCAATTTAAAATATTAGTTGAAACATTGAATGTGTTCTAAACAAAATTATTCTGTGAAACTATTACTGGCCAGTGTAATAAGTATATAGTGCATACACGTATAATGCACATTGTGCGTGACTTACACAGAATATTAGATCTATTGGTGACAAGTTTAGGATGTATAATCGCATGCGGTTGTTACGCGCATTGTTGCAGGAATAATGCACGGACGGCAGTAGTTTACGAGGTCTTTCACCGGCCACATTATATAGGTCAGTTAGATTAGCAACGCTCTCCGTGCTTCCAACAATTACTAGCGATATTGAAAATTGTTTTTATCTTTAGATTCATTAGCAAATTTTAATGTTAAGTTGCAAATCAGCGTAATGCCTAATTAATGGTTATAGTTTAAGATGATGCCTTATAAATGCTCGATGCATCAAGGGTGTGAATAATTTCACGCGTTTCAGCTATAAAATATTATGAAGAAATAGATAAAACGATGACAAATTGCAAGAATCCAATAAGGAAATTAGATAATTTTAGGAAATTTCAGTCTATGTTCTACAAAATAGGTAGTCAATCAATCAAATCAGCCCATTGCAGTCCACTGCTGGACGAACGCCTCTCCAAATATACATCCCTGTGACCTTTACTAGGTAAGTCCATCTAGCCAGGGGCGTGCTACCTTACGTTTGCTGAGTCGCCTTTCCACTTCGGAACTGCAGACGTGGCTAGCCCATTGCCACTTAACATGCTTACTCTGCGAGCATGGATAACCTCGTTTTGGAGTTTATCCCTCAAATACACCCAAGCATAGCACACTTCATAGATTGTTGCATAACTTTCGGGGTATAGACTAGCCCCACCGTAAAAGTCCATGACTTGGCACGTACGTCATAACAATACAATACATAAAATAGGTAGTACGTTAATAAATTTCCTTTGCCACTGTTTCTAAGGTCTAAGGCGGCCTCATTTATAAGCATTGTTTCTATTCCTTTTCGACTTATTATTGTTGCACATATTATGCGACCATTAATTTGCTCTTTTCATGTCCCACATATGTGCAATCTATACATTTATGTTATTTCACTGATATGGCAACGTTTATTCGCATTTTGTTCTATTTTATAAAGAACTTATGCATTTACAGGTGAGGTTTTAATGCTTCTGTGCTGTGAACGAACCAACATCGGAAGTTCGTGCAAACTGCAAGAATTTGGAATAAAAATTGTATAGCTGAATGTCGAGAACAAACAATTTATTGGCATTCATTTGTTCTTTAATAATAAGATCAGCCAAATATTTTTTAACCATTTTTTTATGTCCAACCAGTTATTTATGTCATATTGTTGTAATAGTAATGGAAACGTACTTTGTTGAATAAAAACTCAAATTATATTTTTATCCAAAAGAAAAATGAAGTGATGTTTTCCCAAATTAATGGATTATGTTAAACTGAATTGCGCATTTATTGAAGAAGCAGCTTTTAATGGAAAACGAATGGACCAGATATTGACGGATTAGTAGGAGACAGAATAGATGTATTGTGGAAGGGCCGTCGTTCCACAAGCCTCCAGACTAGGCCCGGCCCACTTTCAGGAGGTCGCCGCCCGTTCGTGAACTCTACACGCTGTTCGATCGTTGCCGCCCTGGCGTTCGTACTTATTGTTTTCCTATTAATTTCCCCCTTTACTTCTAAAACTGTACATGATGTGTTTATCCTACTAATATTATAAACGTGAAAGTTTGTAAGAATGGATGTTTGTTACTCTTTCACGTAAATACTACTGAGTGGATTTTTATGAAACTTTACAATTATATAGCTTATACATCAGAAGAACAAGTTCCTGTGGGAAACTGGAAAGGAAAATCTTCTCTACGCGGGCGAAGCCGCGGGCGTCAACTAGTATATTATACATTAACTTTAATTTTAGGAACAACTGATTAAACTAAAATAATTTCTTACATTATTTTAATGATTTTGACTAAATAATATTTAAAAGTAGGCAAGCAATAGACACAACTATTGGCAGAATCATCTCAGTGAGTTTATGTATTCATTATGTAAATAAGTATGTATTTATTTATGGTAATTCTGTATATACTGTGTAGTTATAATATTTGTCTATGTGTTTATATTATGTTTTAATATAATGTTTATTATTTGACTTATGCATGGCAGTATATTTTTCACACTGTATTATGCACTACCTAGAAACTCTCTGCACCACCCTAAGGTTGACTAGTAATAAATGTCATTGGCATTAAGTCCGCCTTTCTACAATATGTTTTTGCATAAAGTTTTAATAAATTAATAAATATTAAAACAGCTTTTCGAGAAGAGACTTTAGGATTTAGGGAGATAACTATTGAGGGTCAGCCACGAAATTTATAAAATACAGTACCTAGCTGATACTAATACAAACGGAAATTGTACGTACCTTTAAATTTTGTAGTCTTTAAGTTGATTGAAGTTGGCTACCCGAAGACCAACTTTGATTGTAAAAATCTTAGAAATGCGGCACTCTGTAGTAGCTGTTTGGATTCTTTTAGTGAATGATGACGTCAGCCATCAATATCTATACTCTTAGATATTGTTACTGTTAACCTTAACCTATTATCATGTATTAAGTATTGCAACGTAAATTTACTACTTTCAAATTTTAATTCGAATAGAAATTCTTAATCCACTGAATAATCAACCACCCTATTGAGATTCGGCCAACCACACAAGCCAGCGGTGCGGTGAGGTCAATATCCGCGAATGGAATATAGGTCAAATGGAGGCGCCTCGTCGTCTGAGTTATGTCAGCCAGTTTCGCTAATGGTATGCCAATTCAACTTTTAGAAAACTCTTTCATAACTCGTTTTTAGGACAGGAATCACCAATTTTTCAAGTTATCCTTCGTGACTTTACATCGAGCGTGGCATTCAAACGTCAATTATCAATAACCAGTTTTTTTGTTATGATTATTTTTAAAACTTACCACAATACACGGAAGGGGTTAATGAATAACTGGATAGGTGTAGTAAACATTTGATGCAAATTGTATTCTGCATTAGAAAGTTAGACCGTTAGCCTTTATTGTCATTTAAAAAATGTAGCTTTTGATAATTCGCGTAGTGACAATAGAGTCACTAACAATGGCCAATGAAAGTATAGGAAATGGAGCTGGTTTAATTGTCAATTTTCCACATGTCTGATCACAACCTTATATTGGATAAGATACTTAATAGGAATGCTTTGCAGCTGCTACGCATCACGAAGTACTGAATACTTAACCCAATTTGTAACTGCATTATAATATTATCAAATTAGATAGGTCGTAATGCTGACTTTAAACGTTTCTCAATTTGGTGGAATTAGAACGATATGCATAGAGCGTCGGCTGCTGCGCGCAGGCAAAAGGGAAAGTGCTTGCAGCTTCCTGCTCGCACGCGGAAGCGTTTAGTTTACTACACGTAACTGCATTTCGCGTCACTGCACTAGCATATGACATTTAAGTGACTAGCAAATGCTGTGGCAGTACTAGATTAGTCATAGAAATACAATATTTAATAACTAGAGTAAACCCTCGTGGTGAAGTTTTTCCGTACCTGTTTCTCACAGGAACCTGTACCCAGAATAAAAAGTAGCCTATGTTAATCCAGGGTGTCAGCTAAATATAAGTATACTTAATTGAAAAAAAAAAAATTAACACCCTGTGCTAACCAGTTTGATCAGAATGGCGATTTATTTTACGACATATTTTATGCACAACGTCCTGGCGATTCTTTTAAATTTCTCCAATTTTTCTATTCAGAAAAACCGATCTCGGCAAATATTGGAATCACAGCACAAAGTGTTTTTGTTCTGGAGTTTATCAAACTTAAAGGCGTAGACAAATATTTAATTTACTAGCTTTTGTCTTATGTTTTGCCGTTTCTAAATATGACACAAAAGACATTTCATCTGTAAACTTCCGTCTAAAATTTCAAGTTATATAGTTGAAAATTGTCGCTTTGGTGGACTTTTTGTGACTTGCATCAGGGATAACCTATGATTTGATATAATTATGAGATTGATAACTATGCACCTTTATAACATTGTTTAATAGAATTTATTGCATAACAGTACAATGTCATATCACTAAGAGCGATTCCTACTTGGCAACCTGGGTGTAAAAAGACAGACAGACCTATTAATTTTATTTTAGACTTTCTTTCAACAAAGAATGAACTCTAAAAGGATCTACAGGTAGTAAATTCAGTGTGTAAATAACATTAGAAAAGGTGTTCGAAATGTGTAATCATGTGAATAAGACTAAGTACTCGTACTTGTACAACCTCGTCTAGTTCATCATCGTTTTACTTTCGTTGGCTCGCGTGCGCTCCTAGTGAGACGGAAGCGAACCAAATAGCACGGGCTTCAACGGGCTTTTACTACAACATGTACCTAATGCTTGAGAGAATTTGTGGTTAGTTAAAATATCCATCACGCCTTATCCCCGAAGGGGTGGCCGAGGCATATTATATGCCCACTTTTCACCGTGTGGATTTACCTGTCCCACGTAATAGGTGGTGAGCCCCTTGCCATGTTGAAATAGACAGACGCAGGTTGTGTGGTTGTGGTTAGTTACTTAACAGAATGTAACGTCGTTCTTGCCAAATGCTAGTGTGTTATTTTTGAAGGTATACTTAAAAATATAGGTATACTGGAAAAATGTTGAGAGTAAATTTTTACGATGCGCGCGCAGACCCTTTCGAAAAACTGACACCATGAAGTTAGCTGATAAGTGTTTCCATGACAACATTTAACTATATTCAAAGTAGTTTTCAAAACTCTGAATTTAGCTTTAGTCAACATTTTAGTTATTTCTACACACGTTGGATAAGGCGAAAGATAACAATTATAAAAGATTTTTATCTTGTTACGTCAAAGTATAACTCTAACGCGTGTACATTGTACACACATACTTTTTCTGTGTGGTGATCTAGAACATTTTTAGCTGCTTCATAGATTTCCCAATTGAATGTAATTCTTGAGAGCATAGAGCAAGGAATGTTGCTCGCTACCTCTCGCTCGCGCTTAATATAGACGAAGATAATAATAAAGCTTACGTCAAGCTGTATGCGAAAATCGCATACGCGTCCTAACACTTGCTTACCATTCGCGACTGTACTTGTTTTAAATACCATTGTAGTAATTAGTGTAACCTTTTGATAAGAGGGTAATGCCCCCTGACATGATTAGTTGCATGAAATATTGAAATATAACGGCACCTCTAGTAGAGAGCGCGCGAGTTCCTGCTATGTGCTTTAGAGGATTCACGGCTAGATATTTTTTTAGAGACTGGGTACAAATTCGTTCATTTTTTGAGTTTTTAGTAAGTAGTGAGTTAAAACGTGATCTTCACTGCAAAAAATAATGTTTAGAGAGTTCGTAGCTAGTAGTACTTTATAGAATGAGAAAGAATAATGTCGTTCTTGCTAAATTTTATTATGAAAATTTCATAAATTTATTTTATTTTACAACCTGGTAACGCCTTCAAATTCTATTTATTTATTTGTTAAACTCCTTTCACAGCCAGATTCATAGAATTCATTATAAACGTAAAATATCTGATTATTCTCTAATGGGAGTATGATTAGTTTAATAATGTTATTGGAATAATTATAATTATTATACGTTTTTATATTAGAGTATAAATGTAGTCTTTTTGTATTCCTAAATCTACACTAATATAAAAAGCTGAAGAGTTTGTTTGTTTGGTTGAACGCGCAAATCTCAGGAACTATTGGTCGTATTTAACAAAATCTTTCATATGTTGGATAGCCCATGTATCGAGGAAGGCTATAGTCTATATCATCACGCTACTACCCTGGAGAGCGGAGCAGTAATTATAAATTTCAACAAATCGGGCAATTTTTTATACATTTTGGTAAAATGTATAAGCGACGGGATTAAATAAGTGCGACGGGAGTTCGAAGTATCTCACGGGCGAAGCCGTGGGGGTCACCTAGTATTACATAGATCTGTACTGCAATGACTGCAAAAGTATAATTAATCGGCTGAGAGGATGATGACGACCCAACATAAATCAAAACCAGCATAATAAAAGAAAGCTTTGTAAAAAATAGACAAGTACATTCCTTTACATACAACTCATACCACTGATAGTACCTTATCCCTACTTTCATTGAGTAAAAGCGAATGTCTCTAATCTGCAAATGAACTGATTTTAATTAACGAACGTGTTGCACTGACTTCAACATGAGCTGTAGATCATGAATGATACATGACTAGGCATACTGTAGGCACACAACATATATAGACCTAATGCTAAGCGATGCATTGATACAAGAAACGACCGAACGGTCTGCAGTATATTTAAGCTTTTGCCTGCACTTTCTCTCAGATGCACTTTGAATGTTTAGAGTAAAATAACCGAACGTTAAGAAGTCCAGGTGTAATGTCTGCATTATGTTCTGGATTGTGATCTTTTATTATCTTTATGCTAATTAAGATTGCTTGTTTCGCTTCCTTGTGGGATCCAGATGCAGATTCGGAAATATTGATGTAGATCTTGTGGTAGAATATAACTTAAAATTATTTTGTAGTAAATTTTTAGGAAGAGTTTTATTAAAAGGAAATGTATTCTATTAAATACATTAAGTCGACTGTACCTAAGTACATGTACTTAAGTGTCTTTCAATTATTGTTCCAGAAAAGTAGATTAGGCTTTATTCTAGAGGAACCAATCGAGTATAAATATAAAGTACCTACTCCAGATATGATAAATATATTTATACGTCAAGTAAAGATCTATTATAGGCTCATGATTTGGTACCTAAAAGGTAACCAAACACACTGTGACTGTAGACAGACAGTACCAATTTCATTTATTGTTGACATTTGTTACAAATTTTCAATCCTAATCGTAAAATATTTCTAAAAGTCTCAGTAAGTTGAAATAGATACATCTTTTGTGAAAATTGACTAAAATAGTTGAAAAGAAAATGGATTTAAATTTTAAAGTCTACAAGTATAAACAAGAAAAATTGTAAGTAAAATATTAAGTTTTAATTAAATATAAATAAATCAAATATTTGTGTAATCCACTAATATGTGTTTTGGAGTTTGGGTGTGTCCTATGTATAAAATATATGAATGTAGAAATATATAAGTATGTTTATCAGTTGTATAGATCAGATGCCACAAGCTTTTTTTCGCTTACTTTGAGCTGATGGCGACAACGCCACACACACAAGTGTAAGGGGTCCCACAATATTTATTTTATTTATTTATTTTATTATTGTTAAAAACCAAAACCGCTTGTCACCTACCTGGCTGAAATACACACAATACCGTTATTCTATGACTTCGCTATCATTATTCTCTATGTAACACAGTAAGAACCAATCGCCTGCGACTTTCACTGCAGAATTTCTAATGATCCTTATACATGTCGCGTAGACATTAAAACCACAACTTAGTGATTACAATACAAATAAGTACTTTTTCATTTAGAATATGTGATACTTAAGATTACCTATTCAAGGTAATTTACCTATTCTAAGGGTGAGATTAAACGCAAGAAGTTTCAAGAAATGTCTTCTGCGTAAAAGTCTTACTTATTGTAACCTCTAAACTATGGTTTACATATCTTAGTTTGTAAGAATTAGGCTTGAATGTTCAAATATTGCTTAGAGGAGTTACGTGACTGTTGTTACCAATATTTTCAAACAAGACTGATTTTGAAGATGCTTGGATATTTGTTATGGAATCACGCTCTAACCCCTGAACCTATTTGGGCGAACCTTGGTATTCAGATAGCTGAATTCACATATAGGCTAAAGGAAATGGGTACGGCAAAACTTCCCTCTGTCCTTTAAGATCCACCATCTCGATCCACTAGTCGATCGAATAGCATGCAGAAGTTCACTGTGATCCACAACAGGTGTGGATGGATCCTTTGATACTTTCATCTCTGAAAATGCTCCACCAGTGGATCCAACAGCACTCAGGGAGTTTCGTAAGATCTACCACAGGTGTGAGTGGATCCTGAAATACTTTCATCCCTTAATTTGATCGAACAGCATTCAGGGAGATTTCACCAAGCGGCGAAGCTTCGGGTGTCAACTAGTAGTAAATAATTATCCATACCTAATATTAAATCGTATCCATACTAAAAAAATTCAGTCACTCACTAAAGAACACCCAGCCGCAATCCCTGTACCTAGAAACTTGAAATATTTAGGGTAAGCCCTATAATGTAGGCGTGCAATAAGAAATAGCAAAAGCTGACTTTTCCGTCCACAAGCATATATATTTAATTCCTAATAAACCTTGACGAACATGTACTACGTGACCTTACGTTTAAATCGGAAAGCTTACCATAAACCATTTCTGTTGCTTAGAAATGCATTACGTGTTAGAAGCACACTTTGATACATAATGTATTACCGTCATAGAAGAGATAAAGAAAGATAAAGGACATCTTTGATTAATGACATCGCTAAATGCATTTATCATTAACTGCAATATTTAGGCAGATTGTTGACTTCCATGAGCCTTTTTATGCATTGCTTTCCCTAATGCCAATTATGTGGTACTAGATGACCCCCACAGCTTCGCCCGTGGTATATTTCGACCTCCCGTCGCACCTATTTAATCCCGTCGCTCATAAATTCTACAATGATGCATAAAAATTTGCCCGATTTGTCGACATTTATGACTACTGCTCTGCTCCACAATGTAGTAGCGTAATGATATATAGCCTATAGCCTTCCTCGATAAATGGGCTATCTAACACAAAAAGAATTTTTCAAATCCGACCAGTAGTTCCCGAGATTAGTGCGTTCAACCAAAGAAACAAACAAACTCTTCAGCTTTATAATATTAATATTATAGTATAGATTTAGGGCCGTATTCCAGAACGCTTATCAATACTCAAGAAACACTTGAGAGTATTATTTATAAGGCAAAAACCAGCCTCAAGCGTCGATTGAGTATTGAGAAACGTTCTGCAATACGGCTTTTAGTCAAGTTCGACGTGTTATGTGATTTGCTTTCAATGATAAGTCCATAATAATAGCCATATCTAACCTGACCAATTTTTTTTCGTACCCAAAACGGGACATTGGTTTGATTCCTTCAATTACAATGGACTAGCTGATGCCCGCGGCACCAGTCGCGTGAAATTTGGTAATTGCACAAAAGTGTTTCCGTGAGAATTAGATGTTGTTGTAAAATCCTGAATCACGTATAACTTAATTTCTAACCGAATTTTGTTGTATATTATTTTAAAATTGACTGATTTCTATACTTTAAGGCCCCTTTAGGGGTGGAATAAAAAAAATCCGACTTTGTCCCTTCATAAAAGAATCTCTGTGCAAACTTTTCACACCAGTGAGTCAGGACTTTTAATTATAAACATTAAGATAAAATAATCATGACGAAAAAAAATTTCACAATAAGCGGGCTTGGCTTTGTCGTACATTTCGTATTCAATTACACTACGGAACTGGATGTCACTAAAGGTGTCCACACTAAGGATCACGATACTATTGGATACTTGGAGATAAACCCTGGAATTGTGGACTGAAGGACGTTCTTAGCGGTAAATACACAAACTTGAGTCTTGCTAGGGTTAAATTGGACAAGATTTAGTCTACCCCATAGATTAGAATACGTACTACGTACAGGCTACCCCAAGCGGACGGACACACTTGCGATAATAACTTTGATTTTAGATACGAAGTTATTCAAGACTTTTTCCACTAGATACCGGTGATACTGGTGCGACCTACGTTATAAGTGTCATCTGTACTTAATCCGCATAGCAATGGATGCCATTAATTATAATAACTTTGTAATAATACCTATATTTTTAAAATGTTACACTTTTATGTACTTACATAAGTTTCTCGCCATTTATTAAGAGTGTACATTAGGAACTTTGAAATCCAACTGGTTAGGAACCTGTGTTTTGTATTTCCGTGAAAAATTAATGTTGTTTAAAATCGATAGCAAAACAGGGTGAGGTACAACAACGTGCCTTGTGGGACTCCAGCATTTAAGGCCAAGTAATCTGAACAGCCGCCATAGACGACAATCCTTATGCTGCTATTGGACAGAAAGCTGGATACCCATCGTCAAAATTCCTCGTGCAGCCTTCGAAGGAAATTTAGATAGAAAATGACGATGACAGACCCGGTCAAAGAACTTAGAAATATCGAGACTTACTGCCAGAGCTTCTCCTTTACTCTCGCTAGCCGTCTCCCAGCAGTGTGTGAGGTACTCAAAAAGATCGCTAGTCGTATTACTAGAGCTGGTCGTATTCGTAAAGGTACCTCAAGGGCTATGCCTTGATTACAAACTCCATTGCCCATAATAGCACCGAGGTGACGACTATAGATAGGCCTGTAATTAAACATGACCCGTCCTTCACACTTTTTGGATACGGAATAATCGTGTGCGGTCTTCCATAAAGTCGGGACTTGTATATAAACGCTGGAAAAGACGTGGAACTATCCAGACACAACTCGGGACCATACTGCTTCAAAACTATCGCAAGTATTCCGAATGGCACACTCGACTTATATACATCGAGGGTCTGAAGCTCCCGGCGTACGTCTGGCTGAGAGAAATAAATTTCCGGCATGAACGTTCCACACCATAAGATACCAGGCGGCAAAGCACCCCGTTGTTCATGCTCAAGTTAAAAGCAAAGAGAAATCCAAGTAGGCCAGCTTTCTCCGAACTACCATTGGGTTTATGTAGGGGTGGTAAGCCAGAGTGACAGAAATTTTTAACGGTAACTTTGGCAAGCGATCGGAATGCACGATTGTGAATTGTCATTTTTGAAAACCAAAAGTTCGTAACGGGAATTTGACTTGTCGATAGCTAAGCTAGTGTTAGTGATTGCCTATGTCAATTGCTCGCGCTCACTTGGGCGCAATCTTCGGGATCTATAATTTTGTTCATGCCAATTTTAATAAACTTGGGAAAACGGGACAATTTAGCGTCCCGAGGATTGTTCCGGGGACACCAGGACGGAGACCCCGGAAAAGGAACGGTCCCGTTCAAAACGGGACGTATGGTCACGTTAGCCATATCGCACTAATATACCGGATATTGCGGTTGTTTCGGTTGGTCCCAGTTATGAGATAATTTCTATCTAATATTATAATCAACTTTCGACCCTATGTAACCTACATAAACCAAACAGACTAAAAATCAGCCATTGAAATCGATCCATAACACAAAAATTTACAGTACAATTGAAAACCACCGTTTTAAGTAGGTTTAATTTATTACAATCGACATATCTAATTGCAAACCGTTGGCAGTCCACAAATACTACCTTTTAAATACAACACGTCATTCATAAATACATGATGGTTAGAGACAACATACGAAGACCACAGACGACCCGAAATTGCAACGCGTAGTCCAAAAACGCAACACGTATTTCGAAACGCGTAGTATATACCTGTGCGTAGCCCGAAAATGCAACGCATCGGGTGGGCGACACAGAATATCAGGATCACAAACATTCATACTTTTCTTAACTTTTCTCGTATTATTTTTGGAATTTTAATGTTGCTGTTTGTAAACGCATTTTGATTGGTGACTCGTTGTTCATAAGACCATAGCCAAGACTATTCGTACATATATTTTTTCACCCCAAAGCTAAATATGTAAAATAGTATACATAGATGGTGACACCTACAATGAACACAACTTTACAGGAACCAGTGCATAAGTGATCCCTACTAAACAAGAACTAACACCATTTATGATCTTAACCACATAATGCGTACGTCGGCAGTGCGACGACACGTGAGGACTGAGGGTAGACGGTCCCGAGACGATGACGTCACGGGATCGCCGGCCGCGGGGTCATCGGCTCGCCAGGTGCGTTCACACTTCCACTAGTCCCATTATTTCCCGTTCTTCATGGTATTTATTGTTTAATTCTAAGAGAGTGGATTGTTCTGAATCAGGTCGCTGACAACCATGACACGCTGAAACTACCTATCAAGGATTATTCTCAAAATACAAAGATAAATCATAAATGAGGCACAACAATGATAAAGTGTTATTATTATTTATCATCGATTCTAAATTGTGTAATATTTTAGGTTACCTACTTATAAATATGTGGAAAATGTTATGTATATTCAATAATTTTATTTTCTATATTATTCACGTTTTTTATTATTTTTAACGACATCCCAATGATTTCCAAACCCTACGTGAATTTGAAACGATGTGGGTCCGCTTTTATTGGTTGCTGGGAGCTTTTCATTTTCGGTATTGTAGAAAGCAACTGCCATCTGACCTCCCGATTTATTATTATTATCCGTTAGGAAGCAGGTGAAGTCGTTTGGGTTAAGGCGATCTTGGTAAAGCCTTTACACCCCTTATATTTAGATTTGAAATTTTAGATTAACTTCTTAATGAAATTCCAAATGAAAATGAAAGGTACAAACTGTTTCTAGATCTTGTTAAAACAACTAACTATCTTCACGCTATATCCCCGACGGGGTAGTCAGAGAGGACAGATCACCAGGCTTCGCGATTCATGCATAATTCTTTCGCTTCTTGCAGATTCATCAATCGCTTCATATATGCACGTCTGGGTATCTGAGAACTTTTAACAATTCCGTTGAATAAATAAATAAAATAACCAAACTTGAACATTATTTAGTCAGTCGCTTGATAGCATTGCGCAGTACTGTCACAGAATAACGTACTGTACCTACATAAAAATAATAGTGCTTCACTAACTAATTGTTCTTCAGTGTTTACACGTTACGTACATTTAATAAATAAAATTAATAAATTTTTCTTACTGCAGCATAAAATTCTTTCCCGATCGATTGTAAAGTGCTAATTTGATTTGAATTTATTAGTACGGTAGCGCGCAATTTCCGCGGGAAAGAGACAGGCAGACGTTTGTAAGCTCCACGCAGCTGTGGTAAGGACGGTCGTTGCCCCGTGGACGCCCGCGAGTGAACTCCGAATATTATCGTGTGTGTGCGCGTATATTTATTGTGCTTCTACACCATTACGCTCGCGCTCATTAAATCAGTCTATTGCGTTATATTAGTGATTGAAGTGTTACGAGATTTGTATAAAGGTAACCATTCCTTAAATTATTGTAACCTAATGTCCTATATTATTTAACATTCGTATCAATTAAAAATGTACCACTTATTGAATTGTTCGTAGGTTAACGGATGTTAGCTGGGTGGAGTTTTGACATAAGCTAAACATGTCATGTTTTAGATAGAGGAGAGCAGGTGGCTATAGAAAGCAATTGGAGGGGCGACCATCGGAAAATTTTCTCTAATCTTTTTATTAACTAGATTCAATGTCAAGGTTACTGAACTGGATTGACACGAGAGTGTACGAGAATATATCATTCCTATCGAACTCTGAATGACTTGTTGAGATGATGATCACTGGTACGGCATGAATACGAATTTAAATTTGGAATTGATTCACTCAGACCAATGAAAAACTACATTATTGCAAAATTCGTAAATTTGCTTACTTCACTTTTAAATTTACACTGTTCTATCTATGTTTTTTTTGCTCTTGTAAATGCTAATTTACCAGTGTAGTTCCAAGTATAGAATTTGGAGCATGATTGTGGAAATACCATTCAATTTCCTTCTAAACTTCGTAATAAGTAAAATGACGAATGACATTGAAAACGACGTCACAAAGTATGGCATGCACAACGTGTACAAAATGTTTTTCTAATAATAGGAGGTCAATGGCTTGGTCTACAACCGACACACTCCCCGTGCGGTTATTCACTAAACAAATATAATTAGAACAATAGCAAAAAGGATTCGAATTAATTTCTAATTTTAGTAATTAAAGCAAAAATTTCCAGAGCTTTGATTTAATACAACGGTGAACAATGTAGGTACCTAGTTAAGCAGGCATTATTACGAGTAAATCTTTACATTTGAAAATCGTTGTGGTTACACACTACTGTGGCTACACCTGACCTTTCTTCTGCCTATGTCGAGGAGCAACGGATTCTCAGTGACATATTGACAAGAGTCTATATATAGTCACTTTATTAATTTTTTAGGCGTGGAACCCCCTCGCATTTTAACCCACCGGAGGCAACGGTACCCAGGTAGGGCTTTAAAAAAATTTTGAAAACACTGAGATCAGATATATAGATGAAAATGGGCAATGATTAAAAGTTGACAAGTCGAACTCTAAATTTGTGGTTAAATATCAAAATATTGCTGTTAATTTGCTATTAAGAAATGGCCGTGTGCCCTGGGGCTATCCTTTCGAGGGCTCACCGGGGACTCCCGGCTATAGACAGATGGAAGGGATACGTGTGGTTTTAGTTGATAGGAGTCCGGCATAGCATCCATGAGGTTATCCACACGAAAAAAAAATAACTGGCAGTGTGGTAGAGGAGTGAGTGAATTAACGTATACTGTATGGATTGAAAGTAGATGATACAGTTTTAGTTTAGTTTAACTCATGTACTAACATGTATCTACGTAAGAGTACGATATGGGTCCGCCCCTTAGGGATGACTAAAAATTTGACTGACAGATATGTTAGCGTGTAGTGGGCGGATCGTGTTATATTAGATTGGAATGGAATTACGATGCAATTGCATGGAAGGAAGAACGGAAGTATCCCTCCACTTCCCACTATCTTTGGCTAGTTTAGTACTGAGATTGTTGACAAGCAAACCATCATCATAAGAAACGTAATGTCATTTTGAAATTATCATCAATATTTTTTAATTATTTCGTACTGTGTCTGACTCGTAGGTATACCATATTGTCAGTTGTGTATGGTTGACATCGCGAGGAAAAAAATAATTTTATCAGAAAAAAAAGTAGAGTATGGTTGATCATCAGGACAAATGTAAGAGATTTTTTTAAGAATTGTGAAAAGAAAGTATTTTCTTTTCGGAAAGTATTTAAACTATTTAAGCAATACTTTTCCCAGTTTTTGACTAAGTAGCCCCTTAATAAGACAGCTTGTATGGACAACAGTCAAGAGTGTGATCTACGGACAGGTCAAGTAATCGACGCCGACGTTCGTTGTTACATTTACTTCCTGAGTTACTACAGTCTGCAGTATTACTTCAAAATCTCATTCACTAAATGATTTTATTTGCGGTCATTAAACCTAAAGCATATTTTACACAATATAATATTGTAAGTACATAGGTGCGTTGTGTTAATATTTTCACATGAATGTGTAAACATCGGTGTGATTGGACGGTTATCGGCACATGTGCTACGATACCGTCGCTTGGTATCTGGAGACAGGCCCTGGAGTCATTGTCACGTATATTGTGCACACAGCGCCCATTGTGGACTTCATGTTTACTAACGTTATCAATAACATGTATTGGGATGTGGCACACCAAAAGCTACGAACATCGGAGCGATAAAATTCCACAAGAAAATTTAGGTTACTAAAAAATCTGCTGCTTTAAGAACGTTTCACAATATCGACGTTTACAATGCAGTTTAGGTGATGTATGGCTTGGCCTGTTTTCTTACAGTTTATGTTAGGATCTAATACTAGCATATACCAGTGTCTTCGCAAGCGACATAGTTCAAACTCCTTTTGTTTCCCCTAATGTTTTTTTCATAAATACATTTCGTTTTCATAAAGTTATGTTTTAGTTAAACTGAATAAGATTAGCGGAAGGAGCTATACATTGATAGATCTGTCACAAATAAAATATAGAGCATTATTGTTGAGTAATATACCTAACGAGTATTGAGTTTTCGATCATCATAATCACAAATCGTGAAGGTTGGAGACTTTATTTCTTACTTGAAATCGAGGTAGGTACGTTACAGTAAAAATTTAGGAAACAAATTTGATGAAAAAATGGTTGTAACTCTCATTGTAACACAATGTTAATAGTTTTTGTTAAGGCTAGTACAATAGTACGTAGCAAAGCCACATTCAACTATGTCAAAGGATATTGTATACTCGTATTGGCATTTTGTAGTGTAATAGAATTTTCATCATTATATCTTTAATTCTAGTTGCTTCCACTGTGACGATCATCTGGCAATTCTTTGACTTTTTACTTTGTCAGATTCATTTTATAAATAATTTTAAAAAATATTATGTCTATTAATAAATTATTTCATTAATTGAACCTGTCACAGAGATGCATATCCGAAAGTTCTATACCGCACAGAATCCGCAAAAATATACTTTATATTTTAGTGCATTGTATATCTTGTAGTGTAACATTGAGATATGGTCAACGGGTTCAAGTTCGGCGACACTGAACTTGGCCGGCCATGACTCACGCATGCCAGCCATCGCGCATCGCTGTTACGAAACCATAAACATTGAGCATCTGTGCGAATGTGAATGCAACTGAATGTAATCGAGACGGCCATTGTCCAACGCCCTTGGCTTTGAATCGATAATTATAAGCTGTATTCGAAATTTCAAACAATTCTAATTTATGATGTTATTATCGTAGTAGTATGATCATGACGAAAAACACATGACAGAATTTCATAATGAAATTTCATTGTACAAAATTACATTTTGAGTTCCCAAGAATCATCGTCCAATGCGACGCGGCGTCAAGTTCAAGAGTAGAGGTCACGCCACTTTATTGGGTTTGGGACAGTCATGGTATAGTCACACGATAATCAATCACGTCACAATGGTGACTCAATAATCAGAACATTGCTTTCGATGGTGAAGGTGTCATGGATCAGTCAGTGGTCGAGAATTCAATAATTTTCGTTTATTTTCTTTGATTTTAACCCAACCAAGGAGTAATTTGTTTAATGTTTCCAAAAAAATTGTCAATAATACCAAATATCAGTATGACATGTGATACGATTTCCGTGTGTCATCGGTCATCAACAATGTCTGTTATATGTACGTATGTACGTAATTATAGTTATACACTTGGGTACCTGTGTGATTAAAATCATGCACCTGTATTTGCAGGGAATTTCAAATCGGTCGCAATATGTTAGCATAATTCAGCTGACACCATATATTATTTGCGATTGCTAATCTACTCTTTTTAGTGCTTGATCTTAACGACGGAGAAATTCCTCAACCATTGTACGTCACCACGATATTTCATCAGGCGGGTGGCCCCAATTTGGTTAGCTAAATAAACTTAAACAAAACTGCCTTATCAAAAAATGTGAACATCTGTACAAATCCCGTTAGCATTTTAAATTTATGTTAACACTGTTTAATGCAACTACTTATATAGCTGTGTGGATTGTAATTCAGTTTTCACTAATAAAGATATGTATTAATTGTTATTGTATTGTGATTACCTATTTCAAATTGTATTAAAAGTTTTTATTTCACATATTTCGTATAATTATAATTATTGACGATGGACGGGAAGAGTAAATCATTAGTGTTTCCATATATTTAATTTCCATATAATAAACATATTTTTTTGCTTTAAATTGCTTACAGACGCCATCTAGTCCAAATCAATCTAATATAAGCTTGTACATACTATTGAATCTGACACTGATAAATATAAATTTCTAAATAAATAAATAAAAAAATAATAAATAAATATTGTGGGACACTTTTCACACAGCGCCATCTAGCCCAAAGTAAGCTAATATTAGCTTGTGTTATGGGATCTAGATAACTGATAAACATACTTATATATTTCTAAATACATACATATTATAGATAAATAACACCCAGACACAGAATAAACCATCGTGCTCATCACACAAAGTTTTATCCTGGGTGGGAATCGAACCCACGACCTCTTGCGTAGCAGTCGGATGCACTCCCACCGCGCCACAGAGGCAGTCAATAAATAAATAAATACATAATATACATACAAAACACCAACATAACTCTTACACTATTAACATTCACCAATAATTATCTTAATTCAGATAATATTTATGTCCTTTAATTGTTTTCTATCGGTAAAACAAATGTACTAAGATTATCTTATCACAAAAACAAGATCCAGTTATGAGTTCAAAGATTCAAGGGCAACAATAAACCTCAAACACGAATGCATGTATCTGTTTATCTAGTAGATAACCTTGTCAGTACATTGTATAAACTTGGGGTCGATGATATGCAGTCTCTAACGATTCTACATCACGATGCTGATATTCTAAAACAAGATGACCCCCACAGCTTCGCCCGTGGCAAAGTTTGAACTCTCGTCGCATCTATTTAATCCCGTTGCTTACAAATTCTACAATAATGCATAAAAAAAAATCAGATTTGTCTACATTTATAACTACTGCTCTGCTCTCCATGGCAGTAGCATGATGATATATAGCCTATAGCCTTTCTCGATAAATGGGCTACATAACACAAAAATAATTTTTCAAATCCGACCTTTAGTTCCTAAGGTTAGCGCGTTGAACCAAACAAACAAACAAACTCTTTAGCTTTATAACATTTCTATAAATATGATGTAAAGTAAAGAGCTATGTTAGGTTTATGATGTACTAACTTATCAACGGCATCATCGAGGTCGTATTCTCATGGATATATCGCAGTGGTGGTAATGTATATGCAAGTGCTGTTCGTATCACAGGTCGGCGCAAATATATGTGTGACCCGCAAATGTATGTTTTAGAGTTTGGATATTTTTCTTTGTACTTATAATATGTATGTATTTAGAACTTTCTGTGTATCTATATCCTTTTTATTTTTTCAATATGCCGAACTCGAATTTACTAAAACCACACGGCGGCGGTCTGTACCTAAATATCTAGTGCCAGATGCCCCGGGTAACTTCTCGGCAAAAGGATCAAGCTATCCCGGCAGACTTATGCTACTACCGCGGACTCATCGAAGGGTTCGGGTGATATCCCGCTTCTTTGGAGCTTGGTTTGGGTGTTATTCAATTCCTTGTGGCGTGAGGCGAAAAGCCCACCCGTCATTAACAGGCCCCCGGATATACATCCTAGAGCATTACCTTATTTTAAGATAAATTTGGATTACCCCACGGAATACTCGTATAGTTTGAATTTGGAACACACGGTTTCTTCATCTGCTAGGAAAGGGAAGTGAAAATTTTGTTAGGTCGCGATTACATAATATCCTCTCCGGGAAGATTTCTAACTCCATATAATTTTATAGGTTCCTTATGCAGACTTTACTACGCCGTCGGCGCCGTCTCTTCGACATGCAACGTTGTACAGTAACATGTTATGTAACCGTCTCTTTATGACAAAAACTTTCAATGCATACAATAGCGTACCGTATGGTACGAGTAATATAGTTCTAACTAATGATAATACTACGAAAATACGAAATCATTGTCAAAACTTTACAGAAGCTTTCACTTTAATTTTTTTTGTGGAATCATTGTTTGCTCGTGGCCTAGCTGACTCAGTGTTCTGTAAACGATCACTGCGTTAAGCAACATTCGCTATAGGTGGTCCTTGGATGGGTGACCATTTTGTGGAATTTACATTTGCGAGCGTTTCCGTGCTTCGGAAGGCACGTTAAAAATTTGGTCCCGGTTGCCAGTAAAATGGCTTGAAAATTTTCAACAGCAGGTTGCACAGCCTGCGCCTGTCCTTTTTAACACGGCAATAGGCTCACCACCTGTTACGTGGGAAAAATGCATACGGTGAAATGGGGGCGTAGTATGCCTCTGCCTATCCCTTGGGGATAAAGGCGTGACAATATGTATGTATGCCTGTAAATAGCCTTCATTATAAAAATATTTATTATTTTACAATTATGCATGAACATAATGTAGATATTGATTTTTAAATGAAAAGTTGTCAACCGACTTCGATACGGTCCTATTAATACAGTTTATTAAAATTAAATAAATTCAAATATTAACTATAGCTTTGGAAATTAAAAAAAAAAGCAATTAATTTACTTTATAGGTTAACAATGCTATTAAACGACAACGTCTATCTCATATCTAAAAACCAGAAGTAAAAAGTTCAGAACCTTGCTCTTTTGAAGTAGGTTAAAAGAGAATACCTTCCTACATCAATTTAAATACCTACTCGAAATAAATTGATTTTAACTCATCGAATATACAAATTTCACTAAAATATGATTTAATAGTAAAGGCAATTTAATTCTTTCCTTAATACAAACTGATATTATTAACGTCGAAGCTACTAAAACGAGTGTTACATAAACGAATTGAAAAATATCGAGCGAATATTTTTCCTTCACTTACAATGATGAAAAAGCACTGAAACAGGCCCGAAGATTGACGAAGACCGGCGGAGGTTCCCGAAGGAATGACAAGCGAGGCGCGCTTTCCTTGGAACGCGGAAAACGCACATGTTGAAAATACGAGTGGGCATTGACCCCGACCGCCTGGGCTTGCCTGAATGTTGCTGTTACAGAATCTAGCGTGGTGCATCTTGTGATGCGTTTATTTATGTGCACGGCTACATTCATCCATCATAGATCTTAGATAAATATAATATTAATATTAAGTTGAACTCTTCATGTATTTTTTGGTATAAAATAGAGGAGAATGGGTCCACATAGTAACCAGTAGGTTACTTTTCTGGAGGAGGCTTGCACAAAAAAACGAACAAGAAAAGAAAGACCTAAATGAGATTTTTTTTAATCTTATACTCCACTACAAAAGTTTAGTAATTATTCAAGGTCCATATTAGCCCATTTTTAAAATAATATTTTCCAGAAATAATTAAGCATAAATCTAATCCAAAAGATGTTCAAAACTGACCTAAACTTTATGTTGATATACTGATAATAATTGAAAATCTTTTTAGAACAAATACACTCCCGGACACCTAAATCGAGCCACCTTGATTTTTTTTTGGTTTTGAGTACTGTAACTTATAAAAGATATATGTAGAAGGAAAATGTTTTGATGCAGTTTTGGAGCTGGTATACTCATCATTCATTTAGAGTGCCACTGTTCTAAATTTGAACTACAGTTTATTAAAAAAGTCGAGTTACGTTGAAACTTATTTGCTTTTTTCAAGGAAAAAAATCTAATCATTTTTAAATAAAGACATGATTTACATGAAAAGAAATGTTTATATAGTAACTTGTATTGCCTCCCAGTGCATTTATGACAGCTCTCATACGGTTTGGCATAGAATTAATCAATGTCGTTATGAAATGTTAAGGAATGTCCTCCCATTCTTCCAAAATTACATTTTTGAGCTCCTGCATGGTTTGCGGGGCAGGATGATGAGCTCGAACACGCCTCTTCAGCTCATCCCATAGATGCTCTATAGGATTTATATCAGGACTTCGCGCTGGCCATCTCATAACAGTGATACCAATGTCATTTAAGTACTCCCTGACGATTCCCGCAGTATGGGCCCTTGCATTATCATGCATTAAAACGAAATCTTGGCCAATAAATCCAGCATATGGCATCAGATAGTTCTCTAAACATTGGCGAATGTATCTATTGCCATCTAGGGGCGGCAGTCGTGGTCCCGTCACTACCTCTAGCTCAGTTTTTCTCACTAGCTCACTTTCACTTACACTTTCACATTATCTTGGACTCATCTGTGAAGAGAACCTGGCTCTATTGATGTCGAGTCCAATTTAGATGTTCGCCCGCAAACTCTAGACGGGCTATTCGGTGTGCTCGTGTCAATTTGGGTCCATTGGCTGGCTTATGGGGCTTTAAACCACGTTCATTGAGTCGCCTTCTAACGGTCCGAGCACTTACAGCCACTCCGTGAAAGTCCTTGAGCTGTTCTTGTATCTGAACAGAGTTAAGGCGTCGATTTCGTAAGCTAGTAGTGACAATGTATTGATCTTGTCTCGCCGTTGTCACTCGGTAACGAGGTCCTCCTGTTCGCCGAACGAAGCCGCCAGTCTCCAGGTATCGGTGGTACACTCTTTGAACAGCGGAACGACTTATGTGAAGTTGTGAACTCACATCTCGCTGACTTAGCCCAGATTGAAGAAGTGTTACAGCTTGCGCGGCTACTTCAGGTGAAGTATCCATAATTTTATAGCCAAAAACGGTTCAAATTATAGAAAAATAACTAAACTAAACTTTGGTTAATAACAATTGCGAAAATTCAAACCAAATCGACATTAAATTGCTTCAAAAGCAACTTTCAACAGTCATTATTTTTTTCAAATCAGTGACCATCAAGCTCGGCTTTTGTTCTTAATTTTAAATTCTAAAATTCAAATTTGGAATAATACATACGAGAAAGACGATGAAATATGCCAGAATTAAAAATGCATAAAAACTTTTTTGTTATATTGTATATTTTTGTGTATTGGGCTTTTAGGCCCGGGAATGTATTATAAAGTTTCAGAAGCATTCGTAATTTCGAGTTCTCTAAAAACGTACTAGAATAATTAATTATATTCTAGACCTCATTATTGTTTGTTCAGGAAAGTTGATCGCAAGTAAAATATTCCATTCCATTTCAACCCTTTATTGTTTCTTGAGGTTTTACAATGACTTTTCATAAAACTGTATCGTTGTTCTTGACCATTTTGTACTTGATGCTAATATAATACTGTATTGTATTTTGCTAAGCGAAAGCGAACATTGAATTTTAACTTCTCCATGATTTTCGATATATCAAAAGATCATAGACAAAAAGAAAAAGATAGATGAACCGTAGATTTAAGTGTGTCTATGCACTGTAGTGTTGGACGACACGACAATCATAGTATTAGTATCATGTCAGGCACTATGGTCAGAAAGCTCGCTGTCAATCAAAACCACACACTCCATAATATTATCACCACATCAATTACCTACGTTGACTGTGAAACTACCTATTTCACTACCCAGAAATTGCAAGTGTGGTAACTATGTTCAATTTACATGCTTACATTTTTGAGGCGAGTCACATTTACTAGATCATTACCCAATATCTCCTTCTTGAATTTAGAGTATTTGGTCCGCATTTAGTGGCTGCTAGGAGTAACCATGGTTTGTTCTTATTTTTTTCTGTATCACAGGGAGCGATGTTATATCACATGAAGTGTACTTAACCCATCTTAAAGGGACTTAATACGAAATGATTAATCGCTCTGAAAGACATCAACCCCAGGATATATTGACAGTAGTAAGGCTATATGGCATCTAATGTCTTTTTTTTTTGACGTTCTGGCTAATTTCTTAAACTGCTGGACACATTTTAACGGGACTTTCACTGGCATCCTAGTTGACGTTATAAGAAATTACTTAGGCTACATTTTATCGCCGTATTCCCATTGAAACGGGCACTACATTATTGAAACCACGGGGCGTTCTATATTTTGTATAAAATTTTAAAAATATAGAATTATTGGACAATGTGAGAACCAAACTTTTTGATATATATAATCTTTGAATAGGACATTTATCGACTTAGACGTTATAATAATTAAAACCTTTTTTTGGCATAAGAATGTTTTGGATCCTATTATCTGTAAAATGCCCTAGAAGTTAACCCCCTTATTTTCTACTTCCTATTATAGTAGTGGTAGAAAGGTAGACAGTGTTTACTTTTGTTAGGAATACACTAAAGTAAAATAAATTAGTCCCAGAAAAACATAAAAGTATCCGACCAAAGAACGTTCTCTGTAGAGGAAGTGATTTATTGGACAAAATTTAAAGCCAATTAATGTTGACGTGCGCTTAAACGACGATGCGCATGCATCGAGTTTCTTGACAAATATATTTTGAAATGCATAAAGAAAAGTAAAAGTTTAAATCTTAACAGCCCGATAAGAAAAAGCAACTGTTCATTTGTAAACTGACACAAAAATAATGAGACATTTCAGCGAAGTTTCTTTGTAAAGTTATCATTTCATCTCAATTAAGAAGTGTTCTACTTTTTAACCAAAGTGTAATTATTTGACAAGAAATCTTTCCAACTCTATAATAATATATTTCATGCTTCATTTACCTCACCTGACATAACTAGAACACTTGTATGAAAGTTCAAAGATTTCTCTAAATTTAATAATATACTTATATAAATAAATACTGCGAAAACGCGAAAATAAAAACTGAAATGATAAAAATATCTCCGTCAACATGACATGCAAGAATAATACAGAACTTCAAATATAATTCTCATTAAATTATTCATCACATTTAATGCGCTCGAAGAAATACAATATCGACAGATTAAAATCTTTCGTCCTTTTTAGAAATAATTTCTTGCTAAAAGGATGCGTAACCTCATCTCAAACGGTCACTTACTCACTCCGTTAATTTGGGAAGGTACTCTGGAATCTCTCTCGATTTATTTCTTATCCGGCAGCATGAAAATGGCATATTGTTTATCACATTTTTGCTTTGTTTTATATTTCTGTCGGTATACATCGTTTGCCTGTGCCTAATTAGGTTTTAATCTTAAATGATTTATTCGTTCGTTTCAGTGTGTTAGTGTCAGTTTTACTCCGTGATCACATGCTTAATGGTCATTCATTTGCGTTCATTAAGTAAGGGCTTCTTTATTACTTATTTAAATTAGTTCCAACTAATTCAAATCGAGTCAATCATTATGTAACTTGACTAAGTTTTCTCTAATAGATTGAAATTTAAAGTTGAAATGTAAAGTTACACTTAGTACGGCTTACAGCACCGCTCGGATGTAGGTAATCGATTAAATTTATATATCGATAAACGATAAAATTTGATTATCGATAAAATTTATTCTCTGCCTAGAAAATATTTGTAGGACTCACAGAAAATGTAAAAAATTGTCTAACTATCAAGTTACATCGTTAAGTATGCTCATGAAATTTAAATTGAGCGATAAAAATAAAACTCCACTTGAAGAACATTATTTTAGAGTTTCAGTAGAGCACACCGGAAGACGGAAGTGAGTTCATTGAACCGCTCGACGAGTCAATGTCAGCGGTGGCAAGGCGCACAAGTCGTGGGTCCAAGATTTGGCAAGAACAAGGGTGCGTACTTGCCGGTACGGGGTAGCAGGGTGCAACTGTCGCAGGGTAACGACCGGGCCGGGGTCGTCGGCCGGCGCCACGCGGCCGAGCGACCGAGCTATCCGATTGATTAGAGCAGGACGGCACTACCTTGTACCCTTATGATCTAACTACCCCTCTTTTAATAGGGGAAATAAAACTTTGTGCCGTAACTGATAAGGTGTTGTTCGGCTTACCCGCTTATTCGTTGTTGGAGCTTTTAGTGTAGGTTTATAGGGAGGTAACTAACGCACACAGTTACGTTAAGGGAAGTAATTTGCTCAAAATATTGATTTTTCCGCGGGGTTCGGTGGGCCGCGTGGTGCGCGCCTGTGTGCGTATTGTGTGAGAGTGCATGTGTGCGTGCGCGTCTATTTTGGACTGAGCACGTGGTGGTTGTTGCTTGTTGACATGCGTTTTTATTTTTATGGCTGCTTTACGGTTTGATCGGTAAATTGAATTGCGTCATTACTTGTAGTTTAGGTATTGGTGATTTATACAGCCGTGTAAGAAAACTAAAACATATGATGTTGACTTGAACAGATTCTTTTATATAGTGTCTTTTCTGACGTCATTTATATTTATATTAGACATTACTTTATCCCATATTTGATATGTTGTTTCAACCGACTTATGTTTGTATCGAAGTTTTGGGTGTTTCCTATGTATATTGTCTTACATAATTTTTTTAAATACATAAATATGTTTTTCAGTTGTCTTAATCCAATCCCAGTAGTAGGTAGGTAAGTCGCACTCTGACATACGACATATGAACGACTGTCTTGGTATTTTACATTCAGACTAACAAAATGGCTTAGAAATTTCTTATTCTTGAGGTTCAGCGGACTGGGGATTAGTTGAAAATATACATACACGCATACGTACCTACTTCGTTCTATGTTTGTTGAATATATTATTACCTATACATGTATGTGTATACTAGTATCGATGTACAAACACAAAGCCGGTTCAGGACTCACGCACACAAACTTGCAACCTTACCCTTGATTTTGCCAGCTCAAGGTCTCTACCCTCTCTGTTAATCTACTCACTCCCTTCGCATTTCGTATAAGTGTATCCCCCTCTAAAGTGCGGGCAATGCCGAATTTTCCCGAACAGCAGCCGGGTCATCGACCTGCAACGACAAACGTATTGGTAAATAAACATTGAATCTCAGTTACATAATAAATTGTATATGCAGTTTACAAATCATTAATGAATTTACACAAATTTGTATGAATGTAGCCTTGCTCAGAAAAGATAATTAAATAAATTGGTTAACAGAACAGTACTGTGTTATTAAAACATAACAAAAAATGCAAAAATATACATAATTTAAAAATAAAGTATAATGATATTAAATTAAGTAGGTATAGATAAGTTACACATAGAACAAATCAAAGTGCTCATCACACAAAGATATTTATCCTGAGTGGGAATTGAATTCGCGACCTTCGCTTTTGTAGTTAACTACTTTATCCACTAGACCATTAGTCCAGTCAAAATTTAATCAAATTTATCGGAAAAATCTTTGAAAAGTTCTGAGAAAAGGATTGTGTTTGAGACATTTGTTTGTTTGCATTGTCCCGTCAAAAACATGATATATAAATATAACACCTCATTTACACTCCCGCGCGAGTCAAGAGGCGAGCTGCGAGACTAGCCGCGAACTCGATAAAATCTTAATAATATTATAAGTTTGTGTGGATGTATGTTACTCTTTCACGTAAAAACTGCTGAATTGGTTTCTGAGCGAATACTGAATAGATCACTGAAGCGCTTGTGGTTGCTTCGCGTGAAGTCCCGAGTAGTATATAAAATAAGAGTATAAACCGCGAAAGTTTCAAAATAATAATTTTGGTTATTTATTTTCAATAATAATTAGCCAATGCTTTCTCTGATGAACATAACTTTTCTAGTTTACGATCGCACTGACTTTGTGTTATATAACAGACAGTACATTTAAATTTCACATTGCCATTTAAAACTTGCGGCAAGTGTATTATTGTATTGTAGTAAATGTCGATGCAGCGTAGACAAAAGATGTTTCCGTAATCCCTCCGTCGCATTATTGGTCTATTAGCAGTATGAATCATATGTACTTTTTTTGCATGTGGAACCCCCACGATCTACACCCCACCTGCTAATGGTGAGATGAGCACCTAGCAACAAGCTGAATTATAAATTCAAATTCTTTATGAAGTAAGCAGGAGCAGGACAAAGGTTATTATAATATGTTCGTATTCTGCTTACTGCTCCCTTCCAGGTTGTTCGCAGTGTGAAACAATCTGTCATACAACGTGACACTACATCGATACGTGTTCCGCCTTCAGGCAAAACATACACATTTCTACTTGGCAAAGAACTACACTAAGGCGTCATATTCATCCCTCAATGAGGCAGCAGTTCGCTAGACCAATGAAAAGACTCTGTAATGCGGGGTGGCATCACTTACTATACACCATATTCTATAATGTCATACTCCCCATGAATGCTATTCCTTCATGATCTTAACTTATTTACCCAATATAATTTGCTGTATAATCATATAAGTAACGTAAAAAAAAACTGCAATTAAGTGTACCTCTATTACACAAAGCAAAGAATAAATAATGCTCATTTAACTAAAAAATAAGCCTACTTGAGTAGCATATCGCCCCATCCCGTGCTGAGCATTTGATTACGTGATTGTAGTTATCGCCCACCCCGTATGTGCATTGCACCCACACCCGACCTATCCCAACGCCCAATACGGCCGACCCTCCCCCAGGACCTACGCCAACACTGCACCGATGCACCTAGACATCTAGCAATCTAGATAGATGTCTGGACGCCTGTTCACGCACACAGCCAAGCGCTTCTGCACGAGTATTGTCATTTCAACGCTGACAGGGTCTATACATACTTTCATTGTCCATTTGTCGATATAAGATACGTATATTTTGTAATATGATATGAACTGGCTTTATTTATTGGCCCTTTGTTTATTATGACACTCTCTATTAATAAATTTGTTTGTGAAAGCAAATCTATACTTGGTGCAAGTATTTTTGCAAAGATAACAGCGAAATACACTGTAATAGTGTTAAACACGGTTATGTTGCAGAATACCTTTTCTGCCTAACGTTTCGACCAAGTTGCAACGGCCGTGCACTGTGATCTGGTCAAAACCTCGGGCAACAACAGTGTTTGACCCCGCATAAATAAATTATATTTGTACTTAGTATCAAACGCGCTAAATAAACCTATAGTAGAGTTTTGATATTTATTTAAATGTAATCGAAACTGATTTTATCTGATGCTATAAAATAATTATTCGAATTACAACAACCTAGCAATACTTTTTCAGTTGTCCCTGAATAAAAAATGAAGTTTCAAAATTTAAGATTGTGTTGATGAGTTCAAATTGTCGAATTTATAGATTCATATTTAATAAGGACTGTCCCTGGAATTTCATTTCACTTCAATAAAGTAAATTTCAGTGCTTTCTGAATAACAATATCAACTGAAGTATGTAAGTAATAACTTGAATATCCAGTTGTACATTACTAAGATTTGGAAGCGCAATAATAAATTGCAAATCTGCAAACATACAACGAAGTTAGTTGTCTGAACCTACCCCAACAATCCGCACACCGCCGTGGGTTTCAGGTCTGCCTGTGTTGGTGCCTAGTGCATCTACGTTGTCTTGTATGTACTCCCCCACCAACATGGATATTTGCTTGTATTTCAATGTTATATGATTTTTAAGAAGGATTCACACAATTATCTGATTTTATTTTGAATTATTATATTAAACATAAACGTAATGTAAAGCCACCACCTGTTACGTGCCTCTGCCTACCCAATATGTATGTAATGTAAAGCTATTTTAGCAAAAATTTTTTTTTTCGTTATTCTTTATTGTAACTCCAGGAAAACATGTTGTACATATCGATAATGTTAAACATTGTGTACTGAATGGATTTTACAATTGGTAACTTTATTGCACATCTTACAGACAACTTTTGGGTTAAGAGTTTAAGGTGATAAATAAATTTGAGGTAAATATATATCGCTTAGTCGCTTAGAAATTCGTGCTGCGCTCTCCAGGGTAGTAGCGTGATGATGTATACCCAATACCTATAGCCTTAAAAAAAACTGTTTATTCCACACAAAAAATAGAGAAACAATTTTTTGCCTTTCTCGATAAAGCCCATTTATCGAGGAAGGCTATAGGGTATATCCAACACAAAAAGATTTTTCAAATCCGACCAGTAGTTCCTGAGATTAGTGCGTTTAACCAAACAAACAAACAAAGAAACTCTTTAGCAGTATAATATTAGTATTCATTAATATTATCACTTTCATTAATTGCTTTACAATCGCTTAAACCGTTTCGGACTTTTATATAATAGTGGTTATTTTTTCATATCACCAAATAAAATATGAACATAAGCTTAATTGGTACTTCAAAGTTTCAAATTTATTTTTTTCTTAATTCCGTTATTCACGAAAAAGTAACAGAAAGTTGAGGGTAACGTACATAGGCACTATTTGTTTTTAAAATAATATCTACCATTAAGCCTTAAGGAGATGTCAATAAGGAATAAGAAATAATCGCATCCAAATAAAAATATCTAGTAAAAATTTAAAAAAGTGACTACCACAGAGATATTTAAATTAAGTGCTTTGAATTAATGTTTACATTTTTTAACGTAAAACTAAATTGAAATTTCCAAATTTAAAATAACCAGTTTTTTTTATAGTTCGTAATTTTGAAGGGATTATGCATTATTTTATTGAATTATTTATCCGCATCCAAATAAAAATATCTAGTAAAAATTTAAAAAAGTGACTACCACAGAGATATTTAAATTAAGTGCTTTGAATTAATGTTTACATTTTTTAACGTAAAACTAAATTGAAATTTCCAAATTTAAAATAACCAGTTTTTTTTATAGTTCGTAATTTTGAAGGGATTATGCATTATTTTATTGAATTATTTATCTGACTGCCGCATCTTTTATTTAATTTATTTCAATGTTATAAGTTATCTGAACCAAAAGATTCTAGCAGTAACCCCGTACCTTGCTACCATTTTATTGTATAATTAAATGCCTTATAAAATATTACAAAATACTAAAAAAGCATAACGTAGCCCATAACAAAGCTGAAAATGTCTTCAACTCCTACGGCGACGTCGGCTAGATGAAAATGGAATGTCTACTTCAGAAAGCCTACGGCGTAGCACTTGCTACGAAGAATTCCCAACTGCGGTCTCATAATTTTCTGCTTGCAATAATTTATCAAACAAATTGTTGGTTCATTTTCTTCCAAACTATAAGTAAATTTCCAAATACTTTACTCTATTTTAACTACCACATTAAAAGATATTTAATTTTAAAATTCTTTTGCCACCTTAATATATAAAATTATTATATTTTAATAGTTTTGTTTTTATAATAAAACAAAGATAGACGTGAATAGTGTATGATTTTGACAAATAATAATAAAGTAAATAATTTCGTCAAGCTCAACGTGTTAGTACCATCTAGCGGTGAGTGGCAAATTATTCAGTTTAGCTCCTTGCCGCTAGATGGCTGCACTGATTTCGTAGTATGCACATATTTAAATAATATATGAACAAGTAATATGATTTAAGTTTAATTTATATGCTACCGTGACAGTGCAATTAGTTATTTCGAAATATATTTATAAGAGAAACGGTCGGTACATCAAAGCGCGGTTTATTTAGATTAGGCAACTTGTATTATTTATTACACAAGGTACGTAATTTGATTTCTTTTACGTAGATCAAAATATTTTATTACAATACTTTGAAACTGAGATTCCGTTGAATTCTATGCTAAAGTCGGCTACTCACCTCAATTTTCACTTTCAGTAGAAACCCATGAGACATTTAGGTATCTACTATTCTCATAGTGTATAACATGTTCTCAGAATTGTCCTATCCTAATACCAATATACTTAGGAGTTCAGGCAATGATGACTAATTATTTTTGGGCAATTTGCCAGAAGACTGCAGACCGAAATGTGAATATAGGCCGTCTGTGTCTCCATACACACTACTTCCTAAAGGTTACCGTTGATTTATATTTGACAACTAACTGCTTCTTTAGCTAAATCATCATTATTTGGTCGTCCAACCTTTAAACTATCGCGTTCCATACTAAATTAGTGATAGCGTATGCAATTGTTTCTTTTATACACACTTTTGAATGTTTGATTGTGTTTTTCTTCATACTTTGTAATGCTGTCGCAGAGCACTGTTAAGACATAAGGGATTTAAAATTTTACTGTACTTACTAAGGCTACATAATAAGTCAAGTTTTTTAGTTTAAGGATTTTTGTTCTATCTTGAATCTGTGTGCTGTGTACGTATATCTGTCCGTGTACGTGTCCCTAAACGGCGTTAGCTGTAAAATCAGCGCTGTCTAATATTTTTACTTCGGAAAAACAGTTTGAGCTGAGATGACGATCTTTTCGGTTACTCAAATTGTAAGCGAAAATTGTTTAATCTTACTATTATATATGTATTTAATTTTGGGCGTGTCGAATTTACGGTTCATTCATTCATTCATTCAGATTGCTGGAGGGCTGCATTAGAGGACGAATGAAGTAGATCACAAGAAATATGAGTAGGTACTTTCCCATTTCTAATATTAATATGAAAATGGATGAGGCCAATACTGCTTAGTTAAATGATTATGTAACAACCTCTGACCACGGCCGGTGCAACCTGATCGAAATGTCAGGTATCAAAATGATGGGCAACATAACCGCGCTTACCCCTAAAAATAAATGGAACGCAGTAGTGTACAAGTTTTTTTTGTCGCAATATGATGCTATTTTACGTATTATCAGCCCTTTTCCAGGCCCTTGGAAGGGGGAGGCTAGGCTAGTGTTCTCGTCTAAACTGGTACCAGTAAGAAAATCGTTAGTAACATAATTTTACTGACATACAAACGTTATTCCAAACTTCATTTATCTTGCGCAAACCTGGAATTTAAGCACAGTGTTATGAAACGTTAGCGAAGACAATATATTAAGTACAAGATTACTCCACCTGATACTTTCTTCGCGTTATCGTGTTATATACAGCCAATCCATCAAGATAACCCTATTTCCATGGGAATTGTGTGTTCCTTGCACATATATGAAATATTTCAGAAGAAAATGTTGCATAAAGTTTAGCTAGTATATGCACTTAGACGTGTAGAGCAATGAATACAGCGTCAATTTATATAGATTCAATCTTTCCAATTATAATTTATACCATATTATAAGTAAAAAGGTTGAAAGAGAGAAAATTATGAAAGATAATAATAAAAATTCGAGGATGGATTTTCAGTGTCATTTAGCCCAAATTCTGTTTATTGTTTAAACTGTCAGTGTTTTTTGTTACAAACTTGTGCTATGCGATTTTGACAATCGCGAAAATCAAACGAATTGATGAAGATTACAATCAATGAAATCAGCTTAACGCAGTCTACTGTTGGACTGGCCTCTCCAAATCAGTTAGGGAGCTGATTGACTGAATTACGATGACCAGAAGGGTTGGTGTATGGTTTTGTTTCGAGTTTTCTTATCTTGGTTTCATTATCTTATTGTGAGAATAGGCCATCTTGGGCCCTGAAATTCTCAGTACGGTCCCAAATCTTCTTTTCCTACTACAAATTAACACTATCTATACATATAATAGTTATTAAATCTATTTAATGTATTTTCTCTTTGTTAAATTAATTGAACAGAATATACAATTTTCACATTTTGACTGCCTCTGTGGCGCGGTGGGAGTGTATCCGACTGCTACGCAAGAGGTCCCGGGTTCGATTCCCGGGTAGGAATAATCGAAATCGGGTGTGATCCACAAATGTGTATTTCGGAGTTTGGGTGTTTCCTATGTATAATATGTATGTATTTATAAATATATAAGTATGTTTATCAGTTATCTAGATCCCATAACACAAGCTAATATTAGCTTACTTTGGGCTAGATGGCGCTGAGTGAAAAGTGTCCCACAATATTTATTTATTATTATTTACCTAAATTTTATCATTTTAATCATCAAAAGTATGAAAAAAAATACAATTATTTTCGCAAAATTAGTTAAACATACATAGATATTGTCACATCTTTATCCCCGAAGGGGTAGGCAGAGGCATACTATACGCGTAACAGGTGGTGAGCCCATTGCCGTCAATTAGTTATAGTGTCATTTATTTAGCAATTAATCGCTTAAAATAGCGGACGCGTACTTTCCATAATACGCTAAAACAAATAACTCCCAATAAGCTGACACACGCTATGGTAGAGTTACAAAAACTTGGACGCGGTATCGAGGCTACTCGAGTTCACAGCGGGTTCTAGGCCGCACTGTGCACTGTCGCAACAGCAACTTCGAACATATCGTTATCAAGATACATCGTTATTTTGTACAACTAGTACACGGTTTGTTTCTAACCCAATTTCTGACGATATAGTGCAGGCGTGGCCAACCTTACAAGGCAAATTTTATAAACTAGTTGACGCCCGCGGCTCTACACGCTTATTAAAGTTTTCTCGTTCTCGTTTCCCACAGGAACCGGTACCTGTGATCAAAAAGTATTCTTTATGTTATTCTGATGTGTAAGCTATATTATTGTAAAGTTTTATCAAAATCCATTCAGTAGATTTTGCGTGAAAGAGTAACAAACATCTATCAATACTTACAAACTTTCGCGTTAATAATATTAGTAGAATAAATGGGACTTGGAAGATATTTAGATGCAATACTTACACTAATATTAAGTCTATTACAAAATAAGAAAACCGGTCAAGCGCGAGTAGAAATCGTGCGCCGAGGGTTACGTACCTACCCATTATACCACCATAATAAAATTAGTGCCTTATTTGAGGTTGTGCCAATTAAGCTAGACTTCCAAATTGTATGAGCGCCCATGCAACTCAGAGGTTAATTGGTTTTTACTATGTATGTACGAGGACACCCCTTAATATTCATATTTTTTTGTTTTTTGGAATTTTTCCATTATTTATGATTTTGACCTTTCTTTTTGCCAAATTTCGTTATTCCAGGTCAACGGGAACTACCGTTTCGGTTTTCGAATACAAACTTTTAGAGTACTTTCAGTTGACCTACAATTGTCCATTTTGGTTAAAAACAATTTCTTATAGTACAAGTAAAGGAAAAAATTCTGAAAAATAAAAAAGTTGAAAATAAAGGTAAATTTTGGTACTTACAAATTCTTGCGATAATCTAAATGTGTCTAAATCTTTTTATTGTGTTGACTTTGGGACTTTGATTTTTATAAACCTAATAGGGACTATAGACCTCAGTATTTGGTATAAATTTCAACTTCATAGGTCCCACCCGTCCCTGAGAAAATCGACGGTGGCACTCGGACAGACATATGTATAGACGGACATGAAAATGATTTTATAAGGGTTCCTTGTTTTACATTTTGAGGTACGAACCCTAATAATTAGTACTTATTTATTAAAAGCAACTTACGTATGGGTGATCGCTTTGTATAATTTTTACATTGACGAAGGTTTCCGTGCTTCGGAAAGCACTATAAGCCGTTGGTCCCAGATGAGTGACATTTTTTTTACACAGTGGTGTCGTCTAGCCCATAGTAAGCTAATATAAGCTTGTGTTATGAGATCTAGCAGACTGATAAACATGCTTATATATTTCATAATTATAACACATTGAAAACACCCAAACTTAGAAACCAGCATTTGTGGATCAAACAAATTATTTGTTCCGACCCGGGGATCAAACCCGGAAACTTAGTCGGGGTAGTCGCATACACTACCACTGCGCCATTGAGGCAATCAAAAGTTGCTAGTGCCAGTTGCCAGTAACAGTGCAGTTTTTAAGCCAAGTTGAAGGCCTTATGAGCGGCTTGTATAAATCAACGACAGGGCGGCATAACCTACGCTTGTAACTATGTATTTTTTCATGGGTCTAATCAAGTTGGCCACCCCTGAAATAGTGTAACCTCCTTACTCGGCCTAAATGGTGAAATACTTTTTCCTGCTAGTCGCTACGTATGCTTTTTTAGACCATCGACCGGAGATTGTTTATCATTCATCAATTGTTAATATAGAAACAAAATCAGCGTATTTACAGTGAAATATTATAATAGCATGGTTTGGCAAATCATAGATTTAGCACTCGGTAGCGCAGTGAGGTCCCGGGTTCAATTCACAGGTCGGATCAAATATTTGTGATATCCACAAATGTTTTTTACGGAGTTTGGGTGTTTCTTATATATGTTAAGTATGTATTTAGAAATATTATGTATATCAGTTGTCTAGATCCCACAAGCACGTACAAGTACAAGCTTATAGCTTAGTTTGGGCTAGATGGCGCTGTGTAAAAAGTGTCACACAATTAAAAAAAAAACTTTAATTGGAAATAAAAGTTTTATCCAGACTTTCATTTACTATTTTAATAAGGACTTTACTGACGCTCGAGTGGAAACTAAAATTTGACTGGAAAATAAAATCCAGAATACACTATAGTTAGGGGTCCAGTGGACACACGATTTATTGCGAGTCGAGGGGTCGAGAGTAGACTAATCCTAAAACATATGGTCTACATTTTAATCTAGGTATTTTATGCCTTAAAAGCATTGATATTTTTTTCTAGAATATCGAAAATTAATAATCAATAGCGCTTGTAATATATAAATTATTAAATTTTTCCAAACCATCCGTGATTGCAATATCATGACATGAGGAGAGTAGCAACGTAGTCGGGCTTTCATTTACTATTTTAATAAGTGCTTTACTGACGGTCGAGTGGAAACTAAAATTTGACTGGAAAATAAAATCCAGAATACACTATAGTTAGGGGTCCAGTGGACACACGATTTATTGGGAGTCGAGGGGCCAGTGCTTCAGACGTAACCGAGTGTACCACTCGAATGATGATGATGATAGAGAGTGACGCCACAGTCAATACATTAATGATTGTAGGTTATATAACTATTTAAATGAAGTATAAACTACAAAATTTACGTTTAGTCACTGCTCTTAACATAAGTTCGCATTTATATCTACTTTTAAGATAAAACTGAAATCTCATAGTACACGTCTGTCCCTGACACACTTGCCAGAATGTGTTTGTTATCTCGGAGATTGTGTCTTCACTATCCACCAACAGTAAAAATTGGCGAACTCAGTTTAACCGTTTTATTAACATCTAGTAGTCAACCCTCTAACATAATAGAAATAGAAAATATACACGTGTGTGTGTGAATTGCACTTGTAGTGTGGTTATGTGTGCAATAAATACTTTATGTATCCATCTCTTTCCTTCTCGACATTTCACTGATAGCTATGGCCTTGTCTAGTCGCATCTAATGCTGGCATTAGTCTGTTTAGAACAAGCAAGTTACTGGCCCGAGTACTTTCATGCACAAGTTATAGAACAACATTTTTTGGTAGCCTTTTAAATTTATCGGTATATATGAATAGTAGTAGAAATAGTATAATATTTTGTAGGTTATTCTACGTGTGTGTGTGTTTCGTAGAATGTTATATTAACAGATGGTGAACTAAAAAAAAACGATTATTGGAATATATGTGTAAAATTTACATAGACAGTTACACTTTTGTAGAGCATTTATCTTAAATGTATTTAAATTTGTTCCAGGTAAGTCTAATTTACTGCCTAGAATACATTGATGCAAACAGGTTAGTAAACTGAAGAAAGAAAATTTACAGAACTATTATCGAGATTGATATTGATCATCATTGGTCCTATGGATATATGGATTGGTACTGATTCATTCCACAAGCTACTTTATAGACTAAAACTAGCACAACTAACTTAAATTTTCCATCAGGTGGGCCGTACGCTTGTCTGCCACCTCAGTGGTATAATAAAAAAAATAATGCCATTTTTAAATATTTTTAATTTCCTGTGCCGGAATCGGTTGAGTGCCATGTGCCAGATAAAATGAACACAAACATTGACAGCATCTGAAAAATATGTACCATATTTCCTGAATTCTATTTATAACATCATCGAAGAAGACTAAATATTTCCCATATTTAAGTATTCTTTGCGGAAAATAAAAAATGTACTTGTACATATAAAGATAAATATAGAGATTAGTTTTGACAGAATTTTGTTTGCTGTTTAAAGTTATGTAAAGGCCCTCTTCCAAAATCTAACCGAGACAACCATGACTTGAAACAAGGGGTACTTATTGTGTGATGTTTATGGTTTTTATTGATGTCACTTGATGGTAGTTGCACATCTTGAATGAAAACACTTGTACTGTTCCACTTATTTACTTTTTAACCTGACCGGTTTCACCTTACGACATTTTCAAAGGTTTAGACATATTTTTGGCATTCCAGTTGAATACAGATATTATTATCTTTTATCATAAGTATTTCGTCTTAATTGAATTATTATTTACACTTTGCTATGCTACTAGTTCAAGTATAGTTCATCATCAAACGCTCCTAATGTCCCTGTAGCGAGTGTTGACTGAGTCGGAGTGTTGACCGGTATGTAGGTTACACCGCGCGAACCGGCGAGTGCCCCCCGCACCGCATATCACACCCCGCATGCCACGCAACTACTTCTATGATCGGTGCACTTTTCAATAATCAATAAAACTGTCACACGCACTCTTCTAGGGGAAGTTAGTATCACATCACGAGCACTGGGGAGCAAGCTATCTATTAATATCATCAAAACTCAGCTCAAATTTTCATAGATAATGCGAAAAAAATCTGCATAAAATTCAAAGCGCAGTCAACTCAAGTTAAACGGAACGTACAAAAACTAATGAAATGAATCTCATTCTATTTTTGAAACTAAAATTGCATTCCATTGAAATGAATCTGTAAGCTAAGAATTAGGCATTAGAATTTTAGAGTAGCGGCATTGTGCCACCGAACAATTCTATTATTGGATGTGGTATTTATTACAAAGATATATATTAAACGCTACACACATGGTCTCTGCGGCGTACGATTCTTTTAAACACGCAATTAAATCATCGGACAAATTCGAATTTGCAGCACAACCGGTGTGCGTAGCAAAAACCTTTATTCGTGTGTGACAGATTAAAATTTTCCTTTTCTTTGTAAGCTGACATCTTCTAGAAGCACGACATCATTTCTAGTCATTGTTTTCCAGAACTCTAGTAAAAGTCAATATGTGGAAGCAACTTTGAATAATGCTAGCATGATGATTTTATTTAAGTCAGTTATGTTATTAGGATGATCGAGCGTTGCTTCGCCCAATGAGCGGGTTGTTTGTCAACTAGCGACCTTTTTTTTAATCTATCTGAATATCAGTTATCCTAAGAAAAAGTCTTATTTGGTCAAACTTCGTTGCACCGCAGGTCTGTAACACGGATTTTTCTAACAAACTATTTATCAAACAACAATATTAAATGGAAAAATCCATGAAAATTGGTTTAACTAAAAATTCGGAAGAAAATATTATGTTCATCCTTACAATCATTAACTATGTGTATCGAGTTTATATGTAACATAGTTAGTATAGTTATATATCAAAAGATATGTTTTTTTTTCTAAAAAATACAATCACTTTAGTATGTCAAGGTAACCTGTGAAGCACCAAGAAACAGCGATAAGTAGGCGCCCATCAAATTTGGAGATCGACAACCGGCCATGACTCTATTTACTGTTTTATTCGCGCCTAACCGCCACTGAAGGATATAAGCGATAAGGTGACACGAAATAACACATACATACAGTCTTCGTCTTCAATTAAATACCTACCATTCATTCACCTACTTTTTAAATTAGTCATTATGACACACTTTGAAAACAACAGTCAAGGCCAAGTCACGATATATTTAGTGGTTAGATCTACGAATCTTCACGAACCAATTTATTCGTGCACTAACTGTTGCCCGCAGGTTTGCTCGCGTGTAAATTGTCAACCTTTGCCCTATCAGGAATGGAACTAAAAGGAAGTCTGAGTTGAGCCACATGCAATACACAGTCTCGTAGCTGCAAATTTCTACGTAAATCGTACATCGTAGAAGTATTTACTTCGAAAAGAACATTTTTTCAGTTTGTGAACTATGACTCGTTAACTTATAAAACGTTTTATTTATTATTTGTCTCATGCCTACGAAAATATTTTGGAAAGACCTATATCCAAGAGTTTATATACCTACATGCCAAATTGTAAGTTCTAGAATTTGATTTTGTCCCATTCGGTGTCGAAACCCTTGGTCCGTGGGCTCCTAGCGCTATAAGGCTTTTTAAAGAAATAGCAAAAAGGTTAGTCGACATCACAGGAGACCGAAGAGCTGGCAGCTACCCCGCACAAAGAATTAGACTAGCTATTCAAAGGGGGAACTCTGCCAGTAACTTCGGAACCTTGCCTAAAGGGACTCCTTGTATAATATATTTAAGTTATATATTATATCATATTTTTAAGGTTATTTAATAATTTGTATTTAATCAATTGTATCCTTATAAATAAAGTTCTATAACTACGGGCCTCTGAATGAAAAAAGTGGATAATTAGAATCAAAACTTTACTAAACATTATTAAATTTAGCACTTTGTAGTGATAACAGATAAAATCTTTGAGAAACATCGGAAACTTCAACTTTAAATCAATTTAAATAATGGCTTATTTCTAACAAGAGCAAATAACCGATATACAAACTTTATCTGGCAGTACTTATTATAAGTTTCAACGATAATTTGTGACGTTTGGCGGGCCGCCAAATACGGCGAGACTTCAGTCAAGCGGTTTACAAAACTGCGTACAATGATCTCTCCTCATTACTATAAATTAACCGCTATGAAGTGAAAACAAAGACTCACTTTCTAAAGTGCAAGTGAAATGTGGTTCAGTTGCGTCTCGATCGCGCTCCATAGGTCATCTTAGAAAACATTAATGCGGATGTTTCGTAATAGCTTAGTGATCGATCATTTAGCTTCGATCTTAAAAAACGAAACGAAAACTTGAAGTTGAAGTCATCGTTTCGTCTTCATTATCAATTATACTTTGCGTATTACGTGATATGTATGAACGATGATGCATTTTGTATCAGAATTTAACATGTTACTCACACTCAGTGTTGATATTTTAATGCAGAAAATTTATGTAACCCGATTGTATATTCTAAACTAATTAATCCATTCCGAGACTACCAGGACTTTAATTGGTCGTGCTAATTAGTGTCTAGCACATAAGACCTTTCAGCCTTTTTGCTACCACCTCACTAAAAAGGCAACGGGTTTAAAATTTCTTCCAAGTTTAACATCTAAAATTGACACATTTTATTAAATTTAAATTTCTGTACTTCGGAAGGCACGCTAAGCCGTTGGTCCCGGTTACCAGCAAAATGGCAGTCGTTAAGCCCGGTTGACGGTCGTATGGGCGGCTTGAAAAATTTCAACAGCAGGTCACCACAGTCTGCACCTGTCCATTTCAACACGGCAATGGGCTCACCACCCGTTACGTGGGACAAAAATGCAAACGGTGAAATGTGGGCGTATAGTATGCCTCTGCTTACCCCTTCGGGGCTAAAGGCGTGACAGTATGTATGTGTATGTAAACTAATTAATTATATATGTTTTCCTTTTTATTAAACAAACGCTTCGCAATTATATATTCTACACTTAGAAAGAAAGTCCAGACACACTTACTAACATTTATTAACACAATAACCTATAGGTTAGGACCTAGAAAACTCTCGATTTCTATGAGCTTTCTAGGTAGAATTTGTTGGCAACGTTCCTGGCGCGTTTGTCGCTGTCAGTATTAGTCACTTAACATTGCTGTTGAGTGACGTGAAGCGGAGGACAGTTGTCTTCTTCTACGAGAATGTTATGCTCTATAAGGAGGCCACCGAGCGGCATCACGTGAAGGCCAATCCTGCTCGAAGAAGGTTTCGTAGAGGAGGTGGTAGAACTCACCAATCTCCGCCCGGGAGCTACTACAGTTCTAATTAGTATTTTGCCTTGAAACAACAAACGACCTTAAAGAAGGTGCGGCTGAAGGTGTTATCAAAGTATTTGCATACGATGTGGTACCGCTATGCTGTACTTAGTGGTATGGAGCGCGAGTAATCCCGCTCCATACCACGAAATACCCCATCCCATCCATAGGTGATGTCTATCACCCCGGAATGAGCTCCAGTCATTCGACATGGCGGAAAGTAACGGCGAATGTGATGTGTCTCTGGGGCTCCTCCCCTTTAGACTCGGTAGAAGGGCGTGCTATGAGAATTATCAACGATCCTCTACTAGCGGGCGGTGTCGAACCCCTTCGCGACAAGAGAGACTTTGCCTCCTTATGCGTGTTCTATCGCCTGTACAACGGTCTGTGCTCTGAGGAGTTGTTTGATATGATGCCCACGGCTACCTTCTATCATCGCACCGCGCGCCATAGACAAGGTGTTCACCCTCACACTTTGCGTCCGGAGTCACAATTTTTTTCGACCCGGGAATCGAACCCGGGACCTCAGGCACGGCAGTCGCATACACTTATTTGAGTATCAGGACCACTGCGCCACCGAGGCAGTCGAGGCAGTAAATATAAACTTCTTAAAATTATTGTCTAACTGTGAGGTGAATTATTTACTTGAAATAAAACAAATAAAACAACTAACTTCTTTCAACCACAAAACCTGCACTCACTACTTGTACGCAATCAGATTTTATCTTTAATTTACGAGATACAAATCTAGACTTTGTGGTTTATTACGTAATTATAATCTGCCATGTGATTGTCTGCAACACTTTAGTTAGAATATTATAAGAGTAATGAACGACATAATAATCATGAACAACATCAGCATTAATAACTTGAAATGGGTAATTCTGAAGGTTCTCGTATTTTTTTTTTAAAATCAGGACATTTAAAACTAATTATTATTGAATGAATATTATTGGCTCGTTGCATCATATAAGATTGGCCGATTCAAAATAACTTGCGGATCTTGTAGGATTATAATTGGCGACGTCGTCGGCGTGCATTCAAGCAGTTTTCATTACGTAGTAAGACTACGTTACGAGATGGGGTCAGGTCACAGACCTTAATGCACATTGCACTTGCTGAGTAATTGACAAAAAACACAGCAATTTGCAATAAATTGTAGAATTTGTAATGATTATATACAGATTATTATAGGATACAATTGTATGTACTTGCATATTCAAGTTCGTTTGTCCAGTAGGTCAACAGTACTGTAACATTGGCGCAGGGCTTGACCTTGTAATAATTATTTTACTAGTTGTAGGTAGGTTTATACAATGACAGTTTTATATCTAAGAATTTTAGATCGTATTTTTGCTATGAACAAAACACCGTCTCAAATCATATTGAAACCGGTACTGGAACTGAATTAATCGACGAAATTCAGTCAATAAAAATCGCTCAGTGAAACAAAGAAATGGTTACAGATTTTAAGCTATGTACAAAAGGACTTCGTACTTATAGACAATACTTGGAAAAATATTAAATGAGTTTAGTAGAGTATCAGTACATATTATAAGATGCTAATATCCCGGATATTGTTATTTTTTAGAAATAGTCAGATAAACCGAAACTTCTATTAGAATTAAAATTTGTCAACTTGGTACCTAATACCTATCTGAAATTAGAATATTCATAAGATTGTAATTTGTGGAGATAAATAAATAAACTTTATTATTATTATTTATCACGTCTTTATCCACAAAGGGGTACCAGAAGTATACTGTAAGGCCATATTTAAGAATATGAATTTGTCCCACGTAACAGGTGGCGAGACTATTGCCGTGTGTAGTTACCCAATGCAGTGCGAAAAGATTCCATACTTAAATATGACACTTTTACGCATTACAATATTATCACGATATATCTATGTATGAATACTGCTTGTGTATGAAGTGTTCGTGGCCCCGCGGTCTCAGTGTTCTGTAAACGATCACTGCGTTAAGCAACATCCGCTGTAGGTTGTCCTTGGATGGGTGACCACTTTGTGGAATTTACATTTGCGAGCGTTTCCGTGCTTCGGAAGGCACGTTAAGACGTTGGTCCCGGTTGCCAGTAAAATGGCAGTCGTTAAGCCTGGTTGAAGGCCTTTTGACGGCTTGAAAATTTTCAACAGCAGGTCGCCACAGCCTGCGCCAGTTCATTTCCACAAGGCAATGGGCTCACCACCTGTTACGTGGGTAAAAATGCAAACGGTGAAATATGGGCGTATAGTATGCCTCTGCCTACCCCTTCGGGGATAAAGGCGTGACAATATGTATGTATGTACTAAATATACTTTTGTTTATCTTTATTTCTGTAAAAGGCCTCTGAACTATAACATAATGATCTCAATTTATAAGTATAACTCAGCTTCAATATACTTAAGTCACTTTCTATTTCGCTACTTTCTGTGAAGCTGTAGTTGGAACTATTTACACAAACAAAGTGATTGATGATACTCTATTTCAAGAAATGAACCATTTTTCCAAAACAGACAACGACTTTGTTTATGTTTACCTACTTTTACTCTCTAGTTCTATTTTCACAAATACTCACCGATTGCCTGACTCATCCTAGTGTTATGCCCCAGTTTCTTCTAGAGTTACATACATTGATTTTGTTAGTTTTTGTTTTAAGCCTGGTGATCGTCTTCTCTAACTGCCCCGTCAGCGATACAGCGTTAACTTGTACAGTTGTACTCTTTAGAGAAAGAAGGCGTTATTTGTACTTGTTGGAACTAATTTAGATATTTCGCCACTCAACTGAGGGGACCACAAGGTGATTTCTGAGGGATTCTTAGCCCCAAAGAGGCGAGAGTATTTACTTAAAACCACCACTATGTTCCACCTTGTCACTACCGAGTCGCTGGACAGGGCAGAAGTCAAGTCACTGTGACATAGCATTCCACAGATTTACCACATGGTATGATTTACGATCGTAGGGTAGATAGAGACTGAGATATCTCAAACCTCTGAAATTCACTACGATTTATAGAATACTCGTATTTTAATTAGAATTTATGTCAAAGAATCTTTTCCTAGTGCAAACCATTAAAACGTTCATTACTAACAATTAAATTATTGCTAAGCTAACTTTATGCTGTAACCCTGAAGGGATAGTCAGAGAGAACAGACCGCCAGGCTTAGCGAAAAAAATATATTGCTCATCATTCTAAACAATATTTTTGAAGTGAAAACTTCTTTAGCGGCGTTGAGCACTTTTTCTGTAATGGGTATAAAATCTTAAACTCGCGTCAGGACACGTGACCTGATCGAAAAAGCGTAAGATTTTTATCATCATCATCTTTACGTCGATCCGGGTCAATTTTTGAAGGAAAAACTTCTTTTAGCGCGGTACGCATATTTTTAGATGAGATAAAATCTCTGGACTCGCGACCATAATCATCATCATCATCTAACGTTGATTCCGGTCATCTACAGGTCTTATTAAATAATGCTGTGTAATCAATTAGGACTCTTTCAGTGTAGAATTATTTTTTATCATCATCATCTTTACGTCGATCCCGGTCAATTTTTGAAGGAAAAACTTCTTTTAGCGCGGTACGCATATTTTTAGATGAGATAAAATCTCTGGACTCGCGACCATAATCATCATCATCATCAAACGTTGATTCCGGTCATCTACAGGTCTTATTAAATAATGCTGTGTAATCAATTAGGACTCTTTCAGTGTAGAATTATTTTTTATCATCATCATCTTTACGTCGATCCCGGTCAATTTTTGAAGGAAAAACTTCTTTTAGCGCGGTACGCATATTTTTAGATGAGATAAAATCTCTGGACTCGCGACCATAATCATCATCATCATCTAACGTTGATTCCGGTCATCTACAGGTCTTATTAAATAATGCTGTGTAATCAATTAGGACTCTTTCAGTGTAGAATTATTTTTATCATCATCATCTTTACGTCGATCCCGGTCAATTTTTGAAGGAAAAACTTCTTTTAGCGCGGTACGCATATTTTTAGATGAGATAAAATCTCTGGACTCGCGACCATAATCATCATCATCATCTAACGTTGATTCCGGTCATCTACAGGTCTTATTAAATAATGCTGTGTAATCAATTAGGACTCTTTCAGTGTAGAATTATTTTTTATCATCATCATCTTTATGTCGATCCCGGTCAATTTTTGAAGGAAAAACTTCTTTTAGCGCGGTACGCATATTTTTAGATGAGATAAAATCTCTGGACTCGCGACCATAATCATCATCATCATCAAACGTTGATTCCGGTCATCTACAGGTCTTATTAAATAATGCTGTGTAATCAATTAGGACTCTTTCAGTGTAGAATTATTTTTTATCATCATCATCTTTACGTCGATCCCGGTCAATTTTTGAAGGAAAAACTTCTTTTAGCGCGGTACGCATATTTTTAGATGAGATAAAATCTCTGGACTAGCGACCATAATCATTATCATCATCTAACGTTGATTCCGGTCATCTAAAGGTCTTATTAAATAATGCTGTGTAATCAATTAGGACTCTTTCAGTGTAGAATTATTTTTATCATCATCATCTTTACGTCGATCCGGGTCAATTTTTGAAGGAAAAACTTCTTTTAGCGCGGTACGCATATTTTTAGATGAGATAAAATCTCTGGACTCGCGACCATAATCATCATCATCATCTAACGTTGATTCCGGTCATCTACAGGTCTTATTAAATAATGCTGTGTAATCAATTAGGACTCTTTCAGTGTAGAATTATTTTTTATCATCATCATCTTTACGTCGATCCCGGTCAATTTTTGAAGGAAAAACTTCTTTTAGCGCGGTACGCATATTTTTAGATGAGATAAAATCTCTGGACTCGCGACCATAATCATCATCATCATCAAACGTTGATTCCGGTCATCTACAGGTCTTATTAAATAATGCTGTGTAATCAATTAGGACTCTTTCAGTGTAGAATTATTTTTGAAGTGAAAACTTCTTTAGCGGCGTTGAGCACTTTTTCTGTAATGGGTATAAAATCTTAAACTCGCGTCAGGACACGTGACCTGATCGAAAAAGCGTAAGACGGATGGAGTTTTTAAGTGAAAACGCCTCATAGCGTGGTACACATATTTTTAGAGGAGATAAAATCTCTGGATTAGCGACTATAATCATCATCATCATCATCTAATGTTGAACCCGGTCATCTACAGGTCTTATTAAATAATATTGTGTAATCAATTAAGACTCTTTCAGAGTAGAATTTTTTTTTCATCATCATCATTAACGTCCATCCCGGTCAATTTTTGAAGTGAATATTCTTTTAGCGCGGTACGCTTATTTTTAGATGAGATAAAATCTCTGGACTCGCGACCATTATCATCATCATCATCTAACGTTGATTCCGGTCATCTACAGGTCTTATTAAATAATGCTGTGTAATCAATTAGGAGTCTTTCAGTGTAGATTTATTTTTCATCATCATCATCATTAACGTCGATCCCGGTCAATTTTTGAAGGAAAAACTTCTTTTAGCGCGGTACGCAATTTTTTAGATGAGATAAATCTCTGGACTCGCTACACCCCGTTACGATACGCAGCTATAGTGTGTGCATATATGCATGTACCAACGCGTCTAGATAAATAAATTATTAATAAATTGAGTTTTCACTTCTGTCGGCACTCCCGGAGTGGTTAGGTTTTTTCTTTAGGAAGAGGATCTGATATTTTAAACTACTCAAACGACATAGATCTTGATTCTTGAACCTCTGTTCTAAGAACTCACTTTTTTTCTGGCACTGTATGCGTCCGGAGTTCACAGTGTTAGTTGGCCCAGTTCACAATCGATAGCGTGTTTGCATACTTGAATTTGTGACCTTAACAAACTTATTCTTTTTATAGTGCAATACAGAATCAATACTGACCCAAGAAGTGCTGGCTTGACGTCGTAAGGTATGACATGCGTGCCAATGGTCTCACTACAGGGGATGCCGACGACCGTGCGAAGTGGAGAAGAAAATGTAGGAAAGCGGACTCCGGGTGTTGCGAGACACAACCGGTGAGAGACGGTTGAATGATGATGACAGAATCAATACTAGAAAGAGGCTTTGGTGATAATGCTCTGCAAATGTTTCAAATTAATTCTAGAAACTAAAATTAGGGCCGTGAAATTAATATTTTATAGAACAACTACTTACAATAACTATGGATAAAAGAAAATCGTTTAATCTTAAAACATATTTTGTTTTATACTACTGAGGTGGCAAACAAGCATACGGCCCACCTGATGCAAAGTGGTCACCGTGATCTCGCAACCGTTTACACGAGAACAGGCACAGACTACGAGGCGTCCACTAGTATATCTCCTCCTCTCTATGAAATGTTAGTGAGGTGATGGTTTCTGTAAGAAAAATAAACGAAGAGTAGATACTTATATTACAGAATATGTATCCTCAATGAAATGTCGAGATTTACTAATTGTAAAATTACTAGCGTAATATGTTGCAAATACTTAGACTGCCTCTGTAGCGTAAGTGGTAGTAGTGTATGCGACTTTCACACTGGGGTTCGTATCCTGGGTCAGAACAAATATATCTATAATTCTCAAATATTTGTTTTGAAGTTTGTGTTTTGATCTTGTCGACGCGCGGCATTTTGTGGAATTGCACCAAAAATATAAAAACTGTTGTTTACAAGTCAATCTACGTAAAGTTACATTACTCAATGAATCAATAAAGGAAATCAGTATATAGTAGTCCACTACTGGACGATAATAATAATAATAATATAATAATATATCTCTTTATTGTACACCAAATATATAATAATAAAATAAAAAAAATACGATGAAACGATGTCTTCTTTCTGCCTTCTGATCAAAGACCGAGTACATCTGTGGAGGATGTCTTCCACAATTCTTGCTACAATATTACCCGGTTGGTATAAAATGTATTCCTATGCTAATTCCTTTTTATCTACACATAATATGTAAGTGTAAAGTAATTTTATTTGCACTAACAATAGCTACCCGCTTGTGTTTACACCAAAAACCCCGCGGTCGGCGGCCGGCCTAGTTTTGCGATAGAAATAGTTACCGCCCCCGCTTCGCGCCTTACCAGCCAAGTACTGATAGTTAAAGGACATACATAAGCTTTTCATACTAAGAGCTAAATAGCTCTTAGTATGAAAAGCTTATACACGTCTTTTACTTCGCCAATGTTGAAACTGAAGCTTTTAAGCCAAAGTTTATAGGTCATATTAGTACTAGAAGTCATAGTACTTTTATGAATATTTTGTTTGTAAAAATATTCATAAAAGTACCATGACCTGTGTAGTCTGGAGAGTGGAACAGAATGTCATTAGCCTTAACAAACAAACGTAGTTAGGTTCTAGGACAATGTACAGGCCATGGTTGAACAATGTTGTCATACACAAATCATAAAGCAATGTACAGTGTAGTATTAGTTTCTATCAGACAATTATGTTGATTGGTCACACAGAATATTTCATTTATTATTAAAAAATCTGTTTTAGATTGATATGGTATTGTAAAGTAGTTTTAGATACGAACTTACGATAGGTAGTTGGTGGTTGAGTTACTTTGATGATTTACACTCAAAAGAGGCATCATACTAATACAAGCAACTTTTGACTGGAGAGTTAATGGATAGATGAACCTGGAAAGATCCCATGAGGATAATAGATTCTTTCCAGGGTAACTGTATACGCTTTTACAACAAGCTTCCCTGTGACCTGAGAAATTTACCATTAAATAAATTTAATAAATTAATTAAAAACAACGGAACGCCTGGAAATGATCTGCAGGTAAAGTGAAATCGTATTAAATAGTAAATAGGACTTCAAAAAAAAAATGTCGTCCAAAGTTTCTTGCCGGTTCTACTCAGATGGGCCGCGTTCCGAACCGGTGGTCACTTTAAATATATTAAATATATCTTCAGTTTTACTGTATAACATTTTGTAAGCGCCGTTTCATAAATTAATCTTAAGGGTTAAGCAGGGTCATGTGGAACGAACACATTTCAGCAGTAAAATTATGTAATAAGCTAACTTTGGGTTAGATGGCGCTGTGTGAAGAAAATGTCCCACGATATTTATTTATTTTATTAGTTTTCATTCGAATAGAGAAGAATAAATTTGGAAATGTGCACATTCCTCAAGCCTCTGCTACATTAAGAAGACCTGTATTCAATACAAAAGCCGGAGCCATTCTTAGGCACGGTAATCACTTACTTTCAGGTAGGCTAAATCTATTGTAAGTGACTACATAGATCCCAACAGTGGTGTATTATCCCGAGGTACCGAGTTAATGATCTGTTACAACCGTAAAATCTATCCGCAAAGCAGGGTAGCCGCATTAAGGGAACTCGGCTTTTACACTAAAATAATCCCAAGCATTTTACAAACTGCACAAAGTAATATTATATACTAGCTGACCCGCGCAACTTCGTTACCATTTATCTATCTATATTAAATAAAAAGTATCCTATGTTACTTCTAATGCCTCCAAGAATATGAGTACAAAGTTTCATAATGATCGGTTAAGTAGATTTCGCGTGACAAACAAACTTACATTCACATTTATAATATTAGTAGGGATACCTTAAACTATGTTATATTCAATTTGCAGACTGATCAATTTACGTTGGTATCAATCCTAGCGCTATCTGAAAATGTATGCGACATAGGACAGTCCTTCGATTACACTTTCAAATGTAAGTGTGTGCGTTCTGTCACTTTTATTTATGTATGTAATTGTGTAGATCACGTGTATGTACGTGGTTACATGTGTGCACACACACTCGAGCATTTCCACAGTCATAATGAGCTAAAATTATTAGCAATTTCCTTTCAGTTACATCTATGACAATAACACTGCAAGGAATTCTGTTATAGCATGTGTATTATGTGTAAATACAATATTATAATTTTAATGACATAACTTCTTATACATATTAATTGCTCTTTGTACAATCGGTATGTATTATACCTACTTTGCCTCATATTGGGCCTTTCCTTAGCCGGGCCGCGGTGAATAGCCCTTAGGCCTATCCTGCGACCCGGTTGGGACGAAGGCGTTCAATGGGTAGGAAAGGCCCACACACTGTTCCTGCTATCCCAGCAGCAGAATGACGGCATTCACCGCATCAAAAAAACTTACCTAAATGGAGTTATACTTGGTTGGCTAAATATTTCTCAATGAATATACTGAATAGTCTTTAGTGATACCATCTTTAAAACTTTCTATCATACCAATAAATTTATAAAGAGTTTGTAAACCAGACGGCCATTTCTCCCAGCAATGTCAAAAATCAAAAGCCAAATTAAAGTACTTATGGGCGGATTGAAATGTTCTTAAGCATGTAATGATCAGTTTCGATTAGGTGGGCAGTATGGCTGTCTTCTACCTTAGAAGTTATAATAAAATAACTAAAAATAAAACTAAATTAAGACGCACAAACATTATGTTTACACATGTTTACTGTGAACGATCCCTGCTGTGAAAGTCTTTATATTTAAACAAAACCTCAAGATATTTTTACGGCTCGGCGGACATCAGAGTTAATGGCGCAACTAATAAATGGAAATGAATGTCAAATAAACAAACCAGGAGACTAAACACAACAACAATAAACGCATCACAATTTATTTTTCTTAAAATCGATTAATTCTTGCAGCTCCGCCCGTGTGTATAAAGTTTTCCCTTACCTGTTTTCTAAAGAATCTTTTCCCTGGGGTGAATAGTCTATATTTAAACCTATGGTGTCTTAGCTATCTACACACCGAATTCTGCCAAATTGCTGGGTGGCATATGTGTTAGTGTATACAACTCCCACTCTGAAGTCTCTGGTTCGATGCCCAAGTCGGAACAAATATTTGTGTGATCCACAAATGTTTGTATCGGATTTTGGGTGTATAATATGCTTATATTTAGAAATTTATAAATATCTAAATCAGTTGTCTAGATCCCATACCACAAACTTATATTAGCTTAGTTTGAGCTAGATGGCATTGCGTAAAAAAAAATGTCCCACAATTATTTCAAGGGTTAGAGCGATTGAGTTAATATTCACAAACATACACATTTCAAAAAATGTTCAAGGGTAGTTTCGAATTGTTGGTTAATACCACACCATGTATAACCCAGATACTATCTTTAAACTGTTCGGATCAATATATGGCGTGACCCGTAAAAAGTGAGCAAGGTACATGGATAGATCCCTTACGCGTGAACTTCGACCTGGGTTTTGGAGGTCATTAACATTTGGGCGGGTGGCTGAAACTAGGTCGGTGCGGTGCGTCGTCGGGCTGCAGCGTTGCTATGGCAACGCGCCGTCGCGCCCCCAGACGACCCCCAATCTAATGCCTCCAAACACTCCCGCTGTTTGGACACCACTCGGCACTCGGCCTTACGCTTTCGTAATGTAATTGACGAGCTATTTTTGGAATACGCATTCTATGGGTTACTCTTTGTGTTCATTTATGAACTTATAAAATAAATTTATTTTAATATTTATTATACACTAGTTGATACCCGCGGCTTCGCTTGTGTAATGAAGTTTTATTATTCCCATTTCCCATCGGCGCATATTTTCTCTCCATATAAACCTTCCGTAGAATTCGCTTTTCTTCGCCGAGTTTTGCGCTTTTTTTTATTTATATAGATAAGATTTCCGGTAAGAATATCAAATATTTCCTGGTCCTATTTTCTGGTCCCTTATTCAACGGGATAGTGACGCAAGCTCGCGCAGAAAAATAGCACCCGCTAATGCTGCGAAGTTGAGCCAACTATTTTTAGCTAGTAAAAATAAATATCAAAACATAAAAAAGTACAATGATAGACTGTTGTACACAATAGTTTTCAAATTAGAGAATAATCATCCATAATAAGATATATGTACACCATTAAATAAAAGCGTACATTCTTAAATTACAAAGTTACTCCTCGTATTCGTCTTAATATATATTATATGATGTGATGTTTGTTACTCTTTCACGTAAAAACTACTGAATAGAATAAGATAAAGAATAGATTTTAATGAAACTTTACAATAATATAGCTTATACATCAGAATAACACATAGGCTACTTTATAGACCGGGAATAAGTTCCTGTGGGAAACGGGAACGGGAAACTTCTCAACGCGGGAGAACCCGCGGGCGTCAACTAGTCAGCAATAAAATAAAGTCTAGACATGGTCTAGCAAATTTATTCAACTGTTTTTTTCGCACCTCTGCCTGAAAGTTTGAGCTAAAGCGTAAACATAAATATTCGTCAATCATTTCAGTTACATAACCGCATAATACTCGTAATCCTCTCTGTGAATGACCCGTAGAACTTAATTAAAAAGAACAAAGTTTTCATAAACATTACAAAATAAAACAAAATATTCCTAGTGTATAATAAATATTAAAATAAATTTATTTTAATATTTATTATTACAAAATAAATTTATTTTAATATTTATTATACACTAGTTGATACCCGCGGCTTCGCTTGTGTAATGAAGTTTTATTATTCCCATTTCCCATCGGCGCATATTTTCTCTCCATATAAACCTTCCGTAGAATTCGCTTTTCTTCGCCGAGTTTTGCGCTTTTTTTTATTTATATAGATAAGATTTCCGGTAAGAATATCAAATATTTATAAACCAGTAGCACCAATTCCTTCTTTTCAAAATTTCCTATATATTTTGTATTCGTATTGTATAATTATTACAATATTAATAATTATATAAGCCTAATCACTTTCAATTTCCTATAGAGTGAAGTAGTTTCAAGTTATGCAAATGTATGACTCTAACTCTCTACTCTATGTAGTAAAGACCGGACGCATGCTATGCAACTACAGAAACCGCGGACTTCGGAATATTTTGTTTTATTTTGTAATGTTTATGAAAACTTTGTTCTTTTTAATTAAGTTCTACGGGTCATTCACAGAGAGGATTACGAGTATTATGCGGTTATGTAACTGAAATGATTGACGAATATTTATGTTTACGCTTTAGCTCAAACTTTCAGGCAGAGGTGCGAAAAAAACAGTTGAATAAATTTGCTAGACCATGTCTAGACTTTATTTTATTGCTGACTAGTTGACGCCCGCGGGTTCTCCCGCGTTGAGAAGTTTCCCGTTCCCGTTTCCCACAGGAACTTATTCCCGGTCTATAAAGTAGCCTATGTGTTATTCTGATGTATAAGCTATATTATTGTAAAGTTTCATTAAAATCTATTCTTTATCTTATTCTATTCAGTAGTTTTTACGTGAAAGAGTAACAAACATCACATCATATAATATATATTAAGACGAATACGAGGAGTAACTTTGTAATTTAAGAATGTACGCTTTTATTTAATGGTGTACATATATCTTATTATGGATGATTATTCTCTAATTTGAAAACTATTGTGTACAACAGTCTATCATTGTACTTTTTTATGTTTTGATATTTATTTTTACTAGCTAAAAATAGTTGGCTCAACTTCGCAGCATTAGCGGGTGCTATTTTTCTGCGCGAGCTTGCGTCACTATCCCGTTGAATAAGGGACCAGAAAATAGGTCAAAAGGGGGCCGAACCACTGTCACTGCCACAGTACACAGTTCCCGTAGCTACGTGCATGTACACTCCCAAAATCAATGATGGCACGTGTAAATCTGTTCGACCTTTGTAATTTTGTGAGGTCAATTCACCCGTACCGAGATAAACAAGATATATTATACGATATATTATTTGTTTTCGCGTGTAAGAGATTTTATACGATACTCAAAATTTGTTTTATGTAGTTCAATGGGTCAGTGAAGATAAATTTCATAATATTGAGCTGATCCTCGAAAATTTTACACGTCAAGATGGCGTCCATAGCTAGGCAGGAGATAGTGATCGTGCATGTGATTTTAGTCGGTACTAGTCCAGCATGACGACCGTGGGAATTTTCTTATAGTAACTAACTAACTATCTTCACGCTGTATCCCTGACGGGGTAGTCAGAGAGGACAGATCGCCAGGCTTCGCGATCCATGCATACTTCTTTCGCTTCTTCGAGATTCATCAATCGCTTCATACACGCACGTCTGGGTATCCGAGTACTTTTGACCTTTCCGTTTTTGAGCAATCTGCTCACGTGGTCTTCATATGTAAGTCTCGGCCTACCCTGACTCCTTCTACCCTCTACTTTTGAACAATATATATTCTTCGTCACTCATTCGTTGGACGTGTCCAAACCAACGGAGCACGCCCTTTTCCAGCTTAACGCTGACACTTTCATTCAAACCTGCCAAATTGCGTATCACTTCGTTACGTATTCGGCCAGCCAAGGTAACGCCGCACAACTTTCGAAGTGATCGCATCTCCACAGCATTTAATTTACTTTCATGCATCTGCTGACATACCCAGGTTTCACTACCGTAAAGCAAAGTTGGCACTAGCACTGCGTTATGAATCGCCAGTCGTGCTTCTTTTACGATGCTTTGTCACTTTACTAACTGGGACAAAGCACCGTTAACTTTGTTTCCGGCAGCTACTCGCCGTTCCACATCCGAATCACATCTTCCATCCGCGCTAAACATACTTCCTAAATACACAATTTCATTCATTCTTATAGTAAAAAGGCTTTATAAATATTTGGATAGCTACATTTATAGGACATACAGACATGCCTTATTTGGGTTCGATTCCCAGGTTGGAACAGATATTTGTGTGATTCGCAAATGTTTGTTTCGATGTTTGTGTGTTTGCTATGTATAATTATGTATGTATTTAGAAATATACAATTAAATTTATCACTTGTCTAGATTCCATACCACAAGCGTATATTAACTTACTTTAGGCTAGATGGCATAAGTTTTGTCATTTGAATTATATTGTCTCAGTTACAACAGTCTAGAAGTAGAATTTACTGCTTTTAGCAGTTTCAGTCCCTGTCTATAAATTATAAATAATCTGCATTATCAAAAAGAGGTAAGCAGCACTATTTTTACACTAAAAGACTAAAAATAACGTTCTGAAATATATTCGAAAACTGGATATTATTTTTTTTGTTTTTTTTTTATTTTTCACAAAGGTAACTTATATTTATATATACACACATATAAAAGGTATCAATTATCCTTTGTGGTGGACTGGTATCTGCACTAGGAATACCTGTCACACAGATTACCAGGCCCCCTATACTAATGCATCACAATTATGTCTATAAACGCTTTTCAAATAAAGATAAAGAAATAATCAATGTTGCCCCGTATCACGTAGCATATCGATTATCATATAAATTTTGTTTTCCCTAAAATGAATTACCCCAAAAAGGTTTTATCAGGCTGATAAGACCTGAATATTACTCATATACTTTGGTACTAAAAACAATAGTGGAATAAATAAAACAGATTATTTTATATCACGTTGAATCAGTCCTTGAAGGTTTACTGACTCCCTGCCCCACTTACGGTGAAGCGTAAATAGAAGCGTTCCTTCAGAAGGCCACGTTCTAAACTATACCTTGACTATTACTTTCAACTTTCCTATCTTTACATTCAGATAATTATAATAATTGAATTACCATTTATGATGACTAGTGTTTTATACAGTTTCTCGTAACGTTTGATTAATATTAATTTATAAATCAACTGTACACAACATTCATCATGGACAAATTACGGTTTTTAATAATAATTGTATTGTATGAGACTGCCGCACTGATATCGCGTTCGATCCCTAGATAGCAACAAATATATGTGTGATCCGCAAATGTTTGTTTCGGAGTTTCGGTGTTTCCTATGTATATATTTCCTTGTATGTATTTAGAAAATAAGCATGTTTTACTGTTGTATAGATCCCTTACTGTTGGCTAGATGGTGTAAAAAAACCACAATATTTATTTGTATATTTCGGGACCACGACAAGAAGTCGAAAAGTCGAGTAAAATAGGAACCTTTGTAACGCCCGAAAGAATAGAAAATTAGGGATGTTTTAAGTTTAAACTGTGGTTGGTTGGTGGGGTTTTAGCGATTCTGAAGTGGGTTTATTAGTTCAAAAGTCGATATGATCGAGATGGCACTTAGCCAAAAATTTTGAAGATCCTTAGGTCACTAGGTAATGAAGGGATTTCACTGAAATCAAATTTCAGTAAAATTTGGTACCTATATGTACTTTTACTTTGACATTATTTCCACATCATGTATACCTGGAACTTGGGAACTTGATTTGCAGGGTACCCAACTCTTCAGCCCCGCGGACGTAGTGTTCTGTAAACGATCACTGCGTTAAGCAACTTTCACTATGGCTGGTCCTCGGATGGGTGACCACTTTGTGACATTTATATTTGCGAGCGTTTCCGTGCTTCGGAAGGCACGTTAAGCCGTTGGTCCCGGTTTCCAGTAACATGGCAGTCGTTAAGCCAGTTGAATGCCTTATGGGCGGCTTGAAAAATTTCAACAGCAGGTCGCCACAACCTGCGCCTGTTCATTTCAACACGGCAATGGGCTCACCACCTGTTACGTGGGACAAAAAGCAAAAGCATACGGTGAAACGTGGGTGTATAGTACGCCTCTGCCTACCCCTTCGGGGATAAAGGCGTGAAAGTATGTTATTATGCAACTCTTCAGAAAATTAAAGCATAATATTATCTAAGCTTATTAAGAACGGTCTTATTATAACAGGATAGATGACATATTCGTTTAATTTAGCTGTTTTTCTTATTTTATTATTGCCTCATAATACTGTACCGAGCGAAGTGGAGAAGAAAAAGTAGAAAGGCGGATCCCGGGGGTAGCGAGACGCAACTGGGACAGACGCTCGGATCATGATGATGATAGATGTTAAGTCTTGTTAATATTATTTAATTGGCTTATTAATAACGCTATAAATTAATAAAAATTAATTTTGTAATTGTTTATACAGCCACGCGAAAAACCGTTGATTAATAAATAGTAATCAAGCTTTATCAGAAATATTTTAAATACGATGTTTTGCAGATTTACCTACTTCGTTATCTTCACCATATGTAGATCAATGTCAATTAATGCTTATGTTTTTTTACGCGTGGAAATTCTCATTGATGCTATGGCGAACTCCTACTTTATTAAAACCAAACGGTGCCCTTCCATCTGCCTGTGGACTGGAGTCCCGAGTGAGCCCTTTGAAGGATATCCCAGGGGTTCCACCACAGTTTATATTATAACTAACCAAGTATGTACTTTTATCCCTCTGTCCTGTAGGATCCACCATGTCGATCCATTAGTGGATTGAATAGCACGCAGAAGTTAACTGTGATCCACCACTGGTCTGAGTGGGTCATGTGATACTTTCATCTCTTAATATGATCCACTAGTAGATCGAGCAGCACTCAGGGAGTTTCATAAGATCCACCACAGGTGTGAGTGGATCCTGTGATACTTGCATCTCTTAGTATGGTTTACCAGTGGATCGTACAGTACACAGAGAGTGCGGTAAGATCCACCACTCGTCCCAATATTATCTATGATATAAATCAGTTATTGAACAAGACCTTTACTTGCCAATGATTTTTGTTGTCAAAAATATATATTATTCCTTTATTTCCTTTTTTTCTTTTCCATTTCAGGTTTTTTGTTATATCATTAACAACAACGAACTTTTTGCATTGGATTGAAATAAGATACAAATAAATTTCTTTACAAATTGGCGATATAAAAAATGCAAAACAATTACATAAATTAACTATGAAAATGTTAATGAATGTTTTTGTAATTTATTAAACAGACAAGTTAATTATTTCCAATTCTTCAATATTTCTAAGATTTTCATAAATGATGTTATTGCCAGAAAAATGAAAAGATCATAGTAATTATAACTACATTAAGGTTTAGTCAGAATTTTAAAAATAATTTCATGATCTATTTACTATTTTTGTGTACGGGTAACCCTAATTACCTCGCGATGTTCAAAGAACGAACTTGTTCACTGAATCTATTTTTACATAATTTTACGAAGACATAAATTTCGTGTTTAGAAAGTGACCCTCAGAATATTAGTATGTCAGTACATAAAAGCAATGACATGATGAAACAATTTTGTTTGAACTAATTTATGGGCTGTTTATCAAATATACAATAATCGTAATTCAAGGAATGTGAACTCATACATTTAAAAACACGATAAACAACTTGTGTGTTGTCAAATAAAAAATCTTTTCATGCGAATGAAATAATCAACGGATAAATTTTTGCTTGTACAATTGTCTGCCTCTGTGGCGTAGAGATAATGTATGCAGTTGCCGAAGCTAGGTCTCAGATACGCATTCCGGATTTTGGGATATATTTTTATACAACGTCATCTAGTCAATATAAGCTTGTGGTATAGCATCTAGACAACTTATAAACATACTATATTTCTAAATACATACATATTATACGTAGGTTGCAAACCAAACTCCAAAACAAATATTTGTGGCTCACACAAATATTTGTTCTGACACGCAAATCGAACTTTGGACTTCAGCGCGACAGTCTTATACCTAATGTATATATCCTATAAAAATCATAAACTCATAAGTTACTATATAATGAACAGAGTAGTGATTGATTTTAAAAAATGAACTACCTCTAAGCGAACTGAGTAATTCTTCGACATCAATAAGTTCAATCAATGACACCCTTGGTTGGAGAATAACTATTAACTACTCTTGACTCCATACAAACTTCAGATCAAACAAACTTGGTAAAATAATGATTAGCTTTTGTGCAGATTCATTTCTTTCGTCTTTCTAAAAGCTAACATTCTCCACCTCCTTTAAATAATATATGCCAGCTTTTGACACGCTTTTTGCATTAGCTGAAAGCCCGAGCAACCCTTTCATAGATTCGTAGGGCAATGTGTCATAAGTATTCATTTCCTTTACGACATATTAGTGTCTCAAACCGTTTTTAAATATATTTACACGTTTAATGTAGATACATGAAAAATTTCCCAATTTTTTGTAGTATTTGAATACCATATATTTATGTCAACTAAAAAATTATGAATAGGTACTTTACCTATTCATAATTATGAAAGGGCAAAGTACCTATTCATAATTTTTTAGTTATACATTCTACTCACTTTGGTCTTATATTTTTATAACTTCGCACAAAAGAAATGAGCTTTTAAATAGTATACGATTTAAAAAAATAATAATTAAAGATTGTGCTTAGGTTTTAGTAGGTAGGTAGTTCTACAAATGTTCACAACATTTATTCTCTAACTACCAACATGCTTGTGAGTGAATTAACAGACATGTAACTTTTTTCCCGAGCTTCTGCCAAGCTCGGGAAATGAATAAAATACGCAAATAATTTGTACCAAGCATGGATCATAGGTAATCAACAAATAGTTATAAACGCAGTGGCAACGAATATGGCTGTCCCTTAAAACATCGTGTCCCTTAATCTAGAATACTATTTTAAGCGCAATCACTTTTAGGATGTATATTTGAATTGTTTATTAAAGGGCTCACCACCTATTACGTGGGACAGAAATACACTCGGTGAAAAGGGGGCGTATAATATGCCTCTGCCACCCCTTCATTGGACAACTTCATTCAAAACATTAGAATTGAATTGCCTTCCAATATGTCACTCTTTAACTTTCAATAAACAAATACTTATTGTGACTAGTGACAATGACAGCCAATGAATTTTATGAATGGACTCGTATATTAATTGACGGAACGTATCATTTAAATGCAGTGGACACAAAATTCTTAGGGCCCCTGACATTGGGCTTTGACCTCACTCCGCCTTTTGGCAGTCGCCTTGGCATTGCAACAGGGCCGCATTCAAAAGCCCGCGTCTCTCAATTGTACACGCTGTTGATCAACGATACCTGTAGTTACCTTCGCTCCGAAATTCAGTCAGTAATTGTTTGAATGTTTAATATAACCATATCATTTCTAGATGATATTCTATCAAAAAGAAAACATTTTTCCAAACAATTTGAAGTCATTATTGTTCTGTTTTTACATTCAATTGCTAAATATAGATGTTGGCGCAGCGTGGTCGCTTTGTTCAATGCAGGTACTTATTACTGTAAGGTCAGCTGAGTTAATTTCGGTCACTATCACGTTGAATCGTATCTCTTAGAATATATTGCGCCATTTATTATTTAAAAAAATGCGCAAATAAATCCTTGAGGTTGATGAACAGCAAATATTGGACACTCAGATAATACTAGAGTTTGCTAACCTTTCCTCACTTATGACCTTGTATTTACTTAACTAAATTACTACCAATATATTACTTATTATTATCACTAATGCTGTGCAAAATTAACATTCGTTTGTATACTGTACACATTCTTTTAAAAAGTATTCAAATTATTACAATAAGTTATTTTTATAAATAATTTATAGACTCCATAGACTCCAGGAACAAAATTACATTGTGAAATGAGCCAACATGAATACAATGAAAAGACTGCTTCTATTAGAAAATAATATAATCACCACTCAAAAGTATCTACTTAATGCTGTAAGAAAATTCCGCTATCCTTCCGTGGGCTCACACGGAACTTCTAAGAAAAGACAGATGGAAGGGAACTTGTTGTCTTAGTCGGTAGAACTCCATAGGACTCATGAGGATTTCCCCATGAAAAATATGGTGTAAGAAAATCGCTTGTTACACTCAAAATTGTATTTATTTTCTGATATAGTAACACCCCTTAAAACGTAATACACACTCGGTCATTCTAATGGGCAATTTTGTTCTTGGAGTCAATTCAGTCGTTTGTTATCTATTAGCCTACAACTTTAAAATTAATTTACAATTTTTCAAATTCATTAGTCAAAGAGGTTCAAGGCAAAATAACAAATTGCTAGTACTGTTACAATATAATCTATTATTATCTAATCCTCAATTATGAACTTCTTGTAAAATATGGCGGAATATGGTCATTTCTAGCGCGTCACTTTTTCAAACCTCTCAAGCAGCTTATACTGTTGATATAGTACTTAACTCGACATTTATCAGCAACAAAATTTTTCGAGGAATCTATAAATATTATGGAAGTTTTTATACAGCGCCCTCTAGTTCAAAATAAGCCAATATAAGCCTGTTGTAAGGGATTTAGACAACTGATAACTTACTTATATATTTCTAAATTCATACACATTATACATAGGAAACACCCAAACTCCGAAAGAAACATTTGCGAAACACACAAATATTTGATCCGACCCGGGAATCGACCCCAATTCCTCAGCGCGGGAGTCGCATACACTACCACTTACGCAACTGAGGGAATACTCTTAAATAGTTCTTCTTCTTCTTAGCCGTTCTCTACCAGTTTGGTGTAGGCCTCCTTCAGATAACGCCATCTAGTCCGATCTTGTGCTATTTCTATCCAATTTGCCCCTGCAATTTTCTTAATATCGTCCTTCCATCTCATCTGTGGTCTACCTCTAGGTCTTTTTTCACTCCAAGGCCTCCATTCCAAGACCGCCTTACCCCATGAGCCATTTTTCCGGGCTATGTGTCCTGCCCACTGCCACTCAAGACTTGCCACTCGTTTGACAGCATCGGTAACCTTGCTTTGCTCTCTAAGCCAGGTGTTCGTTTCTCGGTCCCTCAGTGTAATACCTACAAGTTTCCTTTCAAGTTTCCTCTGGGCAACTTGTATTTTGTTGGTAACCTCTTTAGTCAGAACCCAGGTTTCAGCTCCATAAGTAAGTACTGGTAAAATACACTGATCAAACAACCTGGCCTTCTGGTCAGCAGTTAATTTCATTTTGAAAGCAAAGCTTGGTTTTGAGTAGGCAGCCCACATGAGACGTATTCGTCTGTCTACCTCATTAGTTTGGATCTCTTTACCCATCCTTATTTCCCCGCCTAGGTAGACGTATTTTTCTACCTTTTCAATAACAGTTTGGTCAACACTGATCGTAGTAGGAGTGGGATCATTTGTCATAATTTTGGTTTTATTAAGGTTCATTTCCAAACCAACATTTAAGGAGACTACATTCAACTGTTGGATCATGAGTTGTAGGTCATCAGGGTTGTCGCTCAGAAGGACGATATCGTCGGCAAATCTTAGATTGTTCAGTCTTGCTCCTGGTAACTTAAGACCACGATCCTCTCATAAAAGCTCTTTGAAAACATCCTCTAACACTAGGGTAAATAATTTTGGTGAGAGAGTGTCCCCCTGTCTTATGCCTCTTTTGATGTCTATTTTTTGTATTTGGTCAGTTATTGTGACTTTCATGGTGGCGTTATTGTAGATATTCTTAATAAGATTTGTGTATCTGTAGTCTATGCGAGCATTCTGTACTGCTTGAACAATTGCCCAATTAAATAGTACTAGTTTCAAAACCCACCCAATAGCTTCGGTAGACCTTTAATGAGGGTAAATGAATAAAGTACATTTTAAGATAAAATTAGCAATTGAAAATGCTATGTGGGGAGGATGCACCGGCGGTGTCGACGTGGAAGCGCTTGCGCGGCGCCCCAGTTCCGAGCACGAGGTCAGCAGTTCGTTCCCCGATATGTATTGATCGACCCGTCGAGGCCGGAAGTAGGACTCCGGTGCAGTGGACCTCCATCAAGTCGTTAGCACCACCTTGCAAAATTCTAGAAAAAATCTTGAATTGTCTTTGGTGAATCTCTGAAAATATTAAAAGACCACGATAATACTCTCAGTACTTAGAAACTAGGATCTGTGTTTTTATACCACTGAGGTGCCAGACAAGTATACGGCCCGCCTGATCGAAAGTGGTCACCGTAGCCTATTGCCGTTTGCAACACCAGAGGGCAGTCGTACTCCCAACTCTAGTAACCAGGTGCATTAGATTACAGGTTGAAAGGGGTTACTTTATAAAAACTTTTTCGTTTTATGGTCTTCTCAATTACCTCCAATGTTAATTGGGATTTGGTCTTAGACCATTTAACTACTACTGTTAAGGATTTGGGGATTTTTTTTTTGCTGCAGGTTTGATTTGACTTTTTATATTCGGCATTGTTGCTATCGTCTACTATCTGACCTTCTTACCTCTTAAAGGGGCCGGCACCAAAATATCCTCCATTGGTCAGGTGCACCACTTGCAGGTAAGGAACGCTTGGGAACTGAAGATTTTAGTACAGCTTCACCAACATTTATATTCATTAAACAGACAGTGAAAAGTTTTGCTATTGATTTAAAGTAGACAAAATATAATACCTAAAATGAAAGTCGATATCTAAACATCACTAAGATTTGCCAACCTCATCGTTGTCTATTAATCTTAAATGACGTGAATCATAAATAGATTTAGATTAGAAGTTTTTCTAAACTTTCGAAAATTACGCAAACAACTCAAATATTTTCACGAACCACGTATTCAGTAGCAAATCACACATCATAAAATAAAAATAAATATCCACCACGCCTTATCCCCGAAGGGGTGGCAGAGGCATATTATATGCCAACTTTTCACCGTGTGGATTCCTGTCCCACGTAATAGGTGGAAGCCCATTGCCGTGTTTAAATAGACAGACGCAGGTTGTGGCGACCTGCTGTTTAAGGTTTTCAAGCCGCCCTAAGGCCTTCAAACAGGCTTAACGACTGCCATTTTACTGGCAACCGGGACCAACGGTTTAACGTGCCTTCCGAAGCACGGAAATGCTCGCAAATATAAATGCCACAAAGTGGTCACCCATCCAAGGACCAGCCATAGTGAAAGTTGCGTAACTCAGTGATCGTTTACAGAACACTGAGACCGCGGGGCCACGAGCGCGTCGGTCGCATTCACCAATTTCCGAATCAGCATATGGAGATGGTACCCGAAGACCCACTAGGTTTTCAAGGGGTTTCGAGGTCTGATTCTGTATAAAGATAAGATATTTTTGCACAGAACGTCAATATGTCGGTCGCCTTCACCAATTTGCGAAGCAAACTATGGAGATGGTACCCGAAGACCCACTAGGTTTCTAAGGGATTTCAAGGTCTGATTCTGTAGAAAGACAAGAAATATAGTGATATTTTTGCACAGAACGTATTGAAACCCAATTGTGCACCGCTAGTGAAACGATTCTGCTGATGCCGTTCTTTAGCTGAGTCTGCCCAACTGATATCTTGTGAACACTTTTGACTCCTGGTCGTTCTGTGACGCTTTTTAATTTTCCCGGTTTGTACTGATGGCTAGCAGTCGCAGAGGACGTCTTATTACAACATTACTGGCCTCAGGAGAACCTTTGTTTATTGAATAGAAACGATCTAAGATTTCAAGATCATTTGAACTGAATTGTCCCAAATGCCAAAAAAAATAGACACACCGGGATATTAAACATAAAAACCATGCAATGTAACGTAGAAACATTAGAAATCTTAACAGATCTCACAGCCTTGCTTACAAATATGATAATTTACATTATCAGATACATTAACGAGGACATTTACACATTCAACGTACAAAGCAAATGTAGTGATATTAGTGACACAGCGACACACAAACGAATCGCAGCTAGTAATCATATCGGAGGGGGTGTTATCGCCTCGATGGAAGTAGGGCCCGAGTTGGGTCAATGACGTTCGTTCACCCGCTTGCAACCCGCACGTGCTGGCCTCGCATCCATCGCCCCTCGCAACCCCCCTCCAACCCCTCCTAGACCTATCACGGCGACCCACCCCTACTTTCGAAATTTATGATGATTGTAACCTTTCGGAATAGGTGCATAATAAGTGCATAATTCATGTTTCAATGTGCACTGAATCGTATATTTCTACCTGTTCTATTTGTCTCGACACCTATTTATGGATTAATGTTTTGTTTTTACATGAAAAACATGGCTGAATGATTATAGGTTAATAAATGTTATAACATGTACATATTTTTACATGAATAGACAACCTTCTACACCAATATGGTTCAATGCTCCTGTTCTGTTATAAAAATCAGTGGATGTTCTGCATTTATGTATTTTGATAGAAGATTTATTTGTTCAGTTTTGATATTTTTAATTGAATGTTTTTATTGCTTTATAATAATTTTATAATTATTCTAACCGATCAATACATTTATTTAAAGATGACTATAAAAGATTGTATTGGATTTGGATGAAAATTTAGCAAAATAGTTTAACTTGCAATTAACATGCTTTTACACGATGCATGCTTTATGTATTTCATAGTACCATTAGCTTAAGAATAGACATTGTATTTGTTTAGTTTCCGGACCAATGGCTTAACGTGCCTTCCGAAGCACGGAAACACTCGCAAATGTAAATTCCGCAAAGTGGTCACCCATCCATGACCAGACCATAGCGGAAGTTACTTAACGTAGTGATCGTTTACAGATCACTGATTCAGCGGGGCAACGAGCGCTTCACGTAGTATATCCACATCTAGGATTAAAAGTTGAAAGAAATAAATTACTTTGAAAATATTCAACAATAATACATAAGAATGCATGCAAATCAAAACATATATAAAACAATGCATACAGGGTGCTTATGGGGCTCCGCAGATATTGTAGCACTTCGGGGATTGTTGATTGTAGAAACGAGAGTCCATTGCTTCTACGTAACTATTTTAAAACGAGTGATACCTCGTGTTTCCACGAGTAGACTCGATACCACTATACTAATCATTGCTGCTTGTCTTTCAGAGTAGTGTAGCCTTGACAATTAAATGAAGGAGAAGCAATAATCTTGACGTTCATAAGTGTTAAGTGTGACCTACATGACTTCATTTTATTTTTAAATTATAGTGTATAACACACATAAAGCGAGCCCGCTAGATCAGTGTTCTGTAAACGATCACAGTAAAAAGCATGAGTTGGATGTTTTTCTACTATCTTCTAAAACCTAACTGTTTTCCCGCTGTACAGGGATATGGAGTAGTCAAAGAGGACAAATCCCCCGGCTTCGCGATCCATGCATACTTTACATGTCTTTCTACCATTCCCATTAACGAGGTAGGTGGTCCATTGCCGTTCTCCTACATAAAGGTGCAGTGGATTTTTTGAGGAGATGCCAATTTCTAAATAGCTAAAATTCTCAAAGGGCGTGGACTCTTCGTGTTGGATCAGTATATATCCATGTAAGCCTATCAAAAGACCGTATATTTTCGTAAGAAATAAAGAAGAAAATTAATTCGAAATAGATAAATAAACATAAAAATAACGGGATGAGTATGGAATGACTATCCCTTTTCTGCAGTCATTCATTGCAGTTTTAACGTATCGATTTGACGCACGTACTTCTCAGGTATATGCACAACCGATTCATTGCCATATTCCCGAGTATCTCTATATTTATCTGTCTGGTCTGAAAAGGGGCGCGGGGAGGGTAACTCGTGCAGGTACTAGGTGGGTCAATGACGTTCCTTCACCTATTGCAGCCTGCGCACCCTGAAACTAGGGCGCTAACATACCACCCTCTGCATACGCTTAATGCACGTCGACGTTACGTAAGTCAAGGAGGATTATACATGAAGCTAAGATACCTACATACCTTTTACAAAAAAAATAACCTAAATCTACTTTACGTTATATACAATTATTAAATTTTCCAAACATAGGCAGTAACCATTATTCCTTAATACCAATCATTAGATTTCAATCAGATTTTTTTACTTTTGTATATAACTACTAAGATGAACAATGAAAAAAAACAAATCTGATTTTCGTACAAGGTGATTTGAAATATAAACAAAATGGAAAATTGAGTTAGAGCTTGTGTAAACATGACCCAATTAATTGAGATTTAAATAGAACAAAAGAATCCAATCATAAACTCATAACAGATTTATGATCTTTAGGACCATTGGATAATTTTGGGACCTCACCATCGTCAGATATTTGTAACAATTTATTTAATTATCATAAATGAAATAAATATGTGACATTTTTTACACAGCGCTGTCTAGCCCAAAGTAAGCTAATATAAGCTTGTGTTATGGGATCTAAGACGACTGCTAAACATACTTATATATTTTTAAATACATACATTATATTATATTCCCGTTATAGTTTTAGTTATGAGTAATTTAAAAAAAACCTCATCATATTGAGGTTTTTTTTAAAATATCTTTTAAAATATCTAAAAGCTGCGCAGTTATACATGACTCCCACATGCTTAGTGTTTGTTCACACAACCGCCCATAAAGAGACCTTTCTCAATTCACACTGGTCGTGTCCGTTCAGAACCTCAGACAGACTGGCACAGAGAGAAGAGCAGATATTGAATGAGTATGATATCTTATGATATCTAATACTCTATGTAATGTGTACCAAACCTCTGCTGTATGTCATAAGACCTAAGCCGGCGATCTAATAAATTAAGGTGAATCTTGGAGTATGATCCCAAGAGTCTACATCAAAGCTTTGTCTATCAGTCAGTAGGTACATGAGCAATTATGTGTGATTGACTTGGATCCATATGGACCACAGGGACCTTTCAAAGCTCGCCCCTTATTTGCTTACCATGACTAGCAGCGGCAAACCCTCTCCGACAATGCTAGTGAGAGCAACACACTGCCTCCATATAGACACACGGCAAGCGTGTGCTCTTTTGTGTCCATAGCGGCGTACGCGCTGTGACAGCTCATGAGGTCTAGTGAAGTGATAAAGATAAACCCCGTGAGATGCTAATTGAACTGATAAGTATGTGCCCGTGCACCTTCTCCATACACGAACGGGCTATTCAGCCCGTTTTGTATTTGTCCCCCCGGTTGTATTTTTCAAATAACGTATTCACGTTATTTGAAAAATACAATAAATAAATTAACCTATTAATTAGTAGTCGAGCTTAGTGTTAGTAACCGCTCTCTAGTCTAACAATAGGCAATTACAGTTATAGGTTACTAATTAATTGCAAATATTAACTTGACCCTGACTGATCAACTTTTCAATGCAATCTCATGATTACATTATTTAAATGTCATCATCATCCGAGCGTCTGTCCCAGTTGCGTCTCGCGACGCCCGGGGTCCGCTTTCCTACATTTTCTCCTCCACTTCGCACGGTCTTCGGCATCCCCTGTAGTGAGACCATTGGCACGCATGTCATCCCTTACGACGTCAAGCCAGCACTTCTTGGGTCTTCCCCTCTTACCGGGACCCGGCGGGGCTGACATGGCCAGACATTTGTTACCTACGTAGCCCGGCGGTTACCGCAAGACGTGACCATACCAACGAAGGCGACACTCTTGCAACTTGTCTGCAATGTCACGTCACGTCCGTGGATGGAAGGCTGCCGTGGATGCGACAGTTTCTCACGCGGTCCATCCGCGTGACCCCACACATCCACCGCAGCATCTTCATTTCCGTGACACGCAGCTCCTGCTTGTGTCGCTCCAATATCGGCCACGTCTCACTGCCATGTAAAAGGATAGGTCTAATAATGGTTTTGTAGACCTGTCCCTTCAACCGGATCGGCATTTTAGGGTCACAAATGACACCGGTCATCTCCCGCCATTTGGCCCACGCGGCAGCAATGCGTGACTTGACATCGCAATCGATGTCACTGGACGTGTGAAAAACAGATCCCAGGTATTTAACCTGGTCCGTGCGCTCGACCAAATCACCGCCTATGCGGACGGATGTGGGATCTGTCGAGTTCAAATATTAACTTGACCCTGACTGATCAACTTTTCAATGCAATCTAATGATTACATTATTTAAATGTAAATCTTACTTATTATATGTATTCAAGTTTATCTGTACGTTTGCTAACAAGTACACAATATTAAGACACAAGGTCAATGAGCGTTTGTCTATTTTTCTATATTAATATTACCCACATGATATTGTAATATACATTGCAGTTACTAGTTTCCAGAATAGAATACTTGTTAAAACGTATTTATGCGCTATTGCTTCTTAATTATGCAACAGCACGTATCTACGAATATTTTTTGCGAAACACGACAGCTCACTTTGACTTGACACCTCTACGCCCGTGTGCATAATAGCTCTACGAGTACATGCGATAACTGTGACGTAACACAACAAGTGGAACAACGGGTACGCGCCAACGACATCAACATCTTTTTTTTTTAATAATTACAACTTTATATAAAGAGAAGTTAATACTTGAAACACACTTATCGCATCTAAATATCAACTAAATGCACCACAAGTACCAAATACTTCTGGAGCCTTCACGAATGTACTCGTAAAAGTAGATAGAATGTCTAAGTCAGCCAGGCCAGTGTGAGCCAAGGCTAGGTTGATTATAAGTGTCAATGAAATCTCAGCTTTATTCTTTGAACGAAAAAGTTGATAATTGTAAGACAGAGTTTGTCAATGTCGTTCGTTGACTCGAGCGTTCGATGCCGGCGCAGTGCTGTTTTCCTTCTCCGTTTTCATGCATTGATATTAAAAAACTATAAACTAATACAATTTATTTATCAATTGTTATAATTTTTATATAAGAATTTCTTCTAACAAAAATAATATGATTTAAATTGTGTAAAATAATTTTCAATGTAATAAATAAGATGAAAAGTTTAGGATTATTAATTTTTTTTTAACCTTGACTTCAAATAGTAGGTACTAAGATCAAAATGATTGCATAGGACATTATTTGAAACCGAATTTTTCATTTTCATGCTGATTGAACTTACTTGTTAAGAACTAATAATTATATTGGTTACACTTAATACCTACTATGAAATTAACTATCAATTTTCCACAGATGAAATTGGTAGGTAAAACTTTCAGAAGATTTCTTTTTTAGATTCGTAGATGTATTAATACATAATATTCATTATTGTTATTATTCAATTACAATAAACAAGAAGTAAATAGGTACGAGTATCGAGATATAGGTATATCGAGTATATATTTATCGAGTATTAGACCTGCGATGTACTTAGGTAAGGTATCCATCCACCTAAGAACATGGAATTCAAGGTCTGATGCTAGAAGTGCGGAGATTCCGCGTCCGATCTATCATGTCGAAATACGTAGTTATTTTAACCGGCAGAAGGTTTATTTCATTTGTCGTCTTGCAAGTACAGCACCATTTACACAAGACCCTCCGAGCCTGTCTCTCACGACATGCATGGTGCAAGATGGAAGGAATCATGCGCACGTCAGAGGTCTCGGTTAAATGGACGGTGTATACGTGAGGTAGCTTGTAGCTCGTGACCCAATTTCGCAGCTGCTGGTTTCAGCAGCGGCGTGGGGAGCCGCGGGGTGGTGAGAGGTGCGGCGCTACGGCCAGCGGCGGGAGGCGGTGCATGTCAATGCCGTTCGTTGACTCGAAGCAGCGCAGCGGCATCGATGCGGCCTCCGCCTTACATAACCAACGACAATGAGCGGTCGGAAAATGCGTGTGATGTACTGTGAGCGACCCCACTGTAGGGTGCTATACTCCACTCTTGCTTAGAGGTTTATTTTCAGTACCTACTACACCGATGTTAATCTATGTATCCGAAAGTATATGACACGAATGTATTTTGAAATCAATATTCCATAACCTCTTATTTGCCAAGGTCAAAAGTAGAGTTTATAATCTCTACATTATCATCAATGACTAATCTCACCTAAGTTTTTTTCATTAAGATAAATAATACTGTGCAGTAAAATACTTATAAAAGAAATTAAACAATATAAAATATTGGCATTGGCAATAAAATATCCAGTAAAATTTCAGTTATAGCTTATGTTAAGCTAAATTAGACCAATTAAAATTTTGCTCGCTACAGCAGCTAAAGATAAAGTCTTCATCGAAATCAAAGCCATCTACAATAAATTCAAAGGCTAACAACACATTATACTACGTATGAATGAAGTCGGAAAAGCTGTTCAGTGTACTGTTCAACAGGGGTGCAATAATGAGCGTGTGAGGGCGGGCGGCGCCGGCCGGCATGAAGCCCGAAAGTGAAAGATGCGCGGGATCGCGGGGGTGAAGAATCGCGCGGCGTCGCGGGAAATGTCGACGCACAGAACAGCGGGCGACGTCGCGTGTCAATCCTAGCTTGCCAAGTGCACCGCGTCGCAGCCTCACGCAAACAAAACTTTAGTTACTAACCTACTTCCGTGCGGGCGCCAACCGCGAGCGCGTCTCCCGCTCTGTAGCACGCTTGTGCGCCCCGTGTGTACGACCAGTACCATTGGACTGGCATTACCGTCGTCGTCGCTGCGTTACTTACTCTATGACACGTTACAGTGATGAACTGTTTTATGAAAAAAAATTGAATAGGACTTATTGAGCTCTCTAGTTTAGGCAGTTGATTTTAAATGGACACAACGATAAAGCTGGCTGGACGACAAGGGCATTTGAACAAAATGTTATATGGTGAGATGACGTTGTGTGCGTCTTGTACAGCTTTTATGTTATATTATTTTACACGTTGGCATGCACTTCGCAGTTTCGTCGTTTCGTTCAATTCTTGTTTATTAATTTAATAGACGGTCACGCACACACTGCACGTTAAAACACGTGTGCTCTTATTGTAACCGAACATCTACTACTTACTATAATATTTCACCAATATAGATAAGTATATTTGTAGTACACTAAATACTACTTTAAACTAAGAAGTATTTTGTGTGTATTCCCTTCTATACAAAAACTAATCTATAATTTAATCTATTTCTCTGTACTCTATTATGATAACTTCTTATCACTCTTTTTAAAAAACTTGTAATCGGCTTAGTTGTGATGTTCTAATATAAATTGGAGTATCTATATACGGCTGCCTTACATCTTTTTTAGTTTTTTTGCACAATCTATTTGTTTTTTATAAACTATATAAAACGTATATGTTTTTAATAACTAATAATAACTTATTTATATTTAAAATAAACCAGAAAATATATATTGAACGGCGGCCATCTTGTAATTATATATGTATGGCTAATAGCGCCCTCTGGTGATTTAACACTGTACTAGTGATAACACTTATAATAAATATATTTGTTTGGTGGTTTTAAGGTCAGCGTGTCTTGCTTGCTTTTTTAATTCTAAATAACCTGTTGAACTTGGTAACACCCAAAAGTTACTAGTTTCGATTAAGTATACTAATTTTTCAGCAACGCAATTTTCCTAGTGTCTTTACTGAAACCGCCACATGGACTAATATAGATTAATATAGACTGATGTGATACCGCTTTAGAGGTTTTACAAGAGTAAAGCATAATAACAATTTCTTTTTTATTACCATTTTTCCATTAACAACTAAAAACTTGATTTAGCCATCTTCAATAATGTTCATTCATTATTTATTTAAAAATGATACTCAAATGGTTTTCACCTATCTCAAGCATTCTTGAGTTTTAAGAAACGTTCTGTAATATCTCTCTACGCCCTAAATATACCTAATCTAACAATTTGAGTACCGCTCATTGTGATGACGTCAGAGTTATATTAAAGCCATCGTGTGACCTGCCTATCCAACTGACTATTGTTGGCGAACACGGATCTAGCTATACAGACAATAAAGTAGTAAGTAGTTGTAGCACAGATACACAATCTTGCGCGACATTTCATACAAATAAAATTTTAGCATACTAAAATTTGATGTACTCGTAACTACTAAAAGCTTTGTATTTGACTCAGCCACTTGAGATAATTTTATTCTACAAATATATTCTATATCACGGAAACAGTCTATAGAGACAAAATGAGCAGACTGATTTTAAAAAGTTCGAGATTAGATAATGCAACCAGATAGAAAATGAAATATATTTCGTTGTCGAAGTTTCTTTTTGGAGACATAGAGTATAATAATTATGTTATTAATAAGTTATAAATAACACAATATAAAATAAATACGAATAATTCATCACTAGTCATTCTGTGAAAGGGTTGAATTCATCAAATAGACGTCAAGTCTGACAATATTTCGACTTCAGTGCGATGTAGACATAGAGTATAATATTATGTAATTCGTAAGTAATAAATATCACAATATAAAATAATTACGTTTAATTCATCACTAGTAATTCTGTGAAAGGGTTGAATTCATCAAATTGACGTCAAAGTCTGACGATATTTCGACATCGCAACCGTCATGGCCAAGGTCTATCGGAGACCATTGACCATGTAACTTTCGAAATTTGTAACATTTATTTTTGCCGACACAAAAACGACAAACTTTAACATTATTTTGTTTAAAAAGTTATGCTGAGTTATATTTATTTTTTCTACAGAGTTTTTTATATTAATTTCATCATCGTCTTAGAAGCCCAGTTCACTATGCTGCCATCAGTATATTTTCCTGCTTTTTACGACAAATAATTTTTGACAAATTTATTGGTCTAAATTTTTTTTTTGTGATGAGGATGACGATTTTTGTTACACTTGAGTCTAAATTGGACTCGGATACAACACAAATAATGTCTAATATGTATCTATAGCTTTTTTCGAAAGCTTTTCTCTTTGTCGGTTTTGTTTGTTTACTTGTCATAAAAGTTTCTATTTGTCTAAACTAGTGAATATATTTTATAGGAATTTATCTGAATTAAAATTGTAAGGTATATTCCTACAATTATTATATATTGGCACAATTTGGCATCTCATCTTTAACAAAATTAAGAATCAAAAACACTTCTTTGTTCTTTTCTCAAGACCCAGTAAACTCGGTATGCCTAGAAATTTGTTCAGAAACCCCCAACAGGTCGTTGAAAAATGTGGAATATGCGTAAAAGTTCCGTACATCCACTTCCTATCACTATATTGGTGTCACCTATGCTCCACAGTATGTACAAGATTAAGTATGTTATACAGATTATTGTTATCTGCTCTGTCAACCTAAGCATAGCACTTGCGTGACTTGAAGTTGCAACCGACAGTGTTGCGTTGATGGCAATACATAATAAAGAGTAAGAGTACATTAGACAGACTAAGTACTTTATCTGCCAGTGAAACCAGTAAAGCATCGCACTCAGATGTGCATTCCTGAACCCATTTCTCAAAATAATTCTACTATCAATGACGAGATTCAATCAATTTATATAAAATTTGTAGCGAGAATTATGTGAGTTTGTTACGTGGTAGGTACTAATTTGTAGGATGTTCAAGTATGAGTGTATGTCATGTACGTCATTGTGTGGATGTGTGCACCGATTGAAGTGTTGCGTTCGTGTGGATTTTTAACTAAACACGCACACGGGCCCATCGTTTGAGCTCTCTAATGAAACTGGGTCGGTTCAGTGACCCATATGTTTATCTAACGATTGTGCGTCAAGCGCGAAAGGCCCGCGCCCGTAGCGCCTAGCATTGTTATCACTATTATCAATGCGTTCGCGTTTTCGTTTATGTTATCTATAGGGCAACCTGTGTCCTACACTTTATTGATTAACAACCAAAATACCTACTTTTTAATACGATTTTCCAATAACTTTGCACCTACCATATTTAAAAGATTATACAATAATTTTGATAGAATATAGTTTTGTGTGTCCTTGAAATTGCCCCCAAATTAGATCCAAGACCATCGATAAGTTCCCCCGTATTTCCTTCCTGCAATTTTGATTCAAAATAATTGATAAATACCCTACAACAAACTAGTCCATTCTATAAGCCTGCTTACTTGACCCCTTAAAATTGTTTTTATATCACCTTGAGTTGAAACAAAATACTCGATGTTTCTCTAGATTAGATTCAAATCAGTTGAAATAATTTATGCCGTCTCTCCTCTATTCAACAATTACCTACTAGTACAATATTGCATACTACAAATTTGTATGTGAAGCGCTCGTGGCCCCGCGGATTAGTGTTCTGTAATCAATCATTGCATTAAGCAACTTTCGCTATGGCTGGTCACGGATGGGTGACCACTTAGTGGCATTTACATTTACGAGCGTTCCGTGGTTTGGAAGGCGCGTTAAGCTGTTGGTCCCGGTTGCCAGTAACATAGTAGTCGTTAAGTCAAGTTGAAGGCCTTATGGGCGACTTGAAAAATTTCAACAGCAGGTAGCCACAACCAGCGTCTGTGTTTTTTAACACGGCAATGGGCTCACCACCTATTACGTGGGACAGGAATGCACATGGTGAAAAGTGGGCATGTAATATGCATCTGCCACCCCTTCGGGGATAAACCGTGATAGATAAATAAATTTTGCCTTATTGAAACAAAGACTGACAAACTCTGACAGTAATCTGTGATTTTATTTAAAACAGAGCTATGTTATAATCATTTAGTACATGTGCGGTCTTAAAGATTATGATAAGTAAGGTTCAATCGGGGTCAGGTGTGTCTCACCTGACCTCGATAATCTTTCTTTCTTCACAGTGTCGGACCACAGGTTACTCCAGGATTGTTGCACACAATTTTATACCTTTGGTACCCCTGGAACAGTGAGATCAAATACAACTAGAGTCTAAGTATGCTTTACGTAACTGCCTACCATTGCAGGAAAAATAAGTGTATGTATGTATGATAAACTACTTGTGTTGAAACTAACGATTACCTTGCGGTTAAAAATAACTACAGGCTTATTGTTTGTCTAATATTTACCGACCCTGACTGCCAAACTGGAGGTCATGGATTCGATTACCAGCTAGTACCGATTTGTTTGTGATTTTTATACCACTAGATGGCAAATGTTCCAGTCACGACCTTCATGAGGTCGTCAGATATAAAAAGAGAATACACACAAAATGCCCTACAAATAATACCATGATCTTTGTAAGAGACCTATGTTGAGGGCGTCAATTGGCTAAGATTATGATAATGATGAAGATGGCAAACAAGTTAAGTCCGATAGAGGCTTTATTCCGTGTACGCTTAGATTGTAGAATGAACTCCCTGCCTGGGTTTTCCCGAACGTCTACAGTATGGGGTTCTTCAATAGTGGTCTTAGAAGGGGTCGGCAGCGCGAGTGCTGCACCTCTGGTGTTGCAAACGTCCATAGGCTACGGTGACCACTTTCCATCACGTGGGCCGTACGCTGGTCTGCCACCTAAGTGGTATAAAAAATAAGCGCACAGTCCACCTGACAGAAAATAATCACATTAACCTGAAGTTTGCAACCACAGAGGTGTTGTATTTTGTCTATATATTTAATTTAAGTTTATAAAATAAAATAAATAAATATCCATCACGCCTTATCCCCGAAGGGGTGGCAGAGGCATATTATATGCCCACTTTTCACCGTGTGGATTTACCTGTCCCACGTAATAGGTGGTGAGCCCATTGCCGTGTTGAAATAGACAGACGCAGGTTGTGGCTACCTGCTGTTGAAATTTTTCATGCCGCCCATTAGGCATTCAACCAGGCTTAACGACTGCCATTTTACTGGCAACCGGGACCAACGGCTTAACGTGCCTAAGTAACAAATAAGTAATAATAATATAATTTTATTTAAGTTTATAATAAAATATTAAGCCTTTTAACACTAGTATCATACTCTGACTAACGTACTATCAGGTAAACCCCCATCTGCTGGTCGATGCACATGACTGAACAAAGGAAGCTTTAGCTTAGGCGCCCCAAATGGGGTTGAGAAGCGATTGAAGGGAAATAAACCCAAAAGCATGGACGTAAACTCGGTTTATTTATTGGAACGAAGTTCCTTACGGCAGGCTTGGAGGAGATAGGGATTTTGCTGCGCGACCGAACTGAAAAAAATGTGATAGTAAAACCGTAAGAAAAAGTCCGTGGAATAAAACCGTTAAATGAGACGTGCGCAGGCGCGACAGTCGTTTGTTTTGCAAATTGTGTCGATTCTGCATTAGCCGAAGGAACTTCGTTCCTACCTGGTGTCCCACGACACCACATTTTTTTATTATTTAGCTTCACGGTAAAAGTACTGAATAAATTTTGATTAAACTTTACAATAATGTAGCTTACAAATCAGAATAATACAACAAAATATCGGGACAACTTCACCATTCAAGCGGAGCTACGGGCGTCAATTATTAATAAATAATACGATACACAACTTTAGGCGGTTGTACTTCCTGTGACTTTACTTAAAAATCATTTTCCTTGTGTAAAATTAATTCCTCCCGTGATTCACTAATGTAACAGACTCCTTGATACTGCTAACATTACAGATTTATAATTCCAGTTGACCCAGTTTTTTATTTGAAAGCGGAATTAATTATTTTAAGTCTTACCCCTTTTTTGTTGACACTAAAAATATGAGACATCGATAACTCGTATCGTACCACACGACGCACTACTGATCGAACTGACACGGAATGAAATATGCTCTACATAATTATCTAATTTCCTTTAGGGATCACCAATTTATTAAAAAAATCAGAAATAAACCAAAAGTAGTTAAATATCGAGTTCAAAGATATAATGCACCTCAGACGAGGATAACCAGTTATCCTCGTCTTGTAGACCCCTATTTAAGTTGGTTTGATGAGTGATATTTGATAAACTCCGAAAATAACCTACAAACCAATGTAGATTCATAAAAAATATTTTGTTTTATTCGAAAAGTTGCAGAGCTAAATCCAATGCAAAATTAAGAGACGAGAATATAAAAAAAAAAATATTGGTCCAAATATTGGCCAGTGAACTGATTTTATAATAACTAAGTCTAAATGCCCAATACTTTCTCTACAATCTAAACTATATACATATATCATTAACTTTTTACCTTCTTAACAACTAAATTGCCTTATAGATAAGATCCTATTCGCAACGCTTGCAATACCAATGAAGTATTGCGACGTAGTGTTTACCCTAGAACAAAGTTAAGTGCAGTTCCCTGCCCAGAATATTAACAGTATTCGCCTTTACTTCTTTGAAATAAGGATAAAATTATGTTTATCTGCTCATACTTTGCCGGTCGTTTGCTCGCCAAGGACGGTGAAAGTAGAGAGAAAGGATGTGCAGAAATGACGTCACATACTGCTTATAGCTGTAATGTAATATGTATTTAAAATGTCATTGTTCTGTTATAAATTTTTCAACAGATCGAATAAAATTAACAGGCTATTATTTATTTTATATTAGACTTGAAATTCTTTTTCTGTGCTAGTTCAGACGTGGAAAACACCATATTACAGCTCCATTATCTCACAGGGCAGCCTTTGTAGTTGGTGGTACATCATCATTTTAATTTTATTTTTGATGTTTTATGAATTTCATCAAAATAGTCTCTGCGAAATAAATAATTTTTAATTTTGACTTAAGCCTACATAGAACTCTAAAATTCTAATAGCGTTTACATAGACATTTATATCAGTATTCGTGCTCGCTTGGTGCTTTACACCAATAATAATATAGCATGTTCGGCAAGTTAAGAACATAAAAATATTATTATCATTTTCAAAATTATTAGGATTTATGACACAAATATAGCATTATTATCATTAAGGTTAAATTTAATTGCATACAGATGGCGTTAGTAGTCTCTATGTGGACTTTAATTGACTGAACTTCATCTTGGGAGTCGTGATATAATCATAAATTCTTATATAATTAACACTTGACTAAGTCAGTTACCTTCAAACGCTAAAAACCACTATCGCCCTTCATTTTCGTTAGCGCCGTCCGTTCAATCTTTACCTTAATGAAGGTGAACGCTAGTACAACTAACAAAACCATCATCCACATTATTTTGTCTCTTTCGTGATCGTAATAGATGGTATTAGAGCGAGCGGGATGTAAAATAATTGGTTGTTGTTATTAGTAGTTAGTCTAACACGCTTAGGCGTAAGGTCGCTTGGACAAAACGTAGATGCGTCAACGAACGCTGGCAAGGTGACGCATTGTCAATAGGAATGTATTAGGTATTGTAATACCTGTGATGTTACGTGCGTAATATAAATGCACATTGAAAAATTTATAAACGTAACAAATACATACATAATTGTAACGGTTTTCGTCAGTTATACGAGTATTGCCTTAATTGCATTATATGATAAATATCTATCTTTATTTGTTGGTTTAGTTGAACGCGCAAATTTCTAAATCTAATTATTCGTATTGTAAAATTCTTTGGATTTTAGGTAGACCATTTATCTAGGAGGGGTATAGGCTATCCTAGAGAGCGTAGTGGAAGTCATAAATGTTTGACAAATCGCGGTGGTCAATTTGTCATACAATTTTGTTTAATAAAATGAATAACCGACGAAATTTAATGAGTTCCACGGGGGTTTTGAAATATGTCACTGGTGAAACCGCGGGGCTCAGCTAGTTATATAACACACATACAATAAAATATTAAAAAGGTTATTGGAGACGTAGAGCAACTTTTAAATGTCTTTCCACTGATTAAAATATCTACAAAGTAGAGGATGGTAGGACAAGAACTAAGCCGAAATTACAGATTATTCGGGTAACGACAAAAATCTTACATCACACAATAATATGCAATATAAATTATGTTTATGCACAATAATGCACTATCCTATTCTACTTAATATTATAATTGCGAAAGCTTATATAGATATGTAAATAGATGTTTGTTACTTTTTCAAAATTATATATATATATGATTTTTTTTCTTAAAAATAACTTTACAACAAGCAATGAATCCTGTTTTATAGATGAAGGCCAAGTCAAAACTGCGTGCACGATGCAATAACTGTACTACTTGTAATGTCAAAGTTAATACTTTTCTTAGAACCGTGAATGACTGACACATCCGTTTACGAAATAAATACTTAGATATGAATCATCTAATCCAACGATAAGACCTTGTATCTTCCAAAATGTCCTCTTTAGACCTAGAGATCTCTTTATATTGTGTTAAAAGCGGTCTAAGGTCCGTATTCCAAAACGTTTCTCGATACTCAATAAACGCTTGAGGCTAGTTTTTAAATTATAAAATCTACTCTCAAGCGTCGATTGAGTATTGAGAAAAGTTCTGGAATACGGCCCTAAGTCTATAATAAAATTGGCGTAGAGAGGCGCTGAGGTTTTGATTCCCGGGTCTGAAAAATATTTGTGTTGATTTCGGGGTTTTAGTGTATTTAGAAATATATAAGAATGTTTATTACTTGTCTAAGCCTGAATTTACTGTAGGATCTAGCGTTATGTATGAATGAGGCCTTATTGTCACCTGTTGCCAGTTAGACCAAATTTATATACCTACTCACAAACTCTGCGTCACAGACATTTCTCGGCAACAGTGCAACAAGTTGCCAGTTTCATTACAGTGGATGAACAATATCTATAGATTTCATATAATTTATAACCTATTATAGTCTCTTTTCTTTTTAGGTAGCCAATATAAGTTGGCTATAAATTTAGCCACACTTTTCACACACCTTTCTGGTTTTCATTCATTGTCGAAAATGATTAATGAACGATACGAAATCTTATTCTTTTAATTCTGTTCTACCTTTAGGCTAACAGTTTCATTTTATCTGTGACGAAAATTGAATTTCTTTGATTACTTTACTATCCATAAAATCTTTTTACTTTTTTTACAAAATTTAACTTCGTCACAGTAATACAAAATCCACATTAATTGACTACCATTTAAGAATCCACTGCAGAACTGAACAAACTTATTATAAATACAGACTAAGTAATACTTTAAAACATTTCTTCAAACAAAAATAACATCTAAACCAAATGTGTAACAATCTAACTCATATTTAGAAAACATGTGTGGAATAAAAATATGATAGATGAATCAAACACACGTAACAGATGCTGGGTCTGCAGATAGCGGGAGGTATGAACTGTCTAAAATTAGGGTCAATGATGATAAGACTGTATGTCAGCCACTAATAGAATGACCACATTTATTGTGTGACACTAGGATTGGTGTTCTCGCTACAATGGTTTTATATTTCTCTAACTCAACTTGATGTAGATTAAAAAATCATTACATTAATTCACTTCTAAAATAGATATAAGTTTTAGATATAAGATAGAAAATTATGAAACTTCAACTGGTAAAGAATACAAATTTAGTATATTTACAAATCTGACACACAATTTACTGTTAGCCGTGGTGAGGTGGTTAGGATGGCTGTAAGGGATTCCCCATTTAAAAAAGAGCATTTAACAACCATTATTGGTAAGATGGTCAAGATCTGGGTATATTTTCATACCTCAAAACATAAATACCAGCCACATTATGATAAAGTCTCTTTACACCAGAGACATCGTGTGTGGAATAACCTCCTCCGTGGCGGACTTTATGCACGTGATATTGCTGATAAGCTGCGGGAGTACAGCTAACGTTTCTGAAAACGTATGGATAAGTATATAAACATACCGAATTTGACGGTCTTGAGCGGGAGATTAAAGAAATACTAGTTCAATTTGGACATCCAATGTTGCCCATGACCTCGCTGTCACAAAATAATTAGTACAGCTATAAATAGTACAACTGTACTATTTAGTTTGTGTCACTGCTAAGTATGACGGAGTCTATGAAAAGAAACCGAAGACTTTGTGTGCAACCAACAAAGTCTTCGGTTACTTGAACTGATGTGACGATGAAGTATTGTATCCATTTGTTTGAGCTCAAACCTTAGGCTTCTAGGCATGTGTTTATTGCATGTATCATGTTAGAACATTAGATTACATAGCTGTCAGCGGATATAGTAGGCGATCTCCGCCCCACCGCCTACAACCCAGGCTATAAACTTATTACAATCAGCGCTATGAGCCTTACGACATGAATATGTATGAAAAGGCTGCTTTGAAGCTTAATGATGTAGCGTTAATAAACCTTAAAAATATGAAGGAGTTGAACATATTTGACGTGAACCTATTGGCTGGCTGGTTGGCTTTGACCGGACAAGTATGAAAGAAGATGGGTTCGCTGTAATACTTATGAAAAACATTAAAAAAAAATAGATTGATATGAGTTTGGTATATATACTGTGTTCCTAATTGCTTCCGTGTATACAAAGTATGCTAAACAGACCTCTGACACCCAACTGCAAAGCAACCGTGATTAATGGAGAATCATGAACTTTGATTATCGTCGAGGTATCTGCCAACGTCCTTGGTAGACGGAATTATCCACTGCTATTATGATGGTTTCAAAAGTATACCTCGACCTACCCCTCAGTTACTATAAATAAACATAAGTCTAATATTATCATATTAGGCACACTGGTAACAAGTATTCGTCTGTAAATCGTAATGATTTCCCTTCAATGTAACAATTAAGTTGATTGGATGAAGACATTATATTACACTAAATATATTACATTACATATCATTAATGCAGTAAGTTTGAATCTTCTTTGTGTTATGCAACTAAACTTAGTTTCTCGCCTCTACTCTGACATATAGTCGCACTAAGTTCGAGATACTGCACAATGACTACTCGGGTCAGTGAGTGCAATAGGGTTTCCCACGCAGAAGCAACTCAAAGCAGTGGCCTTGTCACTAAGCCTTTGTACAGCTACAAATTTTATACCAATAGGGGTTATAGACGTGCCTGCCTCGGTGGTGCAGTGGTAGTGTATGCGACTGCCGTGACTGAGGTCCCGGGGTCGATTCCTAGATCGGACAAATATTTGTGTGATCCACCATAGTTTGTTTCAAAGTTTGGGTGTTTTCTAAGTATGTATTTAGAAATATATATATATATATATTTTTCAGTCGTCTAGATCCCATAACACAAGCTTATATTATATTACATTGGATTAAACGGCGCTGAGTAAAAAAAATTTAGTTCTAAGTGTATAATTATAATCATGTAACTAGTTTCATTATGAGATTTAATTGTATCAGCGATATATGACATTCGTTTACCTTCAGCAGACCACAAGTCTTGGTATTTAGGTCATTAAATCATTATATCTGTTGATATAACGTAATTGTTGTAAATAAAATTGAATAATACATTTTATGAAGTAATATACACATTTGTAGTAAGAAGCTTAAACGCCACACCATAAGGTCTTTACCAGTGCGAGTAACAGACTATAAGAAAAGCTTAATCTCTGTGTGTTGCATAAAATCTTTAGCACAGAAGTTTATTGACTTATTTATGAGTATGATGTCAGGTTTACTTGGAATTCATCATAATTCAAAAGTACCTCCTCTATCTCTAACCCACTTTAATTAAAATGAACTCTGCTTTATGAAATCAATTGTAACTTCTACTTGAGTAATCGAAGCGCATGTAGCTCTAACACATTGTGCATTTAAAACTAAACAATAATAAAAGGGAAAACACTTCCATAGTTCTTGTATAGTTAGAGTACACTTCGTCTTAAGGAATCACGAGCTACGGAATTTATTATAGACGTGTCCTACGTGACTGCAGTAGAGTTGATTCCATATAGTACATAGTTCATAAACAAATATCCCACGAGACCAACGAAACATGACGAGGGAGTTAATATTATATCAACAGAGGTGAATGATCTTGAAATCCAATATATCTCGTGGACATTCTTATGGAAAGTGAGTGTAGCTGTACTATAAATAGATACTGACCTTTCGCTCGATAGATGCGTCAGCCAAAGTTACGTGATGTAACCAACAATACACACACACACACACAAATACAATATGCGCTTGTTTTATCTATGTGTTAGTAAATATGATCTGTAGCCATCGAAAGAGAAAGTAGATAAGGTCTTTATGGTGCCAGACCAGTTGTGCTGGCAACTAAATAAAAATATATCGATAAAATTGAAGCAAGCTATCATAACGACTTTTTCAATACTAGCTCAATAATAACCGTATATCCGATATAAATTTCCATACATAATCTGTAATAAATTATAACAGCTAAAACCTCCTTAAGGATAATAACATCATTATAATCGCTTAATATTTTTCTACCGAAATATATTGTTTTCTTTTTTATCCCCTGTGCCTGCACAAGATAGTAACGAAACCGATTAATCAAATATAAAATATTGTTTTAATTAGAATTATAGTAATAGAAAAATAGAAATGATAGTAGAATTTAATGTACTCATGTACATTATATTATTGTTTATTTTATTACAAAACATTACCTCTTCACTCTAAAACATATCGATAAATTTACCATCACTAGAAATTCAATAACACCACAGTTAAAATGAGTACTCGAAAGATCGTGAACTATCGATATCATAAAATACAACCAGTTGAGCACGTTGCTGCACTATCGGGATCGTAAAGTACCGGTCTTACGGGAAGTACCGTAACTTACACCCGGTACCGTTGTGTAGTGCCTGCTACGTGCGCCCGCGCCGCCTAGAACGTCAATTACTCTCGCTTTCGATCTAAAGCCTCTTTCCGAAGACAATGAACTTTCTTCGCTTTTAGTTCCTATCGCGCTTACGATTTATGTAATCAATTTACTATGCGATGTGAATTGTTTTCTAATGTTGTTTAGAATGCTTCGTCTTTCATTATTAGTACTAGAAAATGTTTAGTAATAGTAATATTGAAGTGAAAATTTTTTAAAGTGAACTATTTTAAAACCAATATGAAGGGGTTTTTTTTTAATTTTGTACTCAAAAAGACATTTAGAGCATGAAAGTCACTTTCACTATCAGAGAGGCTATTGACAGTGTCCTTCAAGTAAGAATACCTTTTCACGTTATACTTGAAGACCCTGATGTGGTACTAGAAGGAAAACTGGTTGTAGATAATTCCAAATTTAAAATCTTTATTTTTGTTTTTAAAATCTATACTCTATAATGTATATACTACGTGTGTTTTTGGAAACATTTGTTAGTGTAACCGACACCGTCAATGTCGATCAATGTCCGTGAGCGTATACTAAAGTAGTAGAAGATAAAATCGCGTGAAGCAAGCACTCAAAAACTTGGGCCTTGACCACGGATGGCTGACATTAAAAACTCACGCGCCTTTCACGACGCACTCAGGTGGACGTTGTATAACTGACTTTCCATTTCTTTGACTGAATTTAAAACTCTGTTATTATAACACTGGTCAATAACGTTTAATTAAAATTAATTTTATAATATAAGTTATTCAAATATAAATAATGAATCAAGAAAATTTAATGTGCATTTAATATATAACTTGAATGAACAATGAGGTAATAATTTTATTTCTAAAATCAAAAACTCTAAATTTAAAAATTAGAATATGTATATATACTCATAACTCATTTTAACTGTCATAAACAAGCCTGATATAAAACTTTTTAATTTGTGCCACGTGTTTTTTTTTCACTGTCAGTGTATCCGGGGGCTTTATTCATATTGCCGTCTTGCGAAACCGGTGGACTCGCTGCGAGTTAAGGTCGCCAATATGTGGCAATTTTCCCATTTCGAAGAGAAGTGAAACCTTGACCTAGGAATTAAATTTCATTTCGTCATTAGAGTTTATGTAGCTACATATTCCAATTTAGTGCTGTAATTACATTTGAGAAAATGTTTTTTGTTTATGATGATAACATTTAAATTCTTCTACAAGTTTAAGGTCAACAATTTTAGATTGAAGCAGTACATTATATTATATTATATATAAAGAATAGTACTTTTTAAGGAAAATGTATATAAAATCATCAGCATTTGAATCAATATAAAAGTCACCGCTAGATGTCGCTGCGCATATGCAGCACGTCATGTAGTGAACCAGCGCATGGTTGCGCCACAGCGCGAGCGCTTTACGCAACACGGTCATTCACCCCGGAAGGCGTTTTCCTCACAGTTTCTTTAGTACTGTGTTACTGTGGCTGAGTCGCGTGACTCGCTCGCGTGTTCATTCACCCCCCACTAACCCTCACACCGGATCAGAACCACTCAAAACTGCAGACCTAATTATCTTATCGCATGAGACGAATTATGTTGAAGCGCTAACATTTGCTTTCAGCTATTACTGGTAATAGGTGATGCACTTACAATGTATATTATTATGTAGAGTGTTAAAATGACTCTAGTACCTACTGTATCATCATAGTTAAGTTGCCGCAATCGTGTTATTTAGCACAATTAGGTACACTCAGTTTTGTTTTTTGTAAGATAGCTTTTAAGTTTCTCTTGTCCTGGGACATCATTCCGAAGATCCACCTTGGGCGCTAGACGATAGACCATAGGGATTTTCATACATTAAAAAATAATAACTCGCAATCATTCTTGCTACAGGGAATATGATAAATTTAAATGTTTGATAACTGAATGAAATGAAAATTATCACATTACAAGATTGTCTCCTTCCTCATCACCGTCAGGGTACACCAGGGTTCGGTCCTTAGTCCGCTTCTGTTCTGAGCTGCGTGTCACGGAAATGAAGATGCTGCGGAGGATGTGTGGAGTCACGCGGATGGACCGCGTGAGGAACTCTCGCATCCGCGGCGGCCTTCACGTCCGTGACATTGCAGACAAGTTGCAAGAGTGTCGCCTTCGTTGGTATGGTCACGTAGGTAACAAATGTCTGGCCATGTCAGCCCCGCCGGGTCCCGGTAAGAGGGGAAGACCCAAGAAGTGCTGGCTTGACGTCGTAAGGGATGACATGCGTGCCAATGGTCTCACTACAGGGGATGCCGACGACCGTGCGAAGTGGAGGAGAAAATGTAGGAAAGCGGACCCCGGGCGTCGCGAGACGCAGCTGGGACATACGCTCGGATGATGATGAAGATTGTCTCTTCTGAGCAAATAAACGGTTATACATTAGTTATACATGTCGACACATACCGCGTTTCGAAACAACAAAATAGATGCGAGCAGTAAACAGGGAAACTAAAATACCATGGAACAGAACGGATGAGGCCGCAGCAAATATTTCTCGTAGCTGGGTTAACGCCAGTTTATATGGGGAAATTCGTTTTAGTGGTTTAGTCTCGTGGAAATTTCGTAACAGTGTGCAACTGGCCTGAGTTGAGTCAAGTTGTATATAACACAATACAAACCTTATTATTTTCGAAACAATGTTCACACAATTTTCGACAGAAACATGACTTCATATAAGACTGAACGTCCTTATAACGAGTTGTTTTGTGAAGCAAATATTGAGATTGAATATAGAAATAAATCGTATTGAGTTTAAACTACAATTAAAACATTGGTTATACCAAGCGGCGGTTTAGTAAACGTGGATGTCCAATAACACGATCAAAACGGACCAAACACGTGGATGTCGAATAACACGACAAAAACTTGTTTCCCCTTTCACTGTCTTTAAGTTATAGGTTAGGTTCAGCAGTTTAATCAGGAACAGTAATAGGCACATGGAATAGCTCTTAAATAATAACTTGCTGATTAGAAACCGGGCAATTTTAACATTTCGATTCGTTTAAATACCAATTTAAACTAAACTTATACCTAACTGTACATTGTATTCTAACTGAACTAATTAAGAATCGTCAGAGAGTCTTTGCGATACATTACTTCTTTCTCTTACTACAGATTCATTAATCGCTGCATACATGCATGTCTGGGTATCCAAGTGCTATTAACTTTTCTGTTTTTAGGCAATCTGTTAGCATAGTCCTCCTACATAGATTTTGGTCTACCCTGACTCCTTCTACCCTCTACTTTTGCGCAATATATATTACGTCGCCTTAAGACGTCAAGAGGTGGATTAATTTGTCAGTTTCGAGCAGGTCACTCGATGGTGTAGTTGGTAAACGCGTCTGGTGCGTTGGACCAGAAGACGCTGGTTCGAGTCCAGCTCGTTACTGAAAAATTTTTCCACTTCAAAATTAAAATTTAGAAAAAGTTGCATGCTAAATGCTTTTTAAAATTGTTTCTAATGTATATTGTGTTCTAATATCAGCTAATTTTATCGTCTAGCATTTTCGCAATTGAACGAGGAAAAAAGCAAGTCCGTAATACTGGTCAAGCCGTTTTATATAACTACTGACATTGAAGTCGCTGTCGCTTACGCAAAGATGCGTACCACCCGTCCATTTAGAGAATGTTTACGAAAGCCTAGACTCACTCAGCATTTCTAAAAAGTCGATTCATATTGTCACGCCTTCGACTTGAAGTGATAGGTAGAGACATACTGTAAACCCACATTCAACCATTTTGTTTTGTCCGACGTAATAGGTGAATATTGCCGTGTTGAGAGAGACTGTGGCAGGTTGTGAATCCGTGCTAATATTTTTTTAAAGCATCCATAAAATCTTCAATTCGGTTTAACGACTACTATGTTATTGGCCACGGACGAACAGCGAACCGTGTTTTCCGAGGCATGAATACACTATTTAATAGAATTGCCACAAACGGTCACCCATCTTGCATCCTCTAGTGATCCAAACCTGTTTGTTACACAGTCGAACAACTACTACGAAACTTTCACATCATTAAGATAAGTTAGATTTATTATATCTTTATCAGTTACATAGTAACGTCGCCATTGGCACTCAGTTGTAATTCTATTAATTTAAATCCATTGTCTGGAGTGTTGTCTAGACTGGTTTTTGCGAAAGTTTATCTATTATCCAGTACAACAGCCACTTAATCTAGTCATTATTATTTATGTAATTTTAAGATGTTTTTTAAAAGTCAGTGGGTACAAAAAGACCTCAGAAGGATCTCCAGGGTTGGTGCAAATCATAAGGGATGAGATCTAGCGAGGTTTAGAGAACCGACAACTTATGCGATGGGAGTTCGAAGTATGTCACGGGCGAAGCCGGGGGGGGGGTCACATAATACTAATATATAAAGCTAAAGAGTTTGTTTGTTTGTTTGGTTGAACGCGCTAATCTCAAGAACCACTGGGTCAAAAATTATTTTGTTGTTACATAGTTCATTTATCGAGGAAGGTTTTTAACAATATCTAAAATATAAAACAGACATAGCGCGTTTTATTGAATACACGGACCCTTACATTGCAGGTAGCCTGACACCTGCAATGTAAGGGTCCGTGTATTCAATAAAATGAATTTGGTTATGTGAAAATTACATTTTTACATAACCAAAAACATTTTATACGTATTATTTTGTATTTGCTATATATATATATAACTACCAGCTGACCCGCGCAACTTCGTTAGCGCCACTAAAAATTTGATTAATGAAGTACTGGTCAACCGATTTTGAGTAAACTTCAAATAAACCATCTACTAAATAGTCCGAGCAAAGCCTAAACATTTGTTTAGATTTCTTCGGTACATGAGCTATCCATACAAAAATGTAGCAATCTATTGCCTTCAGCCAGCTTGCACATATTATGTACTCATTCATTAAATTTAGAAGTAATACTTCTAAATTGAAATAATCTGAAAAAGAATATTTATATTGAAGCGTTCGTGGTCCCGCGGACTCAGTAAGCAACTTTAGCTATGGCTGGTCACAGAGGGGTGACCACTTTTTGGCATTTATATTTGTGAGCGTTTCGGCGATTTGAAAAATTTCAACATCAAGTCCTTTCAACCTGCGTCTGTCTATTTCAACACAGAAATGGGCTCACCGCCTATTACGCGGGACAGGGCATATAATATACCTCTGCCACCCCTTCGGGAATAAGGTGTGATAGATAAATAATTGTTCTATACTATTGTTTAAATTATGCTTAGTTTGAGATTAGATGGCGTTATGTGTATAAAATTGTAAGTTTTCATTCAATTTTATATTTGACTCGTATCACCTACAACGCATCGTCTCAGAATCCCAAAACGACCCAGTCTCGCATAATTATCCGTAACAATTATTTTTCATAAAGATTTTTTCATAACAATCACAACAACAAAAAACTATTTTTTTTTATCCAATTTGATGAAGCCGTTTGCAAACTTATGATATGACTATTTGCATATAAAACATTTTATATATTTTGGTGACAACTAAAACTTGTGATTTGATCAAATTTTACGCTTTTCTTCTTTTATTTTCGCAGTCGAATATTCAAACAAATATAAAATAACAATTTTATTGTTCCAAATTACTAAATTTACTGTTTGGACGTGTTATTATGCTTAAATTAAACCATCTTTATAATTCACTTGTCCCAAATAAACAAGGGTAAAGACCTTTTATGTAAGTATCTGTTACGTGTCGGTGAGAGGCAATGTCAGCATTCACGATTGTTATAGAAGGTAAGCAGATTTAGATGCAAACACAATGCGTTGTTACAACCACTACAATGATGTACAAACTTTTTTTTCTATACTAATCACGAATAATGAAGCGGCGTTTCTGAGCTTCATAAACGAAAGGTGGAGGTCAAGAGATCTGTACATTCAATTTGTAACAAGTTTCTAAATATTAAGTAACATTAATCTATGTTTCTGCGATATAAATGCTTATTACATTATTTCGCAATCGTAAAACTATAATAGCAATATATATGTATGTATGTATGTATGTCTACGACAATCCCACTACGAGCTACGAAGTTCAGAGTGCTACGAACTATTTAGCTACAGTTTTTGCTCACCAATCTTAGATAAGATTGTCTTTTACGTGCTACTAAAAGTTACTTTTCATAAAAGAAGAATTAATACTGTAGTGTTAATATTTACTTGAACTTAGTAGCATTAGCATTTACTACTTAAACATTGATACATCGTAAAGTACCTCTATGATGATGTTGTAAAATTCTATTTTTTTTTTTTTTCAAAATATAATTTGGTGTTATGTTTTGTATGTAATATTATCCATTTTGGTGTACAAGTGAAACATTATTGACACATCGTGAGATACATCAATAGACAATGTTGTAAATTTATTTATATTTCACAACCAGACAGCATATTGCAGATCAAGGTTCCTCTTTATATATAATAAATTTCGTCTTTTGTTTCGCTTATGTTATGTATCTAAAAAGGTCAATGAACAGCCTCGGTATTTCTACTATGAAGCCTCATAACAAAACGACTTTTGTGTTAGCTATTTGCTACAATAAAACAAACGTAATTACGAGGAAATACGGTTTGAATTGCTTTAAACAAGTTGTAAACGAAGACCTTACGTTTTGGTATTTAAACTTCGAACTGCTCGCTGAAATATAGTTTATGTAACGCGGAATTTTTATTGCAATTTGAACTCAAACACAATGAATTAGATGTGGAAATTGCTGCAAACGTAATATTGACATACGATATTTTATTAATAGTTAGATAGTGACGGCCAAAATGTTAGTTTGTTTATCGTTAGCGTTCGTTCTTGACAGCGAAAAAGTGAAAACGGCTGCGGTGGCTGACTGCGATTGTGAAACTAGGCTTCGACACGACACCTCGCCATGGTGCGCGTACGTCGAACAACAACTCACTTATATAATAGGAAGCACAGAACATTGTGGATTCCTATTAACTATCATTATATTTTATAATATTTCGAATTGCTTGACGTCATCGAAACTAATTTTAAAAATAAACGCATAGTATTTTTGTAGTTTTTGATATTTATGTTATCGATTCTGAAATTGCTACGTAACTTCAAAATCAAAAAAAAAATATGTAGACCATTTTAGGCACTTATGTTATAAATAGTTATGACAATAATTAAATAGAGAGCGATTCTAGTAGCCAGTACCAAGCCTACCTTTCATGGAGAAGAAGAGAACCTAAGATGATAACCATCACTTAACTTCATAAAGGCTTTTATTATGCGAGAGAAATGTCGATATTGTATTTCAAATCTCTTTAAAATACAATATCGACTTCACTATCAATATGTAATTATAAATGTAAAATATTTGAGGGCCGCATGAACAATTTGCATCAGTCATACGTAAATATATGCCATTGACATTCAATTCAGCAGTTTCTACTTTATGCATTTTTTTAAATTATATAAATGAAAGTAGCGAATGCCTCACGGTAATGTAATGTATAAAAACTTTCTTTCAAAACTGATAAGATCAAACGTGTAACTCCAAATGATTTTGGCAGCGAACACGTTATGGGCCCGTTCAGCGAAATTTATACGATGATAAGTGTCATTGACATAACTATTGTTCATTGTTAAAATTGACGTACTTTTATGTTAACATTGTTTCAAACCACAACGCCGCTTTTAAAACAACTGCATTTCATTATAGAGATACACTTTTTGAATACGTACTTAGCTACTTCACTTATTTTAGAACTAGAGGTATGCCAAGGTTATTGATGAGTGTGGATTATTTTTTTTGTACCACTAAGGTGCAAGACAAGCATATGACCCATCTGTGGAAAGTGGTCACCGTAGCCTATAGACGTTTGCAACACAAGTGGTGCAGCACTCGCGCAGCCGATCCTGTAAAACCTTCTAGGACCCCTTTTGAAGAACCCTATACTATAAACTTGTGGGTAAACTCAGGCAGGGAGCTCATTTGACAATCTAAGCATTTTGATATAATAATATTTGTTAGTAATAACACTAGCAAGCAGTATGAGTCAATGGAATACCCATTTGGGCATGAATAATGCCATCAGCGAAAGTGTCAAATTACTCATTTCAGCGATACTTGTAGAAATCACATCAGCTGTAAATATATTTCCATCCATTTTAGAATGACTGCCTCTGTGGCGCGATGGGAGTGCATCCGACTGCTATGCAAGAGGTCGTGGGTTCGATTCCCACCCAAGATAAAACTTTGTGTGATGAGCACGATGGTTTATTAAAAATAAAAAATAAAAATATCTTTATTTTGCATAGACCATTTTAACGGCGCTTACAAAATGTCATACACTATTTAAAATATTTAAAGCGACCACCAGCGATTCTGTGTCTGGGTGTTATTTTTCTATAATATGTATGTATTTAGAAATATATAAGTATGTTTATCAGTTATCTAGATCCCACAACACAAGCTAATATTAGCTTACTTTAAGCTAGATGGCGCTGTGTGAAAAGTGTCCCACAATATATATATATATATATATATATAATGACAACACGTTTTCTTGTGATATTTGTACTGTCAGCAACAAAAGTCGCTTAACATAGCTGAACATTATCTACAAATCTAAATATATTAATCTAAATCGAGAATGGCCGACTAGTTTCAGACGTATAATTATTTAGTATCGATTAATAACAGCCACGAAAGTTATTTTAAACCAAATTTCTTTCAAAATAGGGAACATGCTTTAGAAATATCTGAAAAGTTGAATATCTATCGATTATTTGCGGATGATTGTAATTGATAATTAAAAACACATTTTTTAATTTTTTTTAGAATTTCTGTTTTGAATTTTTCATGTTGTAATCCAATCGGTCGACTAAAGTGTGACATTAAAAAAATTACACGCAACCTCGTTAGAATAGGCCTTTGTCCACCCTTTGGAATTAATGCTTTGATCTTTATTTAAGAGCAGTATAGGGTGGCAATTCTCAACCATACGACCTATAAGCGTACACATAAATTTACTCGTGAAATGTCGCATTCAAAACGGAGAAATATGAGATAAAATATTTCAATAGAAAAAGTTTTGCATCCACAATTTCAACTGTAGCTAGTGGCCTGATATTGCGATTTTATTCGAGTGCTGTATGGTCACTCCAATCGTGTACAATTAAAAAAGTAAAATTGGTTACAAGTCAACAAACGTGATGGGCTTGTTCAGGTCCACTTATTCGAGGTGTTTACATACCAGAGAGTTCAATAACACTTTTTTATCGTGCTAGTTAGCAAATTTGGACTGTTACCAGGCGACTTACGAGGATACTTAAAAAAATCAAAACAACAGGTCACTATAGTCGGTCAGGTAGAACTTGTATTCAAATATTATCTGTGGAATAAAGTCTGGCGAGATTTGACATAATTCAATTAATCTGACTGTTTTTGCTTACTAATCTGAGGCATTGTCAGCTTGGTGGATAAGAAATTGACTTCGCAATTGAGAGCTGAGTAAATAATAAATATATTTTGGATATACCGTTCTCAAGACAAAAATAAGAACTTAAATGAAAAAAAAAATACTGTGAGATATTCATTACGCTAATATAAGATCTATAAAACTGATAAACATACTTTTATATTTCTAAATTCATACAAAATATAGCAAATACATACGGGTATATAGTACACCCCCAATATAAGTATTTGTGAATGACACAAATATATGTTCTGATCTGGGATTGAAACCGAGACCACAGTACGGCAGTCGCAAACACTACCACTACCTGCTGTAATTGTTACTAAGCCTCGATAATCGTGATTTAATAAGTGTACCAGATTTTTAGCAGGTCACTATCTTACAACTAATTACAAACTTTCATATTACGGATATTATCAGGCATCGATGATCTTATCATACAATGACTTTCGAGATTTATCGACATATTTTAACAAATGTTACAAAATTACTATAGACGTATGGGGTAGGTCATTCAACTTCAACTAGATAACCTAGTCTGGCCAAAACGTGTGAAAAACATCTATACAGTTTAGCGTAGTGAATATATGTATACCTAATAGTCACTTGATAAACGATGAGATGTATACATTCGAATTGAGTAGATTTGCGAAATGTTTAGTTGAGTTTGACATAATAAAAGAGGATTATCGATTTATCAAACTTTTGTAGACTTCTTTTCTGTAGAGCAAAACAAATATTGATTCACGGAGAAAATATCAGAAATATGGATACACTTCTATAGATTGTATCGATAAAATTCAATGAAAGTTGGTCACGACCTCTTAAAATAGTATATTTTGATAAATTAAATCATTGATATCGCTCTCTTTGATGTAAGAATATGAAATATATAGATAATTTTCTTGTCTAATCTATTCTGATTTTGTGTGATCTAAACTTCAAAAGATAAGTTGTCTATCAGGTTTTGTGTGTTACTTCATTTGTTGTACTGAGATTAACCCTTTTGATCATATTATAAACCTTTGACCATTGAAAAATATCAGCTCTATAGATTACAATATTCTTGGACGACGCAAAACGTATATACCTCTTTTTTCATAAAAATAATTCTAAGATATATCAGCGGTCACGTTTCCAAGAACGTTTGATCTCAAATATTGCATGGACTTCCTGTTTACATATCGAAAATGGGGTTATCCGGTCTAACTCGCTTTCACCTATTCTTTAAGATAGGCATACATATGCGTTACATCAATATTTCGAATAGCAGTATTTTGTTGCGGAGAAATAGTTAACCCAGTTTCACTCGCGCCCGTCTAAATATACCGATGCTACCTGACTGCGAGCGCATAATGCCAGCATGTCGGGCAACCGTTGACATGCTGTCAATCTTATTTAAAATACCTCGTATAATATTTGAGTATGAAGTTGAGCCGTTTTGCCAGTACATCAATTTTAAGCAATTACCAAGAAACAATGAATCCATGCTCCAGATGGGTTAGTGTAGGTAGGTCACGTGTTTCAAAATAAATGTGCAAGATTTATCTGTCTGATTTAAAATAAATATATTTTACTGATACGAGTATGTCTATACTAATATATTGAATGTAAGAATCTCTCTATACATGTGTTTTTTATAGTCACAAAACTGAACCAAGAAAGTATTTAATTATAATAAAATAGCACGAAGAACCCGGAAAAACGTGGGTGGTTCGAAAGTAAAGATAAAAAAAATCGATTGAAGTATTTGGAACATAATACGTTATCATTTCACTGTAAAATTCCTTTACGACCTGATAAATTTCGTTCTAAATTTCATAAAATAAATACAGATAATATAAATGTCATTTGTGTTTAGTTAAGTACTATTGCACATATCACAAAACCAACTGAGGGTAGCGGGTTACCCATCACTATTAAGTAAGCGCTATTGCGAAATAACACGTATTTGCAATACACGGCAGTTTGTTAGTATAGCTCAAGGTAGATAGCAGTTCACAGAACTTCTTCTATTCGGCGCTAATTACCCTTTACATTTTATGAAGATATATAAAAATTTGAAAGATCTAAAATATGATTTAATAACTTCCTCTTTAAAGACTATAGTGGAATTTTAAGTTGCATAATTGTCTGTTGCTGTCGCTTTCAGTTCTCGCATACCGATTTTAATGGTTTTTTATTAACACATCGTGAAAGTTGTGAGTATAAGTATATTACTTCTTTCGAACAATGAATCAAAAGGTAATCCAAATAATAGTGAATATAGCAAATGCGAATGAACTCACTTTTAATGAAATCAAACATATCTATGCCATCGGCCGGGTTAACCTTTCAAACAAAAAGTGGTAACAATCTAACGGGGCCAAGTATTGTTGGAGTAATTAAAACCTTATTGGTGTTTATAAGGTGAACAGTTCTTTTTTGAAATAGTCTTGGCGGCGTTGTTATAATATGTTGCTTGACACCAAAACCTGACACAAAGGACGACAAAAATTTTGAAAATAGGTACGATGTTTTTCTTGTTTATGGACTGTTGCTGATATGTGTACCATTTTATATCGTACTGTCAAATTATTTTAAAGGAATGGAAGATTTAAATGGGGTTTTGGAGAAAAATAGAGAATAAAGAATATAATTTTCTAAATAAACATATATCACGGGTTAAAAGAGGAAGTAGGACTTCAATAAACACATGAAAATAAAAGATATAAGACATATTTTGAGAAGAGGTTACTAAAATTAAAACTTAGAAAAAATCGTTCCTTTCTGTTTTCAAACAATAATGGTCTATTGTTATAACTTTTCCTATACCACGGTAGATTATGGAGGCACCTAATCGTATTCGTAATGTTGAAGACAATACCGACAATGTCTCGAGCGTCGTTGCGCGGTCATGAGGAACCGCGCGTGCGCGTTCAGTTGACCTACATTTGCGCTAGCGACCATTAGTGCTCGCTATTAGACCACACGCTATATATCTCCGCTGCGCCTCAACGCGATTCCAACCACTACTGAAACATCACTGCTAACCATACCGAATCCCTTTTCGGCAGTTCAACGACCCCGCTATCGAAATCCGCACACTCACATGCGCGTCCTCGAACAAGCAACCAGTAAATAAATGAAACAAAAAAACTATCTCGCGTAACGGTGAATGAGAACTAGACAGAGATAACTATATTTCGGTAGTGTACTCGTCGAAGTAAGGTCGGCTACGAAAAACACTGACGCAATTTTTACAGCGTACGTAATTGAGCACTGACGAAGCCAGCGGTGTGTGCGTGAGCGTTGAGAGCGACGCCCGCGTCCGCCGAAACGGAGGCGGAATATTTAGGTGAAAGTGTTTCGAATTTCGACATGACGACATTCGCGCGCAGTCGTTATCGTGATTTTGCCGAATCGAGAGGTTCAGAGAGTGCGCAGACGACTGCGACCCGCGCGTGCCCAACCCTCATGTGCTTGTTCCACAGGAAGTGATCAGAACTCTACATGCTGACCGTGGATAGTGCTTGCGTTGGAAAACTATGCTGAGAGTTGGTGTGTCTAAAAATTTTCGGAGACGTAAATTAAAAAGGTGATCGGTGCATTCGGAACAAGGTGATTCTTCGTGTGATGTGCGCATTCCAACGCTGAGCAAGCTGTCGGAGAACGACAAGCTGGGGCCTGACGAGGCGTACGACGCCTCTACTGACTCGTATCAGCTACAGACGATGACATCCACCATGGGTAAATATTAAGTTTATTGAACCACTAACCCAACCTCTAAAGTCTACCTCCAAAAAATATTACTAATACTTTTTATGGTAACCTAGAGATGTTGGTATTCTTTAGTATCCATTAAAATAAATCTTATGTAGCAGTTTGCTACGTGCTACGAACATCTGAGAATATTCCTCAAACCATTCTAAATTCGAAAAATAAAATTCGACATATTTTTTTTTTATTATTTAAATTCAACACCATCAATAAAAATATCTCGTTAGGCATAGTTAGAAAAAAATGAAACAATTGTTGTTATACTATTTGTTTTTTTACATAACGATGTTTTTCGTTTCCAAATGTAAACAAAATTATCAATTAATTTATTACATATACAAAGTTTATTTATTAAGTAAATTTTAATATTGAAACACAAGTGTCATAAATAAATTATATAATAAATCAGAAAAAAAAATGACTCGAATAAGTGTATTCGTAGACGCTGCTACGAGAATGCTACGATTCTAAACACACTGGAGTCGGGTTTACCATCTACGAAGATTTTCACATAGTCTAAGCGATATAGGCAATGTTTAAAGGTCCCTATATATTGCAGTATTCTGGTTATTTGGTCCGTGAAAAAATAATTTAATGACGTGGTAAAAGTTTTAAACCCCTTAAATAAAGCACATAGAATCCTTAAATCATTACTTTATAATGAAACAATTATCGTTTGTTTATAAAAACATAAACAAATACAAATATTATAAAGGTCAAAACCCCTCTTTATTTATTTCTATCTTTCCTAAATATTTTATGTATCATGAAACCACTAAATGCATGAAGCATTTCATGAAACCATTAAATGTATGAAGCATTTCATGAAACCATTAAATACATGAAGCATTATTATAATCTTGATACATGAGATATTATCTAAGTACTGGGTATATATACAATACAATACAATACAATTTACACCATAAACTTGTACACAATAATATTGTACACCATAAACTTACAATAGGAAATTACAATTTCTTTCTTTCTTCTGATAACTTAAACTATAGGGTACAATCGGCGGTCTTATCACAAAGCGCGATTTCTTCCAGACAACCTAAAATGGACATGGTGCTATGGATTTGCTTCTATAGGCAGTTCATTGGTGCACAGAATTAGGAAGATATTAATTAATTTTGTACATAATTATGCATAACAATACTAACATTTGGTACACATAAATACATAAATATATAATATAATAATATAGTTTATATAGCTCAGATAAACTTCAATAACTCCAAAGGGAAATAAATTGTTTCAACTTAGTCAGTTAGATGAGTAAAGTAAGTGTTAGAAGTTGTAGCGATAGGTACTAATTATTAAGTTTTGTCAATTTTTTAAATTATTAAGAGATTGCGCGCGACGCACAAAGAGAGGCAATGCATTCCACAAACGAGTAGCCTGAACTGTAAACGATTTATCAAAAAAATCTTGTAGAATGCATTGGAATTTTAAGACGCAAATTCTCTGATGATCTCAGGAATCTCGAATGCGCATCACCCAAGAACTCAAAGCGTTCTTTAAGATAAGTGGGAGTACGGGGATTAAACAAGATATTGTATAAAAGAAATAAGATATGAGCATTACGGCGAAGTCTAAGGGAAGCCACTTGAGTTTTCTTGAGTTTTGTGCGAAATTCAGAAATGTGATCATATTTGTGCAAGCCAAATATGAATCTAATGCAAACTGAGTCATAGAACATAGACAAAGGGCGGCGTTAACATATATATTTACTAGGTGACCCGCCCGGCTTCACCCGTGACATAATTTGAACTCCCGTCGCACCTATTTAATCCCGTCGATTATAAATTCTACAATGATGCATTAAAATTTGCCCGATTTGTCGATATTTATGATTTATGATGGTAGAGTACTGCTCCGCTCTCCAAAGAAGTAGCATGATGATATATAGCCTTCCTCGATAAATGGGCTATCTAACATAAAAATATTTTTTTCAAATCCGACCAGTAGTTCCTGAGATTAACGCATTTAACCAAACAAACAAACAAACTCTTCAGCTTTATAATATTAGTATGGATGGCAGTACAGCTATTGTTAATTGACCATAATATACAGTTCTACAGATCCTGATTTCTCTACCAATAACACGTTGAAACTCAAAATGACTTGTTAACAAGCAAAAGCTTGACAGTTTAAATATTGCAAAATTTCATAGAAATCAATTTAGTCTTTATATTTCAAATCTAAATTAAATCTGTATAGAGTTTCAAAACAAAATTGACTCCATTACCAGTAGTCTCATTGAGCGGTAACCGTGACATTCCCAAATCCTCTCGTGCATCGTGATCGTGACTCCACTCAGCTATGACTGGCTACTTTTACTTTCGTTTAAAATATGGCCGCCCTTTGTCTATGTTCTATGACTGTGAGGTTGTTGATCTCCCGCCATTTTGCCGTTGCCGAAATACGTTTTTTTACGCTCACTTTCCAATGCGGTGAAAGCGAAAAGGTACAGAATGACATTGCTTCCTTTCATAGTAATGTAGTGGGAGGACGTCGAGTTTCAATAATAATAGGTGGGTTATTTCGCTTGTCAAAAATACTATTGTTCCGTTATTTCTATACAAAAATACCAGGACTTAAATTTTGCGACTGATTTGACTACAGATGGTTATATTTATAAAGATTATACAGTATTTATATAGATAAGGATATACTGGGGCCCCTTTAAGATCTTCGGGGTTCTATCAATTCTGTCGCTCTCAAAAATACCCAAAATCAAAGTCAATTGACAGGGACGATCAAGAGATTTCGCTTTCAATCCTATCATTACTAACTTACATTCGTCACATCCCTAACATAGGCTGGTTTACTTGGCAAGGTTGACCAGAACACTACTAGTCCCGGTTACTACAAGCCTTAATTAAACATTACTTATACTTTATGTAATTTCTGAAGTATACATACATACAATGAATGTCACAGATGACCTTTACAATTGGATCTCAGACAACCGACCTTAGGGTTATTAATATTTATCCGGAAGCTTATTTATAAGATTTGAAATAATAAAAAATAAAATTTAAAGCGAAATTATGTTAATTAAACTTAAATAATTATTTATCTGCTTAAAAGACTTGAGTATAAAAAAGATAACTAAAAATTTTATTTTATCAAATAATAATGGTACGTTAGTTTTTTTTATTGTTCAAATAGGAAGTCTCAAAATCGGAAGTGTCAGTGTTTAAATATGTTTTAACTTTAAGTGCACGCGCTGCGCAATCTGAATGTCAAGGTATTTCTGATGGAGGTCACAAAAGAGGCCCAAATTCGGGCTGAAATTCATCACAGATAATATATTTTGTCAAGAAAGAGAAGCTGTAGACGTTGGTTTTGATAAGTGTTAAATTATTCGAGAAAGAATGTCTAAGCCTTTTTATTAGTTAGATCGCCTATTTGCTATAATGTGACATTACATTTCTTTTTTTTTGAAGTCGGTTGTATATACTGAATAATGTATTTAAAAATACCTAGGTGTGAGTGAGACATAAATACGTTTGAGAGAAATCACGATATCTGCTGGGGTAATGACCAGATTTTTTCTTAAAATATTACGTATGTACGTTATTCAGTCTTACATAGACAACGACTAATGTAGTAGACAAACCTGTACCGACTATTTTATTCATTCCGCGATGTCGGTTAGTCTTTGCATGCGTTTCAGTAATAATCATAATAAAGTACTCATATGAGCATTCTACTGTAAACTCGAGAAAATATATATGTATAATATATCTATAGCTTGTTATTTCGTTAATTTATCGTAAAACGCAATGACAATTTGTATTACAAAACTAAAATTCATTACATAAACAATACACAACTGAATCTTGCCCTTAATAAATTGCTTGTCAATGTTCTTTAAATTAGTTAGCAATGCCCGTGATTCCGCCCACCTCGTGAGCATTTCCCGTTCCCCTTTTTCACAGAAACATGGTCCACGTATAAAAAATTGCTTACTCAAGGACTCAGAGATAATGTACCTTTGTATCATTTTGGGTTTACCAGATCCAAAGTTTTCCCCCTAGAATCTTACATATTTTATCTTTTTTAATATTAGTATTGATAGGAAGTAAACTTGCATTGAGAACTGATTAAATTATCTATCGCTATATAAATTTGTTTGTCAATAAGACCATTCATTCATCCATCAAAGAACTAGACCATAATGTAAAAATTACTTCACCGCCATATCATCTGATAATAAATGTCATATTGTGAAAATCTAAGTATAGCCCAAGCCATACTTTACAATCTTCGCTTTATACGATATGAATGAACTACGTTCTACAAGGTACAAGTCGCTGTATTAAGATATTTATTATGGAATGAGAGAAACCTATCCATACTATGTGTACTGAAATCATACAGACGGTCGTTGGCGCCGAATCAGGCAACTGACCTCGACGGTGACACTGACATTGCGACCGGAACAGTCTGAGTACTTCCTGAATACAACACGGATACTCTAAGATGTACACAGTTACAAGATCTATTCATAGAACGAAGAACATCTTTAATGTATCGGTTCATCTACTTCAATCGATCCTCGTAACCAGAAATATATTTAAGAATAATCATTTACTTTAACATAATTGATTGAGTTCTTCCTACTATATTTGTTTTGTTGACAGTTCATTTATATTGAAAAATGTCTAAATCGTTCAGAACTAATGTTAATATTTCTGAAGAGTACTTCACCGGTAGTTTATTCTTTTATTCCATTACAAAATTGAAGTATGTATATATATATGTATGTATGTAACATACATAACCTTCATTGTTACATACATAATATATATGTATGTAACAATGAAGGTTCATTTAATTAGATAAGAAGCGAGTTTGTTCCAAATTTTGCTAACTATTTCCTAAAATACACTAACAGTTTAAAAAACATTCATCATCAACAGTGTAGTCAGAGACGATATATCGCCAGGCTTCTGTACCCTTGCACACTTCTTTTGCTTCTAGTAGACTGATTAACTTTGACCGCCTCGGTGGCGCAGTGGTAGAGTATGCGACTGCCGCGCCTGAGGTCTCGGGTTCAATTTCCAGGTCCACAAATATTTGTTTCGAAGTTTAAGTGTTTCCTATGTATTATATGTTATTTATCCTAATCCCATAACACTATCTTATATTAGCTAACTTTGGACTAGACGTCGCTGTGTAAAAAAATGACCCATAATATTTATTATTTATGAATTGTTTCATACATGCCAAATTATTGATGTGAAGTTTAATTATTTTTTAAACCGCTTGAATAGTGAAGTACGTTACCTTAATAGTTTTGACTAGGCTACAATACCTTATATATTTTCTTAATACTATAATCACTGCAGAAGTGTTGCAAGACAAGTGTAGTGCAGAAATCGACCTTGAATGTTTGCAACACTAAAGTTTACATAGACTTAGCTTGAATCTTGGTATTTTTCATATTAGAGCGGCTTTAAAGTACATTTTAATTATAACTTGTAGAAATAGCTGTTTTTCCCTACCATTTATCAAAAAACGTTATTAATATTTAATAGATTATATATTTGTTGTTTAAAGAATGTAATTCGATAACTGGTTAAATGTCCTAATATCAAAGTTAAATAAGAGATCTTTGGAATTTGAAAATTAAATAAAAAACAAGATTCGAGTGCTGCACCTCTGGTGTTGCAAACGTCCATAGGCTGCGGTGACCACTTTTCATCAGGTGGGCGGTATGCTGGTCTGCAACCTCAGTGGTATAAAAAAAAATATCGAGATCTATTCTATATTTCACTACTAATATATTGTTATAAAGTGTAACAACTGATTTTTACAAACACTTAGTCCATTGATGTGAGAGATCCAATACAGGAGTATGGTTGTTTCGCTACTTATACTTACTACAAGTACCACTTACTAGCTACTACTATAAGTATACTAGGAGTTTCCTACGTAAGTTTCCACGTGGAGTTTTAAAATAATGATCAAATTTATGGTACACATTGGTTCACGAAAGATGACTACAAATGGCGGCTATAAATGCCTTATAATAATGTTAAAAAGATTATGATTAGTCATTATCCAGATATTCAAATTGCTTCCGTGTTTCTGACATCGGGTTAAAGTTTAACCATATATTAGGATACGAAAAAGTAAACAAATTTGATTTCTATCGATCAAAAGAGTACTCTAATAATATTAATATGATTGATCCAGCTGCTCAACGTAACTTAATAAATAATGTTATTAAATGATGTTAATAATATAATGTGAATAATAATAATGTTAATAATACTTAATAATAATGTAAATGCCTATAAAATGACTTCTGCGCAGTGGTCATCTTTTGCGATCTGGGGCCCAATTCTCGATTGTACGATTTGAAAACGTAGACGTAAATTTACTGGTGAAACGAATTTTGTCTCTAGTTTAGCCGTTTCTAAATATGAAACAAATGATTTTTCACCAGTAGAATTCCGTCTACGCTTTGAAGTCGTATGGTCCGAAATTGGGCCCCAGTACTATCTTTACTCAATGCATCAAACTTGCCATCAAAATACAGCGTAATTATTTAAAGGCCAAACAAATAATTCTTTCTTACCAAAACAATCACAATGTGCAATCACAAGGTAATCGCACGGTTCAATGCAACGTTTTTTACTTCTACTTTAATTCAGTTTTTTTTTCTTTTTATCTTATTCTCCTTACGAACGTTATTATGTTTGTTACGTAATCATACGAACTCAATAAGATTTTCGTGTACTTTTGCATTTAAGTGATATTTTTGCTCACCTCTCAACTTTTCAGCTGTATTGCAATAGTTGAGAGAGGCTGGGGGTGCATTTCCTCAATTGCAAATTCGAATTCCAAAATTTTCTTTCATCTGTGCGTCAGTCACCCTGACTGACGATGAAAGAAAGAAATAGATGCATTTCCAAGAACATAAGCATTTATTTAGGTAATTAAACGTTATACAATACATACATATTGTTTCGGCTTTATCCCCGAAGGGGTAGGCAGAGGCATATTAAATGCCCACATTTCACCGTATGCATATTTGTCCCACGTAACAGGTGGTGAGCTCATTGCCGTGTAGAAATGGACAGGCGCAGGCTGCGGCGACCTACAGTCGAAATTTTTTAAGCCGCCCGTAGGACCTTCAACTTGGCCTAACGACTGCCTTTTTATTGGCAACCGGGACCAACGGCTTAACGTGCCTTCCGAAGCACGAAACTGGGGTGGGTCTAAAGAGCCGAATAATTTTAATAAAATGTGTCTATTTTAGATGTTAAATTTGGAAGAAATTTTCAACCCGTTGCTCTTTTTAGTGTGGTGGTAACAAAAAGGCTAAAAGGTCTTATGTGCTAGACACTAATTAGCACAAAAACGTTATAAATACAAAGCAATTTAGAATTTACGTTTTAGATAAGCTAGGGTGATAGAAGAAGAGGGGTGGGTTAAGTATGCGATATTTGTCGAGACGTGTCCCGAGATAAAGTGGGAGACGTCACCTGGTGAGCAGTTGCAGCAGAGACGGGCCGAGGACCGCCAGTGTTATAGTATATATAAGGCACTGCGAAGAAAGCACCTGGGGGGCACCGCTCCTGGCCCGCGCGCTGAGTCGCGGGTAGCCATGACGTCACACCAATAATATTAGACTGGAAACGGACACAAAATAGGAATGGATTATACAAATCTTTTGAGTAGACACTATTGACAAAAACATCTGTATTAAATTTGAAATATAGATTAACTAGCATTTCCATGGATATTGGAACAGTTAATTAAAAATAGGGTTTTTACTACACCTTGGTCTCATGACTAAAGTTTCGGATGGTGTTGAGATATAGTACTTCACCACCTATACGAGCTTTATCCATTTTAGTGTGCAAATACGAAAAACTACTAATTCACTACGGACTAACAATATCGTTAGCAAATAAAATGACGCGTCACGTCAGGATATATGGCATTAGGAACGTAAATATAAATAAAATATTTGTGTGATCAACAAAAATGTTTGTTTCGGAGTTTGTGTTTTGAGTGAGTAACACCAACTCACTATGTAAAATGTATATATTTCGAAATATATAAATTTGTCTAGATCCCATATCACAAGCTTATATTAGCTTAATTTGGGCTAGGTTGCGATGTGTAAAAAAAAATTGAAATTAATTTTTTATCTAATGAAGTAATCAAATTAAATTCACCATGCACGCAAATCATAAACTAATGAGGTTGTATCAAATAATGCGTAGAATAATCCTTAACTTAGCACGACAGAAGAGAGAGACGGCTTGTACATACAAAGGATCTACTTACTTTATCTACCACCTGCTAGCACCAAACCTGTAATATTCCATCTGCTCGAACGTGAAAGTTTGGGAGGAACGTGTTTCGCCATACATAAGTCATCTATCTTTAGTCATTATCGGGATATTCAAATTGTTTCCGTGTTTCTAAAATCAGGTTAAAGTTTAAGGATTACGACACAATAATTGTAAACAAATTTGACTTCTATTCAGTAAAAAAGTATGTACGTACCTACGGTTTGTACTACTCTACTACAATAATGTAGTTCATTATTGCAGTATTTTAAAATTTGACTGCTCTCAAATTTATAATGTAAGTAGCTGTTTAAAAGCTATATAAGACCCATATTTTGTTATCTGTGCATTCAGATTAATATTTACATCTTTGTTATATCGCAGTGGAGCAGTAGAACAGACTGGATTAAATATGACAATTTAGTTTTATCGTAGTTAGCAGTAGAACAATGTGAGATTCTGTTCGTCCATTTTGTAAACTAGATGGACTAACCCATGTCAGGTTGGATTGTGGTCTAATTAATACTTTATTGCTACTACTCAACGTATTCTTCACTAACTCATTCCAGTAACGTTTTTTATTCATCCATGATAAATTCGTATACAGATACAATGACATTACTTGTACCGAGCTAGTAATCAAACCTCAAGCATAGGAGTCGCAAAATATATTAGTAATATATAATTCATCCTGTTATTAGAACTAGTATGCCGTAAATACTTACTACAAGAATTTCATAATATGCTATTTAATGTAACAGATATTGAAAACTTACCGAACGTCATGTTAAATACTACTACTGTTTTTTCACTGTAATTGACATGCATGCGATCGCATTCAAGGTCAATATATATAAAAATTCTTAAGACACTTCCGTCGTTTGAATAAATAATATGAATATACTTCTAAATTTATTTCCGCGCTCACTAATATAATCAAGAAAAACAAATATAAATATATAAAAACTTAACATAATATCAGTTTCTTATTTTCCTATACACATTATATAATTCGACTGTGATGTCATTGGCTGTCCAGCAGGATTCATCAATCTTGTATTCACAGATAGAAGAAGACGGAGAATTTTATAAAAGGACTAATGGGAGGGTCTAATAGAATATCTCTGAGAAAAGTTGTTGGAAAGGCCGTTATGTGAAAACAAATAGAATGGCGAAATGTGACTGAGCGGTTGTTTCTAGCCTGCTTCATATTTTATTGGTACCAACTAACCACTAAATATCTTCGCGTAGTATATCTGACGAGGTATTTTGAGCGGACAGATCGCCAGATATCTTTTGCTTCCTACATTAATCATTTCATGCTTGCACGTCTAATCTACCCAGATACCCGAGTAGTTTTGGCCTTTTTGAACAATCTTCGTATGTAAGTTTTGGTCTACATACATACAGTAAACATTCTTCGTCTATTGCTTTATTGTTACGGTCTCCATATTCATAGTTAAATCGGTAATGTATAAGTTAAGCGACTTACATTAACTCATATAAATAAAGAAGGAATTCCAGCGCTTATGGAACCGTGAAATTACCTATATAAGTGACAATCGGGTGACTGCTATGGAGGTCAAAACTCTTACGGTCAGATATAATTACACGTGCTCTGCTAAGCCCTTCGTAATAACCTCAGTTTGTAGGAAATACAATGGGTACTTGAATTAGTTCCCAGATCAGATGGTAGCATTGAAGATAATTTAAACGTAAACATATTTAGGATGTTTAATTTATGGTTTTAAATATGGTTAAAATTTTATAATTTACTAGGTTCTTAAATCTTTGTCTCTGTGTATTTATTTTTTGTAGACGCTTACTCAGTGAATTTCAGCCAATTTCAGATCTTAAGTATGGTTAAGCAGGGCCTTTCCTCGATGTCGTTATTAAATTGGTCTCAAAATTCTTAAGTCCTTCACTTGAAACTTCTCTGAATAACGAACGTTTCAATAAAAAGAAATGTGATTAACAGGTTCATTTGAGCATCGATAAGTATTTTCTTATTATCTACTTATATTATATAATATACAATAAAGTCGTGTTATTTACACCATTTATAAATAAAGAACGGATGGGCTGATTTTGGCTTGATTTGTTGTATTTGCCTCAACCCTCTACTCCGACTGGCAGTATATTTGTCTTAAGCGTTTAGATTTTTAATATTTTAATGTCTATAACGTACCACTATAACTCTGCTGGCGTTCTTCAAAAGACCCCAGTAGTAAAAAATAGTACCGACACTAGTTTCGGGACAAACACAACAAACCTTCTAATATGTTTTCTTTGTCTTTTATTTATTTAAAAGAACCAATTAGTATTCCGTCATCTAGCATATGTTTATCAAAGTCATCGACTGCAATACAAATATACTAGTACAATAGATTCAAAGTAATGTTATGTCCAACCGTAATGAATGCAATTAAACAAAGCCGAACGGAGAAGCGGTCAAGTGTTCGACCCTGGAGGAGGACATGTGCCGGCGTACGCTTCCGTGTGATTTTACTTTGGGCGACTAAATTCAAGACCAACCAATTCTATTTCATGCATACGTCACGTTTTTTACCAAAGGGCAGAGGCATATTTACGCCTACAATTCACCAGTTTTTTAACCTCGCGTAATAGATTATTAACTTATTGTCGCGTTGCGGCTATTTGTTATTGACATTTTAAAACCATCTCTAATGCCTTCAACTTGACTTGCATTACGAAACAAGGAGGCCTATTATATACTATATTATAATGAATGTAAAATGAGTATAAATCATAAAAGAGGAATACGCCATGGAGGCTACTACTATCTCATAAAGAATTATTACTGTAACCGGCATACCTCATTTACACTATCGCACAAACCACGTGACGAGCTGCGAGACGAGCCAAGAGTGTAAACACAGTATTATGGTACATTTTTTTCGAGCTTATTTATTTTGAATACAGAACACAAATTTTCTGACGGACGTGGATTGTCTGATTCACACTGTGAAAGTTAAATTAAAATTGAAATTATATTGCTTTAAAAAACGGTAGTAGCCCATTTAAAGCCTCTTTTAGAAAAATGAGAGACTTAATATTAAACTTTCGCGGTGTTTACGTATATTTGATCAACTTTCGTAACTTTTCGCAATATAAAATAAAACACTTACTTGTATCGAATTTTGAACGAGATGCAACAAACTGGTAAAGGCTTACGATGTGTCTACCTTCAATTACTATTACCCTAGCAGTACACTCCTTACTTACTTTAATCAACTTTAGTTTTAATCGCCTTAGTTTTATCAGGAAAAGTATAAAAAGAGAGAACAGATGAAGTGAAAGTTTATGAGATCGCTAGATACTTTAAGGACTAGATTACTTTATATCAATAGAGGAAGTGTTATAAACGAATCTCCAGCCATCCATCATTTTGCGTATAAGTAGTACATAAACCAAAATTTGTTGCACTTACGCACTGTTACTCAAAAGAGTGGTCTGTTGTTAAGATTCACTTGACGAGTGGTCTGTGGTTAAGATTCACTTGACGTCATGAATCAATAAAGTCGACTTTCCCTTGACTAATATTATGACAGTGACCACTGCTCTCTTTATCACGTATCTTATTTCCGTCATGCCATGTGTCAAGGTTGAATTATGACAGTTAACAACCTTCGTAAGAAAATTTACCTTAGCTACAATTAGATCTTATACAGACTTTTTGGAAACTATACATACAATTCTCTCTAAGCTCCAAGCCAAGCTTTAAAAACACTCAATACTGAAAAATGTTCTGGAGGTAATGAAATGAAAAATGATGAATGGTATTTGAACAAGCCATTAAGTGAAGAGATCTCATAATATATTATACTCACTTTTGAAGCATACCTTCCTCTATCAGACATTTTACAAACTCATGGATACCCAGGTATAACAAGGCACAATTGATAAATATGCCCATTAATGGGCATATTTATCAATTGTGCCTTGAAAGGTTAATGGCCATTAAAACAAAAAATATACATGTACACGCTTGACAATAACTTCCGCTTCCCTGACCATGTAAACAAAAAAAACGATGTTATGCCATGTAGGTCGTATCAGGCTCATGAGGAACGTTCATTTGACTAATCATCCTCTAATAATGAATATATGCAAAACTACTTTAAAATCTACTTTTTTTTACTTTCTGGACTATATGTGTTCACACTATTACGCTCTGAGTAACCATTTACAAAATATTCGGTCTTGGAATCCTAAGTTTTTAAAAGAGTTAGTTTTAGAAGGGTCGGTTCGTACACTTCGTACTAGTCTGCTGTTGTATCTGGGTGTAAGGGGTCCTAATAAGATATTCGAGACCTCATCTGCTAGTATTGCACCTGTTGTCTTACGGACATGCAACGGCACAGGCGCCTGTGCAAGTTAAGGGAGTGTAGCCAAAAAAAAAGTCGATAATCGAAAGTCAAACGTAGGCTTTGGAAGATGCTAGCAATACACTAAAATGAAGAAGAAAGTAACTAATTGACTCAGGCGTTACATGGCGGAAATCCATTTTAAAAAACTATAATTATTATATATTCTGTAATTTTCTGCTTTTTAAACTATCGTATGACATGTCGACACGTGTTTCGCCTACACACGCGGCTTTAACAAACTAAATGCCACAGAGTGGTCACCCATCCGTAACCAGCCATAGCTAAAATTGCTTAACGCAGTGATCGTTTACAGAACACTGAGTCCGCGGGACCACGAGCGCTTCATTTGAAGAAGAAAGTATTTGATTAAAACGCTAAGATCGTACTTTAATCGTAATTGGGTAGCGTTTATAAGAAACGAGAGGTGTATTCATTGGTAAACATTCTCTATAATTGTACCATATCTTAACAAAACCTATTGAGGCATGAATTATCTTAAAGCATTAGTTTTCCATGAGGATGTTCAAGTTCAAAATATAATGTATTGTACTTATTTAGTTAAATAATAAATAATTCTGTATTGAACTCATATTGAAACAAATTAGTATATGTAAGTTTCGTATTTGATATCCACGGAAGTCACATAAAACGACCTCAACAAAACAACTTATAGAAACGATGCGAAATCGACTCGCGAATAATTTCATTGAACGCGTCATTATCAAGGTCTTTGACATTTACCAGTTTATTTTAAAAACTGCTACTTCGTATATTGTTGACAAAATAGTGTAGAACATTGCACTCAAACTAAATTCTAATTTAATCCGCTTGGTTCGCTCCAACACGTCTGATTCATCTCTAATATGTATGTATCGGAAAAAAATGTATCGGAACTAAGCAGACTTTCGTAATTATTTCAAAAGTGTCTTAATTGAAATCATGAGGTAATCTTGAAGAGTGCCACCAAAAGGTCACTACCGTTGATCTTCATTGCTTTCAAAAGTTTTTATTCTGCTAAATGACATGAATATGAAATATTCTGCCAATTAGCTAAATTCATTATTGTACAAAACTAAGCTTCTTTATTATGAAGCACTGATAACAGTTCATGTATGAGTCAATCACTCATAAATAATAAAAATATACAGTCAATATTTTTGCAAAAATACACTATATTTCTTTATGCCGTACACTCGAATGCCGTAATTAAGTATTTTACTACTTGCAGCTCATCAATTTAGGCATGATCAACGTCCAAACTATGAGTTATGTTGCATTTTCATTGTGACTTCTTCTTCTCAAGCAAGTCGTAATAGTTAGTGTATTAAAACCCTACCTGGGTTTGGAGACTAGAATTCATTTATATTTTTCTGCTAGGAGAATTAATCGTATGTATATTTTCGGGCATTGCTGGAAATGAATGCCATCTTACCTCTAAACCTTGTGCCTGCTTGCGTCGTTGCCTAGTCCATTAGTCATCAGGTGCACCGCAAACAAGTGATTTCGTTTAAGCTTCGGAGATCTTGGTAGAGCCACTTTTGCCCAGCATTTCTACTGTGACTCCTCTGAACAAAAACAAGATTTAACAAATCTTTAAACAAGACCTACCTATAAACTTGTGCACTACTTATAAGTCGTCTATTAACTTCATATTCTGATAATTATTATGATAAATATTTACATTAATTAAAACTAGGATCTTACTGTTCTTTGTCTGTGCTCAAAAACTACGTACAGTCAGGCCAAAATGTAGTCTAAGCTCCGTATTCCAGAACGTTTCTTAATACTCAATCAATGCTTGAGACTAGATTTTGCCTACTAAAATCTACTCTCAAGTGTTTCTTGAGTATTGATAAAACGGCGCTAACACCCTCCGGATGAGGTTCGTTTGAACATCATCAAACAACAAAGTCTATTTCCCCTTGCGATAATGACCACTGCTCTCTTTATCAGGTATATTTCCACATGTCATGTGACAAGTTTGAATTATGACAGTTCACAAAAAGCGCGTGCTGCGTAGGTTTGGACACGTCCAACAAATGAGCGAGGATCGATCGACGTAAAATATTTCACTGTGCGAATGTAGACCACTTGAGCAGATTGCTCAAAAATGAAGATGATTATGATTTATGGTATGAAACGATTAATGACTCTGCAGGAATATAAAGAAATTTGCATGGATCGCAAAGACAGACGTTATCTGTGATAACCCGGTCAAAAATCAACTTTAGAGATTAGCGATAATTTGATTTCACAAACACGTTTGTCAAAACTGGTAGATCTATGAATGTACTAGAATGGTTAAAGATTTTATAATGAGAATACTGATGAGGCGAGTTGCGGTGTGAACTATCACTTGAGTATGACAGTCTGAAAACAAATATGACGAAGACTATAGATTTTATAACTAAATGTTTAGTTATGCTATCTATGACGAAGTAGTGTACTTACTTCTAATAGCCCTATAAATGAAGTTGTATACGGAACCATCAGTATAGCCTTTTAAGGCTATAGTGATGGACCTTTAGGTTGCTTGTAAAAAATATCACTTAGAGATAAGGCCGCCCGTAGTACATTTGAAAACCTGTGTTCCACATACGTGTAAAAATAAAAGTCTAATCATATATGCTCCTAGCAGTCAATAAAAATGGACCTCAGCCTTTTGGAAGCAACTTCAAATATGTTAGGATCAAAAATAAGATAAACGAAATCGTCATCAATCATTGAATTAAACGTCTCAGTCAGTTGAAAATGTATGAAGATCGTTTTATTGCCTTGCCCCAATTTTACTCAAACAGACAAAGATGCGGTGGATGTTATATGGATAGTCTAGACTCGGTCTGAGTCCAATAAATTCTTCATATAGCACGAATTAAAATAACCGACAACGTTGTACAAATGAATGCGATTTCGGTTGCTATGTAATAGAGCAACGTACGCGCAATCGTTAAACTGTAAAATGACGTATGAGTGACTCAGTCCTTATCAACGGTTGTATGAGTTATTAATATTTTTACTTACGTGATTTTGTTTACTACGTCAGTATTATGAAACAAGGATCTAAGCAATAACGTAGAATGTCGTGATTTAGTACAGTCACGCAACGCTTCTGAAAAACGTATATAAGTTCAACAAGCAACGAATCAGTTGACACAAATTGTGGTCATTGGTGTTAATATGACTACTTACGTCACAATTTTCATGCACAAAGTCATGTCGTGTCATGAACACTATGGTTTATTCTGTGCCTGGGTGTTATTTATCTATAATATGTATGTATTTAGAAATATATAAATCCGTTTATCAGTTATCTGGTAACCATAGTACAAGCTCTGCTTAGTTTGGAATCACATGGCGTTGTGTGTGTTTTGCCAACTAAATTTTTATTATTATTAATGCAGACACTCAGTAATTTTTTTTTGTCTGTCTGTCGATCTTTCAGCTTATTTTTAAACTACTTAAATAAAAATATAATGATACGAATCCTGAATAAGATTATAAGAAATTTTTAACATGTGGATAATTAAGCATTCGTGAGCGACCTGTGTCATAAGGAAAATCAAAAATAATAAAATCAAAGTATTTTTTTACCAACTATTTGCTTGAATCCTGTTATCCGGTAGATTAAACCTCAAAAGTTGGTAGCGTACCCGGCACAGCGCAGCACCAGCTTTCATTCTTTTTACTTTGACCAAAATAGGACCGATGCAAAAAGATTAAGATTACTGACCTATTAAAATTGAACCTATTAAATTAAAAAAATAATCTCCTATTAATGAAGACTACTAAGTGAAAAGCTATTGTTTTTCCATGCCATTCATAAATAGTATTTACACACGCAGAACATACACAATGCTGGATTACATCAAAAAATGTGCAAGTGTGGAAAACTCAAAACAAATGTATGTTGGTACTATCCCTGTTACAGTAAGACAAAATAGATACCTGGCCTCATCAACAAAATAATAATAGATAGACTGAGTTTATTGATTGTTTATTTGTTTATAAATGTCTTCCTTGAAAATCAGCGCTGTCAAAATATGTTTTCAGTGAGGACAGTACGACGCTGAAAAGAGGCCAAAGATTTCGTTTTTTACATGCCTGTGATCACAACTATATTTTTATTATGTTTGAGTGGAATAAATAAGGAGTTTAAATTATTTATACATTCTAACATTGAAAAAAAATGAAATCTAAATTAAAGTGTGTAAAATTTGAAAACATCTGCTCGTTCCTATTCATTAGGTTTAGACAATCATCGCCCACACATTGTATGCTTCAATGCCAACTGAACGTAATAGAACTTAAAATATTCTCATATATACATACATAAACTCATAAATTATAAGGTTAACAAACTCTTGTTGATAAAATTAATGTTGAATTACACCAAACATGTGAGTGGCCACGATTAGAAGTGACTATTGACTAGTCAAGTACCCAAATGTATTTATATACACATGTATAATTAATAGGTATTTTACGTAGACGTATATTTAGGTAATAAATTTAATGACCCGAAATACAATTTGTGATTAGTATGTAGGTAATATAGTGATGACAAAATTGTCACGTAATTTACGTCTGACTTTTGACATTGGCGCGTAATGTGTATTATAGTTTCAGCGAGATTAGACCTTTACAATGTCTTCGGACTAGAAAATGAAGTGCTTACTCTATTCCACATTTTTCCCTTGGAATACAAACAAATAAATTTATTAATATTATGTATATTATTAATATTATGTATATTGTCCTGTATATTATAGACAGTACTCGGATACCCAGACGTGCGTGTATGAAGCGATTGATGAATCTCGAAGAAGCGAAAGAAGTATGCATGGATCGCGAAGCCTGGCGATCTGTCCTCTCTGACTACCCCGTCAGGGATACAGCGTGAAGATAGTTAGTTTTTTTTTTTATATTATACTACTAGGTACTTTTGTGACATAGTACCCTCTATAAGACATATAATGGACCTAAATACATCACCATTAAAGATCTGAAAATATATCCTCTTACAATGTGCAACCAATATGTAGCCATAACTGAACTCGAACCTTATTTGATTCATAATATATATTTAAAGTCTTTATCGGTTCATTCACAATAATCGATATTTTTATTCAGGTCATCTCACTATGAATCTAAAACTAACACTTTTTTTTTTGGTTTCAAACCCACCTACATTACTGTGACTCCTGTTAATCAGGATCTACAGTAATGACCAAGACCACAAACGTTACACCGAGCTCGATCTTGGTGAAGTCCCAGGAGAAGTTAGCATGTCTTGGAACCCGCAACGAAATTAATCAGAAGATAGTTTGAGTAAGTTGGAAAAAGAACGTAACGCAACTTCCCTCCTTTGCAGGTTCTAAAACTGACACTTGTCAAGTGTTAACTCTAGTGAAATTTATATTTTACTACTTATCTACTTATTTGACGATGGTAGTCTAACTGAAAGTTATGCAATCCCATTCATAGTGACCGCCAAAAAAAGTGACGTAGAATAGAACGCATTTGTTATACAATTGCCATATACTTTTGCCATTCACGTAGGTTGCGTTTCAATATACGTGAATGCGATATCTACACCTCCCTTATCAATGCTATAAAATGTCTTTACGTTGATCAATGGAAATCAAACGACAACGAAATAAAACACGAGGTCTCTCGCTGCTCGCACGTAGTCAATGTGAACCATGAACAGTGTTGACATTGAAAATAAAATATTTTTATTAAAAGAAATATTAAAAAATGCACATGTTGCACGAACGGTACACAATTATATCCGGACCACACTACATCCAAAGACCTGACATGTCTCCAAACTGTCGTAAGTATTCATACCTATTAGAATTACAGTTTTAATACAATGAATAAATTATTAATACATTGGTTCGGAAAACTTCTCTACGCGGGCTTCGCCCAAACAGTTTTCACGTTTCTTTATTAAAAAGTAGCCTATGTGTTATTCTGATGTATAAGCTACATTATTGTAAAGTTTTATTAAAACCCATTCAGTATTTTTGACGTAAAAGAGTAACAAACATCCATTAATACAAACTTTCGCGTTTATAATATTAGTAGGATATGGGTGACTGAAATATATTCTAAATATTCCACTAACATTGACGTGTAAAATAGAACCAATTTTAATACAATTTAGAATATATCGAACCCAATCCGTCTAACTTCAGTTGTTGTTATTTTGTTGTCCAAAGGATATGCGCAGCAATTAAAAACCATTCATAAAATATTCTTTGTGCCTAGACTTTTGTCTAGGTCAAGTCCAGTCACAAGTTCAGTGTCCCTGTTTCAATAAATTGCTGGATCCATAACTGGGACGTTCTATGAAGATTTGGGAGAAACACAAAAAGTCACTTTTTACTGCAACATTATTCTATTCTTTTTTTTTAAACCACTGAGGTGGCAGACAAGCATACGGCCCACTTGATGGAAAGTGGTCACCGTAGCCTATGGACCCTTTAAAAACCTTCTAAGACCCCGTTTGAAGAATCCCATACTGTAGACGTTCGGGAAAACCCAACAGTTTTTATATTTAATTTAGAGCAATTTTATAAGGAAAAAAAAATTATATAGAGCAATACTCTCAAGCACTTTTTAATTTCTTTATGTGTAAGAATCCATCATTTTTTAAACACAATAACATATATACACTATTGTTGGATAATAATATACGACAACAGTGCGCCATGTTTGGTATTACGCGTCAAAACCCCTTAAACTGGATAATAACATTATTACATGTTTTTTTTCTTTGTTGACAGGAATAATGACACTCAGCCGCGGCCCGTGTGACCTCGACAACATGAGTCTGTTCCAAGACCTCAAACTCAAGAGGCGGAAACTTGACTCCCGATGTAGTAGTGATGGTAAGTCATATACAGATGAAATGCTTGACTATTAATTTCTCTTATTATAATAATTTTGTAACACTCAATATTGCTTTAAAGAACAATCTGAACATGTACCCAATTAGAAAACTATTATATATACTGGTGCGTTGAACCAGAAGACGCTGGTTCGAGTCCAGCTCGAAACTAAAAATGTTTCTACATTAAAATTTAAATTTAGAAAAAGTTGCAAAACTTGCAAATCTATTGCTTTTCAAACTTTTTTGTAACTAATTTTTTGTAACATTTGAGAACACGAATTACGAGTAAATTTGCACCTGGAGATACATTTTTTTTTAATTACCTTTTCTTGGAAATAACTTAGACCTTAAAAGAAAGCAATAATTCAATTTTATATAAATAAGATTTTTCCAAGAACCATGTGAAGTTAATTTTAGTTAAGGAAGAAAGCTCGCAAACCATTGTTATGTTTTGTACATCAAAGAATTAATACATATTTTCAATATACATTACAGATTTACTACATATGATCAGTTTACCAAATAATTTTGTTTCGTATAAAGATAATATTATTATTTTCATATTGTATACGAAAAAGAACACCATAGAATCACGTCACTCCTCGTCGAACTGAAAAATGCATTAAAATAAGTACAACTGTCGAGTCTAAAATGCTGTTTTTGCTCTTATATCATTTCTTTCACTTGAATATCACTCGCACTCTGCTAGAGACGCCATACTCTAAATATTTCATACAACCAAGCGTTTCAGGGTCGCCAACCTTTTCTCATACGATGACACTATTACTACAGACGAATTATAGTCATATAACAGGTCGCGTATGAGCGAGCATAACTCTATACTCTGTGGTAAAACCCTGCAAAACCCTTCGATTCTTGACAATTTTACATGTAAGCAGTAGCGAATGGAATATAGTTTTTTCTTTATAATTCCAATCCACACTATGAGCCATAATATTAAAGACAGCCTACACAACTTGGCAGAATGTTGCAATTAATATTTTTCAAAGCTTCGTATAAAAGTTAGTATATAATATGGAACAGTAGAATAAGTAGCCATCATCGACAAACTACCCAACTGTAGAATTCTACCATTTACTCTGTTAGCCTTAACTGTTATTTTAGACTACGAGTAAGGAAGGTCGCGGTAATTGTTATTCGTATCGAGATGTCACTGTCGTATAAACTTTGTACTCGGGTCACGGACTCCTATCACTTTCAACTGTCATTACAAACCTTTTTTTTGTTTCTTCTAATTTCATTTTCGTTTAAATTTCGAGTATGAAACTAGTAGCCTCTAGGCCGCTATATGCTTTATGTCGTTTTGCAATATGGTATTGCTTATTTATGAAATCTAGTGATGTGACTTATCCTAACTTAAAGAAGTGCTGTTTTCAGTTCATGTTCTTCCAAAATATTAATAGGCAAAATTTATTCTAAATATAAAAACCGTCCCACGTACGAGAGTAGATGAGACATGAAAGAGATTTCATTATCACGAGCGAAAAAAGTGCTAAAAGCGCTACGTATGGAAATGAGAAGGCAAATTGACTTCCTCTTCGTATGCAGCGCTTACGTAATGTATTGACTTTGTGGTACCACTTTCGGAGGGTAATGACCTCTCATCTCTGCACTTTTTCTGCTAATATTTTAGACATACCTAGTCCAAAATATGAGCAGAAAAGCCCACTAAAAGTGGTCTCTACCTATATATCTAAAACAATCGAAATACGTAGATGACCGGGAGGAAATAATGATGAATATCTTCACCCGCTCAAGCTAGTAACTATTCTGTCAAGGAGTTGAAACAGTGGATCTTTTATGTGTATATTGTAGCTACCTCAATACAAAGTGAAAGTTACAGAATTTGACTAACCTTCAACCAAGTACATATCCTTCATAGTATTTATACTACACTTGAACTCGACATTGTGTTTCATTTATTCAACACATTACAACACACACATTTTGCATGCTTTTAATTTACTACAGAGTATATTAAAACTAATCACAGGTCATTGCCCCATGCTACTGCAAAAAATAACAAGCCGATTATAATAAAAATCGAATAAAATCGATGTTATAAAGTTACACAACTAGATATTCGTAAACAAATTAGTATTTGATAACGAGCGTCACAGAAAGTTAAATAACAGTTGTTCGGACATAACCATGCCGTGAGAGAGTCTCGACTGGTTCTGAGAAGTATTACTTTCACTCACAAAAAAAAACTTCCAAAACAGATCCGGTTCAACGAGTTGCCGTCATATGAAATATGAATAGTTGTTTTTATCTAATTATGTTGCTTTAGTAGACGTGTATTATTTTCATTTTTTAGTAGTTTTATTATAACAACATAATAGTAGTGTTTTGACTGACAAAAATGCTAGTTTATTTACAACGTAAAGAAATGCTAAATGATATGCTAGTTCATTTACACGCTTTTATCCCTGAAGGGGTAGGCAGAGGCATAACCGGCAGCGCCAGTGCTGCACCTCTGGTGTTGCAAACGTCCATAGGCTACGGTGACCACTTTTCATCAGGTGGGGGCCGTATGCTTGTCTGCCACCTGAGTGGTATTAAAAATGATGACGCAGGCTGTGGCGACCTGCTGTGGAAATTTTTAAGACAATTTACCGCCAACCGGGACCAATGGCTTAACGTTCCTTTCGAAGCACGGAAACACTTGCAAATATAAATTTCACAAAGTGGTCACCCATCCAAGGACCATCTATAGCGAATGTTGCTTAACGCAGTGATCGTTTACAAGAACACTGAGTCTGCAGGGCAACGGGCGCAATTTTACAAATAGCCAAAAAAAATGTTAAACCGCTGCGCACTGCTTTAGTCCAATATACAATATTTTGATACCGATTTCCACTCATCAACTAAGTCTAAAGATATGTAAATAACATTGTATTTAGTTGAAAAAAAGTTTGTTTATGGAATTAAAACTTTTGTTCTACTTTAAATTTCAGGTTTGATAAAAGGATTGGCCTCGCGGTCTCAGTGTTCTGTAAACGATCACTGAGTTACGCAACTTTCACTATTGCTGGTCCTCGGATGGGTGACCACTTTGTAGCATTTACATTTGCGAGCGTTTCCGTGCTTCGGAAGGCAAGTTAAGCCGTTGGTCCCGGTTGCCAGTAAAGGGCAGTCGTTAAGCCTGGTTGAAGGCCTTATGGGCGGCTTGAAAATTTCAACACCAGGTAGCCACAACCTGCGTCTGTCTATTTCAACACAGCAATGGGCTCACCACCTATTACGTGGGACAGGAATCCACACGGTGAAAAGTGGGCATATAATATTGCCTCTGCCACCCCTTCGGGGATAAGGCGTGATACATATTTATTTATTTTATTTATATACATTTAAGATCACCTTGCCCTTTTAAATGAACTTATAACCTCGTCTCCAAGTTAATTACGTATTAAATGAAATAGTCACAATTTATGACAATACCATTTATAGTTTATTAAAAAAAAAATTATGACGCCTGCCTTGCTCATCAAATTATAGAATCTATTGTATTTTTTAAAACTTAGGAACGTCAAACTTAGGAAACGTCAAACGTAGGAAGTGTCAAACCTCAGAATTCGTAAAAGATTTTGAATTTTCTAGGTCATTTATTTAACAATGTAAGATAATAATTGCGAGTGTTTCAAGTACCTATCTAAGGTAATGCCAGGAATCGAACTCGCACTTCTCAATCGCTAGCCCTACTCTCACCAGTACGAAGACGCTACAACGCCTGTTCATTGGTATCAACCGATATTTTCAAAAAACCAACCATTAAATAAAATAAAAAAATACACAGATACCGAGACGTGCATGTATGAAACGATTAATAAGGAATGACACAATAACTCACCTCCTGTTACGTGGGACAAATTTCACCACATTTTGCATACCGTGAAACGTGGGCGTATAGTATGCGTCTGCCTACCCCTTCGGGGATAAAGGCGTGACAATTTGTATGTTTGACAAAATAAAGGACAGCAGAGCCTGACGATCTGTTCTCTCTGAGTACTCCGTAAGGGGTACAACCTGAAGACAGATATTTTAATCACTATAAAGAGTCACCTCGTTTATTCGTAGTTCTCAAAATCAATGAAATTATTTCTGATATCTTTAGACTTTGTTGATGTGCCTGCAAATTATAGCGGAAAGAATACATCATTCCTTTTTTTGTATTTCGAATCATATGAGCATGGTTGCAACTATTATGATCATCATCGATGTAGTCAGTATGAGCCCTATTTATTCAAATTGCGTTTTTTTTTTCAAGAAGTCAAATTAATGTTACATTTAACCTTTTTTTAATAGTTCTAAATGTCATAAATTTATATTAGTATGACATTTTATAGTTTCAAATTAATTTATTCACATGTTACGTAATCCTTACGCAGATAGTGAAGTCACTGTGATAAAGAAAGTTTACGTAAACTGACGAAAGGTGAAAGCAATAAATAACGGTGCAGTAATTATTGCTATTGTGGCCTCGTGAATAATGTATGAGAGAAAGAAGTATTCACTGTCATATAACGTAATACCTCGCCTAGAGCGGTAACAGCAAAGATGAGTGCTATTGTTGACGTAATTTTTTTTGAATGTTGTTCACTCGAGTGGGTTCTAAAGTAAATTTTGCAGTACTCTTTATTGAAGCGTATTTCAAAGTGCCTCTTCTATATCCGTTACAGAATTTCATATCTAGTTGTGTGCTCTTTTTACTTTTAAGGTTACTGAACCACATCTCTTTTTACTGTGATTTCGCAATCTTCAGTATCTACGATCGTGAATTCATTGGTATTACGCTCACCTTTTGAGTCTAAACCATACTTAAGAAAATCTTGTTTTGCAAAATTTAGAAACTCGAGAGTGACTCGACTCTTTTTATTGGTATAAGGTAATCATTACCTCAATGTAACCAAAATAAGATAGCCTAAAAATACCGAGAAAAATAGGTGTAACGGAAAAATGCTAGCTATGAATGCACAAGTGGACAATTTAAAAAAACGGGATAACATAATTTGGTGTTGAAGATAATGTGCGATGCAACAATACCACAGACAATCAATAAATGTAGAGGACTTAGGACACTAAGGATATCTACATTAATTAATTATGACACAGGGATAAAGGTTATCAAGACCATTAATCGTACTTTTCAAGTTATATTTGAATAACTTGTTCCCGGCCGATTATTATTAGATCGATCGTAAACGTACTACGTAACAATTTTTTTTAAAATACGATTATAGTAATCCAAAAATAGATTAACTAACCAACTAACTATCTTGACACTGTATCCATGACGGGGTAGTCAGAGAGGACAGATCGCCAGGCTTCGCGGTCCATGCATAGTTCTTTCCCTTCTTGAAGATTCATCAATCGCTTCATACACGCACGTCTGGGTATCCGAGTACCTTTCCGCCTTTGAGCAATCACGTGGTCTTCATATATTAAATAGATTGGTACTATTTTAGATGTATTATCGTTAAGATATTCGCGTATAAATATCGTACTATAGAAACGTTTACGTGGGGTGTGACGAGTATCAGTGACGTGGCATCGTCAGCGTCACAGTGACGCGCCCCTACGCAATTTGACATGATACTATACGTTCGTGAGATAACAGTGGAGTATTATATACTTTTATAACAGACAAATAAGTGTGAGTGCCTCAGTGACGTAAGTAGTGGTGTATACGACTGCCGCACTGAGGTCTCCCGTGTAAATCCCGGGTTGGAACAAATATTTGTTTGATCCACAGATGAGTATTTCGGTGTTTGGGTGTTTCCTAAATATTAATATATAGGTATATGTATAGAAATATATAAGTATGTCTTCAGTTGCCTAAATGTCATAGCTATTCTTCATAGCTTATACTATCTCAGCTTAGGCTAGATGGCGCTGTGTATCAAAAGCCTATAAATTATGTATGTATGTATGTTTATATATAATTATATAGGTAGGTGTATCAGTATTTATTATTATTATTGAAGCGCTCGTGGCCTCGCGGTCTCAGTGTTCTGTAAACGATCACTGAGATACGCAACTTTCACTATGGCTGGTCCTCGGATGGGTGACCACTTTGTGGCATTTACATTTGCGAGCGTTTCCGTGCTTCGGAAGGCACGTTAAGCCGTTGGTCCCGGTTGCCAGTAAAATGGCAGTCGGTAAGCCTGGTTGAAGGTCTTATGGGCGGCTTGAAAATTTCAACAGCAGGTAACCACAACCTGCGTCTGTCTATTTCAACACGGCAATGGGCTCACCACCTATTACGTGGGACAGGAATCCACACGGTGAAAAGTGGGCATATAATATGCCTCTGCCACCCCTTCGGGGATAAGGCGTGATGGATATTTTATTATTATTATATATATATTAACATTCCAATTTATGTCTACAGTACGCAGACTTTAAAAGGAGTCTTATAAGGTTTTGCAGGGTAGGCAGCGCGGGTGTAACACATTTGCTGTAACAAACATTCATAAACTACGGTGATCATTTTCGATCAAGTATGTATCCTGTATGCTGGTATGCCACCTAAATGGTATAAAAAAAATTATATAAATAAGTAATAATTGGTATAAATAAAACGTCTACTGCATTAAACTGCAATGGAAAATTTATTCTACGTCAATCACAGAAATATATATTACAAATATATATTTTATAATAAAATTGCACCATACAAATAAGTCGTTGCACTTTATAACTGAGTTTCTACTTGTTATATATTTATAAAACATGAAGGCCATGCGATAATGAACGCTGTGCGTAAACAAATTACTATTAAATCCGATTCAGATATACAAACCGATTTGTTTCGCTGCACTTTTCTTTCTTGGCTGGTAACGCGGTAAGTGACCATATAAGACTCTCAAGTTCCAAATTTTGTTAATGAGTAGTTTACGGGTTTGATTCCTTGGTCAGAACAAATTTTGGTTTCGGAGTTTGGGTGTTTGTTATGTAATATGTATGTATTCTACTAATATTATAAATGCGAAAGTTTGTAAATATGAATGTTTGTTACTCTTTCACGCAAAATCTACTGAATTTATTTTGATGAAACTTTACAATAATGCAGCTTACGAATCAGAATAACACAAGTTCCTGTATGAAACGGGAACAGGAACACTACACCACGCGTGTGGAGCCACAGGCGTCAACCAGTTTAGAAATATATAAATGTGTATATCAATTGTCTAGGTCCCATAGTACAAGCTTATAGCTTAGTTTGGACTAAATGGCGCTGTGTAAAATGTGAACACAATTGATGGCCTCCTGCTTATGACATGAAACTCATATTTCCCATGGTGGTCTTCAGAACCATTTTCAGTTTTCATTCTTTATGCTCTCAAGCCATAACTTTGGTCTGCCCCTCTCAGGTGAATAAGGAACTATCCACTAACACTATACTTTCTTGAATTTTGTTACTAATTCGGTTTAAAGTTTTCCTATTGTTGCACTCTATTTAAGCTAATTGGACCATTGTTTATATCACTATAAAAAGTTAACACATCCCTAATGTAAGGAAGAGAACCTTGTTTACCACTAACACCACTTGATATTCATACATAATATGTTTAAGTACATCTCATGGCCAATGATTATATAGGTACCAATGAAACTTTCGCGAAAGGGAATTGACTGTTAATTGCAATTGGGTAGCCGCGATGGGCGTTCTGGCACGTGGCGTCAGCATAACTTGCGAATGAGGGTGGTGCCGTAGCAGGGGGTTGACCTACTTTACTATATGTCAGTGACCGCAAGCGACCTTCGAGCCTCCAGCGACCGAATAAACGCGTTCCGTTCGTCGAAATAAAAAACTTGCAGCTTGCGTAACCTTCATATTGTTCTCTGAAATGAAACAAAGTTTTCATAATAATCTAACACCAACTTATCAGCTTACAACAATGACCTATTAGACACATTCAACGTAAATAGAATAGGTATAGGGAAACTCGCAGTACGCAACAGCGCGTTATGAGTGTTATGACCATAAAAGCGTAATAATGAAAATAGGACGTTTATCTAGTTATTTGTGTGACTCTACCTAGAACCTCTAAAGGCGATGGATTGCATCACGCGGTTGGAAAGATCGGTCCCCACCAATGATGTGGCAAAGGACGCCTAGTGAAATAGAGATCGTCCTCGAAGCGAGAGCGGTGCACGCGTTGCACTAGTCATTGTGCGGTTGCACTTCGTACGCACGGCCGTCTGAGTGACCTAATAGCAGCTGGAGGGAGGGACCGGGAAGCGCTGCGCGGGGAGCGGACCGAGGCTGCCGCGAGTGCGGTAGGTCGGGCTCACTGCGCGCGCCCGCATGGCGTCGCGCCGCCGACAGTGGAAAACTTTCTTCGCGACTTTTCCTCGTGTAAACAAAACTGCGCAGAAATTTGCGCCCGCGCGTCTTTTCCCACCGAACGTGTGCCCTTACTTAACTCAACTATGATTACGCTATCGTATTGCAATCAAATTTTATGCAAAACACATTTTTGGAAATCACTAAATACCTTGTGGACAGTTGATCTATGTGATTTAATAGAAATACTTAATTAAATGAACATTTTGATAGTGCTTGCAATGTAAGGCAGATCCTGTGAAAGGGTAAAGACTACGCCTACGGATTTACTAATGAAACGTCGGTAAAGTTTAGTATTCAACTACAAAATAACAATAAAATAAAAATTCTGAAATTTAATCATGTATTTTATAACTTTGTAGATCAATATTTTCATAAAACTCGTTAACTTAATTAACAAACACCAATAACAAATTCGTGTTGTTTTACGCAATGTAATAAAAATAAGTGTGCAACTATTTAAAATTAACTTTGTTTAAATATTTTCGTATTGTCTCTATAAAACTGCATACTCAGCTAAGATTAATGCTAGCGGTATAAATAATTTATTAACAATCCTGAGAGAGTGCAAGATTTTTGTTGGTAATTTGATTTGTGGTTGATTCAAAATCTAGTAATGAGTTGTATGATAGTGATATAATAGTTATATTACGCGCTCTAATACTGTGACGGAGAGCCCTTTGTGTCATGGTTGTATGTGTGTGGTGCGCAAGCGCAACGCTTCCGGGCGCTGCCGCCGCATCTGCGCTAGCGGGCGCTTTCACTTTCTCTTCGCGCTCCGCGTTGCATCTCGTGCGCACTGGCACCGCTGCCTCCACGCCTCCATGGCTGCACCGCGTGCCTCGACCTGCAGCCACGCTTCCTATATTTTCTATATCTTCCGGATAGTTACATAAAATACTGCAATTTCTAAAGAAATTACACTAGAATTGCTCCTTTAGTCTATTGTCTTATACACAAACTTAGTATTTCGTTCCTTTTGGTGAATATACATTTTTTTGTATTACAACTAAACACAAGTGCTACGACAGAATTGTCGGACCACCGAATCGAAAGTGGTGACCTCAGCATATATTTCTTTTGTATTGAAAGTACTATGAAACTTCATCTACAAATAAAATACTAGACTACGGCACGGCGCTCACATTGTGACGCAACCGGCTCGCTAATCTAGTCGGCGGCGTCGGGAAGTGCAGTGTCGCGTCCCCACGTCGCGCCCCGCGCGCTCTAACTATGATCACGGTGCGCGGTCGTTGACATTTCACCTAGTTACTACATTTATCGCTACTGAAAAATCTATGGTGTTCTTTTTCTATCGCGTTAAAACGAGAGGTTATCAGGCTATTTTATTAACCATTCCACGTGTGCTCGCAGGCGAGTCGGCCGCCGATACCAGCACGTCGTCGCCGGATCCCGGCCCGCCGTCACCGCGCATGGCCGATGCAGGCTGCAGCACGCCGCCGCACCCGCCGCCCGTGTTTGACGGCGGCGGTTCTCCATCGCCGTCACCAGCTTGCCATCCTACCGTCATCCGCTCTGCACCAGCACATTCTGTTATCAAGTTTGAAGGAACAGCGGCTGCAATCAAAGCAGAAAATTCTCTAAACTGCGTGCTGAAACCTGATGGAAACCAATCCTCACAGCACTCCTCTGTAAAGCTAGAGGGTACTCTGGAACCACCCAACCACTACAGGCCACGTGCTCTCGGACCGCCTCCACCAGGTTCCCACGCGTCTTTAGCATCGAATCCCTGGCCACCAGGTACCTGCATTAACGGAGTCAAGCCTGAACTTATAGGCGGACATTTTCCACCGCATCAATTCGAAACTAAACCTGGTTCACGAGTCTCTGCGCAATGGCGAGGCACTCCCGCAGTGATCATGGGCGAATCCGGTGGAGTTCGAACAATGTTTTGGACGCTACCTCCACCAACACCCAGCGGGGAACCAGCTGCCAGTGCTTCACACACGCCAACGCCACCTACTCCTGATCCTACAACTTGTAGCGAAGAATCAGCAGCGAGGTTACTACTGAATTTAGGTGAACTGAGGCGGCCTCGAGGACCTCCACTCAACATGGAGTTACTTTGGGCGGGAGATGTATCGCAACTGCCCGCACATCAGCAACTCACGGCACTTAATTTAAGTGTACCAGGGAGCTTTGCCGGAGCATCACAAATGGCAGGAGCAAGTGCACTGAACAGGCCTGAATTTCGGGCGTATGCATCTGATGCTGACCGGGACGACGATGATCAACCCATGATCTGTATGATATGTGAAGATAAAGCCACGGGTCTACACTATGGTATTATTACTTGCGAGGGTTGTAAAGGCTTTTTTAAAAGGACTGTACAGAATCGAAGGATTTATACGTGCGTCGCTGAAGGTGCTTGTGAAATAACGAAAGCGCAAAGAAATAGATGCCAATATTGCCGATTTAAAAAATGTATTGAACAAGGAATGGTATTACAAGGTGAGCATTATAATCTTTTTCTAACACCAAAGGGATGAAACATTAGTGATCATCTGATTATAAACACATACAAAGCTAAGAGATTCTGTAAACAAGCAGAAATGTAACTGCCAATTGAGATCTGACTCAAACAATTTAAAGCCTCTTCACATGTTTACTTAACTCCTAGTTGTTTTCAAAGTATAGACTTTGGAGTTCGGAGCCCGCTTCCATTAGATATTTGTAACTTAATTTTATTCGCCTCTTTACTGGAGCGGTGGTGAGGTTTACTTGGAGTCCATCACAGAATAGGGGTATAATATCAAATGACGTGTTCGCTTTCTTATAATTTTACTCAATGCAATGTTTCTATACAGCTGTACGAGAGGACCGGATGCCAGGTGGAAGGAATAGTGGAGCCGTCTACAACTTATATAAAGTTAAATATAGAAAACACAAAAAATCTAAAGTTTCCACTGTGGCCAGTCGAGCTGCAGCTGCTGAGAAACCGAAAGAACCTTTACCACCAATCCCCCAACATATTGTTAATGGCACCATTCTCAAGACTGCACTTACGAACCCAAGCGAAGTAAGTTTCATACAAATTATGTAATTAAATCCAGACACTATTTACAATTTCAAAATATTAAATATATTCTAATCTTTCAGGTTGTACACCTTAGAGCACGGTTAGAAAGCACCGTGTCATCGTCACGAGATCGTTCAGTACCTTTAGAAAGAGCGCTTCACATGATCCAAGCGTTGATTGACTGCGACGCAATGGAAGACATCGCCACAGTACGGCATCTACCAGACTTGCTCCACGATACCTCAGAAATTGGTGACAAATTATGTAAAATTGGGGACTCAATTGTGCACAAAATGGTGGCATGGACGAAGCAGTTACCTTTCATAGGGGAAATACCAATGGCAATACATTCCAAGCTATTAATGGAGAAATGGCACGAGATCTCAGTATTGACGACAGCTGCTTACCAGGCCATGCACGGGAAGCCTGCACATGGACGGTCACTTCCTGAACATGAAGGAGACTACATGCAAGAGGTGAGTATAAAAAACCAAACTAAATGTAGCATAAGTGAAAGTGTTATGAAAGCAAAGGTGTACTGTTAATAGCATAGAAGGTATTTTCCACACAATTTGAGTAATGAGCCCTAGATGTGACAAGTACGCTCCAGGTCACAAGTTGCAAAGACTTCCGCCACATGCGGCGGAGTGTAGTTACGTGATCTGCATCGCTTGCGCAACTAGCGGTAGAAAGTCACCAACGCAGACAACTAGTTGCATTCGGACGTTTGCACACTCACATAACAACCTCAGTTAGACGGTTTCTTGCAAATTAATGCCATGTACTAAACTTAGAATGTCTGTATTATATCTTTGATAGTGGATTTGTAACAACTGCACAGCTATTTGTGACAGCATTCACTATACACTTGTGAGTTTAGTTTAGACCGATGCCAATCTAAACAGTTTTCAATTCATTTTAATGTAACATTGATTTAAATACTTTCTTTTAAAAGAAAATGAGACATTTATATTCCAAACATATATTTATAGGCAAACCATTTTCTCGAAGGGATAAGAAGAGGCAAACTATAAACCTTTATTTCACCAGTTTTATTATGTTCTACTTAATAAGTGTCCTAATGTCGTGTCGTAACGGACAGGGGCAGGTTGTGGCTATCTGGTGTTGAAATTGTTCAAATAGCGCCCATAGGACCTTGAACTCGACTTAACGAGTACCAACGTTTTCATATTAAGTATGTATTCTAACAAAAGTGCGGAAATTCTAAAAATTCGAAAAAAAATATAAAAGCTACAGTCACCCATCTCTGTATTGATCGTAGTATAACTCAAATTTTATTATAAAATAATACAACAGAATCGGAAAGCTGTCGGACCCGATGGAGTCCCCATCGAAGCCTGGAAGGCGATGGGTCCTCGCGGTGTGGGCATCTTAGTAAACCTTTTTAACCGCATACTCCTCAGCGGGCAGATCCCAAACCAATGGAGACTGAGTATTATTACTCCAGTCTTCAAAGGTAAGGGGTCAGTGCAGGAGTGCGGGAGCTACCGCGGTATAAAGGTGATGTCCCACACCATGAAGATCTTCGAGAGGATTATAGACTCTCGGATCCGGCAGGAGTGTACTCTCTCGGAGTGTCAATATGGTTTTCGCCCTGGTCATGGGACCACGGACCCTGTTTTTGCCCTGAGGGTTGTCGCAGAGAAATACAGGTCGAAGAACACGCCTCTGCACTGTTTGTTTCTAGACATGCAGAAGGCCTTCGACTGTGTTCCTCGTGCGATGATCTGGTGGGCACTGCGGTCCAAAGGGGTTCCAGAGGTCTATATTGACACTATCCGGGACATGTACTGTGACTCCGATTCAATGGTTCGGACTGCTGTTGGCGACACGAAACCCTTACCCATCACCGTTGGGGTACACCAGGGTTCTGTCCTTAGTCCGCTTCTGTTCAGTGTAATATTAGACGAATTGTCGGACAGCATCAGAAACCCGCATGAGCAGCCTCCATGGTTGCTCATGTATGCTGACGATATTGCGCTGGCAGACGCGGACAGGGGCAGATTGGTGCGACGTGTAAAGGCGTGGAAGGAGACGCTTTAGAACGGCGGTCTGAAACTAAATGTGGCGAAGACCGAGTACTTGGCACTAAACTCGACAGATCCCACATCCGTCCGCATAGGCGGTGTTTTGGTCGAGCGCACGGACCAGGTTAAATACCTGGGATCTGTTTTTCACACGTCCAGTGACATCGATTGCGATGTCAAGTCACGCATTGCTGCCGCGTGGGCCAAATGGCGGGAGATGACCGGTGTCATTTGTGATCCTAAAATGCCGATCCGGTTGAAGGGACAGGTCTACAAAACCATTATTAGACCTGTCCTTTTACATGGCAGTGAGACGTGGCCGATATTGGAGCGACACAAGCAGGAGCTGCGTGTCACGGAAATGAAGATGCTGCGGTGGATGTGTGGAGTCACGCGGATGGACCGCGTGAGGAACTCTCGCATCCGCGGCAGCCTTCACGTCCGTGACATTGCAGACAAGTTGCAAGAGTGTCGCCTTCGTTGGTATGGTCACGTCTTGTGGCAACCGCCGGGCTACGTAGGTAACAAATGTCTGGCCATGTCAGCCCCGCCGGGTCCCGGTAAGAGGGGAAGACCCAAGAAGTGCTGGCTTGACGTCGTAAGGGATGACATGCGTGCCAATGGTCTCACTACAGGGGATGCCGACGACCATGCGAAGTGGAGGAGAAAATGTAGGAAAGCGGACCCCAGGCGTCGCGAGACGCAACTGGGACAGACGCTCGGATGATGATGATGACAACATAATATTCATATAAGGCTACGCTTTAAGCATAATTTTAAAGTACTGTATAAGTACTTAAGCACTAGTGTAATTTTATTCTATACGGTGGTGTAATAGGTACTTTTCCAAACCAAGCCACAGAATAAAATAGTAAATACAGTCAACAGTACGTCAGAACTAAAGGCTGTGATAGTAGTATTCGACTTGACGGAGTAGACTTTCTTCACGGTCCACATACTGTGTGTACAAATTGTGTAGGTTAATGAACATTGCAACGTTCAGGATCGCGCACCGTAAATTGCACATGTTACATAAACATCGGTGCTGTAACAACGGTAGTTATAAAGAAAGTATTTTTCATTGTCTAGAGCACTTCCTTCTTATTTATGCATTTCAAATTACGTAAATATACACATTAGGTTCGATGTTGTTTAGTTTTTACTTTATCTAGATTTTTCACAACCTTAAAGCAATTACGTTTGTAGCCTCATCTAAGATCTTTGTAGGGCTCTACTGCAACGATCGATCAAATATCAATTTCAAATTTGTAAGATATCGTTTATTGATCTAACAGGTAGATGCAAACTTGAACACACTGCAGAACTGTTTGACGTCGTTAATGGGTAGACCCATCACGAAAGAACAATTGCGAATGGACGTCGGCCTCGTTGTAGAAAAGATGACGCAGATCACCTGCGTCTTTCGACGTATACAGCTGAGAATGGAGGAGTACGTCTGTCTCAAGGTCTACATTTTGCTAAACCATGGTAAGACGAATTCAAAATTATAATAATAGAATAACATTGGTGATATTGCCTACCTCATATATGTCTTCTTTGGAGGTGTAAGTGGTAGTGTATGCGACTGCCACATTATGGTCTCGGGTTCGAATCCTGGGTTGGAACACATATTTGTGTGATTCGCTAATGTTTGTTTTGGAGTTTGGGTGCTTTCTTATGTATAAGTAATGTGTATTTAGAAATATGGTAAAAATGTTTATTAGTTCTCTAGATTCCATAAATCAAACTTATATTAGCCTACTTTGGACTAGATGATACTGTATAAATACTAATTTATTTTATTTTCGATTTGGTTTATTACGTGACCATCGCTTATCTGACATTCCTAAATTCTGCTTAAAACTACTTTGACTTCGTCTATATTATTTTTTTATTGTTTTGCTTCTACTGGAGTTCTATTGAGTTTTATGGTATTCTAAAATTAAATCCATATCTAATCAGCCCATCAGTTTACTGCAGAACGTAGACCTTTCCCAATTCTCACCATAACACACTTGTGACATCATTTTGGGGGTGATTGACCTTACTGGACAAACTGCCAAATGGGTGGCCAGACGACTCTTCCTTATCTTTGTCATGACCTAGCCCGCCAGTAAGTGTGCCATTTGGGCCCAAAGATATCGGTTAGGTACCATCTACCTATATTAAGTAATGACTTAGGTCCGTATTCCAGAATGTTTCTCAATACTCGATCAACACTTGAGACTAGATTTTGCCTTATAAAATCTACTCTCAAGCGTTTCTTGAGTGTTATTAACATTCTGGAATACGGACCTAAATCTTACATCGAACACCTGAACACCTTGTAGTTTTTATTTGCTACTGAGAGTGCAGCTATACATACCTCTTCAAAACTTCACCCGATCGAAAGTGGTTTACAATATAAGAGGTGTTACATTCGTGCTGCTGACTGTATTGCCGGTTTTCTCAAGCGATATAAGGCTTCAACTTTTAACCGGGAACAATCTCTTATAAATGAATGCAAGTCGTTGTTCCTACGAAACACTCTTAACTCGCAACCATAAACTGTAGAAAGTCCTAGTCCACTCCTAGTCTAGAATGTGTAGTTACAAGTACAAAAAAATATGCGAGGCACTTTGTTATTCGGCGACGTATCCTGCGTTGAGGTTATTTCCGGATTAATTATTATGCTATGACGTCAATTTTCAAACCACAGTATATGTATCTTTTATTTTTAATTATGTTAATTGGTAGATGGATAACCTTTCACCGAATTGTAAGCTATGAGGGTCATCCGTTATTTAGGCTATGTAAATAGTGTAAACGCTTCCTTGTTTTTGCGGTACAATTACGGACGAAACTGCTTATCATAGTTCATATATTAACAAACAGAGTATATTTATTTTTATTCTTGATTTCAAGCAAAGGTAACACACCATACAGCCAGATGTAGTAATAGTTCTCTTGAGCATGTCAATGCACTTTTATAATCCAGTTACTGAAAGGTGCATCGGCCCACGACCATGTAGGTCAGTTTCGTTACGTAATGTGGGCATGCTACGAATGACGTCTATTAGTCAGCTCTTTTTAACTCGTAAGTTTTTCCTTATTTCCCTTCTTATAGTACTCACTGTTAAACAGGTTAAAAAGGTGTGCGGGTGTGTACTAATGTACTATGTTTGTATACAATGATGTTTGTTTTTTTAATAATGATTAATCAATTGAAAAGAAAAAGGAGGACAATACTTTGAATGTAGTTACGAGATGTCATGAAAACTTATTATCAGCTAACTTACTCATGTAACAGTTACCAGCTAACTTCAGGTTATCGTTTTTGAGCAATCTGCTTACGTGGTCTTCATATGTAAGTCTCGGCCTACCCTGTCTCCTTCTACCCTCTACTTTCGAAGACTGTAAAAAATTCACACAATATAATATACCAGTACCTACATAGTCAAAGGCAAAGTGTCAGTTAATAATATTATGATTTATGTTCCATGTAACCTAGTTGCACGAGTTGAGAGTCGCGACACCGATTAGGAGAGTTCGGGACGTTGATAACAATTTCACTCGGTAACTTATAGACACTAGAAAGTCTCATGACTTGGACTTATAGACGAAGTGAGTAAATTACAAGTCAAAGTTTGCTGAGTCAAATTTTAGCCCATTTGAACTATTCAAAGGTTTTGTTGTAAATTAAAGACAGAGACACTCGTTGCTAATTTATTTGTTATAATTTAGTAAGAATAGTACCAAAAAATATTGCAACTAGTGTTGCTAATTTTACAAAAATAAAACACTTTAAAAATAATTTTAAATATTCTCTAAATTTCACTTGATAATGTGAGAGGGCGTATAATAGATGAATACGATGTCAAATATCTGTCAAAACAATAAAATTCTTGGCTATATTGTATAAATTAATTATGCTAGGTTTCCGATACCTACGTTAACACTGCAAATGCTAAAATACCGGCAACATAAACGCATTACAGATGTTCCTTAATAGTAATATAAATGACTTTATAATAAAATCTAATATAACAGCTAGTGCTAATTTTCTTCAATTTAAATTGACACGCAATATCGTAAGACTTAAACCAATCAAATTCAACCCTCGATTATAATAAACGTTTTATATTAATCGCAGCAGTAAGGTGTGTTGGCCGTCCTAAGTGTGTATAGGGAAACTGTGACATCCTGTGTTATCACTTCTAACTAGGTCGCATTACGCTCTAGCGCCATGTTTGAAAATTATTTTCACCACGCATGCGCGTTAAACGTCAAGTTACGAACTCTGTTTATCAAACCATGAAAGTACTTAGAGAATGTTTAGTCCGTCGTACATTAAAACACCGCCAGTTATGTTGCACGTTTGATGAAATATCAAACTTATTATGTGATAACAATAAATTCCAATTTACAAACAGAACAACACACGCCAGATAATTCGCACCAAACAACACATTTGGACCCATAAAACAATGCTTAACAATTTCGAAACGAGTATTGTCTTTTATTCAAGGCCTTTTTGCTTAAATATTTGACATTATTTACTAAGTCGTCTATAAGGCCTTCAACTTGGCTTAACGAGTACGATGTGACTGTATACAGAACACTCAGCTAGCGGGACTAAGCTACGTGTTAATTATAGTCTAATATTGTTCAAGTGCAGGGGGCAGAGTCTACTATTGACAAGTCGTAGAATAGAACCAGAATCGCTGTTTTAAGATGTCAAAATGTTAGTAGACTATCAAAACGCAACTGGTCTAGCGGTACTAACGGCCGACGGATAGAAGTCTATTGGAGCACAATTGTAACAGTGGACTACGAAAAACTGTCATAATTTGGTGACTTTCTATTGAGCGACGATTTCGATTCTATTTCGACACGATTGAAATAGCAGACTCGGCCCGGGTTTCACCAAGACGTTTATCAATGACAGGTGACACGAGACCTGAATGAACAATAAATCGTATAAAATTCAACATAATATATTATAACATTCGTTTATTTACCACTTGTCAATGAAGCGAACTATCAAACAGAATTGGAATCGAATTGATATTGTTGATAACCTACTTATGAACTGATTGAGTTGTTGTACTTCAGCTTATTGATCCTACGCTAGGAAAGTATTATTCATACGATTTTTATGTAGCGTTCTACTGACTTACGTGAATTTACTCGATGAAACAACCCTTGACATGCAAAAGATTTTCTTTGGCATAGTACCTACATTCGGTCAAATATCTAATGTAATAGGCAGCTATTGTGGTTAAACATAATTTACCATTAAAAAAATAAGATTTCAAATTTAGAACTCTTTATTTGTACAAGGTGCAAACATATACATACAAATAAAATCTACATTATGCATACATATATTTGTGTGTGTACTAGCATACCATAACGAGTACAAGTGCGGTCCACAGTGAAATGGAAAGCGTTTGCGCAACAGCTTCGTAGGCGAACGAAGCGTGTGTTTTTGTGTATGTATGTGTGTGTGTATCTAGTGCTAGTTAGATAGAATTTATATTGCGCATGAGCACTATTGAGTAATTTATTACTGAATAGTGCTCATGCGCAGTGTTAGTAACGTATTTTTACAATAATATCAATCTTTCTTAACAACTACTGTAGGAAAATCTATACTATTTATTTGATAGCAAATATATTTATATTTTTAAAAGAATAGAACTTAATATTATTCTTGCTAAAGAATATTCAATTATTAAGGTTTGGTATTCCTGCCGAGGCCACGCTATTGAGTTTTTTAAAACAATTCGAATCGTAGAAGAAAGGGTATTTGATTCTGAAAAAGAGATATATGTTAGTTAAGGATTTAAGCTAGTCAAAATGGCTTTCTGTTACAAAATCTAATAAACTTCACTTGATAGAAAAACATCCCAAAGTTGCCCCCTTTCGAAATGTTTTTTCAATGCCAAATCTAAACTACAGATAATTTTCATAAATTTTTTAAACACAACTATAGCTATTAAATATTTATAGACATAATCGCTTACTTTGACTATATACAGTGATTTTTATAGGACCTAGGTAGGACCTGTGTTAGGTTTTTTTGTTGCGCTCCCTTTGCTATTTTTTCGCAATGGCACAGTATATTTATGAGAGCAGTAAGCATTCCATCATCATCCGAGCGTCTGTCCCAGTTACATCTCGCGACGCCCGGAGTTAGCTTTATATAGTGTATATATATATATATATATATATATATATATATATATATATATATGAGAGTTATATATGGCAATGGACTCACCACCCATTACTTGGGACAGGAATACACATGGTGAAAAGTGGGCATATACTAATATAATAGGATACGGAGATAATGCGTGATAGATAAATAATATATATAAGAGTTTTATTATAAAATAAAGTACCTACACTTCACAGAAGCGTTAGAATTATCCCTGTAAGTAGTATAAAATCGAACCCGGTACCCACAGGTTAGAAGGCAGTTATATAACCAACTGAGCCAGTGGGCCGTTCAATGTATGTTTACCTATTTTTCCGCTAAATGATGAGGAATATAAAAAAAAAATTTTTAGCGTATACTTTCAATTGGTTTCTAAACAAATTTGATCAATAGATTCTGAAGCTTAAACATACCGACTGCCACTGGCTGAAGTAATCAGTGCAGTTGTTATATTGAAGCTTCGCTTCGCTTCGCATAAATTATTAAAATTGAATGCAAGAACTTTGTTTTATACTTTCAGTATTATTTATTTAAGTATATTTATAAATATATTAGCTACGACTTTATCCCCGAAGGTGTGGCAGAGGCATATTGTGGTGAACCCAATGCCTGTGTTCAAATGAACAGGCTCAGATTGTAGCGACTCGCTGTTGTAATTTTTAAGTCACTCAAAGGGTATTCACTTGACTTAACGAGTGTCGATTGCAACGTTACTATCAACCGGGACAAACAGCTTAATGTGTCCTTCGAAGTACGAAAACGCTGGTAAATGAAAATGCTACAAAGCAGTCATCCATCCAAAATCTGAGAGAGTTTCTCAAATCAGTGATATTTTACAGAAACCGAGTTAGTAGGGCTATGAGCGCTTTTTATTTATGTTTTTACATTATGTTAGTAGCCTTAAACAATGTATAACATTTAATGTAACTGATAATTAATAATCCCAACATATATTTATATTATATATATATAATACCTTATCTACCAGAATATAGGCTACTTATTATCCCGGGAACAAGTTCCTTTAGAAAACGGGAAAACTTCATCACGCGGGCGAAGCCGCGGGCGTTAACTAGTATGTCATAAACCTAAAATAAAATCCAACACAATAACAGAGATGTTCCATTTCGATTGCTACTGCCAATCATTTTTACTGTGGCGTGCCAGCGGAAAATACATCGTCGATCTATCTTGGCGGGGGCTGAGGAAGCGTTGTGGTCACTTGCGGTGCCTACGCGACTTGGCCTACCGGCCCTTAATCAAAGGCCGTATCAATCATAATAAACCCAATAACAGCCTAGTTATTTCTGTAGAAAATTGAAATGTACTCGAGCACACATAAGTATTATCCATAGAAATTATATACGTTAGATAAAACTGAGTAATATAAGTAATCGAGCAATTTTAAGTCGAATAAATTTATAGCTGTCATGTTGCATTCAATGTTTTGCGTATAATATTAAAATAGAGTTGGTTACGTCATCTAAAACGGGACAGCATTTCACTCTCGGAGCGGAAAACGCTACGCGGAAGGCGAACTTTCTCTTTCGCTGCGCACTGAGTGCACTGAAAAAAGTGCAAGCGCAGATTATACAGTGAACTAGTGTAACTAGCTTGTGTATATATAGAAGATACTATCAATATGAAATATATTATGAAAATAGATTTTTAGATACATTTAGAGTTGTTTCATAGCTTGCACAATTAGCAAACAAAATAGTGACGTTCAATGTTACATATTTCTCAGTCTTATTAGATACTAGTTCAGTAAAAATAAACAAACATCAATTTAAATGTACCTAGTTGCAATAACAGCTCACATGAAACAGCCGCGCGTACAATACTGTAGAAATATGCCCGCGAGCGAACGAGACGACAACAGCGTGTGAGGACGCGAGTGAGCTCAAGCGGAGGTCAACGGCTAGCCGCGGTCGTTGCCCTGCTATCGGAGTGACCTACTGAGCGAGTGACGTCACCACCCCACTGCCACTTCGAGCGTACGGCCTGGCATTGGTTTACCGCTACCGCGCAGCGCCATCTATATGCGAGTAGAATAACTACAAATGTTCGTCATTATGTACATGTTTACAATCAACGTTATATTCAACAAATAAAAAAAAAATATACAATTTGCTACTATTCATTCTTTGTATTTAATATTTTTATACAAATATTACTGTTTATATAAGTATTATCATACTATTTCTGGGCAATTTCATCTACTTTTTATATTGTTTCAGAAGCCGACCTTGAGAGTGTCCAGGACCGTTACGTACAAGTGCTTCGTAGTTATGTAGAACACTCGGCTCCACACCATCCCGGCAGATTACAAGAACTCTTCGCGAGGATACCTGAGGTGAAAACCCATTTTTTAACAGGTGGTATCGGCTCTGATTTTCCCAGCATTAATGGCTCAACTAGGGAAGTACCACTGTAATTTAAGATAGATTAAGTGAATTTTGAGAGTATCTTAACCAACTTTATTTTATCCCTCATGTAACAATTGGAGTTATCTGAGTAGAGCCAAAGCCGGCGGGGGTTTTATGAAACTTTTTTGAAAAGCCTCCAGATTTTTTGGCAGACGTGGAAAACCATCGTGTGGTTTTAATCAGTTCGACCCCAAAATACCCGCTTCAACGTTGACTTGGATTACGAGTCCTTGCAGATTCCCACACGAGATAAAACTATCCCTTATCCATTCCCAATTTTACTCCTCGTTTTCTTTTTTCCGTTAGATTGTTTACTTGAAAAAGTTACATAGAATAGCAATAAATCTCCATCAAAGTCAGCAGTGAAACCATTTCACGAGCACTTTGTGAAGGGATAAATTTCGAGTATAAGATTTATCACAGCTCCAGTACCAATGCAAAACACGACGGTCTCAATAGAAAGTCACGTTCCTTCGGAAAGCTTTTGATTTCACGATACTGAGCACGCTTTCACTTTACAGATCCAGGCTGCAGCGACCCTGTTGCTGGAGAGCAAAATGTTCTACGTACCGTTCGTGCTGAACTCAGCTGAGATCAGATAGTATATGGCCCAGCAGGGCGTCTAGTTCTCGATGTACGAGCGGCTCACACCACGCCCGCCCCCCTGCCGCCCTTTCGTCTTATGATCGCAATGAGACCACCATGTGTTCAAGAATTCACAAAGACCGCAAGCGCCACCACAACAAGACTTCGTACAATCGTTCCTATTTGAAAAAGTCGCTCCGTTCGAACTGACTCGGACGAACCGAACTTTAAGTCGTCTTCAAGTGCGTTCAGTGTACGTGGGATAGGACAGTGCGGTACTTTTTACCTTTGTTGAGTCGATGAGTGTATTGGTTTATTGTTTATTAGAGGAATTAAAACGTCCCAATTGACAGACTGATTTATTATTAAATAGCTATTACGTAAATTACGAGGGACTTGAACGCGTGTTTTATACGTTGGTACATAGTGTTAAATAGAATAAAATTATATATAATGTTACTATTTAAATATGTCAGTCGGAGAATCGCATAATATATTATTTGTGTAAATATAGGTATGTGTACTTTACAATATAGTTAAGTGATGTTGTTTTAGACAGAATTGTTTCTTTTAAATGGAATATTACTGTTTTAGTTTGCATTTTATATTGTCTAGAATTAACCATTAGTTTTAATTAATTAAATAAGTGGGTGTGTAATTGAGAATTTCAAATTTGTTTTATATGACTTGTTCGTAAATAGTGTAAGTAGCACTAAGTACCCACTCTCAGTGTTTACCAAGACTGCTTGTATACAACTGTACTGTTTATACACTAACATAACTGGCGCGCAGCGGTAGCTCGCGCCCACTTATAGTCACAACTTATGCATTTTTACTGTCAAATATTTCGCAAAACATTACTTATGCATGTTTCGTTCTGAATGTTTCATTTCTTTGATTCTGGTCTAACTAAATATAAGAGGGCGGTGCGTGATGCAGACGCTCGTGACGTCACTTGCGTCGCTTACGCACCGTTGACAGTGCACTCACAATGCATTTTGAACCTGACAACGTTATCTCTATACAATTCTGTGTACATAGGTGCTTCGCGCAGTTATTAATCTTATACCTTGCTTCCTTTGATGTGTTCATTATGTAATTGTGCTCAATGTATCATGTATTACTTTATTTTTCAAACTGCACAAGTAGACAGCGCTGTCACTTCTTCACATCGTTTATGAAAAAAGACTTACATTATACTGCGTTCATTCTCGATTGCATAACATATTTCATCAAATTATATTTTTTAACAAAGAAATTTCCATCATTTCATTATGCATCTCACATAATCAGTTATCATCACACTCAAACTCATTTCACTCATGATCATCAACCCTTATTTTACTACATTAGCCCTCTGGCATTACCATAGACAAAACTACACCTCACCTGTAACGCTGCCTATAGACAGAGTTATGATTATCATTTTTAAGCTGTCTTCAAACTAGTTTTTTTCTATCAACAACGAGTACATCAATAGCCATTCGATATAAAGCATAGAATTTATCTGAAAGACTACAAAATGTTACACTGTCAAAAATAACTGCCTTTCATTATCTTACAGTTTTTCACCGTTATCGTTGTAATGTAATATAATCTAACCACGTATTAATCGTTAATGTTAAAATTTGTAATAAACGTTCCATCAACGGTGAACAGTTACCATTAGCATAGGGGGCAATGTATGCCTTTTAAAATTAAGTAATCGCAACCAAAAAGTTCGTTCTAGGGACTTAGGTTCTAGTTGATTAGATTTCTTATGAATTAGCTTTCTCACGATCGCAATTACGGGCCACATTCAACGTGATATAAATTGTTCTCGAACTATTTTCCAACCTACAGTAGCTACCAAAATTAGGCGTTGTAATAGAAATTCCAGAAATTATTGCTTTCACAATAATTGTGATAAATATTCACATTGGATAGTAAGTGTAGTCCTTCAAACAACTTGTAATATTAGGTATTTATGTTACCTGAATGAGCGATACACGTCTGTTCCTCATCGTGTTACCATTAGTTAAGTATTAGCGAATATTAAATATACTTGTAAATTATAATTTACTTTGAATACAACCAGTTACAATACTGCCATCAAATGCCTAAATAGTTTACAATTAATTTGTTATTATTGTATGTTTAGTTAAGATGTTGGTGAAATTATTAGTTATTTGTGATAGTAAGCGGTGATAAGAGTAAAAGTATCACTCGACATGCGCAGTCGCCGCGCCGCCTTCTCGCGTTCGTGCGTGGTCACGTGCACCTCACTAATTTTCGGTCTCACTACATGAACCCTTTACAATGATTGGGTTACTATATTTATTTATTAATTTTTTACCTAACTTAAATTATAATTAATTAGTTCATAAAACACCATCAGAACGACGGTGGTAAAACTAAAGTCTGAGGTAAAGATGCCTTTGTAGATTTTTAAACTCGTAATGACGGCAATCGTAAATACTACTGTAATCGCGAATCGAGCATCATTCTACTAATATGTATGTAAATAATAAAGATGTTTCTAAGTAATATTGACACTTGTTTAGTTAGTATAATAGCGTATAGTTAAGGGAATACTAATACTGGCAGTGTATCAAAAATGATATAGATTTGTAAGAAATGTTATTGGCATTGTACAAAGGAAAGTATTGTTAGTGTAAACAATGAAATTGGCGCATTACTGGCGAGTACCTAATTAGAATAGTACACGACAGCCCCAAGAGGCTATACATTCAAGTAATATGTAAATACAACTTTATGCTTCTACGTGTAAAGTGGCCGCTCGCTTTCATTGCACTTCTAATTAATTTGCTGAACAGTGAAATACGGCTTTTTCGCCTCATCGTCTAATTATTAAAATCGTAATGTGTATATCAAAATTGACTGATCAAAAGAAAATAAAGAAAGTTAAAATTAATTTGCTTGTGCTTGCTCCTTTAATTTTAATGACCTTAGAACTTGGTTACGTAGTCTCGAATACGTTTCCCGAACTGAACTTTAGACGATCATAACAGGCTCAAGACAGGCTTGTGTGAGACAACATTATTTTTACAGGCAGCTATACGTACCTTAGTACATATTTATCATTGAAAATACGTTTGCGGATGCCAGCATTTAAAAATAGGTGTCAATTATCAGAATATTTAGTCGTTATGACACACATCTTGTGTCAAAGGTGAATCGACTACTTATTTTTATGATACACAAACCCACACAAGCTCGTCAGTTGGGTCGTAATAATACTGCGGAAATATTTTGACTGATATAGTTATGTAACAAACATAATAATGTTAATATATTTATAAGAGTGTAACAAAAACTTAATGCATTTCACAGTTTCTTTACAGTCCATAAGAGAATAATTAACTATATCTAAGATATTGTGGCGAGATATTTTCACATTCATAGAGGTAAGGTTTGTTCTGTGTTAGCGTTTCATGTGTTTTCGGGTAAAACGAGGGTTGATTTGTGTACATTAGACATTGTATTAAAAATAGTTATGAAATCGAATATAACGCCGTAAGACAATATATATTTGGAAACGTTAACGAGTGTTTGTTGTATGTAATTAAGTACGTGTCGCAGATGGCTATTTGAACTCTAAGTACATAATATAGATATACGAGTTATTCTTCATGTTTTAATCAATTAATAACAATAATCAATTTACGTTTTAATTACACAAACAAACACGTTTCGCTTATCTTACTCATTTCTACGTTCAGAAACAGGACGTGTCTACTTTTACAAATTTTGTATAGACTGTTGAATTCACAGGAATTTACATTCTCAAACTGTATCTGTCACTAGTGCTCGTGTTCACTGTACTTTATACCTAATAGTACGAACGATAGACACTTAGTGGTTGCAATATTTTATTTATATATAAGAGTTCAATGTGATTGAGTGTGCTGTATTTCACGTATTTAGTTGGGCGCGCTCAATACCAAGACTTATCGCTTTCAGACATAGCATATACTTTAAGTATTATCGATACATTTATAGTGTTCTATGTTTATACGTAGCAAATCACATTTAGCTGATTGCTGTACTGTTCTCGATGGTAAAAAGGCTGTTGTTATAATTCGACCAAGTTAAGATACCGTGACTGTTAACAGTATGTTCTGAGGAGTGTGTCCACTACATTTGTCTCGTAGTGTGCGCCGTATAGTCAATGAATGTGTATTGGTTTGCCAAGAGAAGTTACCTACAGTTGTTTAGTTAGCAATGCATAACGTGTTTGTACTTTAATTTGTTTTTTAGTTGTACTCTTGGAAATCAATGGTTAATAATTTAAGAAAATAAATTGTATGTGAAATATAGTTCACAATGATTTTATTTCATTCCTCTTTTAAAGCAAACTTCTGGCCACCTGGAAAGAAATATGAGAATGAGATTTCTTTCTGATACTGTGATTGTCCAGTCAAATATCAAATGCTAAACGATAGCTGCTTCTAGCAGCCAAATTAAAGATAAAATCAAATCCAGATAAACTTTGAAAGCAAATGCAAATATACTAAGACTAAGAATAGGAGACTGCGACCGTCCAGGCCAGCTGTTAGCCCAAGCTGAATCAGGTTTCAAGTGATACGTATTTCCACACCTATTTCTCTCCCTTCTTTCGGGTGCTCTAGAGACCGTGAAACACAACGTGTGGTTTTAGTCCATTTGATTCTATCTATCCATTTTACTGCTAGCTCCTGTAGGGTTTCCCCATGGGTGATATAAAAATCTCATCAAATAAACGATCCAAAACACACAACAACTTTTCCTTTTTTTTTCTGCTAGGAGCAGCTATGATTATATTTTTATTTTCAGCATTGTTGAGACCGACTATCATCTGAAGTCATAACCCCGTAAGTAAGGACGTCCAAGTCAGGATGTCGTCTGTTAATTCAGCAGCCACAGACCACTTTAATTAATAGAGTTCCTCAGGCATTTCTGGATCAGTAGACAATCATATTACAGTAATTACGAGTTAGATAAGGTGGATACATCTTAAATATTATGTAAAAACCCTATCGTTATTTATTTAATGAATGCATTTAATAAAACGGACGTTATGTGATTAATTACCTTTCAGCGCCATCTTCTGGTGAATAGCCTTAATACCATAGTAATCACACTAGATGGCAGTACTGATAGATGTGCCGCGTTCTTAAAATTATATCAACGAACCATTAACTAGATAGTGCCTTAAAAATACATACATACATACATATTATCACGCCTGTTTCCCATCGGGGTAGGCAGAGACTATGGTTTTCCACTTGCTACGATCCTGACATACCACTTTCGCTTCTTCTACTTTCATAAGTGTTTTCGTACACGCTCGCCGGTTAAGGGTACTCTTGACCTGGCCTTTTTCCAAAAGGTCTTCGATTTGATTGATATACGTACGCCGAGGTCTACCCCTACCAGTTTGCCCATTCACTCTCGCCACATAAATCTGCTTCGTCAGTCTACATTCATCCATCCTCTCCACGTGTCCGAACCATCTAAGCATCCCTTTTTCTATTTTAGTCACTACATCTTCTGTCATACCGCAATGTTCCCTTGTCGTGCTGTTCCTTTCTTTATCCATCAACTTCACTCCAGCTATACTTCGCAGACTTCTCATTTCCACTGCATTTATTTTACTTTTATGCGTTTTCCGACATACCCAACTTTCACTGCCATACATAAGTGTGGGGACCAGCACACCTCTATGTACAGCCAGTCGTGCCTTCTTCGAAACGTTCTGACTGCTCATAAAGGCGTACATGGCTCCATTCACTTTATTTCCTGTTAAATAATTTAATTTAAGAAAATTAACATACGGCTTAAAATAATAATATGCTGGTATTACTTTACTATAGGAATGGCTTGACAAATATGCCTAGACTACGGAATTCGAGATTTAACCGGGGCGCTAACTAAAGCAAAAAAAATGTCTAATGTCTATGGTATTGCGACTTTTGGCACCAACATTAGCAATGACGCACGTTTGTCGTATATTATTTTCCAAAACTAGTGTAAAATTCGTGTTTTTGTGTTTAATAATGATGGAATATTTTACATAAAGAGTTCTGAAAAGTGCATTAGTGAAGGATAGTGATATATGGCAATGAATAGCGGTGTTGTTTGTGTTAGTGCCAAATTTCCATAGAGAGCTGCGATAAGGGATGCACTGCCTTATTGGGGCAAGGGCCAGGACCTAGGACTGAGGACTTGAGATCGACAAAGGACTAGATATGAGTAAATACTAAGAAAATATAAATACTGTAGACCATGTTGTATGGACCAAGTTTCCTTTGCGTGCCCAATATGGGCGAAGACAACCAACAACAACAACAATGTCTATGGTATTGCCTTCCTGTCAAAATTGTCTGCAGCTTGCCACATGTCAGACCTAAAATATAGTGAATTTCTTTAATTTTGTATCGTAAAATCATTAAAAATGGTATGTATTGCACAACCAGACGTATGTATGCCTATTGCAATATTCTAATACAAAAGATTATAATGAGTATAACCTACATGGCTACTATAGCCAACAAACATGCTACCGAGTGATGATCATGATATTTAAAATTTTCAGAAACCCCTTATGCTCCAAGGGCACGAGCGTGCCATCACACAGATCAAGTATAACCGCGAAGGTGATTTGCTCTTCTCAGCCGCGAAAGACGCGAAACCAAATGTTTGGTGGTCGTTGAATGGTGAACGTCTGGGTACTTTCAATGGACATGGCGGTGTGGTCTGGTGCCTTGATGTTGACTGGCAAACCATAAACCTTATTACTGGAGGTGGTGACAGTTCATGCAGGTATTAACGATCTTATAAATAAGCAAGAGTATTTTTCAGTAACCTGTTGTTTGTTAGTAGGTAACGGGAATAAATAAATATCCATCACGCCTTATCCCCGAAGGGGTGGCAGAGGCATATTATATGCCCACTTTTCACCGTGTGAAAGTTGCGTACCTCAGTGATCGTTTTACCGAACGCTAAACTAATGTAGTTATTTATTTATTTCTTACAGGTACACTTACAGACTTAATTACATGAAATAAAAACATATGAGACATGTACATGTTATGTCTAGACAGTGATCCAAATATAGCATACACATCATGGGATGTTCACTTGCCACGCGTTACTAGTTCACATACACTCATATATATTAATATCGATGAACTAAGTAACAAAGTAAACATAAAAAGAAAAAATAATAAAATTAAGAAAAAATGTAAGAGTAAACTAAAAAACTATAAATTTATTTTATATGAGAACAGACTCCATAAAGTAACATAATAACATAAAAAAATATTCAATTTATACCAATCATTAGGGTAATTTTTTGATCTTAAAAATCAACACAGATCCAACAAGAACTATTTTTCATATATCAATGAACACTAAGTAATAAAAGTTCCATAATTATTTTACAATCATTGCATAATATTTCAGAATTTACCTTGTCTTTTATTATTGACACTGCCGGAACAATCCGACCGCATGATTTCCCCAGATCTACCTTGTCTGTTGGCAGCTGGTGTAAGCAAGTGAAGTTGCTTGGGCCTAGGAGATCTTGATAGTTATAGTTATAGTAGTTATATATATTAAGCCTACTGTAATGAGCCTATTGAAAAGCCTTATGCTGACAAAGATATTGTTTTTCTTTTGCTTTCTGTCCATGTATAAACTGACTACTAGACATAGCGAATAAATGATAGTAGGCTATACCATTTGTTTAGATTCACATTCTATTTTTCAGGTTATGGGATTTGGAGACTGGTAAAAATATTGCTGTAGTTAAAACACACTCCTCTGTAAGGACTTGTAACTTCAGCTTCAGTGCATACCAGGCCGCATACACCACTGACAAAGCTATGGGCCATCCCTGTGAGGTAAATTTTCAAAGTACCTTATTAATATATAAAATAAGAAAAAGAAGTATGCATGGATCGCAAAGCCTGGCGAACTGTCCTCTCTGACTACCCCGTCAGGGATACAGCGTGAAGATAGTTAAGTTAGTTTTTTTAAAATAATAAAAAAAATATTCTCAATGTTTTAATGTGCTATAAAAGGAACAACCTCAGTCTTATGTTTTAAAGTATTGCTTCCAAAATCTACCTGGATTTGTAGCCAAAGGTCCACTTGTTTTTATCTGCTAGGAGCAACTGTCATTTGGCTTGGTTTTCAGTATTTTTGGGAAACTGTTGTTCGACCTTTCAAACCCCTTATGGGGACCTGCATTGTTGCCATCCTTCAGTAAGCAGGTACATCGCTAGCAGGTGAGGTCATTTGAGCCCTGGATATCTAAGTGGGGGGTCTCATACACTGGAGTTTATGGAGTAAAAAATTGTACCATTTTTTTGACAATGGCTTTATATTAGTATGCTTAGATTGTGGAATGAACTCCCTGCCTGGGTTTTCCCGAACGTCTACAGTATGGGGTTCTTTAAAAGGGGTCTTGGAAGGTTTATAAAGGGTTGGCAGCACGTGTGCTGCACCTCTGGTGTTGGAAACGTCCATAGACTATGGTGACCACTTGACATCAGGTGGGCCGTATGCTTGTCTGCCACATCAGTGGTATAAAAAAAAATTTATAACTTTATTACAGGTCTTCATAATTGACACAAGAACTATAGATGAGTCCATGTCCACCCAGTCTCCAATCCTCAAATGGGAGATCACAGACTCAAAAGTCACCTCCATGGTATGGGGCATCAGTGATGAGACAATTATCACTGGGCATGAAGCTGGTGATCTAATACAATGGGATTTAAGGGTATGTAGCATTTGGTGCTTTAATATTATTGATTAATTTTTTACATAAAAAGTAAATAAAATAAATAAATATCCATCACGCCTTATCCCCGAAGGGGTGGCAGAGGCATATTATATGCCCACTTTTCACCGTGTGGATTCCTGTCCCACGTAATAGGTGGTGAGCCCATTGCTGTGTTGAAATAGACAGACGCAGGCTGTGGCTACCTGCTGTTGAAAATTTTTAAGCCGCCTATAAGGCCTTCAACCAGGCTTAACGACTGCCATTTTACTGGCAACCGGGACCAACGGCTTAACGTGCCTTCCGAAGCACGGAAACGCTCGCAAATTGAAATGCCACAAAGTGGTCACCCATCCGAGGACCAGCCATAGTGAAAGTTGCGTACCTCAGTGATCGTTTACCGAACACTGAGACCGCGGGGCCACGAGCGCTTCATAAAAAGTAAACCAACCCATGTGGCCAGCTTGGTCTTGTGTAATGTATTTTCTTATTTTAGTCATTGCTTTTATTCATTATATTACTTATGGTTGGGAATAGTGCCATTAAAAAAACCCACCATGCTAACCCAGTACTCTTTAAACGGTCACTGCATTAAGCTACGTTCGCTGTGGCTCGTCATCAGATGGGTGACCGCGGAAGGTTTTGTTGTATTTCTATGCTTCAGTAGGCATGTTAAGCTGTTGGTCCCGGTTGTCAGCAACATAGTAGTCATTATACCAAGTTAAAGGTCTTATGGTTGGTTTGAAAAATTTCATCAGCAGGTCACTATAACCTGTCCAATTCAACATGGCAATGGGTTCACCACTTGTTATGTGGGAAATGGTACTTATGGTGAAATGTGGGCATATAATATGCCTTTGCCACCCCTTCAGGCGTGAAAAAAGCGAAGTAGTGCTGTAGGCGATTATGAAAGTAGAGCGAAATTAGTATTGCCACTAATGCAGGCGAAGCTGTGTAACTATTTTGGGCTATCTTCATTAAAACTGTTATAAAGTTAATCATCCACCTATTTATGCTGAATCTGCATCTCTGCTGTCTCTCATCTTTGTGCTCCCAGTTGCTTCCAAGTCCTACCTGGATTTAGTGCCTCTACATTTATTTGACTGCTAGGTGCAATATACCTAGTCAGGTCATAAATTCTGTCACATGTTTAATATAAAATAATTGAAACAAGTTTATTCATTATGTAACCATTTATATACCAAAATGAACTTAACAAAACATAGATTCATATGACAATAAAGTTTATTCAAAATGACGTCCGTGATTTTGAATACAGGCCTTCAATCTGCGCGGCCAGTCGTCTATCGCAGCACGAACGACGTCCATGTCAATATCGGCGGCTGCCTTAACCAAGGATGTCTTGAGTGACTCCAAATTGGGATGAGGCTTTGAGCACGCCTTTTCCTCCAAGTGTTGCCATAGGACTGGAGGAGGGCCAGTCTTCATGCCGGATGAAGTCGATTTTACGCGCCGCCAGCCAGTCTTGTGTGCTCATCGCTCTATGAGCTGGCGCCGAATCTTGTTGGAATACCCAGTGCCTGTTATTGAACATGATATGAGAAACAGGTTCCACAAGGTTCGTCAGGACTGTATTTTGATACACAACTGCATTCGTTTTTACACCTTGCTCACAAAAATGTACCTCTGTTAAGCCCCAATAAGAAACTCCCAACCATACCATGAGCGAGGGTGGAAAATGACCTCGTTGGACACTCGGAATACGGTTGCTCGCTTCTTCACTACTGTGTGCGTACACCTTATCATTTTGTTTGTTGTAGCTCTCTTCTATGGTAAAAATTTTTTCATCCGAAAAAAGAATTTCCCGATATTTTTTTCCCGCGTACCGCTTCAACAAAGCGCGGCATCTCTTCAGTCTCAGGTCCATTAGACGAGCATTTAACGATGTCCTGTTTTTCTTCGATATGACCGAAGCCCTAATTCTTCATTTAACACCCTTTTCACCGTGGTTCTGCTTAACCCCATCTAAAGGGCCAACAGTTTCTGCTTACGTTTGGGATTTCTTTGATTTCGCGCCTTCACAGATTTTATCACTGCTGGAGTCCTAACAGACCGAGGGCGACCACTTCTTGACCTGTCATCTACACTAGAGTCTTCATTGTATCGTTTGATGGTACGATAAACGAATCTTTTGGTGATATTCAAATTTTTCAGTATGTCAAAAATTTGAATTGGCGCGTAACCGCAACGATGCAACGCAATAACTGCAACACGGTCTTCTTTAAGCGTCCACTCCATTTATAAAAATGAGTAAAATTCTAAAAAGTATACATTTTTATTTACATGAACAATTCGAATTCAATAAACTTTTTTGTGGCCAGTATACTAAAAGAAAAGTTTTTACTGTGTGACAATACTTATGACCTGACTAGGTATATCGTTCAGCAACTGCTGTCTACACTAATGAACATCTCGATGCTTATAAGTGGGATCAAAGTGATAGGGTTACTTGGGATTGCGTGTATAAACCGCATTGTATATTTTCTGGCGGAAATTTCTAATCTATAGTTTGACCACGACCGCTGTACCGCTCACTGCGTTAAATTTTTTTTTTCAGACTGGCAAGAAAATTCATTCTGTTAAAGAGCACACGCACCAAATCAATGACATGCAATTGTCGCGGGACGGCACCATGTTTATCACGGCTTCCAAAGATCAGACAGCCAAGCTGTTCGACACAAGCTCTTTGGAACTCCTCAAAGAATACAAAACAGAACGACCAGTGAACTCAGCTGCTCTTAGTCCAATTCTAGACCATGTTGTACTAGGAGGTGGACAAGATGCTATGGAAGTAACAACCACCTCAACTAGACAAGGCAAATTCGATGCCCGATTCTTCCATCTTGTATTTGAAGAAGAGTTTGGACGTATTAAGGGTCACTTTGGACCAATCAACAGTTTAGCCTTCCATCCCGATGGGAAGAGTTACGCGTCTGGTGGTGAAGACGGTTATGTCCGTGTTCAGAGTTTTGACCAATCTTACTTCGATTATACTTTTGACTACAACAGGGAGTAAATTGCACAAGCAAGGTATTATTATAATTAATCAATATTGTATATGTCAATAAAAGTGATTTTTATGGTCAAGAACAATCTATTTCTTACTAGCAACCCGTTCCAAATTATACATTCACATAACCTCCTGAATCACACTCCATTCATAGGTATATAATAACGAAGATACATTCGCGGGATTTTATGTTCTCGACGTAATTGATAACTGAGTCAGCTACAAGGATATACACCTTACAAGGTCTTTGTCCCTTTAAGGACACATTTACATAAACCTAAAAAAATATTAAATAAATATTGTAGGACACTTTACACAGCGCCATCCAGCCCAAACTAAGCTATAGCTTGTACTATAGGATCTAGATAACAGATATACAAAGTTATATATTTTCAAATACATACATATTATACATTAGGAGCACATGAAAGCCCATAAGATAATGCGTATCAGGGCAAAGAGGTGCAGGAAGCTAGTGCCACTGCCCCAGTACGTGCAATAAGAAGAGACACTAAGGATTTGAAAGCATTTGGGTAATAACACAGTTAAATAAAGTCATTTTTGGAACAGAGCTACCTCTGTAGGCATTTTGCTTAAGTTAAACAAAATGTAGGTTGAATGGTATGGGTTGTAGATAGAGTTTGTGTAGGTTAATGTCTAACACGGTTCACAACTGATAAAGTTGCAATACTGCGAGATGCTAGCCATCAAAATCATTAGGGAATAACTGCAGATTCCTTTGAACTTATAAGTCTCCTAGTCAATAAAGCCTCAATTGGATCTAGAGCACTGTACCTATGGCGTACGGAAGATGGAATCATGTGATCCCAAAATTCTGGAAAGGTTGACCATGGCTTCGTGGTTGGGCCTACGTAACTAATTCATACATCCAAAGTAGGTTTGTAAATGCTATTGCAACACAAGCTGCCTTGGTTGGTAGGGAACCAGAGTAGTAAATTCACCTTCTCCTCATCTATTAATTAAAAGCGAATAAAAGGTATTGTATGCAACAATTTATTATATAAAACATTATTTCATTACACTGAAGGAATATTTTCACTATGCTTAAAATAATACAAGTACTTCATAGGAAGTATGGCGTGGTATGTTGAGGAGGCACTTCCCTTTCGCTGTCGGGGACCGCTTGGAATAACTTTGCTGTTCTGTCGTTGACTGTGTTGAATTCTAAGATAGACGCCACATTACCGCAGCGATAACAGTAGTTTGGGGCGGACCATACTGTTACCAGACGTTTGTCAAACATGTATTTATAACCTGCGAAAATTATTAGTATTTAATTAAATTTTTAAGAAAATATGACCTGAGAACCCTAGGAAAGTAAGGAACTCTCATCAAAGTGGGACTTTCTTTACTGTAAAGGAAGTATATAAGTATATAATTTTGTGTTATAGGATCTAGACTACTGATAAACATACTTATATATTTCTGAATACATACATATCATAGGAAACACCCAAACTCCGAAACAAATATTTGTGAATCACACAAATATTTGTTCCGGAGTTTGGGTGTTCAGTCGTGGCAGTCGCATACACTGCCACTGCGCCACCGAGGCAGTCTCACAAAACGGTCAAGGAGTAAAGTAAAAATTTCAAAAAGTTGGTGTATTCAATATGTTGGTGAATATGAGTCCATCCACGTCATCTGTTTAATATGCAACAGCTGACCAATGGAAGAAGCACAAGCATTGGCGCAGGCAGTGTTGGAGTTTCCCGTAAATGCACATTTCCTGCTTAACATGAGCGGGCACTCAGGCCTTACATAAATATTGTATTAAATCGAAAACACTGTCGCCTTGTCAGTGCAGCCTTAGCCTAATGTTAAATGGGGTCCGGTTCTCACATTAGGGTGTGGTAGAAATAACTTACTTAACTATAACTTAAATTTAAAATATAGAGTTACAAACCTTCATTCACTAACTGATGTGCTCGACAAATTAAATTTAAATCATTATAATTCATAAATAATTCCGTTACATAGCTTCCGAACAACCATCCTGCGCCTCGCGGACTTACAGACCTGCAAATTAATGGACATTTTTATAGGAATGGAATATGAAATACATAGGTCAAGGCAAAATTTAAAACGTGTTACAGAATAATCACAATAAACAAGAGATTAAATTGGGTTTCTTCAAAAGGGATCTTAAAAGGTTTTTACAGGGTAACAGGGTACAGTGCTGCGCTTCCAGTGTTGCAAACATCCATAGGTTACGGAGACCAATTTCCAAATGGTTGTCTGCCACCTCAGTGGTATAAAAAATACAGAGATGGTACCCCATGTTTTCATTTTTATAGGTCTAATAATTGGGCCATTGTATGTACACCACAAGTGATTTAGGATTCGCGAAAGAAGTACCTATGCATAGATCGCGAAGCCTGGCGATCTGTCATCTCTGACTACCCCGTCAGGGATACAGCGTGAAGATAGTTAGTTATGAACATAAGATTTTAGACCCAGTTATTGCAAAATGTCATAGTATAAAAATCTCACATATTTTTAAATTTAAAGTTACGCCATTCCGCATTTGACTCTGAAATGTTGGGGCAGATGGGATCTGGATTAGGGAACCAATTACTGTCTGCCCATCAAGTTTTGATCAGGTGGGCCATATGCTTGTCTTCCACCTCAGTAGTATTCTTCTTTTTCTTAGTATATTCCTAGTTGCTGTCAGACCCAACTTGAAGGTAAGCTATCGCTTTATTTTGTTCTGACCTTAAATTTTTTTAAGGGGTAATTTTTTTATACCACGGAGATGGCAGACAAGCATATGGCCCACCTGATGGAAAGTGGTCACAACAACCCAGGCAGGGAGCTCATTCCACAACCTAAGCGTACGCGAAATAAAGCCTCTATGGGACCCAACCGTATGTGAGCACTCCGGACTCAAAGTGTGAGGGTGAACACTATGGCGAGCAGTGCGATGATGGAAGGCAGCCGTGGGCATCATGTAAAACAATTCCTCTAGACACATACCGTTGTACAGGCGATAGAACATGCATAAGGGGGCGAAGTTTCTCATATCACGAAGGAGCTCAACACTGCATGTCAGTAGAGGATCGTTGACAATTCTCATAGCACGCCCTTCTACCGAGTCAAAAGGTCGAAGTTGATATTCAGGTGCACCAGCCCAAAGGCCTCACTTGCGACTTATAGAGGAGCAGTGTTTGCTCCGCAGTAAAGTACTGCCGCACCCTGTTGAGCAAGCTGGTCTTTGTAGCAGTCTTGTCATTAGTCACCAGGTGCACCCTTAGCAGGTGAGCTCATTTGGGCACCAGAGATCTTGGTGTCTTCCACCTCAGTTGCATATTCCAAATAATGCTTATGTTGGCTTATTTGGTACTTTAGATAGTAAAGACCTCATTTATTCTTCTGTTCTATTATCAGACTCACTAAATTCATTCTTTAAAAAATATTTTAAATACTAACCACATCTTAATTTCTGCTGGATCAGACCAGAGGAGATCGCAAAATGCTCCTTTGTGTGGTATCTGTTGATTTCTATCAATACAACGAATTTGATCTAGCATAGATATTTCTGGTGATAACCCTCCATGCACACATAGAACTGTTTCATCTATAATCTGTAAAATGTTTAAAAATATACACAAATTATAATCTTTGCATTTTTCAAACAAATGGTAGTGTAAGTTTATTTAAATAACTTCACATTAAAAATAATAAGTCTTATTAAACAGCTATTTAATTTTTAAATGTCTTTATAATCAAAGTTATTGTAATTGTAAGAAATAAATGGATTTGTAACACTTATGAGTACCCATACAATATGTTATATACTCACAGCTGCAACAGTTAATAAATCAAATACTCTACAACAATCCTTCCAAGCATTTGCATTCCCATATTTGTTCAGACATTCATCATAAAAACCATACACTTTAGTTATTTGACAAGTCTCATGGTTCCCTCGAAGTAAAATAATTCTGGAAATCAAATGATATGTACTCATCATCTGAGTGTTACTCTCAAGTTCTGCAATCACATTCAACTCTGGCTACCATAAAATATGAGGTGATTCCATATAACATATTCTCAGGTCCAGCCGCGACCACGGGCGCTGCAACGCGCTCGAAACGTCGGTGAATGTAAGTACAAAATTGTTTCGTGTGAAGTCCCGAGTAGTTTATAAAATAACATATTCTCAGGCCTGCTATTGGCAGACATAAGGTGGAGATAATAATAATAATAATAATAAACCCTCGAGGACAGTCGTTATCTTTTATAGGCTTAACGCAACCCTATGAGGGCATAGTAGATTCGCTTTTTGAGTCATCCACTTTCTGATATCAACAAAAAATGTATCAGAAAGTTATTGAAAAGCTCACATCCGCAGGGCAGCTTGTGGCGAGCTGAATGTGTGTGGCTACACATCGGTCCCGATTCCTCAGAGTTTTGTTGCCCTTCTGCACCGGTTAGGATTTAATGGCCTAACGGGAGAACAGTGAGAGTGCTACTCCCGGGAGTGCAGCAAATCTCAACTCTGGCTTGCCTTAATTGGCCGGTCAGAGGGAGGGAGCCAGAGCTATATGCTCGGGGGTGGAAGTGTCATTTTCAAGGGCATAACTACGGGGAAGCCCGCTCCGGGCCTGTCCCGCGAAGGTGAAACCGGCGCCGCACCGCTCGACACCCCAAGCCGCTCACACCGGTGTTGCCCTCTGTCGCCTTACAGGCTTATTTTGCCTATGGCGATTGTATAGGAGGCCCATCTAGTGAGTTGGCAAGTCACCGTCTGCCACTATTTTGATAATAATATATTAAAAAGGCAGACGCCGTTTTCATTAATAGCTTAAATCACCCAATCCATTTAACACCCAACCCAATAGCCCATTTCATAGTTAGCACATTTCACAATAGTTTAACTCCCATTGGAGGTGATCCATTACCGTTCTTCTGCATAAGGCGGGCGTGGATTGCCTGTAGTGGGGGTCCCATATCCTATTAGATTAAAATTCTCAAAAGGCCTCTGCATGTTGGACCAATATGTCCCCATGAAAGCCTGCCAAAAGACCGGGTATCTTCATAAGAAAAAATATAGAAGATACCCGTGAAGAAGAGACAATAATAATAATAATAATAATATTTTTATGTTTTACCCCTCGAGGACAGTCGTTATCTTTTATAGGATTAACGCAACCCTATGAGGGCATAGTAGATTCGCTTTTTGAGTTAACTACTTTCTGATACCAACAAAAAAATGTATCAGTAAGTTATTGAAAAGCTCACATCCGCAGGGCAGCTTGTGGCGAGTTGAATGTGCGTGGCTACACATCGGTCCCGATTCCTCAGAGTTTTGTTGCCCTTCTGCACCGGTTAGGATTTAATGGCCTAACGGGAGAGCAGTGAGAGTGCTACTCCCGGGAGTGCAGCAAATCTCAACTCTGGCTTGCCTTAATTGGCCGGTCAGAGGGAGGGAGCCAGAGCTATATGCTCGGGGGTGGAAGTGTCATTTTCAAGGGCATAACTACGGGGAAGCCCGCTCCGGGCCTGTCCCGCGAAGGTGAAACCGGCGCCGCACCGCTCGACACCCCAAGCCGCTCACACCGGTGTTGCCCTCTGTCGCCTTACAGGCTTATCATGCCTATGGCGATTGTATAGGGGGCCCATCTAGTGAGTTGGCAAGTCACCGTCTGCCAGTATTTTGATAATAATATATTAAAATGGCAGACGCCGTCTTTAACCATAGTTTTAGTTACATACTCCATTTAACCTTCAACTCAATAGCCCATTTAGTAGTTAGCATATTGTACAATAGTTTAACTCCCATTGGAGGTGGTCCATTACCGTTCTTCTACATAAGGCGAGCGTGGACTATCTGCAGTGGGGGTCCCATTCCCTATTAGATTAAAATTCTCAAAGGGCCTCTGCGTGTTGGACCTATGTCCCCATGTAAGCCTACCAAAAGTCCGGGTATCTTCATGAGAAAAAAAAGAAGATACCCGTGTAAAAAGAAGAGACATAATAATAATAATAATCCCCTTCGAGGACAGTCGTTATCTTTTATAGGATTAACGCAACCCTATGAGGGCATAGTAAATTCGCTTTTTGAGTTATCCACTTTCTGATACCAACAAAAAAATGTATCAGTAAGTAATTGAAAAGCTCACATCCGCAGGGCAGCTTGTGGCGAGCTGAATGTGCGTGCCTACACATCGGTCCAGATTCCTCAGAGTTTTGTTGCCCTTCTGCACCAGTTAGGATTTAATGGCCTAACGGGAGAGCAGTGAGAGTGCTACTCCCGGGAGTGCAGCAAATCTCAACTCTGGCTTGCCTTAATTGGCCGGTTAGAGGGAAGGAGCCAGAGCTATATGCTCGGGGGTGGAAGTGTCATTTTCAAGGGCATAACTACGGGGAAGCCCGCTCCGGGCCTGTCCCGCGAAGGTGAAACCGGCGCCGCACCGCTTGACACCCCAAGCTGCTCACACCGGTGTTGCCTTCTGTCCTTACAGGCTTATCTTGTCTATGGCGATTGTATAGGGCCCGTCTAGGGAGTTGGCAAGTCACCATCTGCCAATATTTTGATGATATTTTATTAAAATGGCAGACACAGTTTTCATTCATAGTTCAAGTCACCCAGTACATTTAACCTCCAACTCAATAGCCCAATAGTAGTTAGCATATTGTACAATAGTTTAACTCCCATTGGAGATGGTCCATTACCGTTCTTCTACATAAGGCGGACGTGGATTGTCTGCAGTGGGGGTCCCATTCCCTGTTACATTAAAATTCTCAAAGGGCCTCTGCGTGTTGGACCACTATGTCCCCATGCAAGCCTACCAAAAGACCAGGTATCTTCGTAAGAAAAAAAAAAGGAGATACCCGAGAAGAAGAGACATAATAATAACTTTATTTCATAACACAGTACAAACCAAATGACAAAACAAAGGCTCTCATTAAACATAAGTTTAACAATGATGAGATGCTGGATATACATATATTGAGCTGTCAAGATCTTTGGAGCACAAGTGATCTCACCTGCTAGCGGAGCAGTGTACCTCCTGCCTAATAGACGAAACAATGACATATGCACCTTTCGGGATTGGAAGGACAGATGGCAATCGATCCCAACAATTTCAAAAATCAAAAGTCAAACAATAACAGCTCGTAGCCACCAAGTGGACTAACTGTGCCTAGTAAAACTGAACCCTGAGCTCCAAATCCAGGTGGGTTTTGATGGTAAGTGGAAACACACAAAGATGAAGAAGACTGGATACATAATGTTCTGTGTAGTGTTTAACAACCTGTTTAACAGTCACAACTTTTAAATATTTAGTAGGATATTATGGCACTCTGGTAGTGTTTACTAGGTATGTTGCTAAAACTTATCTATTTAAAATGCAACATATTTTTTACCTGTCTGGGTACCTCGCTTTCAATGCCATAAGTAATGTTAGTGTTTCAAGACTGTAGTAGCCACGGTCAACATAATCTCCCATAAATATATACTTAGTATGTGGTACCTGACCACCTATGTAGAATAACTCTTCCAAATCATAAAACTGTAACACAATAATCGTCAATTGTAATCGAAAGACAATGAAATTTCAGTAAAAGAATAATAGCAGAGGCTTATAGTTTTGGTAATGTTGAATGACAGGTTTTAATGTAAAAAATGCAAGTCAAACAAATATTTTATCAATGCATAACATTATTCATATCAAATAATATATATGAGGCCAAGGGTCTGAGACAAATTAATCTGTTAGCAATACTTGCTCTACAACAGACGAAGGCGTAAACGCCCATAGTTCCGTCAATAATATTTTATATAGAATGCTACACAAAAAATGAACCGCAGTTTCCAAAGGGGTAGAGTACGGAAGCTATTGGCAGTTAACGTAAGGATAAATAAATAATGATTAATATAATGTAAACATTTAACTTATTAAAATTTAACATATTTACAGAAAACAGTGCAAGACTGACAATGATGCCAGTGAACAGTGCAAGACTAAGTGTCGAAAAATTCCTCCTCATCAAAATAAGGATTAATAATATTTTACCTGGCCATGTATGTCCCCACAAACAGTCACAGGTGTCTGTACCGGTTGAACATTAGGTTCTTCCAACAACAAGTCACAGACAATATTGCAAAGTTCCCGTAGGTCATCTTCAGGTAGATATTTACACCTTTTTGCAACCTCTATCCATTTATCCACGTCAGTCATATTTGTATAGTTCCACAATGAGATAAATATTCGTGTATCAACAACCTAAAACAATGATTTTGATTTGATCACGATCACGATGACAATTGATGACAGCTGATTTTTTTATTTTTTTTTTGTAGTCTTCGCCCATATTGGGCAGGCAAAGGAAACTTTGTCCATACAGCCTAGTCTTCGGTATTTATATTTTCTTAGTATATAGTCCTGTCCAGTCTTTGTCGATGTCGAGTCCTCAGTCCTAGGTCCTTGTCCTTGCCCTCAGTATAATGGTGATTTTTATACTGAGGTTTTCAGTGGACTTTTCGCGTCAAGAGAGAAAATAGCATTTCACTGCATATATATGATGACAGCTGATATGACAGTGGTTTATGTTGTTATTGGTCTTCACTCATCTTGGGCAGGCAAAAGAAACTCAGGCCATTCAGCCTTGTTAGTATTAAAATCTTTACTATTTAAATGTAGTCATGTCTAATCCTTTGTCTCACAGACATCTGTGACAGTAAGGAGACCTGAATAGTGTAATTTTACACACACAAACACGTGTAGCTTAATAGGTACATATAATTAGTGAATAAGCATGTTGATAGTTTAATAGAAATGAAATGAGTCGGTAAAGTCCGAATGGAGCCAACACCAACACTATGCTTTATTTTTGCTTAGATTTTTGACACCTCATTTACGCTCTTGTGCGAGTACGAGACGAGTCGCGAACTTGAATGTAAATGTACCATAATACTGCGTTTACACTTGCGGCTCGTATCGTGGCTAGCGCGAGATGTAAATGAGGTAGGTAGGTATATGAAATCTTTTCAAATTCGTTGACATTGTCAAGTTATCGATACATTGTGAATTGCGGCACAAGTTTCAGTATATACGGTCATTTGTAAAACACTAGGTAACTGTCATGACTAGGTAGCCAACATTGTATACAATCATTGTTACTCGATTCTTTTATTTTCCAATAATGAAAATTATAATGTACTATCTTGACACTGTATCCCTGACGGGGTAATCAGAAAGACGATATCTCTAGGCTTCGCGTTCCAAGCATACTTCTTTCGCTTCTTGCATATTCATTAATCGCTTCATACCAATGCACGTCTGACAGTATCACGCATTTCTTCTTAAACGACGTAAATGGTCTTCCCGCTCACCAGCGGGTTCATTGCGATGAAAAAGCTATCAGTGATAGCCACAGAGTCATCGCAAGATCGATCCCTGAACGCGGAAAAAAACGATACCTACCTTAAATTCGATGGCGAATCGTTTTCTGATCGCAGGACCCTGTATACCCAGATATTTTGGACAACCGATCCGTAGTCACACCAAACTGCCTTATTCCTTAACCAAACTGGTTTATTTTATTTACCCGTAGCTACACTAAGCTACGGGTAAATAAAATAAACCATAGTTGGTGTGGCAATTTAGTGTGACTACGGATCGGTTCGAATATTTCGCACGTTGTCGCAAGAAATAACCATACCAACAAAGCAACAATAAAAGACGGACGTGAGGGCTGCCGCAGATGAGAGATCCTCAGTTGATCCATCGGTGTAACTCCTTAGCCATACACACACATCCCAGGAATATCTTATGTCATCATTTTCGTGCCGAGATCTCGGTTTCGAATTCCGGGTCAGAACAAATATTTGTGTGATCTGCAAATGCATATTTCTGAATGTGGATATTTTCTACATACACATACATACATATTGTCACGCCTTTATCCCCGAAGGGATAGGCAGAGGCATACTATACGCCCACATTCACCGTATGCATTTTTATCCCACGTAACAAGTGGTTATTCCATTGTCGTGATTAAATGGACAGGCGCAGGCTGTGGCTACTTGCTGATGAAATTTTTCAAGCCGCCCCCCGTAATGCCTTGAACTGGGTTTAACGACTGCCATTTTACTGGCAACCGGGACCAACGGCTTATCGTGCCTTCCGAAGCAAGGAAACGCTCGCAAATGTAAAAGCCACGAAGTGGTGTCCCATCCAAGGACCAGCTGTAGCGAAAGTTGCTTAACGCAGTGATCGTTTAAAGAACAAGGCCATTATATTTATCTATATAGGATAATTTATGTGTTACATATACTATGTTTTTATGTATGTATATTTTTCAGATAAGTGTAGACCTAGATTTCATAACACAAGCTTATATTAGCTTTATTTGGGCTATACACAGCAGTGTCAATGTCCCCAAAATATTTATTATTAAATAATTAAAATAACCATGGAGGCTGCTCAAGGTTATTTATTGCCGGTAAGAAGTTGCCTCGGTGCAGTTATCCCAATAATCTATTTTCACGCTGTATCCCTGACGGGATAGACAGAGAGGTCATGTCACCAGGCATTGCGTTCCATGCATTCTTCTTTCGCTTGCTATAGATTTATCAATCGTTTCATACATGTACGTCTGGGTATCCGAGTATAGACCTTTCCGTCTTTAAGCAATCTACTCACATGGTCCTCATATGTAATACTCGGCTTACCCTGACTTCCACTACCCTCTACTTTCGGGCATTAAATATAATCTTCGTCAACCGTTTCACAATTTTTTTTCTCTTCTTTACTCCTATATCTCATTCGTTGCACGTGTTCAAACACGAAACTTTGTAAATATGAATGAATAAACACGAAAATTTGTAAGTATGTACTGAATGGATTTTGACGAAACTTTACAATAATATAGCTTACACAGCAGAATAACACATAGGTTACTTTTTATTCCGGGAACAAGTTCCCATGGGAAACAGGAAACTTCACCACGCATGCGGAGTCGTGCGCGTCAACTAGTTTTAAATAATGTTTAACGATATTAGTTAAAATAGGTCACGAAATTGATCATTTAAAAAGTCAATAGTATACTTTAAGACTTTATTTAATGTGAAAACAAACATGCAAATACATTTTAATGTTGTTACATTTTGTTATTCATAAAGTGTGTGGTGCTTTTCTGATATGCTGCAGTGAATGGGTTAAATAATAACGATTAAATGTACTACTTTAAACTTAATGCCAAAAGCATAATAAACAACAGGATATTTTTATGAACTTGGGACGGATATATTTCGAGTTATGCACGTAACTAATTTCGAATTAAAAAAATTCAACGCGTTAAAAAAAAATTGGTGATTTGGATCGAACTTTTACAAAAATTGCATATTACAGCGCCCAAATATAATTGCTTCATATGATATTTTTGTGATTCAGTCTACAATATAATTCGAGCAAATCCAGCTAGTTTACCGAAATCTACAACGCAACGTGAGAAAAGGGCCGGTGTCCGGTTTGTTTTAACTTCATTTTAGTAAGGTTGTAAAAAAAAGTTCCTAATGGAAATGAAAAAAAAAAACCGCTGAGTTTCAAATAAAAATTTGGTCAGCGACAATTGTGTGTCACAGTACTTCGACACATTTTGTCATCGATAAATACGACAATACCTTTGCAGTTGAAACAGAATTTGATTTTTAATAAGTAGAATATTATTATTTTCAAATTCAATAGAAATCACCAACTTCATATACACATAAATTGCTGAATCTTTCATGATTACTATCGATTGTTAGACTTAAAAGCGCGCGATCGCTGAAAAATAATCGTTAATATTATTGCTTTAGACTCATAAAACCTTATACTCAAAACACCAACTCTTGATTTTATAGTATTTTGCTGATTTGTTAAACATATTTGCGTCAAATACCATATACGTACAAGTCCGCAATCGCAAACGCCACCTTATTAATTTGAGTGTAATCCCATAAATCCCCATAAACATCACTAGGGGTACAAATCATAATGCATTCAAAATGTACCAATTAGTACAATTTATTTAATTTTTTATTTTCACCATGCAACCACTGAACCGAGTGAAGGTAGATTTTTGCGTAACTGGTATTATGCGTCAAAAGCAAATTATTATCCTACATTTAAAAACTAAAATCGGCTGTTTTTAAAAATTCTGCAAACATCACCTACTAAGGGTTTTAAGGAAAACTAGACCGATTAGTTATAATATCACCGAAGTATGGAGTTGCCAGAGCATCAAAAATCACAGAACGCTATTTGGAGAAAATAATAAACAAACGTATACATCAAAGTATTAAAATAAGTACTAGTGACGATTGAGAACACTACAAACTTCATGACGAATAATGAGCGCCTTATTTTCGGCCACAACAAAAGCGTATAGTACGCAAATACTGCCCTAACCACACAACTATTTATATTTTATATAAAATATTACTCAACAAAGCAAGAGCATGTCTAGCAATTCAAGTTTGTTTGTCTTACTTTTGAATTATTTCAACTTTTACATGTATAAAAATTACTTAATCCCGAGAGAGTACCAAGTGATCACAGATTTTGAAAATTCCGTTCAATTATCAGTACAAAAGTAACCAACGTTCTGAAACGGATTTACCTACTACCTACGTTGAATGAAAGCCGATGCATGCCCACAAGGTATCACTTTTACTTTCAGTGTGCATCATAGGCGGAGAATTCTATGGTATTTTCTGATGATTTGAAATGATCCCAAAAGAGAAAAAGTAAATTGTAAGAAAATACAGAGAAAATACTTTATATCTCAATGCTTGTTGGTTTTTTTTAAGAACCCTAAAGAATTTTGATAGTAAACAATGTTTAGTTCCACGTGACAAAATGATTCCTTATTAAAACGAGGCAACAAATGCCAAGTCATATATATAGGCAACTCTGTCTACAGCACCTATATTGTTTGTCTATTGTCAATAAATTAAAAAAATAACCATCCTAATGAGTGTAAATCCTAAAAAAATCGTGAGCATGTATCTGTTTTCATTTCCTACAATAATATTTAAAAGATATGCTATCAATTATTATCTATTAGCTAAATACGTTTGTGAGCCAGTACTTCCTTAATTACAAATGCACAATTACTTTGGCAAATACAGTCGCTACAACGCACACAACAACGTAGTACAGTCAAACAGTAAATAATAATATAATTTAAAACGAATAACACAAAGTACTGGCCTTCAAACTATTGAGGTGAAACTACCCGACAGTCGGTGAAATACATTCTTTTATAGATTTTAAATAAAAGATATATCCCACTGTTGCCACAATGTATCCCACCATTACTAGTATTGTCTAACACAACTGTGAGTAGTGAGCGGCAGGTGCCAATTTTTGAATAACCAAAAAGACCCTGTTACATATATGTTTAATATACTACCATAAGCTTAACAATACCTAGCTAAATAAATATCGTAATACAATAAAGGTTAGCTAACAAGTTGTCTACGACTTTTAAATATCGTTTTCGAAATCATATTATGCGAATGTGAATTACAAGATAAATGAATACGAAAACGCTCTGAATACGAAATAAAACAAATCAAGCGATGCTCTCACCTATATAAACTTAATATCTATACAAATAAGCGATAAAAATATTTCAGCAACATTTTTCAGTACATTAAAATATCTCGTCTGAAATATATCTTTAAAATCTATGTAACGTTTGTGTAATTTACGCGATTTTAACTGAAAACATAAAATAACACACTCCCTAAAATAATATTCGTAAGGGGAGATCCAAAATCAGGGTTAATTAAACAGTTTTGGTATATCAACCGTCTTATAACTATCCCATAAGCGAATACTAACAAAAAATAACACTAAAAACAAACATGCAAACAATAGCGTTAAGATCTTTAGGCAATAAGGGGAAAAATATCAGATTTCACAGAAATATCAGCCCCGCGATTCACATTTTTTTCGATATCTAATCGAACGACAGCTATGACGCATAGTTGTGACAGATTAGCTGTCAACGATGAATGCGGTCGAGGTTTTCGACAAATAACGGATCGTCAAAAACTTTAAATCGCCCGGCAGGTCCTTATAAAAACTTTCAAAGCTTTTTCTTTTAAAAGATCCGAACACATGTTGGTAAAATTAAATAAAAAGGTTGTAAATACTGAGGTAAGAAAAGGTCGTTTCGTACAAACTGAAGATCAATTCTGATAATTTTTGTACAAAATTCCTTTTATACTTTTTGTTGCTAATGGTTAGTCCCAATATAGATTCTAGACTAGATTTTAAATAGATATCAGTTTCAAATTCCTTTTCATATTATTATCAATATTGGTACAGCCACTTCAGCTCACTTGTTTTAGGTAAAAAAAGGAACCTGTACATGAAAAATTACATATCTTAGAAAAAATCACATCATTTAATGAAAACTATTTCAAATTGAAGAATAAGTTAAGAGATTGTTAGTAGATAGTTTTTTAAACGAAACTAAACGAGTTATTCGAAATATATATTATCGAGAATTGATCCTCAAACAAAAATTGACAGGTTTTAGCGAAGCAACATAGTGATATGGTTCGTGGTTCACTTAAAATGCCCGAGTGCAAAGGCATCCAACACTTTCGGCACGTGTTCGTCGATACCGATTATATCGAGCACTCCCTCGTGACTGCCGTCAGTGGTCGCTACGCGATGAGATGCTAAGTTCATCACAACCAATCTGAAAATTTCAAACAGATTATGGTATTACAAACAAATTTGAAAAGCAATTAGTATGCTTACTTTTTCTAAATTTAAATAAAAAGTTGTAGTTTGTAGGCTCGAGCTGGACTCTGTCTACTTGGTGAATGTGTCTGGTGCGTTGAACCAGAAGACGCTGGTTCGCGTCCAGCTCGAGCCTGAAAATTTTTTCCACATTAAAATTTAGATTATGATATGATATAATGCTTCAGCCTATCCCTTCGGTGAATTAGGTGTGATAAAACATAATCTGCAATAATAGCTACCACTGATGTTTTCATACATTCAAAATTTTAGTTGCGGTTCGCTTGAGAACTTTTGAAAGGCCATATCATTTGTTCTAGGGTGTACCCCACCAATGTCTCTAGGACATAAGTTACCTCATCTGATAGCAATGCCCGCTATGACTAACCGACAAAGCAACTATGCAGGATCCCGTGCACGGTAGTGACAAACAAAGGCGATAATCAAAATCGTGCTGAGAGCAGCTCCATCGCTGCTGCGAGCAGCTTTGATGCAGCAGTTAGATAAAAGTGGATCCCAGGATCCAAACCAGGTAGGTTTTGGAAGCAGCTTCAAAAAGCACCAAAACACTCGGATGAAGAGAGAGATGAGAGTTTATCCTTCAACACAACAGCAATAAACAATTGACTGGTATGATTTTTTTATAGGGATAGGTCAAGGAGTGGAGTGCCATAGATACGATCGCGTGGTATAAACAACACGGCGGGTTGCGCAACCTACGCCATAATCCGACCTAAGACTTTACGACGTCACATAAATATTTGTTACCTACCGTAATTACCGGATAAACACCTTATCAAATAAATTTAATGATGACATGGTTATACACGAGCAGAGACAGGAATGTAATCAAGTAAAGCGAACAGTAAGTAATCTTTACTGCGTAGATTTATCTCGATAATTTGTTAGCTACCGTAATTCCCGGATAAACAACTTATAAAATAAGTTTGGTGACAATGTTTCACGCAGGCAGAATCACGAATGTAATGAAGTAAAGTGTACTTACTTAGCATCCGGCATCTTAACAGCAGTCCTATAAGCCTCTAGTGCCCTCACGGGACAATGGTCAGGGATATCCTTGGTCGGTGGGGGTCCATACCGGCCTCCTGGGCCACGACCACCGCGAGCCGATTGTTCTAATTCCATATACCGAGTGGTACGATCCACCATGTTGATAAAAACGTCGAATTTTTGTTTTTGTTTTGTGGCCCACTGGATAGGAGCGTCAAGTTGTACACGCCCCAGGTTAGCTTTCTGTAAATAAGACGGTTTAAATGAACAACACAAAACAGAAGTTTGGTGCCTGATAGAACAATGGTAAAGCATTATTTGATTTCTGACAATGCACTTGATATTCACCAAATATTCATAATGTCGCATACGTCCGATAGGGAATTTCTTCTTTAGGGAACTCTCTCTGCCCGGACTTGGTTCTTGGAACCTTGGTTCCACAAAAGGGGTCTTGGAAGGTTTTTGAAGGGTCAGCAGCGCGAGTGCCACAACTTTGGTATTGCACACTTCCTGCAGATGACCACTTTCCTACAGGTGAACCGTATACTAGTCTGCCACCACATGGTATAAAATAAATGTTTACTGTCATTGTGAGACAGTTCCAAACATTGTGACAGAAATAGGATTTTTGCAAAAAATCTAAAGAATACAATTTCTTAGTACCAGTATAAACATTCAAGGGTCCCAATAAGACCTCCAAGGTCCCACCAAGACCTCTGGGGCCCTCACAAAAACTTGCGCGATCTCACCAAGATCTCTGGGGCCTCCCCAGTATCTCCAGAGCCATGCTGAGATATCTAGGAGCCCACTATGTTCCCCGGACTCCGAGCCAACTTCACTTGCAAACAGAGCACCTGCTGACTAATAGAGGAATATGATGAATAGATAATTGTAGACAACAGTTTGGGGTAAGAGCTAAGATGAACTTGTTAAAACATACCCGTAGCACAAACTCAGCTTCTTCAATGTTGCTAAAGTTGCGTTCGATGGTCACTAACTGTATGCCTTGGTCAGTAAAAGTAGCCAACTTGACTTTCGTTTCTCTCTTCAAGAGTTGCAGTGCCATGATTATAGCTGTAAGATAACACAACAGAACGGTAATATTTGGCTTGTGTTGTTGCAGGATTTGTGTCTAATGGGTTGGTAGGTCAGACAAGTCGCTTCTAACACAGCCGAAAATTTAAAAAACAAACAATAGCTGCTACTAGCAGTGGTGTAGCTTCATCGACAAGCATTAGGGTACGCCTGCAGGTTATATAAAGAACTCGTACAAAATTATTAAACTGTGAGAGTGTTAGAGGTTTTTAATTGTTGCGGCTTACAATGAGTGGACGCACATGTTCCTTTTTCTACAAAATTGTGAGTAGAGCTAGATGGCACTGTGCAAAATAAATGTCCTACAACATTCATTATTTCATCTTCTGAGGAAATTCTACTTAGATGTGGAGGTCAATAAACTCTACTATTGGTAAAAACTTGGCTGACAGAATTGCTCTCACTGCTACTGCCCATCCTATATCACCATTGCCAACAAACCACTCTCCAACTCATTTGCTGAATTCCATGGCTATACTGGAAGTGACTGAAGCTGAGTAGAGGCTATTATCATGAATCTACGCTCAGATTGTGCCATGGGATGGGACGGCATCTCACCTAAAGTCCTAAAATCATCCAGTGAAGCTCTAGTCCCTCCAATAACCCACATCTGCAACCTTGCAATAAACAGCGGTGTCTTTCCGGATGCTCTAAAAAAAGCACTAGTCCACCCAATCCACAAGAGTGGCGACAGAGACTGTGTCAACAATTATCGACCTATTTCAGTGCTCTCATAGACATGAGTGCACTGAAATAGGTCTTGTCACATGACTTTGATAGACATCAAAGATTCTGGAAAGAGTTCTGAACAATGCACTCCAGCAATGCAATTCACTAATCTCGGATCCAAATCCGCTACGGCGCAAATGTCATTTATATTCGAGTTCTACGTATATCGATGACATTTGCGCCGTAGCGGATTTGGATCCGAGATTTGTGAATTCCATAGCAGAACTACCTTTGCAAATTTAACATTATAGCTAAAAATCTATATGGCTTTAATTCAGACAATTCCACTGAAGACACCGTGATTGATCTAACCAACACTGTAGTTAAGAATTTGGATAGTAACAACAGATGTGTGTGCATATTTTTAGATCTCTCCAAGGCTTTTGACACAGTCTCTGTGCCAATCTTACTGGACAAGATGGAAGGACTGGAAATGTAGAGCCAGAGAGTAAAAGTCGGGGATCGGTTGAGTGATGAGGTTCTTGTCTCTTGTGGTGTTCCACAGGGCAGTATTCTGGGCCCTACGCTCTTTCAAATATACGTGAATGACCTATGCACTATGTGTCTCCCTCACACTAAAATATTTACCTATGCTGATGACACCGCGATTGTAATAGATACCTGGTCAGCAGTGAAGGAGCGTGCAGAATACTCTTTAAAACATAATGCTCTGGCTTAGCAAAAATCTACTGACGCTAAATGTGGACAAAACACTCTTCATTCCCTTCTCCTTGTCCAAAATTAACACACCTGCTAACGATTTTTACATTAGAGTTCACACTTGCGTTGATAATAATAGCTGTACCTGTCAGGAAATTACTCGAGCTACAAGTGTGAAATATCTTGGCGTACTTATTGACAGCAGGCTTGCGTGGGATATGCATATTGGTGTCGTAAAGACGAGAACAAGAAGGCTGATACACCTCTTTAAAACCCTGCGTGATACCAACAACCAAACTAGGCTAAGAATGGTTTATCTTGCCTTGTCTCAATCTATTATCAAGTACTGCATTCCCGTCTGGGGTGGGTCTGCGAAGACACAACTAATGGAACTGGAAAGAGCGCAGAGAGTTGTACTGAAAGTTATGAACCAAAAGTCGTTATGATACCCTACAGCACAACTTTACGCAAAAAATAATGTTCTAACAGTCAGACAGCTCTATGTACTCAGAACAGTTTTAAAGGTGCACCAAAGTGTCCCACTCCCTGACCCCAACAAACGCAAGAAGCAACTTGTTTGCCATAGCTCTCGTTGCAGAACAACCTTTGCCAGGTGTCAGTTTAAGAGTCTAGGGAGCAAGCTTTACAATCTATTAAATAAACACGGCAATATTGTAGAACTTAATAGGCACAACGTTAAAAATATTGCTACTGGTTGGCTTCTCGAATTAGACTATGAAGGCACTGAAGCATTACTCAAATATTTAGAGTAAACAGTTGTATCTCAGTATCGCAAGGTTTCTCACTCTCTCTCACACACACACACACACACACACATACACAAATATAGTCAACCTTCTCTTGGACACGCGTAACACAATCATACTTACATTTACAATACACTAATATTAAAAGCATGGTTATATAATTATTGTACTACTTCTAAAATTTTATATTGTTTAGTAACAATGTTAACTTATTGTCTTTTTCTTAAATATTATTAGCTTAATATCCATGAACAGTCGTCACTTACTGCGTTTACGTGTCAAATATTTTGACTGAACACTGTCTCCCAAAATACAGGCGCAAGCCTAGTTTGGGAGCCAGTATCAGGTATTTAAATTATACAATATGAAGTATCAGGTATGTTTGTAACTCTCACTACAGCATAATCTAAGACATGATTGTAAATTTTCTCTGTGACCAAATAAACATATTATTATTATTATTGTTACTAGGGATGGTATGACAGACCGCTTCATTCCCTGAAAAGAAGGCAATGGATAATAAAGGGATTGTATAAAAATATGCATACCAGCATGTCCTGGTGTGACATTCTTGTTGTAGAAGCACTCAGCCAGTAGACGCTTCTTGTTCTTCTTTTCGGTGTCAGCGTCGCCACCACCTGTGGTAGCGGTGGCCGTGGTGGTAGTAGTGGTAGCGGCCTTAGCCGCCTTCCTGCCGGTCTTCTTGGGCACCGTGAAAGTCTTGCAAAAGTGACGACCTGTAAAAACCCAGCTGACTAATTTTCATACTCGAAACTCGTGAACCCATCTACTCTAATAGGGAAGAAAGCTGTCAAATAGTTTATTGTAGAGGCCGAATGTTTGTTACAATGCAACTGTCAATCTTTATACTATTTCGTTAGAAATACGCGTTTTTTATTATTTATTAATAAAGAATGGTAAAGTCACTGTGTGCTTTGGTCAAAGTGACCCTTTTTCTTTTTTTCAATTCCAATTCAATTCTTCAATTCATCGCTAGGTAGAATACATTTAGAAAATCTTTTGTACCTATGAAAATAAAATAGTATCTTAACGAAAATTACGTACCTTTAAACATGTGGTGTCGCATGTCCATAGTTATCAAGTAAGACTTATTTGTAGGCGGAGTCAGAAGCCACGTCTGGTCAATCAGAGTATTAAGCGCCCCCACAACGGTCGGATTCGGCGGTAAGTCGATTCCTGTGGAAGTTTTGGTTTTGGTCAATGTTCTAGTAAATATTATTACCAATAGCTGACCCCCGCGGCTTAGCCCGTGTCATACGTCGAACTTCAGTTGCACACATTTAATCCCATTTTTTATTACTTTTACAACAATGTATGAAAATTTATATACATATAGGCAAAGGTCGCGGGTTCAATCCCCGACTCGAACCAAGTTGTCCGTTTTCACTTTAATAAAAATTTATGTGAAAGTTAGCAAACTAATTGCTTTAAAAATTTATTGTATGAAAATTTGTTCAATTTGTTTACATTTATGATTACCGCTCCGCTCTCCAGGATACTAGCATGATAATATATATCTTATAGTGTTCCTCTATAAATGGGGTAACCAACACAAAAATAACTTTTCAATTCAAACCAGTAGTTCCAGGTTGCTTCAACATCTTGACTTGAAGTCTGAAGTTACAAAAAGGTTTATGTCCTAGTCTAGTCTGTTGAGTAACAGACTAGACTAGGACAAAGTTTTTTTTGGTATCCTGATAACACACACTACTCTGTGGTTTTGAGAGAACTCTTCCTCCCGAGATCTGCGAAGCAAGGGCGCCGCAGATTTGCATTCGCCCAAGTCTACCATCCTCCAAGACCAGCGCGGCGGGTGGGCTGCTTGACGTTCTTACAGAAGCAGGCCTTGGACGGTAGCGTGGCGTGAGTACATACACGCTCTTCACCCCCTCAAGAAAGTAATATAACATCTGAATGTAAACCCCCTAAACAAGCGAGATAACCCTCGATCCCACCAAAGAGGCATCCAAACCCTTCATGAACGAAGCACAAAGTCTGTAGCGAGATATCCTTCCGAAGGCTCACCCGGGACTCCTGGCCATAGACAAATGGAAGGGAAATGTGTAGTTTTAGTCGGTAGGAGTCATAACATCAATGAGGCAATTACACGCGAAAAAAAATTTGAAGAACTTACCCCAGGTTTTTAATTCTCTTGGGTGTCGTCTGGTAGTAGTCCACTCCCACAAACCGGTTTTGCTGTCGTAAATCTGACGTGCACGGCGCCGTATTTCTTTTTGTGCAACGATTTTAGCTTTTTCAAACTTCATTGGCCTAAAAATAAAATTTGTTATTAATCACTGAGTGCACTGAGAAGCGCTCGTGGCCCCGCGGTCTGTGTTCTGTAAACGATCACTGAGTTACGCAACTTTCACTATGGCTGGTCCTCGGATGGGTGACCACTTTGTGGCATTAACATCGTGCTTCGGAAGGCACGTTAAGCCGTTGGTCTCGGTTGCCAGTAAAATGGCAGTCGTTAAGCCTGGTTGAAGGCCTTATTGGCGGCTTGAAAAAATTCAACAGCAGGTAGCCACAACCTGCGTCTGTCTATTTCAACACGGCAATGGGCTCACCACCTATTACGTGGGACAGGAAACCACACGGTGAAAAGTGGGCATATAATATGCCTCTGCCACCCTCTCCGGGGATAAGGCGTGACGGATATTTATTTATTTATTTAATCACTGAGTCACAGATAGTGTGATAATTTCATCGCCATGTGAGCGTTATTCCCATTGTATCCAAAGCCTTACTTTGGCGAATCCAGTTGTCTTGAATATGTGTATGATGTTTTTACATCTACGCTTAAATTATTGGTTGGCTCATAAGCTTTGTTCTAAATATACACGACTACAACGTTCATCGCGCAATCCAATGAAGCGGCTATCGATCATATGCTAATAGAAAATCAAGCACAACGGGATTGCCAATTTAAGACACAAGGTGAGGATATATAAGCCCTCGTAGTATGCAGTGTTCTGTAAACGATCACTGCTTTAAGATCCTACGGTCGGCTTTGAGATGAGTGTCATTTCCATTATCCGTGCTGCGGAAGGCTCGTTAAGTCAGACAATGACCACTTTCTACCGATTGGACCTTATACTTGTCAGCCAACTTCATCATCATGTCAGCCGACGGACTTCCAATGTTAGGCACAGGCCTATCTCATAGATCACAACGTTTGATCTATGCCGCCCACAGACACCTTAGTAATCTAATCGAAATTTCGTACGAACTTGCATTGATCATGCATTAGCGTTTAATTTCATTGCGGTGATCGCACATTCGCGTTTAATTCGATACATTGCGATAGGTCGCGCATTCGCGTAAAATTACTAAAATACTTTGCATTTTATGGGTTTGGTGTGCGTGGTCACGAGTAGACTATTGCTATTGCATTATAGCCGAAATGTCGAGAGGTGAGCAAAAGTTATGTAAAAAAACTCGAAATAAAAAAATGCACAGTACAAGTCGTGCGAGTTTAAAAACATAATTACTTTAAATAAATATTGTAGGTCATTTCTTTTTCTTTTCTTTTTTTTACTTAAATACTTGTAAATGCAATTGTGTGAGCAAAACATTTTATTTGTATATTAGATAAATATAATAACTAACTTGCTCTTTTTCTTATAATTGCACAATGTTATGTACACTTCCAGTGGCGTGACTTTAGATTTCTTGATGATATCTTGGTTAGTGAGGAGCGAAACCAGTATGGCAGTAGTCGTCGAATCGTTAGACAAATGACCCATGTTGTGAAGGCGCTGAATATTGTATAATAGGTCGTCTAAAGAGAGCTGGGGTAGTACTGCGTCCCATACCTGTAGAATTAATAATTAGGCAATGAAGATACTATATAATGAATATAATGAAGATTTTATATTTTTATTTATAATATATAATGAAGAACTACAATATACCTACTAGTCAAATATAGGTGAAGCTATGTCTAAAATATTAAATCTGCTAGACACCTTGGATTCTACACGGGAAAATTGACAAGTGCGGACGCTTGGTGTATATTATTTTCTAAAACTAGTGCATTTATCTTGTTTTATGTCCGGGTGTGGTGGTGGTTTCTTGGACATAAAAGTTGTGTTTACGTGCTATAGTGAACTGAGGTTTTCGTTGGATTTTACGCGGCTAGATAGAAAATAGCATTTCACTGCATATACAATGTGTTAAGAAAACCCTGTCCGATTCATGAAGGTATTGGTATGTATCGAGATGTGATTCTATTTGTGTAATCCTTTTTAGAAATTACCCCTAAAATGTACCCCGAATAAAACTAATTAAAAATAATATAATGTGGGTTAAATGGCAGCACAGGGAAAGGGCTATTCGGAAATGCAAGGTCAAGAGATCAACTTACACCTGCCGGCGGTTTTTTTTATATCACATACACTCGTCGCCGCATGCCAACAAAGATGTTGTCAGTTTTCGAAAATTTGCTATATTTTAAGAAAATTTGACTAATTCTGATACTAAAAATACGCATTTAAAATAATTATAACTATTTTATACTTATAAAATATTTATAATATATTTTTGGTAATGTTATTGAAGTGCCTTTCGGGTCGGACTTAACACATTGTATATGCAGTGAAATGCTATTTTCTATCTTGGTAAGAATTAAGATATGGCTAAAAGGTCTTAGTAACCAGATCATAAAATATTGATAAATTTTTAAAGCAATTATTTGCTAAATTTCTCATATTTTTTTTTTTATTGTCTTTTTCCACTTTATTAAAAATTTATGAGAAATTTAGCAAATAATTGCTTTAAAAAATTATCAATATAAGAATATATTTATTTATTTAGTAAGTACAAATACAAATACAATACAATACAAATACAAATACAAAAGTTTACACACAGTCGACTTAAATTTGGAACTTATTTGGAATACAGTTTTAAGCAGTTACAATCATAGTTTCCTAAACTAGGCAGAGCCTGTATTTTAGGATACATTTTTTCGAAACGTGTAGTTTTCCATTTGTGATGCAAATTCACCGCTGCTTTGCCGCCGCATATTTCACCGACTACGAGTATGCGGGTGGCTGCGTTCAACTCAATCCGCGTCCAGCGAGCTTATGCGTGTGTGTTTTGAGTAGTTGAGTACTGTTTTAAATGTGTGTGTGTGTTTGTTTGTGTGTGTATGTGTGTGTGTGTGTGCGTGTGTGTTTTAATTGAATGAGCTTATTTATGGTAAGTGATTTGTAATAATTTATTTAAGGTAAGTGAGTAGATCCTCAGTATCAAGGTAGTTAAGTTGCAGTAGCCAACATGTAACGTTGAATTTAACGTCCCTTCTATTTTGCTTAACAATTTTCAGCTTTTTATTTATGTTATTATATAATTTACTGCTCAGCTTTTCATACTGTCTCCCCGCAAAAGACGTTCTATAGGGCATGACTGGGCACACAGATGATATGGTGCGTCTTTTAGGGTTAGGCAAAGGCACGTCTCGATGCCTTCTTAGAACTGTCCTCAAAATGGACAGCTGCCTTACAGAAAGAATTTTACAGCTTTTATAAAGTTTATCTGTGGGGTGTCTGAGTGGCAATTTGTCCATCACCTTGAGCACAGCTCTTTGAGCTCTTTCTAGTTTAAGAAGGTGTGTCTTAGTCGCTCCACCCCACACAACAATGCAGTATTGTATTACAGCTTGACAAAGGGCCTGATAGACATTCACTAATTGGTCTTTTGATAACGAAGATCTCAACACTCTGAAGACATGTATTAGCCGCCTAACTCTGGCCGTTACTAGGTCTATTTGTTTTTCCCAAGTAAGTTGCGCATCGATTTGTACTCCTAGATATTTTACTTGATATACTCTGGCAAGCTCAAGACATCCACAGTCCTCTATCTGTTCACAAACGTGAGCTTTAATTGTGTAGTCTAGCGAAGGTGTGCTAATATTACTAATAGAAAAAGTCATATAGTTGGTCTTGGCTAAATTGAGAGTCAGTAGGTTTCTCGTCAGCCAATCCATGACTTTAGACAATGACAGCTCTGCTGTTTCCTTAACAGCCTCCCAGTTCGACCCCCAAACCAGAATGGCAGTGTCATCCGCATAGGTGAAAATTTTTGTGTTGGGTAATTTGACAGTGCAGAGGTCATTAACGTATAACAGGAAAAGCGTTGGGCCCAGCACACTTCCCTGTGGAACGCCGTAGATGACCTTTTCTTCATCACTAATGTATTTGTCTATCTTGACACGTTGCGTCCTGTTTGTCAGATAGTCTTCAAACATTTTATGCGCCAACCCTCGTATACCTAGTTTTTGTAACTTATCTAGTAGAACAGGTACAGGTACAGTGTCGAATGCCTTCGACAGATCAAGGAAGATACACAGACATTTACTCTTACTGTCAATCTTACCCACCACCTCATTGATAAGGTCCAACACCGCGTCCTCTGTGGATATTCCCGGTCGAAAGCCATACTGGTTTGGAGCCAATATGTTAAATCTCTGAATAAATGATTTTAGTGATCGATTTAGAATTTTCTCCAAGATCTTTGATAGAGCCGAAAGCACAGAGATCGGGCGGTAGTTTGCCACACAGTTCCTGTCCCCACTCTTATATATAGGGTGGATAATTGACTTCTTAAAGGCTTCTGGGAACACGCCAGATGTGATGGCCAGATTGCAGATATGAGAAATAACAGGGGCTAGAATTTGATGAGACTGACGGAGCACTTGGCTTGAGATATTATCCCAGCCTATAGCACTCTCAGCCCGGAGCTGCAGGATTATGTCACTAATCTCGGCACTGGTAACCTCAAGCAGAGCCATTGAGCCTATAGGACTATTCGCGTCTAGGGACAATTGAGGAGGGGTCGAGCCCGAGGTGGCGGTCGACTGTCTGATATTTTCGGCTAGCGTTTTACCTATTTCTTTAAAGTAGGAGTTAACTAGGTTAGTAGAGGTTATTGGGTTATTACACAAATTTAGAAGTTCTATAGGACTGCTTTTAACTTTCTTTGTAGAGGACATGTCTCTAATAGCATTCCACAGAGCCTTAGAATTATTACCAGCTTCGCTTATTTGTTTTTTATTGTACGCAAGCTTTAATTTACGAATAAGTTTATTGTAAAAATTACGGTAGCGAATAAAAATTAATTTATCAGTCATGTTGATTGGTTCTTTTTTAGACTTTATGTGCAGCTTATCCCTGTGTCTGCTACATCGAACTAAACCTGGAGTCATCCATGGTTTCAGGACTCTATTTTTCCTGGAGACTGTAGAGATAAGAGTGTGTTTGGCAGTGATGTTAGAGATCAGCGTCACAAGATTGTTTGTTGCTAGTTGGGCGTCTGTCGCTGACAAAATTCTGTCGTAGCTTTCATTCTCTAAATCAGTTTTAATATTCACAAAATTTGTGCAAGTTTTAGTGAAACGTTGTGAAAGTCTATGTGTGGTTTTTTCAATGCCTAGAGCAAGGACTTTATGGTCCGTAAGATAGGAATCCATGACTATTGTTGTACAGAAAAGATTAGATTTTATAAATATGTGATCTAGGCACCTATGTTCTCTAGTTGGATACATGTGTGTACTAAACATACCATATGACGCATTAAGAGTGATGTATTCGTCACGAACTGTGTCTGTATCGGTTGATCTTATATTAATGTTTATGTCCCCTACCAAGATCACAGTGCGAGTATTAAGGTCGCTGTACACCTTATTAAGGCTGTCCATGAAACTGTTTAGCCGGTCTGCACCAGATAATGATGGGGACCGGTATACAGCTACAATGCTTACACTTTTACCGATTACACACACTAGACAGCTTCCACCTTTAAAGTATGGTTCATACACTTTGCACATTAAATGTATATTAGTAAAGATGACAATGCCATCATTTTGATTTTTATTTGCGACTGTAGAGTGTGATGTATATCCGTCTAACATAGGCATATTTACAACCTTTTGGAGCCAACACTCGGTCAACACGAGAATGTCAAAGTTGATGTTTGTACGAGATATTAATAAACGTAGTTGATCGAGATTTTTATTTATGCTCCGAATGTTAGCGTGCAAAAGTGTATTAAATTTATTATTATTAATGTAACGTGCACAGTCCTCCGGCGGGCAGAAATATGACATCGTCTCCTCCAAGCTGTCCAATTCCCCATTTATAATATCTATATTAGCCATTTATAATTATATGTTACCAAAAATTGATAAGCTTCATAGAAATGTAGTGTAGGTAGGTGATTTATGTTATAATGTGTGTGGATATAATGTGATAGGTGTGTTTGTGTGAGTGGTATAAGAGTGCAACAGAATGACATGTATAATAATTTTATATAAGTATGGCAATTTTTTAAATTGCACCTATTACGTGAAATAGGAATACACATGGTGAAAAACGGGCACATAACACGCCTCTGCCACCCCTTCGGGGATAAGGTGTGATAGATTAAGAGGTTATGCCCTAAAATATTTAAATAGTTAAATTTAGTATCGTTAATGTGTAGTGATAGTTTACAATAATTATTTACAGGTGTAAGCATGATGTGTTGAGTCCTAAAATGAAACATAAGGTACGGCAATAGTCACTGTTTCAATTTTAAATCTATCATGGTTTGTTCCGATGAGATGAGTATATGTTTTTCTCCCGGTACTCTGCGTATGAAAATTTTTCCATTTGATGTCCAGCAAAACTTGTAACCATTTTGTTTTGAAAATTCTCTAGCCTGGTAAAACAATTTTTTCAAACTTGCCGGCAGGTGGTCAGTTATGTAAATTGCTAGCTTTTTGCCGTTTATATGTATTTGCTCCGTGTTCAGTTTATCCCCAGCTGCCCTCTCATTATTGTTATAGATTCGCAGAGCACTCAAAATATTTTGTTTCATTATCACAGATTGAAACTCTGCAACAATAGGGCGCATCAGTCCCGGTTTACCGGGTATACGATAAACGTCACGTAGGTCTGTTGGGGAGACAGAGGCACCAATTACTTTTCCAATATTACACACAGTGTTAATGATATCCGCAGTGTTCTCCTTTTCGGTAGGTGGGATATTTCTAATTTCTATGGAGGATGATCGTGACTTCAACTGGAGATCCTGCACTTTCGTTTCTAGATTTTCGATACACTTTCTTTGTTCATTTCGTTCCTTCTGAAAATGTTCAAATCCCAACCTGATCTCCTCATATTGACCACTTATGAATGCCATTGACTGTACTATCTCGTCGTTAGATGACTGGATTTTGGATGTTTCCAACTTTAACTCCGATATTTCTGTAGATAGTTTTGAAATGAGTTTGTACTGTTTGTCGTTCATTTCCTTCAACTTGGCATCCAAATCCTTTTTGAAGTTACTCAAGAGTTCCATAATTTCATCTCTGAACTCGACTTCGCACTGTACTGGTGACTGAGGGAGGTCCGACCGCAAGCGTTTATGTCGGTTATTTTTAACATGGGTTACTTCTTTCAATAGGTTCAAGTCAGGTTCAGAGATAGTATGTTCGATAGCTGACGACGAAGATTTCGGAGGCGTACGTTTTAATGGCATTTTTTAGGAACTACGTTGACCGTCAAATAAAATCAACAGATAGTAATTACGTACGTGAATTGCAGTGTTTGAATATTACCGTAGCGCAACAGCAGTGCACGTACGTCTGGGTCGGTCGCGTCGTGTCCCCGGTAGTTGTTGCTCAGCGTCTAGATTTCGTAGCCGAGATCGGGTACGTAGTAGTACGTTCCTCGTAGCAGGACTAATGCCGTAGCCGCTTGTAGTGTTTGTCAAATTCAATTGCTTACGTCACGCATACTCTGGCGTAGCGGTTAAGACAGCCGCCTACCACCTCGCCTCCATGTACCGCCGCGCCGTCCGTTCAAAACCCGCCGAGACAATTTCGGTTTTTGTAAAATATTAAGTTGTAGCTTCCACTAATAGTTCTGTCTCACTTTAGAACCGCCCAGTAGGAGGGACCCACACATAAGAAAGCCCGAAGAGTAACAAGGAATCGCAAAACACAATCTTAGACCAATCACAACAAAACAGCTTAGAAACAGTGGTACACGTCCTCTCACAACCAAAGCTACTACACGACTTTTTCGACGACGACGACGAAATTTGCTATATTTTAAGAAAATTTGACTAATTCTGATACTAAAAATACGCATTTAAAATAATTATAACTATTTTATACTTATAAAATATTTATAATATATTTTTGGTAATGTTATTGAAGTGCCTTTCGGGTCGGACTTAACACATTGTATATGCAGTGAAATGCTATTTCCTAAAATAAACAAGGAACTATATGGTGGCGGATTTTCTATGTACCTACTTGTATAAAAGCCATCTGATACCTTGAATGTATCTCACCCCAGTTAGTCTCCGAGCTAACACATAAGACCACTGTGCAGAAGAGGCGCAGGCGTAGTTCCACCTTTCATCAAATCAAGCAAAGACTACAATAGTATAGTGTCAACCAAACTTGTGTCAATTATTTATTTATAATTTTTCCTTTATTGTTATTTTTATAAGTTTAAAATTTGTGTGTCTATATAGTGTTTTATGTATATATACATATATGTTAAATTGCAGCAATGCGGAGGTAAGTCAACCTACTTCATCACTATTTGATTTAGTTCGCTGCCCTCACTGTTCCCAAGCCCGTTTCTTTAGGGGTGAGCGGGGTTTAAAAATACATGTTGGGAAAGTGCACAAACTCCAACATGTATTTGCGAACCCTTCGGCACATGTTTCTCCCACTACTTTAGATATTAACAGTGACGAGTCGCCTTTTTGGAAAACACTCTCAAAATTAAAAAATTCTGTTCCCGTTTTAAAAAGAATTCCTCGGGGTGCAAGATCTACGGTGGCTAGATGTTTAGCTAGTTACTTGGGTCTTGCAGTCCGAGAAAATTCTAAATCGGCTTGGGAGCAGCTGCTCACCTTCCCATTCAAAATTCTTCACATCAATAAGGACAAAACTACAACTTCGAAATCCTTATCTGCCCAAATAAAAAATAATTGCAATAATTTGACTTATAATTTAGATGCAAAATTTTCAATAGTACGCAAAAATAATTTTTTCAATTTAGTTGAAGCCAAATTAAGGGATGGTGACCTAAGTGGGGCGTCGAGACTCCTTTTCAGTAGTGATGTGGTGGCGCCATGTACGCCTGAAACACTTGCGGTCCTGCAGAGCAAGCACCCGGCGCCTGTGGATGACCTTCGTTTCCCTGAGGCTCCTGACTCAAGCCTTGACTGCCTCAGTGTTACTGCCAAGGATGTTTTGAGTGCCGTTAATTCTTTTCGTTGTGGTTCTGCTGGTGGCCTCGACGGCTTGTCTCCACAGCATCTTAAAGATCTTGTGAGTCCAAGCGCTGGGGACGCTGGTGAAGTGCTTCTTGGGGAGTTGGCGGCTCTCATGAATCTTATGCTCTCCGGTGGTGTAGTCGATGACATCATTGATATCTTGTATGGGGCCAATCTGTGTGCACTTTACAAGAAAGATGGTGGCATTCGCCCCATTGCCGTAGGGTGTACTTATCGTCGTATGGCAGCAAAAATGTGTTGTAATTTTTATAAAGAGCATTTAGCTGAGGAATTTCAGCCCCTCCAAATAGGGTTTGGTTCGAAAGGGGGCTGTGAGGCTGCCATACACGCACTTTCTACATACCTTGACAGTGGGAAAAGCGAGGTAATCCTAAAGGTTGATGTGAAGAATGCTTTCAACTCGGTGTATAGGGACACTTTGTTGTCCCAAGCTAAATTAGAAATTCCAAAAATATACAACTTTCTTTGGCAATGTTACAGATACCCAACAAAACTACTATATCAGGACAATGTTTTAGAATCAGCTGTTGGGTGTCAACAAGGTGATCCTCTCGGACCGGTAATTTTCAGTTTAGCTATTCATCCTATTATTCGCGAGTTAAATTCAAAATTTAATGTGTGGTATCTAGATGATGGTACTTTGGGAGGGGAAGTTGAGACAGTTTTACAAGATTTAGTAGTTTTAAAAAATAAATTTAGTTCCATTGGTTTAGAGCTTAACACAAATAAATGCGAAATTTTTATTAATGGTAATATGGACAAGAAATTAATATTTTCCAAATTTAATTCATTAACTCCTGGTATCAAAATTATCGGGAAAGATTCACTTCGCCTCCTAGGGTCCCCAATTTTCGAAGATGCCTACAATAATTTTATAGAACAGAAAATTCAAGATTTTTGTGATATTTCCGATCGTCTACTCAAAATTAACATTCATTCGGCTTACACCATTCTCCGGTTTTGCTTGTTTGTACCAAAATTTACTAATGTTCTCAGGTCAACTCAATTTTGGAAACACTCTGGCCTTTTAGATAAAATAGATAATATTATAATAAACACTCTCAGTAAGATTTTAAATGTGGCCTTGAATGACCGTTCGTCACTGCAAGCGACTCTGCCAATACGTTTGGGTGGCCTCGGCATTCGCAAAATTTCCGATATTAGTTTACCAGCGTTCCTGTCCTCAGTCCACAGTACGGAGGCGTTAACTAGGAAAATTCTCGCACCTACACTAGTTAATTCCGAAATACTGTGTAAGATTGAAGCAGTAAATGCTTGGAAAAATGCCTGTCCGAACTCCGACTTGCCAAGGAACCTTTTCTCACAGCGTCAGTGGGACGGGCCGCTTTGCAGTTTAGTAAGAAACAATTTATTAAGCTCCAGTACGACAGCTGCTGAGCGAGCCCGTTTACTGGCAGTGGGCACGTGGGAATCGGGTCTGTGGCTACAAACTCTTCCTTCGTCTAACATAGGGACCATGTTAGACGATACTACCTTTCGCATTGCTTCCTGCCTTCGTTTGGGTGCGCCATGTGTTTCTCCGCACCAGTGCCATTGTGGAGTAGTCGTCGATCGCCTTGGACATCATGGCTTGTCTTGCTGCAGAAGTGCTGGGCGATTACCACGGCACGCGAGTCTTAACGACTTAATCCGACGTGCTCTTGTCGCCGGCGGTGTGCCAGCTAAACTTGAACCGAATGGTTTGGCGCGCGACGACGGCAAGAGACCGGACGGTATGTCGTTAATGCCGTGGAGGATGGGTAGGTGTTTGGTGTGGGACGCTACGTGTGTCGACACTCTTGCTCCTACTCATCTTCCAGGTACTGCTGGTTGTGCCGGTGCCGCCGCTGCTTCTGCGGAGACCCTTAAACGGCAGAAATATTTGCAACTCGTAAGTGATTACGTTTTTGAGCCGTTTGGGGTCGAGACGTTAGGGTCCTGGGGTCCAAGTGCTCATAATCTATTTCAAGAGATTGCAAAGCGCCTAATTGACACTACTCATGACCAGAGGGCTGGTTTCTTTTTCGCACAAAGGCTAAGCATTGCCATTCAACGTGGCAATGCTGCCAGTCTTCTGGGAACGCTACCACGTGAGGACTGCGATGCGGAGAAATTTTATGACGCATGTTAGGTCTTTGTTTCTTAGTTATTTTTAGTAAGTTTAGAATTAATTTATCAAAATATTAAGTGCTGTAAAAACTGAACAAGACAAATAAAATTATGTTTTTCTATCTTGGTAAGAATTAAGATATGGCTAAAAGGTCTTAGTAACCAGATCATAAAATATTGATAAATTTTTAAAGCAATTATTTGCTAAATTTCTCATATTTTTTTTTTTATTGTCTTTTTCCACTTTATTAAAAATTTATGAGAAATTTAGCAAATAATTGCTTTAAAAATTTATCAATATACTGAGTGGAGTCCATTGCATCAATGTTTAAAAATAGTTGTAACACTGTTCATTGGTATCGAGTTGTTCATTAGCTCGATAGATGGCTCTGGTCATACTCTTAAAATGACGATATAAACATGGTGGAGAATTTTAACTTGATTCGATACGGTTCGGGTAGTTCAGGTGGCTAGAACATTGCCCTGGTTAGGCAAAGGTCACAGGTTCAATCCCTGTCTCGAATCGGATTGTCTTTTTCCACTTTATTAAAAATTAGGTCATAAAATAATTATAAAAAAAAAGCTTGAAATCAATTAAGGCATTTAAAAAAAATTAAGAGTGTGCTTAAGACCGCACGGCAGAAGTGAAAACTTTATTGGCAATCGCAAACAATTATCACGTATGAATGTACTAAACATAGCGACACAACAGCGAATAGCAGCTGACTGTATCTTTCTCGCTCGGGTACACTCGGCGTTCCCGAGTTCAGCCGATCAAGCCTTTCACCTCAGAGCGTGACGGATCAGCCTAACTTACTACCTACGGATATATCTGTGTGTGGTGCGCCAAAAGAAGTTCCCACTTCAAAAATCATTACATGATCTCCGGAGCCCAAGCGACGTCCCTGCTAGTGATGCACCTGCTGATTAACTGAGTTATTTGAATTACCCTGAGTTTTACACAGCTCAGATAATTCGCAACATACGGTGGAAGGCTTCTCTCCATAGGTGTTATAAAACTAGTAGGGCAAAATCCTATTACAAGGCGTTCGCTCGTTGCAGGAGTAAAGTAAAACAATTTATTCGAAAGGCTCAAGAACAATATAGCCAGCGCGTTCAGAATCAATTGTTGAACGACCCTAAATCATTTTGGAGCTTCATAGGTTCAAAAAGAGGAAGCCGAAATCCAAATAGGATTTTAAAGATTGGTCAAGTATTGTCGGCAGAGCAATGTGTTAGAGAATTTGCTCAATACTTCCATTCTATTTACGCGACTCAACCGCCAGAGTTAGATGTCAGTGCGGCGATAACCCAGGCTGGGGGCGTTAATGGTGGGGCGTGTGTTCACTTGGAAGAGTTACGGCTGGGGGAGGTGCAGTGGGCCCTAGAGCGACTAAGGCCGAAGAAGTCCGCGGGGCCAGATGGTATACCACCTTACCTTCTCAGAGACTGTAGGTTTGTCTTAGCTGGACCTTTGCTACATATCTTCAATCAATGTCTCAAAACTGCTCAGTTCCCCGAACGGTGGAAAACTACGAGAGTCGTGCCAGTGCCAAAAGGAGGGACAGGAGACAAAATCGATGGCTTTAGGCCGGTAGCTGTGCTCTCATCGCCAGCTAAAGTGTTAGAGTCGGTCATCCATAAAATTATATTTAAGCAGGTTGAACCACAGCTATCTGAGGCGCAGCACGGGTTTCGACCAGGTAAAAGCACTACCAGTAACCTGCTTAATTATGTGGTTCGAGTTGTGCCGGTTGTGGATGGTGGGGGGCAGGTAGACGCTGCTTCATCATCATCATCCGAGCGTCTGTCCCAGTTGCGTCTCGTGACGCCCGGGGTCAGCTTTCCTACATTTTCTCCTCCACTTCGCACGGTCGTCGGCATCCCCTGTAGTGAGACCATTGGCACGCATGTCATCCCTTACGACGTCAAGCCAGCACTTCTTGGGTCTTCCCCTCTTACCGGGACCCGGCGGGGCTGACATGGCCAGACATTTGTTAACTAACGTATCCCGGCGGTTGCCGCAAGACGTGACCATACCAACGAAGGCGACACTCTTGCAACTTGTCTGCAATGTCACGGACGTGAAGGCTGCCGCGGATGCGAGAGTTCCTCACGCGGTCCATCCGCGTGACTCCACACATCCACCGCAGCATCTTCATTTCCGTGACACGCAGCTCCTGCTTGTGTCGCTCCAATATCGGCCACGTCTCACTGCCATGTAAAAGGATAGATCTAATAATGGTTTTGTAGACCTGTCCCTTCAACCGGATCGGCATTTTAGGATCACAAATGACACCGGTCATCTCCCGCCATTTGGCCCACGCGGCAGCAATGCGTATCAGCACCATATTTTGCCTGGTCTGGCGTGAGTCAAGGTAGTAACCTCGGGCCTTTCAGTTCATTATCATGATTAATGATCTGCCGGAAGTGGTTCGTCACTGGTAGACGCTGCTTACTTCGACTACAAAAAGGCGTTCGACTTGGTCGATAATGACAGGCTGCTCATGAAGTTAGCAGCGATTGGCTTCACCCCACATTTGCTCCGGTTCTACGCCTGCTATATGAGGGACAGGCAACAGTATGTGGAGTATGCGGGGCATGTATCAGCACCATATTTTGCCTGGTCTGGCGTGAGTCAAGGTAGTAACCTCGGGCCTTTCAGTTCATTATCATGATTAATGATCTGCCGGAAGTGGTTCGCCACGCGAATTGTTTACTATTTGCGGACGACCTCAAGTTATCACTAAGTATATGCTCTAGTGATGATTGTGGGCGTCTGCAGAGGGATATCGATAGCGTGGTCGCGTGGAGCCATAATAATTGTTTACAGTTTAATGTCCAAATGTGTCTAACAATCACCTTTTCTCGCGCACGTCATCCTATTGTAAACAATTATAATGTTGATGGTATAGACATTCCGAGGGTCACAGAAGTTAGGGATTTGGGAGTCAGTTTTAGCACGGAGCTAACGTTTCGTGGTCATATTATTAAATGCTGTAAAAAGGCATTTCGAAACTTGGGTTTTGTGTTGCGTACGGTCCGTAACTTTACAAATATTAAAGCAATTATAGCTTTATACAACGCTTTGGTGAGGAGCCAATTAGAATGCAATGCAGTCATCTGGGTTCCCCATGAAACTAAATATAGTCTTATGGTGGAGCGAGTACAGAACAAATAGGTTTGTATATTTGCGGTTGTATGGTGTGTATCCCTTTTACCCACTTATGTATCCAACCCTGTTCGTTCTGGGCATGGTTGGAATTAATGAGTTGGAAGTTAGGAGGGATTTCACGCTTGCACTATATATCTTTAAAATTCTTAGAGGTAGGATTTACAATGCAGACATTTTAGGAGTAGTGGGTTTGTGTGTACCGGATAGGTATGTGTGGAGGCGGCGCCAACCTTGTCTACTGTAGGTGCCTCGTGGGCGAACCAACCTGCTACGGGAGGCGCCGCTGTCGCGAGCGCTTCGCTCTTTGAACCTAGTGGCAAAGGAGACCGATCTATTTCATTGTTCACTGAGTGAATTCACTAAGGTAACACTAGGTATAATATGCTATAAGTGCTGATATATACTTTTTTTTTCTTTTGTTTTAAATAGATGAAATGTTAGGTTGATGTTGTAATGAGATGTCACACTACCGCATTGGGGCTGACCTGTAAGGGTAGTGTGTGTTTGTATAAATAAATACAAAATAAATAAAAAAAAAGTTCAATAACTTACGAGACAACCACGCAAGCGCCCTTACGGGGTTGGGAGGTCAGAAGTAGCTTTATAGAATGCCGAAAATCAAAAGTCAAACGACAGCTGCTCCTAGCAACCAAATCAGAGTGAACCCTGAGTTGCAAATCCAGGAAGGGATTGAAAGCAACTGAGGATACACTGAATTGTTTCTTGTAGTTTAGTAGACACTAGTAGTATGAACTCTCAATTACATAATTTGTATTCGAAATTCAACTTTTAAAGTTTTTTATAACCTCAATTTTTCGGTCCGAAAAATGGAACGGATCCGAAAAATGGTCCGAACGAAGTTATTAAGATTAGAGAGATAAGACCATAAAATTCAGGTAAATCAATGCAATTGTACTTACATTTTGTGACGTCAGTAAGTGTCCAGGCACATGATCCAATGTAAACTGATTGGCCGTAGCCATCGCAGCCGCAGCGACAGGATCTTCGCAATGCCTCATATCTTCTACTTTCGCGATGTACTCAAATACTGCCTTGGTCTCAGGCTTGTCTCCTAGTAACTGTCTTGCGCGTTTGAAACCAAGGATTGCATACTTGACTACTGCATCCCGAGCTGTGATAAAAGAGCAATGAATGCTATAAAATGTGATACATGTTACTAGTAGAAATTAATAAAATTCTTGATAAATATTGGTTGATACAATCATCTTGTAATCTCAATGCTTACCATGGTCATTATCAGGAATCTTCACGTGCGATTTCCGTAACAAAGTCTTATGCGATCGTCCATAACGGCCGCGCACTCTAGTCATCTCCTTAGCAAGTTCCATTGGATCCTTAGTAGTATACCATTCTTTGACGCTCTTACACCAACCGCGTCCGTTGCCTGTGTAAAAAATTATATCAGAATAACAAAAATCAGAATAACAACAATCAATACTAATTCCTACTTCTCTTTAGATAAATGTCATTTTTGTAAACGAAATTGTGTGTTGGGGAGGTTAGGTTTTACTCTTTTATCAATCTTGACTTTGTTTTGAGTGGGAATAATGGATACTTGGACTTAAAAAAATAGTTAGGACAACTCACACAAAAGATCAAAAAAATTGTCAAAGGATGTGTCAACGTGCTATAAAAAATAATAAATAAATAAATATTGTAGGACTACCAGTCACAATTTTTTTGTTATTATTATATTGTCACACTGCGCCATCTAAGCTTACTAAAATATTTCTAAATACATGTCGTATATAAGACACACACACAAACTACGAAACAAAAATTTGTGGATCATACAAAGATTTGTCCTGACCCGGGAATCGAACCCGAGACTTCAGCGAGGCAGTTGCAACCCACACACGCTATGCAGCTATTTTACTTTGTCACCGAGGCAGTGAATAGTGAAAGACAGTGCGGTTTTCCATCTTGCTGCGTATAATACTGAAGGGAAATCAATAACAATTTCTTTTAGTAACTGCCCCAATATGACTAATGTAAATGTTTAATGTTTTACATCTCTCATATTCGGTAAGTAGGTCCTTATTACCCCCAAATTGGGCTTGTAGGTGACCAATTAGCGTTCTAGGGTAATAATGTAGCTAGAAAACCCCTAGGGTGGTAAGTAATTAAAAAAACTTCACTATTTCAAAACGTTCGCGTACATCTAACCATCATACTGGCAATAGACATCATGCATTCAGCCCAATGACAAAAGAGGTCGCTTCGCTATTCAGCCTTGTCTTCGTATGAGCATAATAGTCATCAATTTTAAATATCGAACAGCGAAAATAAATTTCGTTCTAGAAAAAATAATTAAAAAAAAAAAAAGATGAAAAAAGGCAGGAATAGAAAACTTAAACTTTAAAATGTTTTATTCTTGTAATGCCGGTTTTTTTCTACTTACCTCACAATCGAGATGTAAAGCAGAGTAGTTAGCTCGGGTGTAAGCATCAATTGCACCCTCGAACTATAGGCGCCCTCGCTGCGCTCGTGCGCCTAAGTATCTCGGGCTGCAATTGATGCCTTACAACCCTTGGCTACTAATCTACTATTTATACTCTTGAAATAGATATAATTTAAAGCTGTAAACTGTAGTAATCAATATATTTGGTATGGTGTGGAAATAAATAGAAATAGTGCATGTCAATACTGTTTTCTATCTTCTCATACTACGATACGATCAACTCATCCCCGTAACAACTTGTTTTTCTGGTATAAAAAAACTAGCTTATGGCTTTTTCTAAGTTATTTTGTTCGTGCGCTCGTGGCCCCGCGGTCTCAGTGTTCTGTAAACGATCACGGAGTTACGCAACTTTCACTATGGCTGGTCCTCGGATGGGTGACCACTTTGTGGTATTTACATTTGCGAGCGTTTCCGTGCTTCGGAAGGCACGTTAAGCCGTTGGTCCCGGTTGCCAGTAAAATGGCAGTCGTTAAGCCTGGTTGAAGGCCTTATGGGCGGCTTGAAAATTTCAACAGCAGGTAGCCACAACCTGCGTCTGTCTATTTCAACACGGCAATGGGCTCACCACCTATTACGTGGGACAGGAATCCACACCTTGAAAAGTGGGCATATAATATGCCTCTGCCACCCCTTCGGGGATAAGGCGTGATGGATATTTATTTATTTATTTTTATTTATAAAAAAACTAGCTTATGGCTTTTTTCTAAGTTATTTTGTTTTAATTAATAATGTAGTTATTTTGTTTAATTAGTAATTTGGCACATCAAAATGTGGCTGTTCACCTAATGAAAAGCAGATGACAACCTGTGACTGAAGGCCGCTATCATAGTCAGCCAGCAAGGCTCCGAGAGCGACCTTCGGGTTTAAGGCTCAGAGTAACATTTTTAACTCTTCTCTTATAGGATTATAAGAGGAGGGAAACACGTGCGCCGGTAGTGTTGCAAGTTTTATGGTGCGACAATAAAAGGACGTGGCGACTGTGTTGCGTCAAAAAAGAAAAATGTACTAGAATTAGTAGTTTCCGAAAGAAGAAACAGATACATAAAGGACGATACAAGAACCTCCTTTTTTAATTAGGTATGTAGCCAAAATATGATGTGGAATTCCAACTTCACTACATTGTATAAAACATAGTCGCTTCCCGCTGTCTGTCCCTATGTATTCCTATATCTCTAAAAGTACGCAACGAATTTCGATGCAGTTTTTTTTAACAGATAGAGTGATTCATAAGGAAAGTTTTATATATAATTTATTAAGTTTTCGTATACATTGACTTAATTATAACGATATTTGTTAGGGGTGTCGGAAAAAAATAGAGTCTTCCGAGCATTCAACGAAATTGCTGCCTAAACCCTTTGTGATATAACAAAATAATATATGGTGGAATTCTGTATCTAATATAGGTCTACAAAAAAGTCCGCGATGGTATATGTCTATCTCTTAAGGATAATATACTATATCCATTTTAGTACTTTAAAAAACCAGCAATTGTAAAGTGGTAATTTGAAGGCTATATACACAAATACGTTATTAATCCTCATAATTTCTAATACGTTGGTTGGCTTTAGCATTTCATGAAGATTATTTTGTCTCTTTACACCTTGCAAATTAAATGAATATGTTAGGACATATACAAAATCAAAATAATGCGCAAAGAAATTAATTTCGTGTAACCATAATTCGACCGGGCCGTGCTGGAAAACAGAAAAGTAATTAACGAATTTAGAAAATAATTATACATTATTGTGAAATTAATAAACGACAGGCTTAAATGGGTGCCACGGAATTCGAAGTATGTCACGGGCGAAGCCGGGTGGGCCAGCTAGTTAAAATATAAAACATAACTCGCAAGCACTCTTTGCTTCACGCTGTGCATTTCCAAATCATGATTATCACAACATAGATGCCATTTTGTAACCCACCTGAACATGATAGAGTAAAAAATGTTCTATCATACCTCAGATTCTCTAACTTTGTAATAGGTAGGTAATAGGTCTTTTTGCGTCTAGACACAAATTCAAAGCTTCATGTTTAAAACTCTTGACGGATAATGAGTATTAGGTCTAACTACCTACGATACTTTATTACTAGGGTATTGCACTTTCAATTTGGCGATTAATAAAATCATTATCGAATTTGGAAGTGGTCCCTATCCATTTTATTTACACTATAAGATAAGATATACCTACATACAGGTGAAAATAATAAATCATTAAGTAAAACAGTAGTCTAAATGAGAAGTTGCGTTTTGGTTGACGCCTCAAGCAATGCGTCATGGGGTGTTAAACGAGATTTTACGTTCGCGGAGAGGCAGTGCATGAAGCGTGGCGATATTTACACACACACAGGTGCTTTATGAAATTCAACCGCTAAGAATATGAATATAAATTTTGCTGTTTCATTTCAGTGAAAGATATGCGAGGGGCATATGAACATTTATAGCTAACCTACTAAAAAATGACATTCGTAAACTCCTATTATACGACCTGCACGTACTAGGTACAGTGTCCTCTGAACTGAAACTTCGCGTGGCACAAACGTTAATGTACAAAAATCCCTAGATACACACTCAACTTCTTAAAACCGTCATACGCAACACAACATCAATTTCAAAATAGTACCGTAACGCTAAGGCACTACACATACGCATAGAATTACAAAGGATCAGTTTCAGCAGAAGTTCATCAAAAGATTGTAAAAATATGACATCAGGATGTTTAAAAAGGTTAATTCTTCAGTCACCCCTTTTTCCTCACATTTTCCTCCTTGTTGTGTTGAAATAGACCAAGGTAGGCAATGGTTAGCTGGTTAAAATTTCTTAAAATATCCTCTGTTAGGTCTTCAAATTGGTTTAATGACTATTACTGGCAACTACAATCAACAGACTAACATAAATCTACGGAGCGAGATCCTAGCAAAGATCGCGCTACACAGCGGCTCTGTTAACAAATTGATTTAGGATATACTACTACTAATACCGTCTTCACATTGGCTTTGTGATCTAGGCATGATTTTTAGCCTCCTGCAGATTCATTAATTGTTTCATACACATGTCATGTTTGCTTGAATGTATTAGAGGATTTAATATATTCAGTTAGTTAAAAAATGTAATGCCAAACTGTGTTTGCTTTAACTTTTGTCTTAGATTTATGCTGAATGGTCCAAGTATACCAACATGGGTGTGCTATTTTGAAATTCGTAATTAGGGTTCAAGCATACACTGATAATGACAGTCAGGTAAGTAACTCGGTTTTATGATGGAGACATATATTTTCTGCTTGCCACAACTGCATGAAATATAATCCAATGCATAAGAGAGTAAAACATGACGACACAAGGTGAAAAGTGCTAAGTCTTAAGTAGGTTAATTAATAAGGTATATGTATATGATGATGATGAAAGAAGTCCAGACTGCGGTTTTTTAACCGCATACTCCTCAGCGGGCAGATCGCAAACCGATGGAGACTGAGTATTATTACTCCAGTCTTCAAAGGTAAGGGATCAGTGCAGGAGTGCAGGAGCTACCATGGTATAAAGGTTATGTTCCACACCATGAAGATCTTTGAGAGGATTATTGACTCCCAAATCCGGCAGGAGTGTACTCTCTCGGAGTGTAAATATGGGTTTCGCCCTGGTCATGGGATCACAGACCCAGTATTTTCCCTAAGGGTTGTCGCGGAGAAATATAGGACGAAGAATATGCCACCTTAGTCCGTTCTTGTTTAGTGTGATATTAGACGTGATGTCAGACAGCATCAGGGACTCACATGAGCATCCTCCGTGGTTGCTCATGTACACCGATGACATCACGCTGGCAGTCGCGGACAGGGGCAGGTTGGTTCGACGTGTGAAGGCGTAGAAGGAGACTCTTGAGAACGGTGGTCTGAAACTTAATATGGCGAAGAACGAGTACCTGGCATTAAACTCTACAGATCCCACATCCATTCGCATAGGCCATGATTTGGTCGAGCGCATGGAATCAGGTTCCAGGGATCTGTATTTCACACGTCCAGTGACATCGATTGCGACGTCAAGACACGCATTGCTACTGCGTGGTCCAAGTGGCGGTAGAGGACTGGTGTCATTTGTGACCCTAAAATGCCGGTCAGGTTGAAGGGACAGGTCTATACTATCTATCCATCATTAGACCTGTCCTTTTACATGGCAGTGAGGCGTGGCCACTACTGGAGCGACACAAGCAGGAGCTGCGTGTCACGGAAATGAAGATGCTGCGGTGGATGTGTGGAGTAACGCGGATGGACCGCGTGAGGAACTCTCGCAGCCGCGGCGGCCTTCACGTCCGTGGCATTGCAGATAACCTGCAAGAGTGTTGGCTTCGCTGGTATGGTCACGTCTTGCGGCAACCGCCGGGCTACGTGGGAAACAAATGTCTGGCTTTGTCGGCCCCGCAGGGTCGTGGTAAAAGGGGAAGACACAAGAAGTGCTGGCTTGACGTCGTAAGGGATGACATGCGTGGCAATGGTCTCACTACAGGGGATGCTGACGACCGTGCGAAATGGAAGAGAAAGTGGGAAATCGGACTCCGGGAGTCGCGAGACGCGACTGGGACAGACGCTCGGATGATGACGATTTGATGATGATGATAAAGTTGATAATGTGCTATTTTGTTATTACTAAATTCAATCTAAGCAGTAACAAAAGCCAATAATGTTTTAAAACAATAACAAGTTATAACTTGCCTGTTTAGTCATATACTTATGATTCATGCAATTTTTTTTTTTTTTTTTACGAAATTGTAAAATAAAAAAGATTCTTGTTTATTTTTTCATTTATATTTTGGAACATTGTTACATGATTAGATAATATAATATTTATCCATGTGAAATACAATTTTGTAGCTGAAATGGAAGCTGGAGAAAACCTAGTGTTTAATGAAAAGTAGTCAGTTGATTTTAAAGATACAATTTTTCAGGAATATTTAGATCACTAATAATGTTCATTTTGTACATTTCTTTATAAAGGCAACAATATTAGTGCACCAAATACAAACTAGTGTGAAAGACTTTATGATAAGTTATTATGTAGATATATGAGGGTAGATGATTAAGTAAAGTTATATGATGTTGTATAGTGTATGAAGTGTATTATTTACTGGACGAGAAATAATTTTCTAAATTTGAAAATTTAAAAAGGAAGAAAAGAAATCACTGGCAACATCAGGTTATTACAATGCAGCATTTAAATTTAAACAATAAACCTTTAGTTACCCTTGCCTAACAATAAGCCTTTTATAACTTATAAAAATGAACTCTTACAAAGCTGAATCTTAACGTAGTCAATAAAATAAAGAAATAAAGCCAAAAACAACAATAACTTCAATATTACATTCTTTGTGCTTACAAGGAAAATACACATACAGTGCGGTTGCCGAAACAGATCACAGAAACAAGTATATTTTGTAGTTGCACTTCCAATCTTTGTTGATCTCTTATCCTTAATAGTGTAATAAGACAATCCTACTAATATTATAAACATGAAAGTTTGTAAGAATGGATGTTTGTTACTCTTTTACACAAAATCTACTGAATGGATTTTGATGAATCTTGACAATAAGATACATATCTTATTGTCAAGATTAGCATACACATCAGAATAACAAATATGTTACTTTTATCCCAGAAACAAATACTTGTAGGAAAAAACAGGAAATATTCACCACACATCAGCAGCGGGTGTCAACTAGTTTATAATAAGTAAGAATAACAATAATTCCTTACCAGTACGCAGATGCCTTGTAAACTTGTTAAACAGCATCATTTTTTCAGGTGTAGTACAGAGCTCTTTTGCTGCTTTATAAGAGGCCTCTTTTACAGCACTATTTCCAACACTTAGACATTTTGCTAAAGCAAAAGCTATAGTCTCGAATCGGGTATACCAACCTGATTTACCAGCCTGAAAAAAATTCAATATTAATCCTATAGAAATTTTATAAGCAATGTAAAACAGAATATAATAAATCGTAATATAATATTATTATAAAACATTGTTGAGTTTTTATTTCTACATTACCTGCAATATAATGTTAACCACTTCTGCATTATTTACAGCAGCTTGAAAAAGCTCTTCAATGACTTGCAGCTTATGACTTGCATAGTATGTTTGAAAAGGCCAACATCCTGGGTAATACTTGGGAACTTCATTTCCAGTATGCAAGAAACGTTTCAGTCTATTGCATAAACTAGGATCAAGTTCTCCCGGTTCTGCCATTTCTGCTGATGGTGATTATCGTTTTTCCGAAAAAGTATTTTAAAGGCCAATAAATTATTGCATACACAATGCAAGTTCTCGCTATATTCTATTCGCAGCCAGTTTTTCACTAAAATTTGTCGTCGCAGATCAAAACCTGAGAATGCCGTAAGCAAAGGTAAATGCACTGAACGTCAAAACTATTACTTTTTTGTCGGTATTCGAGTGTAACATGTGCCGCAATAAATTGAGGATGTGGCTAGAAAAAAATTGACAATCGTGTTTGATCTATTTAGAAATGATGTACACGCCAAAAATATGGGAAAAATATATGACATTACATTTACAAAAGACACTAGCAGTGTTCCATTACTTAAAATAAACTCGATGTAACGGTAACTATTTGGCCGAATTCAATATAATAGAAATTTCGCACATACCTCGTTCCAGGTTTTTGTGTCTAAGAGTCGAGAGAATAGAATAATAATTGTATGACAATGACATTTTTTTCATTAATGTTTATGGCATGGCTACTTCCTCTTTTGCGATTTGACAATGACATACTGTTTTTTCAATTATTTTATGGCCTGGTTAATAAGACCTTAGAAAGATGGAATCATATTTCTTATTTAAATATTATTTTCCTGTCTACGTTAGCTTATTTATTAAAAAATTAAATGCACCCATTCTATAAATGAGCATCGAGAACATAAGAAACATATCGATTTTTAAAACTAATCGAGTCATTTGTCTTTATAAATTATTTAAAATGATTATATTATCAACCTTAACTCTATCACGTAATAAACAAAGTAGAATAACACACAACAGCATCTACACTACCTACATATTTGAATTAGAAAGAAACAATAAAATTAAATGCGCTGTGACCTGAAAAAGCTTAGGACTCCCTGATTATAACAATAAACTATAATTAGTAGTAATTATAAAAGCGCGCGTAAGGGCACGTCTGGTGCAACGTGTTTTCGTGTTAGTTAACACACTAACACATTTTATTGACACGAAAGGGGCGGGGCTTAACAGTTTTTGTTAATATACACGTATAGAGCATAAACATAAGAGCATACACATAAACACGTTTACATGTGAACTGCGACGAATGGATAACATCCCCCGCGTTCGCCTGCCGGAAGGGGTAGTTAAGTATTTTTATGTTAGCGCTCACTCGCATCGTATCAACGTATTAAGCACCGAGCACTCTGATTTTTTTTTGTTGATGTCTGGCTTGGACGGACTTATTCACGACGAAGCGCTCTGTTTGGTGGTGAAGATTTGTACAAGTGTACACTCGTGAACTAAATGTTATTCTATTACTACTACAAAAGACTTAAATATAAGATGATACCTAAAATAATCAGTAAAATTTTTGAAAAATAACTAGAAACATACTAGCTTTTGCCCGCGTGGTGTTTTGTATGTGACTAACATAAAGTTCACATGGTTACCCATTCAAAATTTCATCTCACTAAGATAACTTAACTTTACCTATCGGTTAGTCATCAGTGAAAGCAACTCGATATAAGTATGTTCAAAACTGAAAACCAATGGGCATTGAAAAATGTTGTCTTAATGAAATTATAACTAAAAACCCAAAATACTTTGACCTCTCTAATGTATAGCGCGTCTAGTAATATGTAGTTCAAGCTGTATCATTATATCTAATGAACCGATTTTTATTTTATTTTATTTTTTATTTTATTTATTTAGGGATAATAAACAGTTGCAATATAAGATATCACATGACATGTTCTATAGTATTATACTAAAAATTGACAATATTGCAGCCAACAGCATTATCCTCATATAAACAATAATATATATGGTACAAATAATAAAGCCACTAATGGGTTGCATGCAGAATTCAAACATAAATAAAATAACAACTTAATTAATATTAATAAATCATGAGGTAAAATTAGTCAAAAAAAAATGAAAAATAAAGTGTAAATAACATAACTATGCTACAAAAATAATATAAATAAAAAGTCCAAATATTTATAGTACAACGAAATTATTATTAGGTATAATTTAACTAAAGTTTGAATTAAATTAAATAAAATCAATTAGATTACTTAAATAGCATTATAGTAACAATATGCACTCTGGATTAGTTATTAGTTGATAAGCATTCAATTATTTTCTTTTTGTATTGGCCTCGGGAGCACACAAAAATATCTACATCCTGAAAGAGTTTGTTATAGGTCTCCACCATTCTGTTAAAAGGGCATCGAAGACCTGAATTGGTTCGACTCGTATAAATAGCAAAGGCCGGCTCTGACGTCACGCCTGTGAAAAGTGCGAGGTACTGAGTAACACAGCCTATTTGTGAGTTCTGTTGAGTCGTATGCATTGTGAATAATTCCGTACAACACATTGGCCTCCAAGAGCTTACGCCTGGACTCCAACGTTAGCACGTCATACCTATCCAAGAGTTGTGGATACGATAGATAGGCTCCATGACACCTGTAGTGCATCGCTCGTAGGAATCTGTACTGGACCCTCTCTATCTCATCAACATATTTCTGATAATAGGGATTCTCTATCGGTACAGCATGTTCCAGCTGTGATCTTACAATTGTCTTGTACAGGTGGAGATAGGTAGATGGTCGCGTGAACTCTGTGGAAGATCGCATTACAAACCCGTACATCCGAAAAGCGTTGTTCACGATTTTTTCTACGTGCTGATTTAATGTAACTTTACTGTCAAGTAATACACCCAAATCCCTAACTAAGTCGACACTATTCAACTGTGTATTGCAAAGTCTATAATTAGCGTTGAATATTATTTTATTTTTCGTAAATGTAATATAGTGACATTTTGGTAAACTTAAATTTAATTTATTGTCTGAGCAATACATCGCTAGTCTATTCAGGTCATCCTGGAACAGGTGACAGTCATCCATACTCTGCACGATTCTGTAGACCTTTAGATCGTCAGCGTATAAAAGAAATTTTGTGTTTTTAAAACAGTGACTTATGTCATTTATATAAATATTAAACAAAAACGGTCTAAGTATAGACCCCTGTGGGACACCGGAGCTGACAGTGACAACACTGGACTGATAGCCATTTATAACTACTTTCTGAGTTCGGTTCGTTACATAAGATGTGAACCAACGAAGCAAATTTCCCCGAATACCATTAAATGCGATTTTGTTCAATAAGATTTCATGATCAACCTTGTCAAAAGCCTTCTTGAAATCAGTGTATACTACATCCACTTGCATGCCTCTGTCGATATTTTCAAAGAGAAAGTTAGAAAAAGTAAGTAAATTTGTGATCGTTGAGCGACGTTGTACGAATCCATGCTGATTCGGGATTCTAGTGTTATGTAGCAATGAATAGATAACACCATAAACGAGTTTTTCTAAAGTTTTGACAAGGTTGACAGTATTGAGATTGGCCAATATTGCTCAACATTGTGTTTCGGTCCACTCTTATGTACAGGTGTTATATTGGCTTGCTTCCATACATCAGGGAAGACGCCTTCATTGAGGCATTTATTATATATTATAAATAATGGTTTATGTATGCTGATGGCGATATATCTGAAAAATAGAGCCGGATAACCATCGGGGCCCGCTCCCTTGGACGGATCCTACAGTTTCAAACCCTGTAATATCTTTTCCTCTTCAATATGTACATTATCAATAGAATCAACATCAGCACCGTAGTCCGCTGGCGGTTTCCACACCGATAGTGTAGGAGTCCCAGGTTCAAAAACCGATTCAAAAAAGGCAGAGAACATGTTACAGATTATTTCTGGAGCTTCTGACTTAACGTTCTGATAACTCATCATTGACGGAATGCCTGATTTTGCTTTGCGGTTTGAAATGTTTGACCAGAAATATTTGATGTTGGTTGTAATTTTGTCCTCTAAGGACTGAATATAAGCAGAGTAGCAGGATGTACAGGCCTTCTTGAAGTCCTTCCGACATTCAGAAAAATCGTTGTAGTACCTGATACTTTCATATTTTTTCCATTTTATCCATAGACGTAGTTTTCTTTTAAAAAGCTTAATTAAATGCTGGGAGAACCAAAAAGGAAAGCCAGAGGCGCGAGGTTTAGCACACGGGATTTATTGCTAGGCCGGTCACAGATCATGCCTCTACCCCCAGGTTCAGACATCACCCAAGTCGCCTCCGGAAGGTTGTAATCTCCAACGAGAAAGATGTTCTTAACGTGCGGAGCATTTAGCAGGTCATGTAAGTTGTTGAAATGGGAGGTATATGCATCAGATGTAGCCCAGCAGGGCATATAAATGGCACTTACCACATTGATCCTGGTGCAATCATCCTTACCTGGAAGACCGACCATGAGGTGCTCGAAGCATGTGGATGAGTTCCACAGTTCAGAGCTCTCAAGTAAATGAGATCGATGCTCACGGAGCACCGCTATCATGACCCCACCGCCATCCAGCTTATTTGTTACGCCACGATCTCGGTCACGTCTGTACACCTCATATCGTGAATCGAGCCAGGTTTCGGTCAAAATCACACCATTAAATAGGCATGGGGTAATTAATATATTCGTGTAGCAAAATGAATATTGCGCATGTTCGTTTAGCGAGCACTTCAATAGGCAGACAGTAAGCACCGAGGTATAACGTCGGAAGCACAGGACATTCACAACGCATACCAAGCAACTGTATACGCTTTTACAACAAGCTTCCCTGTGACCTGAGAAATTTACCTTTAAATAAATTTAAAAAGTTTATTAAAAACAAGCTTTGTGAAAAAGGTTTTTACTCCGTTACAGACTATTTTCAGGACAGGGACGCCTGGAAATGATCTGCTGGCAAAGTGAAATAATATTAAATTGTAAATAGGCCATCAAAAAAAAAAGCCTTCCTAAGTTTCTTGCCGGTTCTTCTCAGGTGGGCTGCGTTCCGAACCGGTGGTCGCTTTAAATATTTTAAATAGTGTATGACATTTTGTAAGCGCCGTTAAAATGGTCTATGCAAAATAAAGATATTTTTATTTTTTTATTTTATTATTTATCAACACAAAGCATCGGAAACAGCACTTGTGTAAATTAAGCAGAGCCATAAAGACAAAAGATTTATATATATACAAATACATATTGTCAATGTACGCAGGTGATTTACATACAACGTATATAACGAGACCTATTCCAAGACTGTAAACAATTCATTTAATTCAAAAAGTGAATAAATAATAATAAATTTTAAATAAATGGCAGTTAAGATATTAATAATTGGTACTATTAAAATAACAGCATTAAAAATAAGTAAAATTACAACAATTAAAATAATGATTAAAATAAGAACGACCATAATATAAATAAATATAAAAATTACAACTAAATTAATAATAAAAATAATCAGTGTAAAAATAATAATAAACACATGCAAGTCAAACCAATAACAACACGAAACATATATCACCGATTGTGCAGTGACTTTAAAAAGGGAACTGCTAATCGCACTTTGATGTTTTGATTTTATCCAAATCTTTATCTCCACGTATTGCGAATGCGGTATCGCTCACGGACAAGTATTGTGCCGTTCTTGATCCACACGTATTTGTGGTTACGACTATTTGCGACTTCACGAGTTTTACGAAATAACTGTTTCCTTTTCAAAGTCAAATGTTCATTTATATAAACAGACACGGACGTGCCAGCAATACCAATCTGCTCGGACTTAAGCGTCTTAGTTTTACGAAAGGCGCTAAGCAGGTTATCTCTGTGTAGGCGAGTCGCCAGTTTGACTACTATATTTTTGGGTCTTGTGGTTTGTTGATTGGCATGAGGCACACGATGCGCTGTGATTACATCATTTGGGAAGACCGGACACTTCAGAACATTACCTATGGCTTCGGTAATCTTCTTTAAAATCCTATGTCCCCTGGATGGGGCAGAGGGCGTCCACAGTGCGTCGCCATCCCGAACGATTTTGAGCTTCGCGTTTTATCTCGCTCCAGGTCATTCCTATTGCCTTCGCTTCTGTAGTAATCGTCCGCCGCCAGGATTGCTTTGGGCGGCCGCGTTTCCGTTTTCCTTGGGGATTGGAATCATTGGAAGCCCTAGACTGGAGTCTAGGGCTTGCCTCGGTATGTGATCGGAGTTCCTTCGAAGCGTGTGACCGATCCATTTCGGAGTCTCACCGCAGCGTTTCCACAGATAGTAGTTGGAGATTTTCTTGGGCCAGTATATACCGAGAATATGGCGAAGACAGTGGTTGATAAACACTTGAAGCCGACGCGAGATGTCCTTTGTGACCTTCCACGTCTCACATCCATACCCGGATTTTACATTGGACCGGAATATCCTAAGCTTTACTCTCCTAGTCAGTTTCCGTGATTGCCACACAGGACGGAGCTGTGCGAAGGTTGCTTTTCCCTTTTCAATTCTCGAAGTGATGTCCTCTTCGGTCCCGCCTGTGTCAGACACTACACTACCGAGGTAGGTAAATTTGTGGACTCTCTCCACCCCCTCTGTGCCAATGAGCAACGGTAACGAGCTTGTCGCCCCGCACCTAATCTCTTGGGTCTTCCGGGTGTTAATTTTCAGTCCCATCCTCGAAGCCTCTCGTCGTATGTCGTCCAATTTGGCTTGCATGTCGGCACATGTATGGCTCAAAAGGCATAGGTCATCGGCATAATCCAAATCTTCCAAAACGTTGGACAGTCCCCATTCTATGCCTCGGCGCTTGCCGTTGGTGACGTTGTTCATGATGCCGTCAAGGACGACAAGGAAGAGGAGAGATGAAAGAAGGCACCCCTGGCGGACACCCGCTTGAACCGGTATATCCTCCGAGACGAGGCCGTCGTGAGTCACTCTACAAGAATACATCCCGTAGAAGGCCTTAATTAAGTTAGTGATTTTCTCGGGGACTCCAATTTCACGTAGCCGTTCCCAGATACAGCTCCATCTTAGCGTGTCGAAGGCTTTTTCGGAATCTACAAAGGTCAAGTACATTTCTCTTTGCCATTCTGATGCCTGTTCGAGGATTATGCGCAAGGTGTTGATCTGGTCTGTACACGATCGATTGGGTCGGAAGCCAGCTTGCTCTTTGCGAAGAAGGGGTTCGACGGCCCTCGACAATCTTTCAAGAATAATCTTGCAGAGCACCTTAGAAGGTATCGAAAGCAAGGTAATACCTCTCCAATTGCCACATTCACTGAGGTCTCCTTTCTTGGGTACGGTGATGAGAAGGCCTTTGTTCCAGTCGTCAGGTAACACTTCGGCTGACCAGATGTTCCGCAAAAGGGGCGTCAGCCTGTTCGCAGCGGTAAAGATATCTGCTTTCAGCATTTCCACTGTTATGAGGTCCACTCCTGGGGCTTTTTCGTTCTTCAGTGAATGAATGGCCTTTACTACTTCCTCTTCTGTAGGGGGAGCTACGTCAATGTCAAGCTTTTGTGCGGGCAAGCTGGCAGCAGTTGTAGCCGTAGTCACGGGGTCGTTAGAGACTCGAAAGATCTCCCCAAAGTGCTCCCACCAGCGCTGAAGCTGGCCCTCCGATGTCACAATCAGCTGACCTCTCTTATCTTTTAAGGGCTTTTTTGGCTTGGCTTCGGTAATAGAGAGCAAATTCTCATTACGTCTTTCTGGTAGGTTACATATCTCTATGTTACACTGTCTGGCTTGTTGTTCCATAGCTTCTAATTTAGTCTCGAAGGAGACAATTGTCGCTTGCAGCTGGGATGTAGATGTAACATTATTTATCTCAATTTGCTTTTTGAAAGTGTCGTGCTCCACGCTTTGATTTTGGCAGACAGTCTGAATATCAATAAAATCGCCCTTAAGCTCAGAAACCTGCTGTTTTAAGGAATTTTGTTCGCTGCGTAAATTGTGCATTTCTTTTTTAATGTCGGTCAAGGTAGATTTAATATCTTCCCGCATGGCACTTAAATCCCCACAGATATTACGCCATTTGTTGAGAGACATATTTAAGTTAGTGGTAAATGATACGAAATCACAATTTTTAGGGGACCTACCTTGGCTCTCAGGTACATTACCACCCATGGCCTTGGGCGAGTCCAGTTGAGCGACGTCCAGGTTATCGCATGACATGTCGATTGTGTTGGTGCGTACAGGAGTGTTAATATTGGATCTTGCCCGCCTCACAGCACTACTACACGGTGGACACCTCCAGACAGCTTTGTATTCTTTTCTCATGGAGGAGTATTGTTCAGGGGATATGTTCCGGCACTCGTAATGGTATTTTGCACGACATTCAGAACAACGTAGTATATTCTTTTCTGAGACTGATGCCGACCTACAACACTCCATTATCACTTGAATTTTTTTTGGTAATATAGGTACTGTTTAATGAAATACAGTGGGTTGCACCTATACCTTCAGAGTACCGCTGCTGCCCTCTTGTGGTGTGCACAATTTATATATTATATTGAATGAGATTTTGCTTAGTAACTGTGGCATGTACACACACAAAATGACTTTCACTTAGTTCATTTTTGTGATCACAGATGGCGCTTAAATTAACATATGTTTTGCAGCTATAGCCACTGCAATTTAATAACGAAGATAAAACCACAAAGTTGCACCATACAATTTCAAGGACAATAAAATAGCACAGCACACTCTTGGGATCCTCAACTGCAGTGTTTCCCCATTAATTTAACGATATGAATATGTAAAATAAGTTTTGCAGCTTACCCACAGATTATTCACCGTACAGCGCCCGTGTAGTGCAGGGTAGCTGCGTGGAATGTTAGGGGAGGAATGACAGATAAGATGAATGAGTTGATGGATGTTATGAATGAGAGTAAGTTAGATGCAGTGTGCTTGACAGAGACCAAGCGCAAGGGCAGCGAAGTCTTGGAGCTCCCGGGTGGGATGCTCGCGCTTTGGTTTGGAGTACCAGAGAGCGAGCATGGCAGTCGGGGGGTTGGAATTTTGCTGTCCTCGCAATTGGCCTCCGGTATGTATGAGTACAAACTGGTAGGTCCTAGAATCCTCTGGATCCGTGTAAAACTTGGTTTGACGAAGATTTTCCTGGTAGCTGCTTACGCGCCAGTATCTTCGTCGAACGCGAGTGAGCTAGAGGACTTCTGGGAGAGTATGAGAGAAGCTCTAAATGTGATAGAAGGAAATGAAAGACTTATAGTATGTGGAGACTTGAATGGATGGGTGGGTACCGCTCGCAATGGTTTTGAGTCGGTACTCGGGAAGTATGGGGATAAAAGGGTGAACGACGCTGGCAAGCTAATACTGGCATATTGTAAGGAGAAGGATTTGTTTGTGGCGAACACAATGTTCAACCACAAACAAATTCATATGTATACGAGGAGATGTAAGTCAAAGAGAAGCATGATAGATCTATTCCTAATGGATAGTCGGCTCCGTAAACAGGTGATGGACACGAGGGTTTATCGAGGCGCTGAGCTGGGATCAGACCACTACCTAGTCATAACTAGGATTAGGGGTCTGTTCGCGGGTTGGCGTCATCGTACCGAGTGTCCTGAACCTGGGCCGACTTATAGCATCAAAAGCTGGAAGCTGCAGGATGCATCCATTAGGGATAAATATAATGAAAGGGTAGCCGAAAAGCTTGGCGACGTCAATGTAAGCAGTGAGAATGTGGAAAGTGTATGGCAGAACCTTAGGGACAGTATGATAAATGCCGCTGTGGAAGTGTGTGGAGAAACGAAAAGAGGCAGTAGTAATAAGCGTGATGCATGGTGGAATGAGGAAGTGAAAGAAGCAGTTCGAATGAAGAAGAAAGCATGGCTAGACTACTTAGCCTCGCGGAATGATTTTAATATGAAAGAGAGATACAAGCTGCAGTAAGTTAACACGAAGGCACTGATAGAAGAAGCTCGTGAAAGGTGCAGAATGAAAGCGGATGAAAGGTTGTCGTCCAATTTCCGGGATAATGCCAAGCTCTTCTGGAAAGAGGTAGGCAAGACCCGGAGTTGTTCGGCAATCTGCAGTATGAATAAAGTGCTTAGTGTTAACAATGACGTCCTAACAGACCAAAGTGACGTCCTGCAGAGATGGAGTGAATATTATGGAAAGATGTATGCAAGAAAAGACAGAGATGCCACATCGGGAAGTGGAGCTCACTTCGATGCTCCGGATCCCGATGTCATTGAAGTCATTAGTATGAAAGAAATAGAACAAGCGATAAGAAGTATGAAATGTGGTAAGGCTGCGGGAAAAGACAGAGTTACTGCTGAGATGATCAAGTACGGTGGGTCGCGTGTCTGGGACACACTTTGTCTGTTATGCAACTTGTGCTGGCGGACGGGTGAGGTCCCAGATGACTGGCGAGTAGCAGTTGTAGTACCTCTTTACAAAGGGAAAGGCTCGCGCCTAAACTGCTCCAGCTACAGGGCGATCAGCTTGGTCAGCTTAGCTAGTAAGGTGTATGCAAAGGTTATAACGGCACGAATGCAAGAAAAGTCTGAAAGGTATTTATGGGAGGCTCAATGCGGATTCCGACGTGGAAGAGGTTGCATGGATCAAGTGTTTTCTCTCCGCATGATCGCGGAAAAGTTTCTGGCTCTTAGCCAGAAGGTTTTCTGCGCTTTTGTGGATCTAGAGAAAGCATTTGATAACGTTGTGAGAGAAACGCTGTGGGACTTGCTGCCAGGATATGGTGTGGACGGCTCGCTACTGCGGGCAATACAGTCGCTTTATAGGGACTGTAAGGCTTGCGTGCGAGTAGGGGGGGATGTGTCACCTCTTTTTGATGTCTGTACAGGCGTCAAACAGGGATGTGTCATGTCCGCCTGGCTGTTCATAGTGTATCTGGACAGTTGCCTGCAGAAGTTGAAAGATTTTAATATGGGTGTGAATTTGGGTGACTTTACAGTAAACTGTCTGCTGTACGCTGATGATGCGGTGCTCATGGCCTCATCAGAAGCCAACCTACAGGCATTAGTCACTAATATGAAAGAGGGGTGTGAAAGTAAGGGTCTCCGCATGAATGCAAGTAAAACTAAGGTTCTAGTATTTGAAAGAGGTGACGTAAGAACTAAATGCGAGATTAGGGTAAACCAGGAACGTCTAGAGCAAGTGAATGAAATTGTGTATTTAGGAAGTATGTTTAGCGCGGATGGAAGATGTGATTCGGATGTAGAACGGCGAGTAGCTGCCGGAAACAAAGTTAACGGTGCTTTGTCCCAGTTAGTAAAGCGACAAAGCATCGTAAAAGAAGCACGAATGGCGATTCATAACGCAGTGCTAGTGCCAACTTTGCTTTACGGTAGTGAAACCTGGGTATGTCAGCAGATGCATGAAAGTAAATTGAATGCTGTGGAGATGCGATCACTTCGAAAATTGTGCGGCGTTACCTTGGCCGACCGAATACGTAACGAAGTGATACGCAATATGGCAGGTTTGAATGAAAGTGTCAGCGTTAAGCTGGAAAAGGGCGTGCTCCGTTGGTTTGGACACGTCCAACGAATGAGTGAGGAACGATTGACGAAGAATATATATTGTTCAAAAGTAGAGGGTAGAAGGAGTCAGGGAAGGCCGAGACTTACATATGAAGACCACGTGAGCAGATTACTCAAAAACGGAAAGGTCAAAAGTACTCGGATACCCAGACGTGCGTGTATGAAGCGATTGATGAATCTCGAAGAAGCGAAAGAAGTATGCATGGATCGCGAAGCCTGGCGATCTGTCCTCTCTGACTACCCCGTCAGGGATACAGCGTGAAGATAGTTAGTTAGTTAGAATACCTCCAAATTATATGAACGCCCATATAACTCTGAGGTCTATGTTAAATGGTGTTACTATGTATCTATTGAAACACCCCTTTATTATTTTTATTTTTTCTTTTTTCTGGCTGTATTTAGCCCGAGAATCGGGTGTACCCTTGAAAGGAAATCCCAGAGACCATGACCATCCCCGGTCACTGACCTCCCCGACCAATGTCTTCGAGCAGTCCACCAAACGCACTGTAATGAGGACGAAAATACTAAAAAAGAGGCGCGAGCTAGAGTAAGTTGCACCTCCACCTTGAGCATACCTCTGTAAGGACGACAGCTAGCTCGGGGTGTCGCCCCCAGGCTGACGCTTATGGGGGACGGGTATTGCTCTGGGATCTCTGAATCTGATCTCTGGAACACGCCTTAATTTTCAACTTTTTGTATTTTCGAACTTTTCCTTTATTTCTACTGTAAGACCTAGCTTTCCGCCTTCGTGATTCTAGGTTTACGGGAACTACCATATAGGTTTATTACTCAAAACCTATAGGGTACTTCCGGTTGTCCTAGAATTGTTAATTTTAGTTAAAAGCAAGGCCTTATAGCACAAGTAAAGAGATAATACCGAAACATAAAAAAGTTGAAAATTAAGGTAAATTCTGGTACTTACAACTTTTCGCGAAATTCTTTTGAATTCTCTACCTACGCACGTGTTTCTTCCATCTTACAACATGGGTTCCTTGAAAATGCCATTTTGCCAGCAAGTGGCGGGCAGGTAGGGTAGGAGTCACATCACTGCTCTATCTATCATCTCATTTGGACCTCCTTCACCGCGTCACATCAGGCGGGAGGAGGTCATATGCCGGGTTCTCCATAAAAAAAACTAACATACTACTTTTTAGGCTGAGACCTTACAATTAGCCTAGGGCGGTCGGAACTCTTGATCAGTCGCTGCACATAGGTACGTCAATAACATAACCCAAATAAAATAATTAAAAGTCATATTATTTATAAATATAAATTAGTTATAATTTAAAATAAGAAGCGCTCGTGGCCCCGCGGTCTCAGTGTTCGGTAAACGATCACTGAGGTACGCAACTTTCACTATGGCTGGTCGTCGGATGGGTGACCACTTTGTGGCATTTACATTTGCGAGCGTTTCCGTGCTTCGGAAGGCACGTTAAGCCGTTGGTCCCGGTTGCCAGTAAAATGGCAGTCGTTAAGCCTGGTTGAAAGCCTTATAGGCGGCTTAAAAAATTTCAACAGCAGGTAGCCACAACCTGCGTCTGTCTATTTCAACACGGCAATGGGCTCACCACCTATTACGTGGGACAGGAATCCACACGGTGAAAAGTGGGCATATAATATGCCTCTGCCACCCCTTCGGGGATAAGGCGTGATGGATATTTATTTATTTATTTATTTATAATTTAAAATATAGTGTGGCGACCAGCGCCACCTAGCGTAAAGCTATCGAACCACATCGATACTAAGAATCCTACATCGCGCTATGAGAGTTCTCACGCTGAAGAATGATATATACAACAGCCCAACATCAACCGTTGGGCCGCGGCCCGCCAGACGTGATCACCTTGCCTGGTCGGAGGATCCTCCCTTTGTGTCGGAGGAACATCTCCACCCGTTCCTCCACAATAGCAAATTTTCAAAAACTGTGAACACCTTTGTTGGCATGCGGCGACGAGTGTATGTCATATCAAAAGAAGCCAATGGCAGGTGTAATGCGACCTCTTGTCCTTGCATTGCCGATTATTCGGCCTTTAACGACGCCGACAACAAAAGCGCCGCGCGCCATCAAAGTGGCGCCGGCGCGGTATGAGTTCAGTGAGGGAGCGCTACTATTGTTGGAAGGTCGTAATGCTGTTCACGTATACTTGTCTATGATGCACTGCATTTTAATTTTGTTTTATGTTCTTTTATTTTGATGTGCGGTGTCATTATGTATTATATTTTCTCAAATACGTGTAAACACAATTTTTTCAAGTTTTATTTACGTTTTAATTAATTGCTATAGCCGCTAGTCCACCCTATCAGTGGTAGCAGAGCGTGGTTGAATAAATATCTAGTGGCAAATGGAAGAAGCATATTTAAATAGTAAGTAAATGAGAAAATAAAAGTTTTAAAATGAGCTCGAGTATCAGAAGCATAGAACCGTTTAACAAATCAAATTACGATACCTGGTGCTTACAAGCACAGGCTATTCTCATAAGATACGATTTGTGGAAATACGCTAGTGGTAATAAAATGTTAGCGGCAACTGCGACTGCCGAAGAAAAGAGTGCGTTCCTAAAGGAAGACTTAAAGGCAAGGTCAGAGCTATTTTTACTTATATCTCCACCAGAACTTAAACAAATTAAAGGGTGTAATACATCCAAGGAGGTATGGGACAAACTAAAGTCTGTACATCAAAGTTCAGGGCCGGCAAGAAAGGCTACGCTATTAAAGTAACTAGTATTGAAGAAAATGACTCAACAAGAAGGTGTGAGAGACCATCTTAGTAATTTTATGGATGTAGTAGGTAATAAAATATGGATAATAATAATAATAAATATAATAATAATAATACATATGCATGGATCGCGAAGCCTGGCGATCTGTCCTCTCTGACTACCCCGTCAGGGATACAGCGTGAAGATAGTTCGTTTTTTTTTTTAGTAGGTAAATTAGAAGACATGGATGTCAAAATTCATTCAGAGTTATTAAGCATACTGATGTTGTACAGTTTACCTACAAATTTCGATAGCTTCTGAACGGCATTTGAGTCGAGAGATGTTCTGCCAAGTCCTGACAATTTAAAAATAAACATCGTAGAAGAGTACGCAGCAAGAAGGCAAACCGATGCGAGTGAACCTCAGACTTCAGAAGCATTCTACACAAAGACGAAGAAAAAGGTACAATTTTGCAAGAACTGCAATAAGAAAGGGCATTCCACAGAAGCTTGTTGGTCGAAGAAGAGACTCAATAACCCCAATAAAACTAAAGGTCAAGAAAAGACATATAACATCAGTTTAACAACAGAAACGTCGAAATGTAAAGGCAATTTATGGTGTCTTGACAGGGGCTGTACGTCACATATGACGGGTGATAAAAGTATACTCCATAACTTAATCCCCGCGACTGACACTCTAAAGCTAGCTTCAGAAAAGCATACGACCGAAATTAAAGGGAAAGGAAAAGCCGAACTTTATACAAAGGATCGACGCTATAAAATTAGTCTTTCTGACACATTATATGTACCTGATTTATCGAATAATCTAATTTCTGCAAGCAAAATTACGGATCATGGCTATAAGCAGTGGCGGCTGTACCTTAAGTGTGCTCGTGCGCTGAACCACCAAATCAAACGATTAAAAAATATTAATTGGTCGTTATTTAAAAATAGTATATTTCGATACAAGTGCGGAATGCCTGTCATTGCAACGAGTTCCGACAAATGTCGACCCGAGCCGAGGCGCAGCCGAAGGTGAGGGTTGACAGTCGGAACAAGTTGCAATGACGGTTCTGCACGTGTATTGAACGACTATTTTTAATACAGTTGCGAAAAAATGAAGCAATTTAATAAAATAATAAAAACACAATAAACTCAAGTAACTAATCATTTATTTCTTGTAAAAGTTATAGTTCACATATACATTGAAATTGGTACAGTTATTTATATTAACTGGGGAAGTTTTCGGTTGCATATTTACTGTTTGAGACAAACTATTATTAATTTCATATGATTGTTCATGTATATTTGTCAAAGGTGTCATACAAGGGCGTTTGCTAGTTGATGGAATTGGATGTGATGAATTATAATTATCATCGAAGGTAGGCGGACGAACGTTCTCTTCAGTATTGTCATGTGAAGGAGATGAACTGGACTTTAAATTAATGGATTGTGTGATTTTTTTCCCAGTTTCTAGTTTGTTGTTTAATGAATCAGCAATTTAGCCTTCTGCAACTTTGTCTGACTTCCAGCCTCCTAGTCGCTTTAAGGACGTCAAATTGGCTCCTGAATCTGCCAATAATGTAGCAGAGGTTCTCCTGAAGCTGTGCCCAGTATAATACTCAGCATATGGCAGACCAAGAAACGTAGCTATTTGTTTTGGCATATTACCAAATTTGTTTATCCCGATTGCTTGAGCTGTACACTTCCCTTTTTGATAATTTTGGAAAAAACGGTCGGTTTATGCATTTTGGGACCGCTGATTCATATATTTTTGCACTATTTTAAGAAAATCTCCTTCAACAATAAAGCTTCTCGGTATCTTATTTTTTGTATTCGGAATATTGATTAGTAGCATTTTCCATGGATTTCAATATCTTTTAAAGTGATATTAGCTAACTCCTCTCTGCGGCAAGCACCAGCAACGCCAAAAATCAGCGCTACCTACAAAAAAAAGGGTTTTGATTAATATTTTTTATATTGAGTGTATTTTGCGATTTCGTAAACTGAATGCCAAAGAAAAATAGAAGTACTTATTAATAAATTACCTTTGTGCTTAAATAACGATCACCGGGAGCTTCGTTCAAAAACCTTTCCACTTCATTCGATGTTAATATTTTCGACTTTTTAGTTGTAAAGCCGTCTGATTGTCGTTTTAGGAAAGCATTTAGTTTGGGGTATTCACTGATATCCACATTATTCCTGATTTTTAGCACACTTTTTAACATTGAATACCTCGACCATAAGGTAGATGGTTTTAATTTTGTTGAAAGTTCAGAGAAGTATGCCAAAATAACATATTCTGAAAAACTATTTGCCTTTTTCTCTTCTCTCCACACAATGAATTCGTCATATGTAGATATGTAGCGACTTTTAGACTTTTCAGGTAAAATGTTCTCCGAAGCATTTTTTGCAATTAAACTGAGTTCCGGTGGCCTTAATTCAAATAATTTGTCGTCAAAATTACTCATTTTGTGCAACAAGCAATTAAACTCGAGAAGAAAATTTTTGGAAAATGGCGCCAATAGTAAAAGAATATAAGCAGAGGCTATGGCAGTTTTTTTTCTTTTTAATAGTCATTATTATGTCAGTTGGGAAAGAAAAAACACTAGTTCGGGAATGGCAAAGAAAAAACTGGCTTGTGATAGCCCACATCCCGAACGCTATACATCCCTGCAATATGCCACTTTTTGAGCAACTGTATTAAAAATACTTTTATTATAATAATTTCTAAACATACATAATAAGTAATTAAATATCCAATTATTATAAATCAATTTACGCGCTATGCTATACTATTAAGACTTATTTTCCGTGTGTGATGTAAAATTCTCGTGCGCTACGGCGAGTGCACGAGAACCACTAATACAACTTGCATGAGAGGAGAGCAAATATGCCTGACGCGTGAAACAAAACATAGTTCATAGAAATGTACCGAGTAATGAGCCTGTTCTCGTGCGCCGCACGTGCGAACCGAAACCGAACCGAACCGAAGATTTCCGAGTAGGGATGGCGATTCTTTACGAAAAAGATCGTTTTTTAAATCGATTCGAATCGTAGTCTAATGAATCGATTCACGAAAAAATCGAAGCCTACAAAATCGATTCTTAAAAAATCGATCTTTTTTTCAAGTTTGCGTTTACAATGTAAATTTGTATCAATTTTACTAAAAACAAGATTAATATTGCAATTAACGATATCTTATCAATAAAATCAGGGAATTCAAAAATAACAATTATTTTTATTACCGTATCAAACTATAAGATCAACTATAAAAAAAAAATAAGTATTTATATACTGAATGTTTTTATTGATTGCAAAAAAGTAAAAAATAAGGTAAGAGTTAAAAGTTTAAATATTAAGCATTGGGAATTATAACTGGGAACTATAGTTCCCAATGCTCAATATCTAAACTTTTTAAAAACAACAGTCTGTCAAGCCTTTTGGGATCCAAGCGGTTACGCTCATCACTTGCGATGTTTCCAGCAATTGAAAACAGGCGCTCACAAGGAACGGATGATCCAACGATACTCATATACATCATGGCGATTGGGTGAACGTGATGATAAATGGAGCTCTTTTGTTCTTGCCAGTAAAGTACAGGATCATACTTCAGGTGCACAACTGCCTGCGATAAATAATGTTTGAATTCTTCATTTAAGCCTTGATTTTCCTGTGCAAGTGCATTGCATAAAGAGAGTTGCTTTTTCACAAGCAACTTATGAAAATCCCATATTCCGTTTTTCATATCCTTATCAGCGCTTTCTATTGCGTCGACTTCCTCACTATTATTTTGTGGAAGTGATTGTCGTGTAATATCCAAAATTGAAGTGTTTATTTTATTTATCGCTCGAGAACAGGCTACATGGTCAGTAAAATGAATTTTTTTAAATCTAGGATCTAAAATGGTCGCAGCAGCTAACAAATGAACTTGTTCAACATTTCCAAATCTTTTCTTCAAGCCGTCCACAATTAAAGTCCTTGTTTTAACACCAATATCCGTTGAATTTTTCATTGTATTATATGTTTCAGTCAGACAAGACACGATGGGTATAATTTTACTGGCTGTAACGTAGTCTTCTCCCGATATTTCTTTAGTTATTACTTCTAATGGTCTCAATATATTTATAAGATCTTTTATAAATTCTAACTGCTGTGCAGTTAGCATTGTTGGCGCTTTAGGATACTTGAGTAATATTGGCGCAATTATTTCGGATAACTCAACAAATCGTTCCAATTGATAAAAAACAGAATTCCATCTGGTACACACAGACTGAACAAGCCCCAAAGGCTTTGTTTGATGACCCTGAGCTTTCTTTAAAGAATCAGCAGCATTTGTATTATGTTTAAAATATGTGGTAATATCTTTGACAGCTGTTAGTAAATTCTTGGCTTCTTCCAGTCCATCCTTATTGTCAAATGGTTTTGATGCTACTAGGTTTAATGTATGGGCAAAACATGGCATGTGTTTATTTTTGCCATAAACATTTGTGACAGCTTTAACGATATTAGCGCCATTGTCCGTGATAAACGCTACCACTTTGTTACTTGTGATGCCCCATTTTTCCGTCATATTGATAATAACTTGTGCTAAGTAGTCAGCATTGTGTGGTTCTGTTAGAGCAGTTACACCAAAAACTATGCTCAATAATTTACTTTCATATATACAATGACCAGTTAAGCCTAAGTAGCTTTGACTATTATGCGAGTCAGTCCAAACATCTGCAGTTAAAGATAGTGCTTCTACTTCTTGTATTTTTAGTTTCAGTTGTGTCGAAAGAATGTCATATTTATCGTCAATCATGTGGGTCATTGTTTTTCTGGCTGGAACTTTATAAAGTGGTGCCACTACTTTCATTAAATATCGAAATCCTGTTTTTTCCACAGTATTTAAAGGCAACCCATCTTTTGCGATCATGAAGACTATTGCATTGGTTATTTGACCACGCTTAATACCAGTATCTGAAAATAAATAAAATAAAGTCTTAATTATTGATCCTGTATGCATCTCACTTTCATAAAAAAAATATTCAAAAGATTTTAGTTTCATGCCTTACCTCCAAATGATTTTATATTTGTTAAGCAAGATGTCAATGTTTGCTGTTTTAAGACTGATACATTGGTAGAAGAAGAAGCCACGCTTTCAGCATCCGAATTATCAACATTTTGCAAATCTGGAACTGGAACGATGCCTAAAGTCATGTCATCAACAACCTAAAACGAAAAAACATAGTTACTTCGATTTATTTAATATCGATTTTTATTTTTTTCGAACTCAGTACATTGGAAAACAAATAATGTGACATAAGAAATGGTTTCACTAACTTGATCATTTCCATTATCATTTCGTGCATTACCACATTTACCACCACCACTTTCACTCTTCTTTTTGAGACTTACGGTCTGAATTGTTGGATGACGTCTTAATAAATGATTGCGCAAGTTTGTTGTGTTTCCCTTAGTTTTTACGTCCTGGTGACAATATTTGCATGTGCCTCCGAAGTCTTTTTTAATAAAATGATTCCATAAATCACTTCTACCCGACATGCTGAAAAAATATATTTATTCCTCATTTATTATATGTATTAAACTTGATAAACAATGATATTTTAAGTAATTAGTCACTAGTTTCGAGTAATATTCAAAATCCTATTAGGATTAGTTAGCATAATTTCTTAATGAATTTAAAAGAATATTTTATATGAAAGAATAGTTTAACATTTTATAAAAAAGTAACCTTTATATAAAAATAGCACCAAATGTGAATCGATTAATTAAGATACGAATTGCTTTAACGATTGATATTTTTCGGAAAGAATCGCCATCCCTAGCCTGGCGATTACTTGATTAAAATAAAATTAGAGTAAAAGCGATAGTTTATTTTTAAAATGATAATGGGAGCTTTACTATTTTTTCTGTAAACAAGATGAATAATTTGATGCTTTGACGTTAAATAGATAATTGGACATAAAGTAATCGTGAATGAAGTATGAACACTTCCATCAATAAGAATTCCACATATTACTTATTAGTTATTTCAATGCTGATTATTCCTGTTTAAAAGTAAATTTAAATGATAATCACAACTAACAGAACAAACTGAAAATAATAGCGTCAAAGTAAAAAATAAGAAGCGCTTTACTTATTTACTTACCTACTCTCAATTAGTTATTATTTCGCAACAAACACTACATGAAAATCTGATGATAATCAATCATGAAAATACTTATATTACGCTAATAACAGTATTCATTAAACGACAACAACAAATGAATAATGCAATATCAATCGTCACAGATTATAAATACATAAAGTCAAAGACTACAAACGTAACTTTTTTATTAAAGAGAGGCGAGTAAAGGATACTAAACATACAGCCATCTCGCGAGTTTATGAGTAGTTAACTCTTTAACCGGCAGCACTCTTATAATTCAGGCACATTCAACTAAATGCAAATAATTGTATGGTTTATACCAAAACAGAAAAAATCGAATGTCGATTTTCAAGGGTGATATATCGATTCAGTGAATCGACACAGTACTTCATATCGATTTAAAAAATCGATATTTTCTGCTCGAAAAATCGATTCTTCGATTAATCGATCTCAGATCGCCATCCCTATTTCCGAGAGCACTCGAATACGAATACTCGTAGGTAATTGACGATTATTGACGAAAATCGCCTGTGATGCGTTCATTATTGTTTGCGTAGACTTACTATAGTAACTAATTTATTTTCGTTTTGGTTTTATTCTTTACTGTGTAGTGATACGTGAATGTGATGCGTGTGATGTGAATGTGTGTGTAGTGTGAGTGAAAATGAGCATAAACATTGTTTTACACTAAAGATGTCAAAATAACAAATTTATACAAACATTACCCGAAAGGAATTCCGAAGGTTTGACTTCGGTTCAGAAAAATGTCATAATATAAAAAATGATAAACAATGAACATATTTTATGTACGTAAAGTTTTGTTGCAATTTCTAATCATACTAAGTGAGCAAGTAAAGTGCACCACCAGTTCGATAACCCACCAGCCGCCACTGGCTATAAGGTTCTATTTGAAAAGGAACAAGCTAGTGTCAAAAAAGGCGGGAAAACTGTATTAAAAGCCAAAGAAGAAATGGATTATACTACCTTGAATTTGATAAACTGGAAGAGACAGCAAATTTCACATCTAGTGATGAAAGTGAAATTATGAAATGGCACAAGAAATTAGGTCAAATTAATGAAAGAGACCTAAAAGAAATGGTTAAAAATAAAATGATGCGAGGACTCGACTTTAAAGAAAAAACTTTGGGTACCTGTAAGACTTGTATCAAAGGAAAATTTTCCACTCTACCATTTCAAAGCCATGGACAAATAATCTCTACCGAAGTGCTCCAGATAATTCACAGTGACGTGTGTGGCCCATATGAGAATGAATCAATGGCCGGATCAAAGTATTTCGTAACATTTATTGACGATTATACAAGATACTGCTGTGTATATTTCTTGAAAGAAAAGAGCGAAGTAATTGATAAATTCAAGGAATATAAAAACTATGTTGAACTGTTTCATAAGAAGAAAATTAAAATCTACAATCTGATAATGGAGGCGAATATAGGTCTAAAGCGTTTGACAAATTCCTCAAAGATAATGGTATAAGCCAAAGACTATCTGCACCTTATACCCCACAGCAAAATGGCATGAGTGAAAGAAAAAATCGGTCGCTGACGGATAAAGCCAGATGTCTGATGCTAGATGCCAATATATCTACAAAATTTTGGGCAGAAGCAGTAAACACTGCAAACTATTTGATAAATAGAAGCCCAGCAATTCCCCATATGAGAAATGGGTACAACGAATACCATCAGAAAATCACCTACACGTATTCGAAAATAGAGCGTTTGTGATGAACAAAAACCGAAGAATGACGCTGTTATCAGCAGAGATGTAAAAGTAATCGAAAAGGTGCATTATGGCGGTACTCCTGCTGAAAAACGCGAAGATCGGAACCTGAAACAGAACAAATTGAAATTGAAATTCCAGTAAAAAGAAACAAAATGAATGAGAACTTACCTTTTCAGGAACCTAACCCCTTTTATTCCAGCTCTAGTCAAAATCCTGTTGATGAACCATCTCCCTTTAAGTGGAAGACTACAAAGAGACGTGAGACCACCAGCACGGACCAAAGATTTTGAGTTAAGTCGCTGCGTGACCATGTTTACGTCAGAAAAATAAAAAACTGAAATGGAATCATTACAGAAAAATACCACCTGGGTATTAGTTGACAAGTCAGAAGCCCGTAGAAGTTGCTCTTTGCGGAAGGGGAAATATAAACAGATCAAGAAGCGCTCGTGGCCCCGCGATCTTAGGGTTCTGTAAACGATCACTGAGTTACGCAACTTTCACTATGGCTGGTCCTCGGATGGGTGGTTTTCTATGTATGTATAATAATGTATTTATATGTATGTATTTTTATTTATGTAATGGTATTTATATCAGTTTATATATGTAATTATTTTATATGACGGCGCGTTGCCATCTTTCCGACTGCCTTCAAACGATCTCTTATTCATCCCATACATAAAAGCGGTGCAATGGATTGTGAAAAAAAAAAAAAACTGACTATGCACTTGATCGTGCTCAAAGAGCTGTGTTAAAGGTCTCACATTTTCTCCCTTTTTATTACCCTATAGTTGCCTTGTATAACACATGTGAGGTTCTCACAGTTCGACAACTATTCATTCTCTCCACTATACTTAAAAAGCATTCCGAATTTAATTACACTCCTTACAACCATTCACAAAAACGAAGAAATAGGATATACTCATCGGTTCTATACAGATATAGTCTCTCACACAATATGTATTGTTTTCTAGGTAGTTACTTGTATAATAAAATTAATTCTATACTTGATACATATGCTTTTCCTAAAAATTAATGTAAACAGGTTGTATCAGGTTGGCTGCGGACCCTCAGTTATAATGAAACTGAGGATCTTCTTAAAACAATAATATGTTCACAGATGAATCACACACACTTACACACACACACACACACACACACACACACGTACGCACACACACACACACACACACACACACAAACACATAGTCTAAATACTGGTCCTTTTGTTTGTAATTTTATATTTCATTTTAGTAATTATCAAACGACTTAATTATTACCGGTGACACACTGTACATTGCTTTTTTCTTATGTGTGTGGGAAACCTGGTAATCTGTTTGACAGGATCTTCCTAGTTCAGATACCAGTCTCTCACAAGGGTTTTTATTAGTAGTAAGTATGTGATAAATGCTTATCATAAGTAACCTTTGTGAAAGAAAAAAATAATAAAGTTATCTTTAAAGTTATGTTATAGAAGCGCGGCCATTTTAGGACAGTTGAGTTCAGAGCGGCGTGCGCGATACAAGTCTAACGAATCGTCATTATTCCGTGTAATCTTAGAAATAACTTTAATGATTATTATTTCCTTAGAGACAATTAGAGTTTCTCTACGTGTCTGAGTGCTGATTTTGATGAGTAACAGTGTGTAATAGTCTTCTTTAAATTAAAGAACATTATATCGTCGGTTGGTCGTTACTTCGTCTATTATTCGTCCAAATACCCACGTAGAAGCTATGGCCGATCCTGGTGTAAGAGGAGAATCGCTGACATATAAGTTATAATATTTTGTAATAACTTATTCATATTTTCTTTTTTTTTAATAAAAATTGCAGAACATAATGCGCCCACCTCGTATATAGATCTGCACCACCCTATGGTTGCACACCTATGGTTGACTGGTATAGGATGCCTTAGGCACGAGACGCCAATGTGCTATACTTGTGCATAAAGTTTAATAAATTTAAAAAAAATGAAAAATTACTCATCTTATTACCGGAAAATAAATACGTGGAAGGCTTATGTGTAACGTAATATTTGATCGAAAAAAAAATATTTACATCAATATTCAAATAATGTTCAACAAGTGCACCAATCCCTAGTCAAAGACACCGCTGCGGCCGCCATACAGTGTATTATTTCATGTTAGTAGCGGACAACCTCCTTTCATAGTCAATTTCGATGGATAAAATCGTAATACAGCATAATATGTAACAAAAGATTTTTAATGTCGCTTAATATTGAAAATATTTACTGTTTCTTGTAAGGTCATTGAAATTTGACAATAAGATTTTTTACAGATTTAGAGCAAAATGATCAAAATTTACCCTGGATAAAATTACATATGAATGGAAGAATATACATGTAAGAGAGTGTAGAAATTACAAGTATGTATTAGTCCTAGCATGCGCAGAAAAAAATATATTGGGAATTACAGAAAAAAAAAAATTCTAGAGGACGGTCGCATTTTTTTTTACCAATAAAATATAATTCAGGAATGTAATTCTCCATGTACAAAATTTGGTATATTTTTTATGAAGGACTAAAAAGTTATAACGTTTCTAAGTTTTTTATAAATTTCCATGGAAATAGGGCTGTCACAAAAAAAAAGGTTAATTGTCCTCATTGTCAGAAACTATTAATAGTTCGTTTGTGGTCAACTCCACCTCTTCAAATTGATCATCAACAGACTCACATGGGTAATAATGTACATTGTCTGTAGTCACTTCCAAGAGTGATAGAACTTTCGGGGGTAAAGTAATTTTTGGTTTGCGGCGTTTATTGTTGGACAATGAAGATAAAAATGGGTCGGATGACGAGGGCTCGGTGAAATAAGTCGGTGATTGTTATTTGTCGATCTAACTTGCGCGTATGGTGCTCACGATCATAACGCCAAAATTTGTTCCGGGATTCCCCGGCTTGCTCTGACAGCATACCTATTGGTAAAGAGCTGGAATCAATTATTTGCCTACCGTGTATTAACATTTTGTGTAATGTCGTAGACAAATAGTACCATTTATATGTTTGTACATATTTTGTTGCAACAGATTGGCAAAAATCGTCAAATTTATTTGGATTTATCTTTAACCCACACGACAAAAGGACCAAAATAGTGTGTAAATCTTCCGCCAGCCATGGTTCTAGGCCCAAGATTTCAGAGAATGCTGCACGTTGTTGATCGGAGAGTGCAGTTCGAGCAGTATTTCCATCATTTGTTGTACCTGAGTTTGGACGTACAATATCCACCCATCTTACTTCTAATTTCAGACTGAATATATTCTTTTCGAATTTCTACTATTGTGGCTTCAAACGAGTTTTTCGTTACACGACTGGATCATTTTTATACCCTAAATGTAATAAAAATTCAATAATTCGAATCCAAGCGTGGAGTGGACTCAATCCGTGATTCACTGCTTCGGGGTTTATGGGTCTATTTTTAATAAGATTCAGATTGTTAAAATCTGATGATGTTGCACCACAACATGCACAACGAAGTTGAGAAGTGGTCCCCGTAATAATATTAAAAACTTTACCATCTATAATAGAAAAATGTAATTTAGGTTCAGCTATGATACTATGTCCATCCCGAGTTTCTGCGTATAGTGGAGTTAATATTTGTATTTCATCTTCTACCCGCGTCTTTTCATCCAAAATTAGTTCTTTACTCTCTGCTCTGTATTGAATTTTTAAAGGGCGACAAAATATAAACGATTGTTGATTAGGGTTACTCCACAACACGAATCCGTCCTCTGTTCTTATAAGCAAAGGTATGTATGGGATGGCAAATAAACAATTTTCATTGTCATCATTGCTACTTGTAAGAAAGTTTTGTTTATAAAGTGACTGCCCAGTACTGCCATCAAAACCCCACGATCCCTCAAAGGTACAGTGCGCAAGATCTTTGTTTTATTGAATACAATATTCCGTTATATTTACATCACACACTTTAATAACGCGACGTATTGTGTGTAATAATAAACTTTGTAACGAAATATTTGCCTCTCTTTCTGTTATATGTAACTGCTCATCTGGATAGCACATTGTTTTTGTAAATTGCACTCTATAGTACGGCGGATAAGCCGGAAATCCTCTTTCTTTTAGTTCTCTCTGCATAGAAATATAGTCGTCTACAGTTAATTTTAGATCGATCATCATAGAAAGTGCTTCCTCAGGGCTTGCGTTCCGCTTTAGGTGTAATACTGGATGCAATTCTTTTGGGTCGAGTTGGAGACTTTGAACATTCGTTAATTACAAATTCCAACTTTCGCGCAGAACTTGCTTTGAGCTTTACACCTGTATCATCAGTAACAATTTTTGATATAACTTTAATAATTTTGGCACAAGGTTTTCCTTCCAATGACTCTTCCAAACTTTTCGTACCCGACGTTGTTGGCGAGCACTTAAATTGTCGTAAGAATGTGAATTATTTTTTGCAGAAATTGAAGGTTGAATTCCAGAAATGTCTTGTGATGTTGAAGAATTGAGCTCAAGAACTTCCAACATCTCTTGAGATATTGAAGGCTGAGGTTGAAGGATTTGCGACATCTCCCGAGATGTCGAAGGTTGTGGTTCTTCCAAAGTTGAAGAGTTGGCGAAAGTACTACTTATCGAAGACTTTTTGAAACATGTACAACGAATTTCAAAATTTGTGTCGAGCCAAGTTTTATTTCTTTTTAAAAACCGTTTTAGATTACGTTTGCTCTCTTTATAAAGTGTTTCACACTTACTCATAATTCTCTCGCTTTAAGTCTTCTGGTTGAAGCCCAGAAGGACTGCTATGCTGAGATAAAGCATGGGACTTGTCCAAATCCATGATTACAAACGACGAAATTATACAAGAACGCAAACTGTTAGATGGCGGCTGCTCCCCTGCGTTACCGGGTAGGCTACCGTGCCGCCAAATAGATTTACACACAAATAGAAATATAACAACATAAGCCCGAAGGCATTTAATCATACAGGAGTATGTAGGTACATATTATTGGAAGTTTTAGTCAGTAAAAACTGTTACCGCCTACACCGCGTGGAGGTACTTCCAGCTTATGTTATTCCTATTGTGTTGTTGTACGCGTAAACATACACCACTGTCTGAAAAGTCTCAAAAACTATCTTTGCCTCAGAAATTAGAGACGTAAAAATTTTCATGAAGTATAGTCCAGCCATGACTCTTATCAAAGAATGCAACTGCGGTTTTACACTTGTTCAGAAATGCGGTTTTAAACCTCGTTTTCGAACGATCTTCACTGAATTACTCCGGTTGTGAAGATTGCACGACTACCACAAACGTCAAAAATGACTCAAACATGCACGTAGAGGTTTGTAGTGGCGGAATTTTCGATTGTAGTAGAACGAAAACTGATTAAGATCGATCAAGTTGAGTAAAACTCGTTTTCGAGCGATCTCGACTGAAATACTCCGGTTGCGAAGATTAGGACGAATACTACAAACGACAAAACTCAACAACTCAACTCAATCGAAAATTCCTCCACTACACACCTCTACGAGCATGTTTGAGTCATTTTTGACGTTTGTGGTAGTCGTGCAATCTTCACAACCGGAGTAATTCAGTGAAGATCGTTCGAAAACGAGGTTTACTCAACTTTATCGATCTCAATCAATTTTCGTCCTACTACAATCAAAAATTTCTCCACTACAAACCTCTACGAGCATGTTTGAGTCATTTTTGACGTTTGTAGTAGTCGTCCAAGCTTCGCAACCGGAGTAATTCAGTCCAAATTCCGGGAAAACGAGTTTTACTCAACTTGATCGATCTCAATCAATTTTCGTCCTACTACAATCGAAAATTCCTCCACTACAAACCTCTACGAGCATTTTTGAGTCATTTTTGACGTTTGTAGCAGTCGTCCAATCTTCGCAACCGGAGTAATTCAGTCCAGATTTTGAGAAAACGAGTTTACTCAACTTGATCGATCGCAATCAATTTTCGTCCTACTACAATCGAAAATTCCTCCACTACAAACCTCTACGTGCATGTTTGAGTCATATTTGACGTTTGTAGTGGTCGTCCAATCTTCACAACCGGAGTAATTCAGTGAAGATCGCTCGAAAACGAGTTTTACTCAACTTCATCGATTCTAATGAATTTCTCTTCTAACAGACTTAAAAGTACTTTCACAACAAACCTCAAATCAGGCAAAAGGTTTAATAACAAGTAACTACTGTCAAAAAAAAATCTAATTTTTTTTTTATAATTACCTACAAATGAAAATTCGTTCACTACAATCAACTACTAACGATTCTTCATACAACTCAATTGTTAGAATTGAATTTTTATAAATCCGGGTGCTGGCTATTTTTGGTTTATCCATAATATTTTTTCAGATCAACTACAAACAAAAATTTTTTTACTACAATCAACTACATACCAACCTTATCAAGAATACGCAAAAAAAAATTCGATTTATCCAAGTACGGTGCCAGGTTCACACAGGTCATTCTAACGACAATTTTAATTTAATTTCGCCAACAAGGTCGAGTACGAAAATGTTTGGAAGAGTCATTGGAAGGACAACCTTCTGCCAAAATTATAAGAGTTTTATCAAAAATTGTCACTGATGATACAGGTGAAAAGCTCAAAGCAAGTTTTGCGCGAAAGTTGGAGTTTGTAATTAACGAATGCTTAAAGTCTCAAACTCGACCCAAAAGATTTGCATCCATTATTACACCTAAAGCGGAACCCAAGCCCTTTAGTCCTGAGGAAGCACTTTCTATGATGATAGATCGAAAATTAACTGTAGACAACTATATTTCTATCCAGAGAGAGATAAAAGAAAGAGGGTTCCCGGCTTATTCCCCGTACTATAGAGTGCAATTTGCAAAAAACAATGTGCTATCCAGATGAGCAGTTACATATAACAGAAAGGGAGGCAAATATTTCGTTACATAGTTTATTATTACACACAATACGTCCCGTTATTAAAGTGTGTGATGTAAATATAACGAAATATTGTATTCAAAAAAACAAAGATCTTGTGCACTGTACCTTTGAGGGATCGTGGGGGTTTTGATGGTAGTACTGGGCAGTCACTTTATAAACAAAACTTTCTTACAAGTGGCAATGATGATAATGAAAATTGTTTATTTGCCACCACATACATGCCTTTGCTTATAAGAACAGATGACGGATTCGTGTTGTGGAGTAACCCTAGTCAACAATCGTTTAGATTTGTCGCCCTTTAAAAATTCAATACAGAGCAGAGAGTAAAGAACTAATTTTGGAAGAAATGACGCGGGTAGAAGATGAAAAACAAAAATTATCTCCACTATACGTAGAAACTCGGGATGGACATAGTATCATAGCTGAACCTAAATTACATCTTACTATTATAGATGGTAAAATTTTTAATATTATTATGGGGACCACTTCTCAAATTCGTTGTGCATGTTGTAGTGCAACATCATCAGATTTTAACAATCTGAATCTTATTAAAAATAGATCCATAAACCCCGAAGCATTGAATCACGGATTGAGTCCACTTCACGCTTGGATTCGAATTTTTATTACATTTAGGGTATAAAAAAGATCCAGCCGTGATGAAATGGCGTGTAACGAAAAACCTATTTTGAAGCCACAATAGTAGAAATTAAAAAAAAATATATTCAGTCTGAAATTAGAAGTAAGATGGGTCTCTTAATGGATATTGTACGTCCAAACTCAGGTACAACAAATGATGGAAATACTGCTCGAACTGCACTCTCGGATCACTACCGTGCAATATTCTCTGAAATCTTGGGCCTAGAACCATGACTGGCGGAAGATTTACACACTATTTTGGCCCTTTTGTCGTGTGGGTATTTGACGATTTTTGTCAATCTGTTGCAACAAAATATGTACAAACATATAAATGGTACTATTTGTCTACGACATTACACAAAATATTGATGCACGGTAGGCAAATAATTGTTTCCAGCTCTTTACCAATAGTCAGAGCACGCCGGGGAATTCCGGAACAAATTTTGGCGTTATGATCGTGAGCACCATACGCGCAAGTTAGATCGACAAATAATGATCACCGACTTATTTCACCGAGCCCTCGAATCATCCAACCCATTTTTATCTACATTGTCCAACAATAAACGCCGCTAACCAAAAATGACTTTACCCCCGAAAGTTCTATCACTCTTGGAAGTGACAACAGACAATGTACATTATTACCCATGTAAGTCTGTTGATGATAAATTTGAAGAGGTGGAGTTGACCACAATTGAACTATTAAAAGTTTATTAGTTTATAGTTAAGCCTGGTTAAATGCCTTATGGGCTTGAAAAATTTCAACAATACCTGCTGTACTACACCACTGCGTCTGTCAAATTAAACACGGCAATGGGCTCACCACCAATTACGTGGGACAGGAATCCACACGGTGTAAGGTGGGCATATAATATGCCTCTGCCACCCCTGCGGGGATAAGGCGTGATGGATATTTTATTTTTAGTTTCTGACAATGAGGACAATTAACCTTTTTTTTTGTGACAGCCCTATTTCCATAGAAATTTACAAAAAACTTGAAACGTTATAACTTTTTGTCCTGCATAAAAAATATGGTGTTTGTTGACCTCGAAAAGGCATACGACCTAATACCGCGAAAGGTGTTATGGTGGGCCCTGGGGAAGAAAGGAGTGCCTGAGAAGTATGTGCGGTTGGTCCGAGCAATGTATAGTCGATGTAGTACCCAAGTTCGGTCTGTAGCAGGTACTACTAGTGTTTTCGGTGTCAATGTAGGCTTGCACCAGGGGTCGGCTCTTAGCCCATACCTCTTCCTCATAGTCATGGACGCCCTTACGGCGGACATACAGGAAGAGGCTCCCTGGTGCATGCTGTTTGCAGATGACATCGTACTAGTAGCCGACGAAGGCCTTAAGATCCAGAGCAGACTGGAGATGTGGCGACAAAGACTGGAGAGTGTTGGCCTCAAAATGAGTAAGTACAAGACTGAGTATCTGTTTTGCGATTTCTACTACTATCCTGACCTTAATTGAATGCGTTGAAATCAGTTTAAAATTTTGAAATTAGGTATGTCAGGATTGCGTAAACATTACTTCCAAGTGTTTGTTTCGCTCTTTTATTTGTTAAAAATGTCGTATTCTAATCTAATCAAGAATATTTTAACATGTTGATGTGTCTGTGTTGGAGTGATACAATTATGCAGAGGCTCGTAGAGATTACGAAATACGTTATGCAGTTTCATGGTCAACTGGGTTCACGACCTTACGGCGGCGTTGCTACTCTAAAAGTGCTGCCATGTAAGCTACCACATTTTATTAATTTTTAATCAATTTTATTCGGGGTAATTTCTTTATGTGTATCATAAAAATAATTACACGAATAAAATCACATCTCGATACCTACCAATACCTTCACGGATCGGACAGGGTTTTTTTAACATATTGTATATCATTGTCTTTCACTATAGCACGTTAGCACAACTTTTATGTCCAAGAAATCACCACTGCACATAAAATAACATAAATGCACTAGTTTTAGAAAATAATATACAGCAAGCGTCCGCACTTGTCAATTTTCCCGCTTAGAAATCACAATAACATACTTTTTTTTTAAGTATTTGGCTTGATTACTAGACCTTTGAGCCACGTCTTTTTATATATTTATATACACTTTACTTTACACTATACTCAACACTTTGAACACTTTTAATATTTATTGTTTTGTTAAATTCTTCCAATCGTCTGTTTAATGAAATTGTATAAATATTTGTAGCACTTTACATTTGTTAATAAATCTTTCAAGCGGCGGGAGGAATCATTTGCCATTATTTCACTGATTTCACTGGCAAGTATCAGTCTTAGCATATTGTGTGTTTGGCAGAAGAAAACAGTGTGTTCAATATCCGCTTGTAGAGTATTACAGTCTTTGTACCTATTATCTGTCACAATTCCCAACCTCGCCAGGTGGGAGGGAGTGGTGGAGTGTCCGAATCGAAGCCTGTTTAAAGTCGTTATGAAGTCTCGACTTGCCGACTTCAATTTCCAGTACCATGGATATGCTGGTATATCCTCCTGTATAGAGCCATACCACTTTCCTTTTTCTTCTTGGTCTTTTTTCCACATGCCTTTCCACTGGTCTAATATTTCTATATTTACAGAGCTATAGTAATCAGTTAGCGGAATATTCACTACATACATGACGTTTAAAGGATTAATCCCTTCATATGCAGTTTTGTCAGCTACCTCATTGCCAGTTATACCTCTATGTGAGGGTATCCACATAAAAGCGACATTAATTTCTATATTGTGCAATTTATATTTACAATCTTTATTAAGGTATAAAACGAAAGTGGATTTAAAATTAAATTTTAGGTTTTTTAAACTCTTTATGAGACTAAAAGAATCAGTTAGAATTAAAAAGTGTTTACTGGTTTTCAAATGGTGAATTAATTTGAGTGCTTCTAAAACTGCATATGCCTCTGCTGTAAATATTGAACAGTTTTTATCTAAAATATAACTTTGAGAAAAATTTCGTCTGTGGATCAAACACTGCAGATCTTACATGATCTTTAGTTTTACTCTCGTCAGTGTACAAGGTATAAAAGTGAGGATTCTCGTCTAAAAATTGTAACAAATCGTTATTGTTTAAAATTTCATGAGTTATAATGGTAATAGGAAAAATTATACTAGTGAATGAGTCACATGGCCATTGAGACTGTTGTCTAACTAATGTGCACTGTTTGTTAATATGCAGAAAGATTCTACTTAGTTGTGGAGAGACGCCTCTCACCAGTTCTTCAGCAGTAGTTAGTCGCTCCGATACATTAATCAAGTGAGGAATAATTTTTTGTGTTACTTGACTATTCTCTATTGCTAGCAGTTTTATAAAATATCGTTCAATTAATAGTATCCTTCTTAGAATGAGTGGCATTATTTTAGTTTCAACCTCCATTGCTCTGATAGGAGTTGAGCACATTGCTCCAGAAATTATTCTTATGGCCTTGTTTTGAATTATATCTAGCCTATGTACATAGGAACTGTTTACATAAGCTAAACTGCTGTAATCGAAATTACTTCTTACAATTGCTTTATACAATATAGACAGAGTTTTTGGGTCTGCACTCCACGATACACCAGCTAGACATCGGATAGTATTAATGCCTCTTAAGGCATTTTTGGATATATATTTAATATGTTGTTCGAAGTTTAATTTTTGATCTAAGATGATACCTAAAAATTTGTGTTGGGTAAGTCTGGCTATGGTGTCACCATTGTAAATAACATTAGTAGAAGGAATCTCATCACTGAAAACCATCATGCTACTTTTAGCAGCATTTATTTTTAAATGCAACTTATTGTGATAGTAGCTCCTCAGTTGTTCTAAGGCTACATTTATATTATTTGTTGCATTAGTTAAGTTTCTATCAGAGCTATATAATACTAAATCGTCTGCAAACCGAAGAATCTGTATATTTTCCATATTTATATATTTACATATTTCACTAGTATATAAATTATATAATAAAGGTGAAAGGGTTGCACCTTGCATTGTACCTTTAGAGGTATTTTCTGGGCCATATAGAATATTATTGTGCTTCACATATAATATTCTCTAATTTAAAAACTCATACAGCCATTTCGAAACTTGACCAGGAATCCCTAGATCACCAGTCAGAACTTTAACTAAAATTCCAGGATCCACGTTATTATTATTTACATTGAAATAATTACAAAAGGAACTAAACTCTATCAAATTATCATTATCTGTTAATTTAGATAAAAATGGCTGTACGAACTCGTCTTTATATGTTTTATTTCCAGCCTTTAATCCCTTAAACCTTTTAATTAAATTCCAAACTGTGCTTATCGGAGTGTTTCTGTTGAATGTATTGCAAATGTCTTTCCAACCTATCTTTTTTTGTTCACAAATGGTACGCTTTTTTAACGCATCCAGTCTTTTATAATTTATGTGTTTTATAACACATGGTAATAAAAGTGCGGCATAACCTTGGCCGACCGAATACTTAACGAAGTGATACGCAATATGGCTTGAATGAAAGTGTCACCGTTAAGCTGGAAAAGGGCGTGCTCCGCTGGTTTGGACCCGTTCAACGAGTGAGTGAGGTACGAATGACAAAAAATATATATTGTGCCAAAGTAGAGGGTAGAAGGAGTAGGGGTAGGGTAGGACGAGACTTTCATATAAAAAAACCACATGAGCGCATTTCTCAAAAACGGAAAAGTCAAAAGTACTCGGATACCTATACGTGCACTTATGAAGCGATTAATGAATCTACAGGAAGCGTAAGAAGTATGCATGGATTGCGATACCTGGTGATCTGTCCTGTCTGACTACCCCGTCAGGGATACAGCGTGAAACTAGTTATGACCACCGCCACTGTCATCATTATATCAAAGATTTATGTGTCAAAGTGAAAATATTACATAAAATTATTGCAAAATGTAAAGTAGAAAAATATTTACAAAACGGTGTTGTGAATACAGCGATGAAAGTTTCATTAACAAAAAATTACCAGGAATAACTTTTTTTTTTGCTAATTTATGTACCAGTTACGACTACATATTGTTGGCATTTAAACATTTAGATAATTATTTTCATACAGTAAGATGAGGGTAGTCTAATTTTTCATAACACATTTTGATTCTAGAGTAAGTTAATAGTTTATTGCGAGTAAATTATTATTAATATAGGAATGTTCTAACAGTATATTATAACCGAAAAATCTTTATTATGTATAGACCATTTTAACGGCGCTTACAAAATGTCATACACTATTTAAAATATTTAAATCGACCACTGGTTCGGAACGCGGCCCACCTGAGAAGAACCGGCAAGAAATAATTAATGAGGGTGTAATAGTAATGAGGGTGGTTTTACTTTTGCTGATTATTCAGTAAATTTATAAAAGAGGAATTTTGGAGCAGGACACGACATTCACTCGGCATCATTTAAAAAGTGTAGACGTGTCAGGTTAGCATACTGTTAACGAGTATTTTATTTTTAACGTGTAAGTCAATAATACTTACACTAAGATTTGTATCCAAAATGATGAAATTCCTTGGTGAACACTTGAAAAGGTTGTTGCTAGCTGTTCATAGTATCTGTGCCATAAATCGTTTAGTTACTGTCGTCATCTACAGCTAAACTTTTTGTTAATTTAGATAAACTTTGTACTGTAATAGCATTTCAAGTACTTAGGGACGAATTCACTTCAGAGGCCGTAAATTGTTGGACATTTCAATACTCAGCATAGCTAAACGGTTAATCTTGTTTTAGGTTTCCAATACTATAAATAACTAACGTCACTATACGTAACAGAAGCTTATCAGAGACTTAAAACAGATTTCTTAGCATTAACCAAATGGTCGCATGACGCAGGATTAGTTTTAAACGCTAGTAAAACAAAAATGATGTACATTAGTTCTAGCCAGAATAGGAAGTTATATAAACCAAAGCTTATTGCCCACACACATATATGTTTACACTCAAACCAACAAAACCCATGTAGATGTGAATGTATAGAAGTTGTATCGAAGCACACCTATCTAGGACTTGTTATAGATGACCGTATTAAATGGAATGAACATATAAAACGATGTTTGTGACAAATTACGTGCGATTTTTGCGAACATAGTGCTTTTAACTCAAAAAGTACCTTACAATATACTGATGGCATTGTATAATGCACTTTGTGAATCTATAGTGTCTTATGGATTGAGCAGCTATAGACGAACCTATAAGACTCACCTGAATAAAATATATACACTACAATTAAGATTATTAAAAAAATTGTCCCAAGTAAAATTAAGAAGCAATCTGAAACAAATTACTCCAATACTACGCTTGCTTTCTATTATTTTCTAAAACTAGTGCTTGTTTTATGTGCGGGAGTGGTGGTTTCTTGGACATAAAAGTTGTGTTAACGTGCTATAGTGAAAGACAATGATATATATGCAGTGAAATGCTATTTTCTCTCTTGCCGCGAAACGTCCACTGACAATCTTAGTATAAGAATCACCATTATACTGAGGGCAAGGACCAGGACGTAGCCTGAGAACACGACATCGACTGGACAGGACTAATTAGAAGATAAGATTGAAGAAATATGATATAAAAAATAAGATTTGGCTAAAAGGTCTTAGAAACCAGGCCATTAAATAATTATTTAAAAAAGAAAAGTCACATTTGGCGGGAAGAGTGACAAGTGCGGACGCTTGCTTTTATTATTTTCTAAAACTAGTGCATTTATCTTGTTTTATGTGCGGAAGTGGTGGTTTCTTGGACATACAAGTTGTGTTAACGTGCTATAGTGAAAGACAATGATATTTATGCAGTGAAATGCTATTTTCTCTCTTGCCGCGAAACGTCCACTTTAGTATATGAATCACCATTATACTGAGGGCAAGGACCAGGACGTAGCCTGAGGACACGACATCGACTGGACAAGACTAATTAGAAGATAAGATTGAAGAAATATGATATAAAAAATAAGATTTGGCTAAAAGGTCTTAGAAACCAGGCCATTAAATAATTATTTAAAAAAAAAACTGTAAATAACAACTGTGTTGATTAAAAATTAAAAACTTTTATCTACATTACTTTTTTTTCCTTTTTCATCTGACTGACCTGTCTTTGGTCCCTATTAAACAGTATTTCTTCTTAGCGGAGGTGCTTTGGGTGTAGTTCAAAACGTAGGATTATGTCCTTTGATAAAAATTATGGAGATGCAGGTACATATCCTCATATTTTTGCAATAACGCAACTGCAGGGGTATTATTGGGCGTCCTTTCACTCACACATACCTTATGAATCTTAATAAGGACGTCTGTTGAAGATCACTGTGACTGTGACATATTATAAATAGGTAGGTACTCCTTTAAAACCACCGCTTGCTTACTGATCTGTACGGACTTACTTTAATAGGTTGACTGCCTCCGTGGCGCAGTGGTAGTGTATGCGACTGCCGCGACAGTACTGGGGTCGATTCCCGGTTCGAAAAAAATTTATGTTGTGGATCACAAATGTTTGTTTCGGAGTTTGGGTGTTTCCTATGTATAATATGTATGTATTTAGACATATATAATTATGTTTATCAGTCATCTAGATCCTATAACACAAGCTTATATTAACTTACTTTGGGCTAGACGACGGTGTGTAAAAAAAAAATCCCACAAAGTCCCACAATGGGTATATAATATATATGGCTGCCCAAAATCGGGTTCCGTAATATATGACTGATGATGATTTCAATAACAATCTGTCAAAAAGCGTCAATATTAATCAATCACCGGTTTTATGAAATGATAGCTAAATAATGCTACCTGTCTGTGTGAGTTATAGGCTACGCTATTCTTCGCAAGTGTTGGGTCAGCTTACTGTTACTTATAATTATGTCTGTTGCCTTGACTTAGGAGAAGACTGGACGAGATTTGACTGAGGACTGTAGTACGACTATTAAATAAAGAATAATAGATGCATTGGTAGTATGGTTTTTAATGCCTTCGCCAGTTCTCCGGACGAATAAGCCAAAAACATTAGCAAATAACTTGAAAATGTCAATGTCAAAATGACATTCAGTTTGGCGCCAATTCTATAAGATGAAACACAGTTGCCGTATTTTATTATACGTATAGCTCTCTTCTGGAGTAATTTTTGTACTCCAGAAGAGAGCTATACGTGCAATATATAAATTGAGTGCTAGAGTGTCTCTTAGAGAGAAATTTAAAGAAATTGGCATTTTAACGGTTGCATCACAGTATATATTTGCAAATATCATGTTAGTTAAACAGAACATACATTTATACAATCGACACAGTGACATACATTCGATAAATACTAGAAATAAGCATAAATTAATTGGAACGCATCATCGTTTACAAAAGGTTCACGACTCTTTTGCAGGAATTGGCGTACGCCTATATAATAAAATTCCTTTAGACATTATGAACCTGCCGTTACATAAATTTAAGGCGGAAATTAAGACGCACCTTTTGAAAAGGGCTTATTACACAATTAATGATTATTTGAATGATAAAAATAAATGGAAATGAGTTGCTTGCTCTTCGCTCGAGCTATTTAGGATTCGAATGAATCTTGTGTTATATTATCTACTTGTCTTGAACCTGCATATATATGTTGTATATTTTTTTTTTTTACCTTATTTTTGTTTACATTCTCCAGTATAAATAATTTGAAACGCCAGGCAACTAAAGGTATGGCTGCGTTTAGTCCCGGTAATAACTAATATACATAATTATATGTAATTTGACTTTGTTATTGTGTGAGCACTATGTAGACTTATTTATTATTTTGAAATTGACATGATAGTTGCTGTGTAGTTTTTGGGTATGTCATGCTCGCCTAAGTGTCCTGGCAGTGGTGGCGTATGTATCGGGTCGCCTTGTTCCCTACAATACGGTTGAATAGGGCGATGGCTGATATATGCGTCATACCCGTGAACGGGTGCCGTCTGTTGGGACTGGTCAGCTCATAGCTGTTATAGCAATTGTTACAAATAATATTATTTAAATTTAAGGCAAACTAAGTTTAGTCGACTGTTCTCACATAAATTCTAAGGAACTATGTAAGTGTAATTTTAATGAACTCAACATTTATTTTGTTTTTTTTTTGTATAATTTCTTTACTGTATAATTGGTCAAATATCATGTTAATCAAACTGTGTCAAATGGCGGTTAGAAAAGAGTGGCCATGAGTTTTATTGCCAGGTTCTTCCTCTGGCTCTACCTATTGCTTTGCGAATCTGGCAGTAAATGTAAATGTAGAAGCAGTAATCTTGACGTTCATAAGTGTTACTTTGTGACCTACATGAATAAAGATTTTTGATTTTGATTTTATTTTCCAAAACTAGTGTATAATTCGTGATTTTGTGTTTAATAATGGTGGATTATGATACATAAAGTGTTCGAAAATGTGCATGAGTTATGGAAAGTGAAATGTTGCAGTGAACAGCGGTGTTCTATGTGTTAGTACCAAATCTCTTTAGAAAGCCCTAGTAATGGGGCCACTGCTTTAATAGGGCAAGAAACAGAATATAGGACTGAGAACTAGACATCGACAAAGGACTATTAAATGATGATAAAAAATATTAATACTGAAGATAAGGCTGTATGGACCAAGTTTCCTTTTCCTACCCAAAATAGGCGAAGACAAAACTAACATCAACAGAAGACTGCGCGGGAACAGTGACAAGTGCTTATTTTATGTGCGGGAGTGGACTATTTTTTTGTTTTTTTTGGTTTCTTGGACATAAAAGTTGTGTTAAAGTGCTATAGTGATGGACAATGATATATATGCAGTGAAATGCTATTTTCTATCTAGTCGCGTAGAGTCCGTTGAAGGCCACAAGGTATAAGAACCACCATTAAACTGAGGGAATGGACCAGGACGTAGGACAGAAGACACGCCATCGGCAAGGACTCGACAGGACTGAATTATAAGTTAAGATTGAAGAAATATGATATAAAAAATAAGATTTCGCTAAAAAATCATCAAAACCAGGCCATAAAATAATTATTATTGAAAAATCAACAACAGTATGACATTTAGGGGACTTTTGGCGGGAAAAGTATATTATTGATGATGTATATTATTATTGATGTATATTATTTTCTAAAACTAGTGCATTTATCTTGTTTTATGTGCGGGTGTGGTGGTTTCTTGGACATAAAAGAAGTGAACGACAATGATATATATGCAGTAAAATGCTATTTTCTCTCTTGCCGCGAAATTTCCACTGAAAACCGCATTATAAGAATCATCATTATACTGAGGGCAAGGACGGACCTAGGATTGAGGACACGACATCGACAAAGACTGGACAGGACTAATTAGGGCCGATTTCACCACTAGAATTGAACGCGATCAATCCGACTAAAACGCAGTTTAAAAGTATAACTGGTATCAAAACATTAGTTTTGATTTCACCTACTAAAACTGAACGTAGTTAAGACTTGAACGAGTTTAAATATTGAACGCCCGATTTTGAAGGATTAAGTACTTTGAACGCGTTTTAAATTGATTTGACGTCTACGAAAGGAATGTTTTTTTCGAATCCTTAATATCCCTCCATGCTCCTCTTCCATCTTGTATTAACACCCTATTACATAATCTTGATATTAATATTTATAAAACCATATCTTTATTTATAACTGTTAATCATTTAAAAATCTTAATATTACTTTAAGAATCTTGTTTCAAACCATTTTGATCCTTTCCCGAAATTCCGTAATCCTTTTTATATATTAACCGCTTCCTAACCTTTTACTGCGTCGTTAGCCACGACAAGCCGGACATCGCCAAAACAAAAAAAAAAAAAAAAAAAGAAAGGAATGTTTACTAACATAACCTAAGATCAGTTATTGTTTGTTAGTATATTCTGCAGAAATAATAAGAAATATGGATCGAGCATTGGCTTTAGCTTTCGAGGATAGTGACGAAGAAGAGTATTTCTATCGCTCAAGGCGCCCAAGACGGATTCACGAAAGAGAAGAACACTTCGACATCCTTGATGACAAAGACTTCGTCACAAGATTTCGCCTTACGAAAACTACATTTTTATCCGTACTGGAGTCAATTGAAGATAAATTACGGTTTCCTTCAGAAATGTGAGCGTCAAAATATGTTTAGTTTAAATTAATAGTTACCTATCTACCTACTACTATTTACATAGCCAAAATAAATTATTTTTTAGCAAAAATTTATATATTTCCACTTTTTTCAAGAGATCACTGTGTCATCATCATCCGAGCGTCTGTCCCAGTTGCGTCTCGCGACGCCCGGGGTCCGCTTTCCTACATTTTCTCCTCCACTTCGCACGGTCGTCGGCATCCCCTGTGGTGAGACCATTGGCACGCATGTCATCCCTTACGACGTCAAGCCAGCACTTCTTGGGTCTTCCCCTCTTACCGGGACCCGGCGGGGCTGACATGGCCAGACATTTGTTACCTACGTAGCCCGGCGGTTGCCGCAAGACGTGACCATACCAACGAAGGCGACACTCTTGCAACTTGTCTGCAATGTCACGGACGTGAAGGCTGCCGCGGATGCGAGAGTTCCTCACGCGGTCCATCCGCGTGACTCCACACATCCACCGCAGCATCTTCATTTCCGTGACACGCAGCTCCTGCTTGTGTCGCTCCAATATCGGCCACGTCTCACTGCCATGTAAAAGGACAGGTCTAATAATGGTTTTGTAGACCTGTCCCTTCAACCGGATCGGCATTTTAGGGTCACAAATGACACCGGTCATCTCCCGCCATTTGGCCCACGCGGCAGCAATGCGTGACTTGACATCGCAATCGATGTCACTGGACGTGTGAAAAACAGATCCCAAGTATTTAACCTGGTCCGTGCGCTCGACCAAATCACCGCCTATGCGGACGGATGTGGGATCTGTCGAGTTTAGTGCCAAGTACTCGGTCTTCGCCACATTTAGTTTCAGACCGCCGTTCTGTTCGGAGTTCACGACTCTTTTGCAGGAATTGGCGTACGCCTATATAATAAAATTCCTTTAGACATTATGAACCTGCCGTTACATAAATTTAAGGCGGAAATTAAGACGCACCTTTTGAAAAGGGCTTATTACACAATTAATGATTATTTGAATGATAAAAATAAATGGAAATGAGTTGCTTGCTCTTCGCTCGAGCTATTTAGGATTCGAATGAATCTTGTGTTATATTATCTACTTGTCTTGAACCTGCATATATATGTTGTATATTTTTTTTTTTTACCTTATTTTTGTTTACATTCTCCAGTATAAATAATTTGAAACGCCAGGCAACTAAAGGTATGGCTGCGTTTAGTCCCGGTAATAACTAATATACATAATTATATGTAATTTGACTTTGTTATTGTGTGAGCACTATGTAGACTTATTTATTATTTTGAAATTGACATGATAGTTGCTGTGTAGTTTTTGGGTATGTCATGCTCGCCTAAGTGTCCTGGCAGTGGTGGCGTATGTATCGGGTCGCCTTGTTCCCTACAATACGGTTGAATAGGGCGATGGCTGATATATGCGTCATACCCGTGAACGGGTGCCGTCTGTTGGGACTGGTCAGCTCATAGCTGTTATAGCAATTGTTACAAATAATATTATTTAAATTTAAGGCAAACTAAGTTTAGTCGACTGTTCTCACATAAATTCTAAGGAACTATGTAAGTGTAATTTTAATGAACTCAACATTTATTTTGTTTTTTTTTTGTATAATTTCTTTACTGTATAATTGGTCAAATATCATGTTAATCAAACTGTGTCAAATGGCGGTTAGAAAAGAGTGGCCATGAGTTTTATTGCCAGGTTCTTCCTCTGGCTCTACCTATTGCTTTGCGAATCTGGCAGTAAATGTAAATGTAGAAGCAGTAATCTTGACGTTCATAAGTGTTACTTTGTGACCTACATGAATAAAGATTTTTGATTTTGATTTTATTTTCCAAAACTAGTGTATAATTCGTGATTTTGTGTTTAATAATGGTGGATTATGATACATAAAGTGTTCGAAAATGTGCATGAGTTATGGAAAGTGAAATGTTGCAGTGAACAGCGGTGTTCTATGTGTTAGTACCAAATCTCTTTAGAAAGCCCTAGTAATGGGGCCACTGCTTTAATAGGGCAAGAAACAGAATATAGGACTGAGAACTAGACATCGACAAAGGACTATTAAATGATGATAAAAAATATTAATACTGAAGATAAGGCTGTATGGACCAAGTTTCCTTTTCCTACCCAAAATAGGCGAAGACAAAACTAACATCAACAGAAGACTGCGCGGGAACAGTGACAAGTGCTTATTTTATGTGCGGGAGTGGACTATTTTTTTGTTTTTTTTGGTTTCTTGGACATAAAAGTTGTGTTAAAGTGCTATAGTGATGGACAATGATATATATGCAGTGAAATGCTATTTTCTATCTAGTCGCGTAGAGTCCGTTGAAGGCCACAAGGTATAAGAACCACCATTAAACTGAGGGAATGGACCAGGACGTAGGACAGAAGACACGCCATCGGCAAGGACTCGACAGGACTGAATTATAAGTTAAGATTGAAGAAATATGATATAAAAAATAAGATTTCGCTAAAAAATCATCAAAACCAGGCCATAAAATAATTATTATTGAAAAATCAACAACAGTATGACATTTAGGGGACTTTTGGCGGGAAAAGTATATTATTGATGATGTATATTATTATTGATGTATATTATTTTCTAAAACTAGTGCATTTATCTTGTTTTATGTGCGGGTGTGGTGGTTTCTTGGACATAAAAGAAGTGAACGACAATGATATATATGCAGTAAAATGCTATTTTCTCTCTTGCCGCGAAATTTCCACTGAAAACCGCATTATAAGAATCATCATTATACTGAGGGCAAGGACGGACCTAGGATTGAGGACACGACATCGACAAAGACTGGACAGGACTAATTAGGGCCGATTTCACCACTAGAATTGAACGCGATCAATCCGACTAAAACGCAGTTTAAAAGTATAACTGGTATCAAAACATTAGTTTTGATTTCACCTACTAAAACTGAACGTAGTTAAGACTTGAACGAGTTTAAATATTGAACGCCCGATTTTGAAGGATTAAGTACTTTGAACGCGTTTTAAATTGATTTGACGTCTACGAAAGGAATGTTTTTTTCGAATCCTTAATATCCCTCCATGCTCCTCTTCCATCTTGTATTAACACCCTATTACATAATCTTGATATTAATATTTATAAAACCATATCTTTATTTATAACTGTTAATCATTTAAAAATCTTAATATTACTTTAAGAATCTTGTTTCAAACCATTTTGATCCTTTCCCGAAATTCCGTAATCCTTTTTATATATTAACCGCTTCCTAACCTTTTACTGCGTCGTTAGCCACGACAAGCCGGACATCGCCAAAACAAAAAAAAAAAAAAAAAAAGAAAGGAATGTTTACTAACATAACCTAAGATCAGTTATTGTTTGTTAGTATATTCTGCAGAAATAATAAGAAATATGGATCGAGCATTGGCTTTAGCTTTCGAGGATAGTGACGAAGAAGAGTATTTCTATCGCTCAAGGCGCCCAAGACGGATTCACGAAAGAGAAGAACACTTCGACATCCTTGATGACAAAGACTTCGTCACAAGATTTCGCCTTACGAAAACTACATTTTTATCCGTACTGGAGTCAATTGAAGATAAATTACGGTTTCCTTCAGAAATGTGAGCGTCAAAATATGTTTAGTTTAAATTAATAGTTACCTATCTACCTACTACTATTTACATAGCCAAAATAAATTATTTTTTAGCAAAAATTTATATATTTCCACTTTTTTCAAGAGATCACTGTGTGTCACCCAAAAATTCAATTGCTATGTGCACTTCGGTTTTATGCGACGGGATGCTACCAAATGACTGCTGCAGATTTAGGTGGATTCAGCACTTCAACTGCTCATAGAATCGTACATAGAGTTAGTGCAACTATTGCTTCACTTAGATCATGTCATATTCGATTCCCTGATACTCCAGAAGAGATTCGCAGAGGACAAATGGAATTTTACAAAAAAGCAAAATTCCCTAATGTTATAGGTGCTATAGACTACACTCATATTAAGTTCATCAAATCTCCAGGTTAGTATCCATCCAATAGTTCGTATCTTAAGTAAATTGTTTTAGGTATTACTCACAAGATTTTTTAAAACCCCAACATTTTGTTTTAGGTGGAGAATATTAAGAAATATTCAGGAATAGAAAGAACTATTTTTCATTGAATGTCCAAGCAATTTGTAATGCCAACATGGAGTTCATTGGCATGGTTGCTCGCTGGCCAGAAAGTACACATGACTCTTATATATTTAATAACTCATATTGTAAGTCAATGTTTGAACAGGGACATTTCGGGAATGCCATTCTTGTTGGAGATTCAGGCTATGCTTGCAATAAATATATGATGACGCCATTGGAGCAGTGCAATACTGCAGCAGAGAATCTGTACAATGAATCTCATATAAGATCTCGAAATTACATAGAAAGAGCATTTGGTGTATGGAAGAGACGTTTCCCAGCCATGGCTATTGTTTTGGGTATAACCGTTCAAAATTCATTCCCAGTAATCATTGCCACTGCAGTATTGCACAACATTGCAAGAAGAAGGGGAGAATCAAAATCAAGATAATGCAGTGATTAATCCAGCTGTGTGGGATGATATCCTAGCTCTGGGAAATGTCATGAACGGAAACGTAGACACAGGAAGAGCTCAGCGAAACAACCCTAACTATAGAAGGCGCAATGAAATTGTTAATTATTTTTCCCAGTAAGTACCAAAAAAGTATCTAATATAATTTTATTTGCTATGTTTAAGAATTGCCATTTTAATTTAACATATTATCTGTTAAATACCTACCTACTGCTACTGACAATAATATTAACATATTGTTTTCTTTATTTCAAATTAGCAAGATAAAGCACTTATAGTCAATTTTAAAGAATAATGTAATAAAGATAAGGATAAAAATAATTTGTTTTAAAGTAGGTAATCTCCTTCGTTTCTGACACTGTCCATCCAAAGGTTGTCTGGAAGAGATCGGTTTAAGTGATAAGACCACCCATTGTAATATAATTAACCCTTAATTATAATTTTTTAATATCAGATGATTTTATAAGTCTGTATTCAATAGAGTTTTTGTATTGTATTATATTGTAATCTCATGATAATATTTACTTTCTTCTCTTTCTATCTGCCACTATATTTTAAGGATTAAAAAAAAAACAATATATAAAAAACATTATTTATTTTACTGTGCTTATTTATTAATAAAAAAATATTCTTTTAACTTTTTAAATTGGCTTTCAATTGTTCCTGTTTAAGTATCTCATGTTCTTTTTGTTCTTGGAGATGCAAAATATTCATTTTTAAAGAATGTTCTTCTTCAGCATGAATGTTAGCCTTCTTTAATGTGTTAACTCTCTCTTCTATAACATGTTTTGAGTCAAACTCTTGCTTAAAAGGTGCCCTTTTGCGACTTGTATGTGAAGCTGTCATCACATGAGTATGGGGAGCCCTGAAACATATATAGTTCATTAGTATTCTGCTTATTTACAATTGTTAAGACTATGAATTGATACTACACTCTATCTCATCACACCAAGTTATTTAATTTATGAGAACGTGAAGAGAAACTCAGCAGTTTCACCCGTGCTGACTATGAAAATTAGCCCATGTTATTCTGGACCTTAGCCATCTCCATACCAAATTTCATTCAAATTTGTCCAGCCATTTTGCATGAAGAAGTAATAATACATACCTATTAACTTTCACGTTAGTAATAAGACTAGGATACTAAAATTATTCTATTAACCTTTCTGAAGTGTTTCTGTTGGGTGTGTGTAGCTGTATGTCATTTATTGGACTGGGTGATCTGCAAAGAGCTGGATTAGGTGGTTCTTCAACATACTTGGTGTATACTGCAACCAGTCCTGCAAGAAAACATAATATGTTAACAAAATGCTTGTTTTAAGTTTAAATACAACATCAACTTACACTAATAAAAAATGACAGACAAAGACATAAATCTGACTAAAGATTCTGTTAGTTTCATAATTAAATACTTTGTATGATTTGTGCATCACACCAATTATATTCTATGGCATTATTTTTGCAATGTATTGCAATAAACTTACTATCTCTAGTGTAGCTACAACATCAGGCTATGCTCAGGGTTTCCCTATGAGGCCAAATCAGAAATGAGATCCAGAGACAAACGAAAGTCACTGACATAGCCCATCGGATCAGCAAGTTTAAGTGGCACATAGTACGCAGAACAGATAACCGATGGGTGGAAAGGTTCTCGAGTGGAGACCGCTATTATGATGTTTCAATAAATTTAATACTAACTTAGGATTTGAGTGCCATCTGAATCAAAAGTATTGACATATCCAGACACCCTAGCCTGGATAAGATCCAATACTTTGCCAATGACAGGGTCTTCCTTCTTTTTTCGGTGGTCCTCCTCCTATAATGTGGAACAAACACCAATGATTAATGTTGTTAATATGCTTTATTAAGAAAAATAACGCGATTTTCCCCAAATAAACAGATTGCCAGTAACACCATGCACCTAAGTGCATGCTATGATATATTGGATGGTGATGTAGTTTACATACCTGTTCCCATATAATGTTGATTTCGTGAAGTCTGCTCCTGCTTTGCTCTTTTCTTTAAATTCTCCCAGCAGTTTTTGAGGACTGCAGGAAGCCTGGGATGAATTCCAGATATGGCATTAAATTCGATGGCAATTTTCTGCCACTCTTCATTTTTATTTTTCATTGTCAGTGTCGGTTATTTTGCATTCAATGATAGCAAAATGCTTCTCAACTAATTCAATTAGATAGGTTTTCTCGGATGTTGTAAATACTGGGTCTCGTCTTCTTTTCATCATTTTCACGTCCATGTTCTTGTAGCAAAGAAATTTAGATGTAAGCTAAGCACTTTTCGAAACTAGGAAATCGGAATCTGTATAATTTTACTTTCAACTTTGTGATGCGAATAAATATATTGTATTATTGTGATGAAAATTGAAATAAACGGTGAAGTCGGTGAACTATGAAAAAAGAAAATACCAAGAAAGTAGTTTTGATATGACCGATATAATGACAGTTGACAGTGACATTGACATTTACGTTCTGTATCACGTATAAAGTTGGTTTACTTGAACGCGATCATAATTGTACCGGTGAAAATGATTTGCCTCTGATCAAGATCAAATCCAGGAAGGGTTTATGTTTACACTGTGAATGTTTATATATGTTATCTTATCTAAATACAAATAAATAAATAAAAAGTCTTGATTTTTGGCGGGAAGAGTGACAAGTGCGGACGCTTGCTTTATATTATTTTCTAAAACTAGTGCATTTATCTTGTTTTATGTGCGGGAGTGGTGGTTTCTTGGACATAAAAGTTGTGTTAACGTGCTATAGTGATAGACAATGATATATATGCAGTGAAATGCTATTTTCTCTCTTGACGCGAAAAGTCCACTGAAAACCTCAGTATAAGAGTCCCATTATACTGAGGGCAAGGACAAGGACCTAGGACTGAGGACTCGACATCGACAAAGACTGGACAGGACTAAATACTAAGAAAATATAAATACCGGAGACTAGGCTGTATGGACAAAGATTCCTTTGCCTAACCAATATGGGCGAAGACAACCAAAAAAAAAAATTTATTTTTGAAAATACATCCGAGTACAAAAAAACAATTCACTACGTTATAATAATATTATATCTGCAATTCTTCCTTAAAGTTATAATAGCGTAGGTACTGTACCTCAGATAAAATAATATTACAAACATTGAACTTTGATCTGAGTTAATAGTATAGGAAGAAACCAAGGTTGATAAGTAGTGTTTCATTACTACGTTTGCGGATTCATCAAATTAATGCTGTGTAGTGTTTCGATCGAAGGCCTACATGAGCTTACAATTAGAAGAAGTCAACGAAACACAACAACTCATGCAGAATGAGGAGGAAGATGAACAAAAAATATGCCAGACAGCAACCTCTCCAGTTACAAGCAACAAGTTATCAAGTGGAGCTACAAGTCTCGCTTCAAAAAACCAAGGTCAAACTACCTCTGGTGTAGGCAATAACAGTATTAATGAGTCCACAAAGATATCTTACGTCAGTGAAAGGCGACTGCATAGAGATTTAATGCGATCAAATAATAAACCAAAAAACATGCCCAAAGGAACCCCAGATGTCAAAAACATGGAAAAGGCACTTTTAGAATTACTTGACGACTTTCACACAGGCAAATTGAGCGCTTTTGGTACAGGATGCAGTATGGAACAAATGATAAACATAAGAGATCAACAGGAACATTTGGCACGATTACATTTTCGGCTTTGTGCTGATGTTGAGAAGCCAGATAAAACTGAAGATAATTTTGAGAATTCAGAATCTAGGGACAAAATGGCACAGTTAGTTCAAAGTTTAGCACAGCTATCGGCTTCTATAGAGCACTTGCACTCTGATAGTAATTCTGCTAATGGGAATGGCAAGATACAAACTAACAACAGTGACACATAGAACTTGAGCTATCTCCATGATTCTTATCGCTGGTTTAAGTGTTGATATAATAGTAGAGAAACTTTACTCTTACTCCATTCCACAAACATAATTAACAGTGTGTAAAACCGCTGTCTCACTGCTACATTTGCAGTATTGTGTGGAGATCCCTGCACCATCAGGAAAGCAATCCAACAGTGTGGTCTGAGGCCTATATCATCCGTATCTCCATGGACTAACTCTTATTGCTGGTCTAAATACTGATATGATGGTAAAAGGAATTAAACTGTATTAAAATCATTTAATATTATACATCAAATTTACAAATCATAGGTACATTACAAATTAAGCTTCATTAACAACTTTCTGTAAGTACTCAGCACATAATATATGTTGTAAGTTATGGTTTCTTCATGCTGTGATTCAAAATTATGTGGTGTTATGACTAATTTCAGTATTGTTGGCATAAGTATAAAATTTGTATAGTTAACATTAAATATTAAAAAGCTTAGTATTTTCAGAGGTAACATGTCTGATACATATTATGTTTTTCATTTGTAATTATTATATGACAAAAGAATTCACATGGGTTAAAATTATAATCAATTAATATTATATATACTTATGTATACATGTGGCTGTTTGTTTGGATTGTTCTTTGAATTTTTTTCTCATTCAATAATAAAATTTAAAAATATAATTTAAAAGTATTGTAATCAATTAAAAATTTAATAAACTTTAAAAGCACATAGTGTGTTCTATTTTCTTATTTATAGGATATCACAAGTACTGATGATTGGTATGGTATTATTCAGTGTGGTAACCTTTTAAATCATATCAACAGACATAATGGTCTGTTAGGAATGTGGATTTCTATTATAAAAATTTATATTATACTATACATATTGTAACTAAATATAATAACACAAATAAAATACTGCTGTTTCAGATTAACATTTGAAAGTCAAGTATAGATATGGGAAATCTTTTTGGTACATTGAACCTCAATGACTAGACTTTTTAATAAAAACTAAAAATAATAAATATATAGCATTTATGTAAAATAAAGAATATCATTTTTAATTTTTATAAGTTACCTACATGGAATTGAAATCCAATAGCAGAAAGAAAAGTAGTCTGGGCTGATATAAGGCTTCTTTCTGAGTACCTACCTACTTACAGATAAATAATATTGAAGTGTCTGTAATTCTTAACAGCATAAAAAACATTTTTAATTAATCTGTTTCTTTTTTATCTTTAATTGTAAATAGGTAATGTTATAAGCAGTAATTTTGGCTATAATTTATCCCTGTATTCCCACAGGAATTCCGATTCATACAGGAACAGGCACTATACTTGTAAAACTGCAGGTGCCCGATGATTATAATAACTTGGGGAGTATGTGTACTAAACTATATATACATATATAGTGGACCTGGTTTCAGATTATTATTAAAAATAATGCTATCTACTTCTATCTTAGACTTTTGTACTACCAGTCGGGTATTTCATTACAGTATTACCCGAGGTTTATACCCTTTGCAAAATAGGTTAGAATATTTAAAACAGTTTACACAACACTGAAACATTTTTCCTACATATGTAATACATACTACATACTTAAAAATTGCATGTAACCACTGTCCCACTGATACATTTGCTGTGTATCAAACACACTTATAACACTCAGAGTTCTTTGCAATCCTGTCATCCTATATCTGAACGTTTTTTTTTAGTAGATTGCTTTGAGCAACTGTGTCCTTACATAAAAAAGATATTGTTGGGTGAGCTAAACTCAAAATAACATAATCTAACGAAACGGTAAGTTGGTACATAGCAATATTGTGCTTCCTAAATTAGGTGCCTTTAGTTGTTCCTGTAGGTTCACACAATAGATAATGTTATGTTTTTATGTCGAAACAAATATATGAAAGAAGAAAATTATTTAAATGCAACTTGGACTAACACTCAGATGATGATGATAATAAAAAATGCGTGTACCTAACCCCACTGATTAATTAGGAGTGTATCAAGAACATTAAGAGATTTTTGCTTGGATATCCTTTCATCATAAGATGATCATGATGAAAATGAAAATCTGAACCTTTTTATAGAAGATTGCTTTGGGCAACAGTGTACTTACATAAATAAATAAATAAATATCGTTGAGACTACTCACACAACGCCATCTGATTCCAAACTAAGAGCTTGTACTATGGTAACCAGATAACTGATGAACATACTTATATATTTCTAAATACATAAATATTATAGATAAATAACACCCTAAAATACCAGAATAAACCATCATGCTCATCACACAAAGGGGAATCGAACTCACGACCTCTTGCGAAGCAGTCGGATACACTCCCACCGCGAAATAATAACAATAACTGATTAGGTGGGCTATACTATTCCTACAGTCAATGATATTGTAAGAAAAAAAGTGTAATACAAAAAGGGCTTTCGCACATTATTATGTTTGAATATAGAGTACCTAAAGTATGCCTATGCCACCTCTTCCGGGATAAAGGTGTGACTGATTCTATACTGAGGAATCATCATCCAAATCAGCAACATTTATAGTGCCCCTTTCAGAGGGCATACACCTTTTTGCTTATAATATGATTGCCTACAACTTATGTATAAAAGATAATTTAATAATTAAAGTTACAAAAATATTTTATGATAACCATTTTTCTTTATCATTTTCCTGCAAGTAGGACATCTTTTATTGGTTTTGATTGCTTGTTCTAAACAGCTCATACAAAATACATGTCCACATATTGTAGAAGCGATCTCCTTACCCGACATTTTATCCATACAAATAGGACAATCGCTTAACATACCTGGTCCAGTAGGTTCAGGTGACAATGCTGGCCTCTTGGTATTACTTTTACGTTCAGGATTTTTCTTTTTTTTTGGTGTATTTAATTTGGGATTAGAATGTTGATTTTGATTTATTCCACCTTGTGTAGTTTGTTGCATGTTTGGAATGGGCATTGTTGTTTGATGACCTACTCTTACTACATCTGGAACTCCACCAGTGAGGTCTGGTACAATATTGAAAAGATTTAATAAACTATTGGTGACCATGTTAACAACTGGAGGTTGATATGGTTGACAAAAAGAGGTGAAGAAGTTAGTAAGGTCTGTTTGTGTAAACAAATGTCTATTAAAACTAGGATCAGTTGGCCTTCCACTGGATGTCCCATTAGCATGTGAAATGTCAAGTAATTCACATTCAACGTTTTCATGATGTTGTTGCTTATCAGTTCTATTTCTAGTATGTTCAGTACTGTTGTTAGTACAATTTACCACATCACACTCACTATGTGATCGAACTTCAATATTTGCAGAATTTGTATCTTCTGTAACAGGGTTAACAACTTGCTGATTACTGTTCTGGTTTGGTGAAATTTCAACAGTAGTTCTACTTTCAATAAAAGTTGGCATGTCTACATCAACAACTAGATTTGAAACATTAAATTTTTCAGTATCAGGTTTTTTATATTTATTAAGAATAGTTTGGTTCAAAGCAATAATTTCATCAACATCTATGACTTCATCCTCTATATTATCAATGTTATATGTATTAAATTCACTATCATTGTCAATAAAAGAGTACTCAAGATCAATAATTTCCGGTTCTTTCAATAGCTCCTTTGTTTTATTTTCACAAGCATCAATAAGTATACAATCATCATCATCCTCAACATAATTGTGTTTTTTACTATAGTTGTGATTCACAGAATCAATAATTTTAACATCTTCATCAGTTTCTGTATCTACATTTATTGGAGGTCCTTCCATGGCTCCATCATCAATAATGATGGTATCCATTTCACTTTCCATTATTTGGATATCATTTTCATCCTCATTATCAGTTTTGTTGTTGTTTAATTTTAAACTTTCAAAAAATAATTCATCATTTTTTGTAAATGTTTTATCATCTTTTGAAGTACTTGGAAGGGGAGAGAATACTCGTTTTTTGGAATCATTTAGGGTTGATGAAGATAAATTGTATTCTATTGTTTTATTGCTGTCCAAGCTGGTGTCGCTTAGATTGCCATCAACATGCTTTGGCCTCTCATTTTCCTTCAAATTAATAGAACTAGAGTTTGGTTCTAAATTATCTTGGTAAGTTTGTATTTCTGTGCCACATTTTAATGTGCCATCACTATTTGTTGCACATATTTTATGTGGTCTAATCCTTAATGGTGGTGAGTTATAAACTCCTTTATCAACCATCTCTTCTTTTCTTGGCGAGGGTGATTGTAACACCTCATCAGCAGGGAATGTTTGGTGTATGGTTTTGATTAATGCTTTTTTCTCTTGTAACACTATTGACCTCCGAGTATTAGGGGAAAATAAAATGTCAAGGTCTATAGGTTCTACAAGTGTACAAGTTTCTGGCAAATTCGGTAGTTCTGGTGGCAGTCCTTGTTCAAGTGGAGTACTAGACCCGTTAGATGAATCTTCGTACGCCTTTTCAAGGTCAGTAATGGATGGCATGATTACACCATTAGGGAGAACTCTACTACTAGTACATACTGGTTTTGGTTTGCGTTTACGTTTTTGAGCTGCCTTTTTCATCATTAGTTGTTTAGACATACCAATGCCGTCAATAGATTCAGGTTTGATGGTTTTCATTTTTTTTCGTTGGTTTTCACTTATACTAGATGCTTTGTTGGTTTCTTTCCTCTTTCTTGAAGAGCCTACTTTGTTATTCTTACTTGTATTCGCCATACGCGCTATATGTTGATACACTTTAGGTAACGTATTGTAAGTATCAAGGAATAAAAGGTAATTTGAGACGCACACTAAATAACGTAACAACACCGACTGCACTTTTATCAAGTAACTTTAGAAATTAACACAGTTTTATGGTAATTAAATAGTGCACTGTATTAGTTGTGATATTTATTGTTAATGTAAATATAAATAAATACTTGTTTGATAATGTCAAAGCTTGTGTTTTACCATTTTTTTGTAACTAATTTATGGCCTGGTTACTAAGAACTTTTAGCCAAATCTTACTTATATCATACCTATTTCTTCATCTTATGTTGTAATTTTGTCCTACCCAGTCCTATGTCGATGTCAATTCCAGTCCTAGGCCCTGTGTTTTATCATCGTTAACGTGGTAGAGCGCTAATGAGGCTTTCAGGGGATGCAGGATGTGAAATAGCATTTCACTGCAATAAATCACTATCTTTCACTATAGCACGTTGACACAACTTTTAGGTCTAAGACTACCATTTTTACACATTCAACAAGGTTAATGCACTAGCTTCAGAAAATAGTGTTTTTATATTTTTTTATTAAAGTGGAAAAAGACAATTCGATTCGAAACGGGGATTGAACCCGTGACCTTTGCCTAACCAGGGCAATGTTCTAGCCACCTGAACTACCCGAACCGTCGAATCAAGTTAAAATTCTCCCCAATTCTTTTAACCGTCATTTTAAAAGTTTGACCAAAGTCATCTTTCGAGCTAATGAACAATTCAACTGTGAAGCGCTCGTGGCCCCGCGGTCTCAGTGTTCTGTAAACGATCACTGAGTTACGCAACTTTCACTGTGGCTGGTCGTCGGATGGGTGACCACTTTGTGGCATTTACATTTGCGAGCGTTTCCGTGCTTCGGAAGGCACGTTAAGCCGTTGGTCCCGGTTGCCAGTAAAATGGCAGTCGTTAAGCCTGGTTGAAGGCCTTATGGGCGGCTTGAAAAATTTCAACAGCAGATAGCCACAATCTGCGTCTGTCTATTTCAACACGGCAATGGGCTCACCACCTATTACGTGGGACAGGAATCCACACGGTGAAAAGTGGGCATATAATATGCCTCTGCCACCCCTTCGGGGATAAGGCGTGAAGGATATTCAATATATTCGGTTTGGTTTGCCAAATCAGCGTAGACCGATATAAATGATAAATATATAAGATTACAGCACTGGCAAATAATAAAAATTGTTTTATCAACCAATGGTCTAGACAACGATCGACCAATACCTGTACGTTGACAAAACGCAAGATCTACCGAAAACATTGCCGCTGTCCTTGAGAGTGCAGGATAATCAAAAGCAGTAGATGGCGCTCACAAGTAGTCGGCCTTTCGCCGATCACAATAAAAACATTTTGCTGGGGCTTGGGCCTGCACCCATGCAAAATTCAAATGACCCAGGAATTAAAAACCATATAATAGGTGCATTCGCTGAATGGGCCCTGGAGCAGTTGGTCTTAATTTTTATCAAAAAATTATTTTCAGCGATGAGACATTTTTCCGAATGAATGGGTACGTGAACAAACAAAATTGTCGGAATTGAGACAATCCAAATGAGATCAATGAGTGTCCAATGCATCCTGAGAAGTGTGTTTGGTGTGGATTTTGGGCTTGCGGCATCTTTGGTCCATATCCCTTTGAGAATGTTGGCCTAGCCATCACTGTCAACAGCGAGCGCTATATATCAACAATGGCCAACTTCAATTGGCCTGAATTGGATAATCTAAACCCCAAAGGCATTACAATGGTTAGAACAATTCGGCGCTACGTGCCACACAGCTAATGCCACATTGGATATTCTATTCAAGCGATTTGAGGGCTTGATGGTCACCTCACCTAGAGGTAATGTGAACTGGCTAACGAGATCATACGATTTGACTTCGTTAGGTTGGTTCGCAGGCCTAAGCGAATATCTCACACACCACAGCGGTCTTACGGCAAACATAGCCCGTGCTATCGGTCAAATTCAGGCTTATTTATGAGTAAGAGTCATGGAAAATTAGACATTTCGGGTGCACTCCACCCAGAGAAGCCGTGGCAAACATTTGAATAATATTATGGTCCAAACTTAATCGCATCTATAGGTCTATCAAACGAATACAAGATTACGATGATATATCACACTTCCTTTTTTAAATTTAAATATAGGAAGTGCTTAATAAAAGACCCAGTATAAAATACCGGCTATGTGCGAGAACGAACCATTATCTAATATCAATATATAACATTAGATAGGCTAAAAATTTCTTACATGGGACAAAATTATGAAATATGGGCGTGTAGTATGCCTCTGTCTACCTCTACTTGTCCTGCCCCATAAATGTGTGAAGATAAACAAACAGACATTTAATGTTTTTTCTTGTTGCCGTTATTTCAGGCAAAAACAGCAAATAAATCACGTTTGTTGTATGAGCCCTCCTAAATATTTATTTTAATTCTGTTTTTAGTATTGTTTGCTATAGCGGCACAAATGTAGCCAAAATATATATTACATTAGTGAGATTATAAGGAACGTCTGGGTATATTGTCGAAGTTTTTTATGCTATGCGAATCACACACCACAGGGTTTTTTTAACTAAGTCTGGATATATTACCATCAGGCATTAGAACTCAGTAGACCGTTAAAGTGTGGTGTGACAGATCAATATAGGTTGTGGGCATGCCCATCATGCCCACTATAGAGGATCCGCGCCTGCTCGTGACTCACCGAGCTTCGGAAATCGCGGTTACGCGTTCGGAGCGGTTTTTTTGGCACGAATCAAAGGGCTGCGCGGGGGATGCCTATGCGGTGGCGTTTAATTAAATTACAAACGTTTGACTGCTGGTTGTTTGCATTGTGCATTGTTAAATTGTTTTTAAGTGCATACTGCCTCGAAGGCGACTGCGCCGCGGTGAGGTTCTCGGATTCGATTCCCTTGGAACAAATATTTGTGTGATCCGCTAATGATTGTTTCAGGGTGTTACCTATGTATAATACGTGTTAGCAGGCTCTTCAATAAAATACTCGTTTTAACACTTTCACTTTTTTATTTCGTATATACATACATACATACATATTGTCACGCCTTAATCTCAGAAGGGGTAGGCAGAATCATACTATACGCCCACATTTCACTAAAAACTAAAACTAACTATCTTCACGCTGTATCCCTGACGGGGTAGTCAGAGAGGACAGATCGCCAGGCTTCGCGATCCATGCATACTTCTTTCGCTTCTTCGAGATTCATCAATCGCTTCATACACGCACGTCTGGGTATCCGAGTACTTTTGACCTTTCCGTTTTTGAGCAATCTGCTCACGTGGTCTTCATATGTAAGTCTCGGCCTTCCCTGACTCCTTCTACCCTCTACTTTTGGACAATATATATTCTTCGTCAATCGTTCCTCACTCATTCGTTGGACGTGTCCAAACCAACGGAGCACGCCCTTTTCCAGCTTAACGCTGACACTTTCATTCAAACCTGCCATATTGCGTATCACTTCGTTACGTATTCGGTCGGCCAAGGTAACGCCGCACAATTTTCGAAGTGATCGCATCTCCACAGCATTCAATTTACTTTCATGCATCTGCTG